>JAVSCE010018022.1:0-652247 GCA_032199065.1 Smutsia gigantea
TTAGCTGTCCATGCAGACTGCTAATGACCTAGGCTAAAATTAAGAAAAAGCCTCTCTCCCAAAAAAAATATCACCTCCAGTCCCATGTCAGTCACTTTTCCAGGTTTTGGCTCTCCTCCACAAACTGTCTGCTTTTCTTTACTTTTCAGAAATTCTAGGTAGTTTGGGGATCTTTTTGTTTGTCGTGTTTGTTTTTGTATTTTGTCCAGACTTTACTCTTGGCTATAGCTAAAGGGATGAAGCACAGAAAATTCACACTGCCACAGTGGAACTGCAACTCAAAAACTCAGAACATTAGAGGTTACAAAGTTGTGATTTTCAAAAATGATCAGTTTTACTATATGGAATATTTATATAAAAACTCAGCCTCCACCCCCCATCTCTAGTCTCTATCCAAATGCACACATTACAAGTGACTTTAGTTGTCTGTCTGCTCAGATTTTTTTTCTAAAATTAAATCTAAAATTTTCATTTTCCAAGATAATATCTCAGTGTCAACCCTTCTGGAACAATTTTCCCTGGAAAACATGATGGCACTTCAATATGTGGATTTTAGCTTTTTTTTTTAAAGAGAAACTAGTATTATGTCTTATATATTTGTTCTTTCCCATTATTTTTATCCTTCAGGCACTCCAATTATGCATATGTTTGATGTCTTTGCCTCTGTACTCAGTATACTCAGTATTTATCATGTTTTCTCTAGTCATATTTTACTATTTCTCTAATTCCCACTTAATATTGTGTTTGGTTTCTTATTTCTATCATCATCTCTCTGCTTTCTCCAGTGTCTCTCATACTTAGTATTCCTTCCAAATTCATCTCTGATATTTTTCTCCTAAATATGAGTTCTCCCAGTTTGTATTTAACCACCTTCTAGTTCCTCTTTTTTCATTTCTGCATTCCTCCCAAATAATATAGGAATCTTATTATGCTTTAATTCTAATCATTCTTTTCCAAAAGACATGCTATTTTTGTCTTATATTTTATTGTACACCTTTCCTTGGTATCTTTTTTGGTGTCTTTAAAAACTGTCATTATAATCTTTATTTTATTGAGCTAATGATTAATTTTATCTACATGGTTGGAAGCCTAATTGCTTACCATGTATGCATCCACTTTTTCCTTCTGAATTCAGTTTTCTTCTTCCTGAGACACCTCTTTTCAGAAATTTTTATGAGACTCTCTGAATGGAAAAATCATTCTTGTTTGTTTTAAAATTATCTTCCTGTTGCCATCATATGTGAATGAGAACTGGGCATATAATTTTAGACCAAAAGCTATTTTTCCTCAGTATTCTCACGCTATAATTCCATTGTCATGTGACATACTAGTTTTCTGGGGCAGTTATTATCAAAGTATCACAAACCGGGTAGTTTAAACAATAGAAATATATTGCCACACAGTTCTGGAGCCCAGAAGTCCAAAATCAAAGTATGAGCAGGACTGGTACCTTCTGAGCCCATGAGAAAGGGTCTGTTCCAAGCCTCTCTCCTCGGCTTGTAGATGACCATCTTCTCCCTGTGTCTTCCCACACCCTCCTCCCTCTATATGTATCTGACTCTAAATTTCACCTTTTTATAAGGAAACCAGTCATATTAGATTATGGACCCACCCTAGTATGACCTCATACATAACTAATTGCATCTACATTAATCTTATTTCCAAATAAGGTCACAGTCTGAGGTACTGGGAGTTAAGACTTCAACATATGAACTGTTAGGGGAAACAATTTAGTCTACCACATTTGGTCTTTTTCTCTCTTGAGAAGTCCAGTTGCATTCTTTGGACAATATATATTTTTTGTCTTCCGTTGGTTTTTAGATTTTCTTGTAATCTCTGGTGACTTTATAGTTCATTATAATATTTATAGATATGGATTTTTTTCTTAGAAATCCTGCTTGACACTCAACAAATTGTTTTTTAATATAAAAGTTTGATTTTCATCACTCTGACAAAATCTTTTCATATACGAGCTCTATCACACTTGAGTAACAAATATTGGATCTTCTCACATTGTCTCCCAAGTATCATGTCCTCAATCTTTTTCTGTGGGCAGTTCTTCAGATCTATATTCCACTTCAGTGATTTTCCTTTTAACTGTACTTAACCTGCCCTTAATTGGTCTTTTTTAAAAAAAAAAATTACATTGTTTTTCCTAGGGGTTCTATTTGATTATTTCTCAAAGATGTTCACTCTTTGCCCATAATATTATACTTTTCCATTTATTTCTGTGTTATAATTAGTGTAAGCACATTTATTTTACAACTTTTAACCTATAATTCTATATTCTGAAGTTCTATGAGCCTAATTCTGCTGCTATATTTTTTCATAGTAGATTATTTTTCCTTACCTGGTTAGTAATTTATTATTGTGAGCTCATCTGTAGAGGAGATTATTTTCTCTGTGGTTAATTGTATATATATGGCCAGGGGTGTGACAGTGTCCTCTTAGTTATATCTGCCAGGTGACTTGGGAGTATCACTTGTTCAAGATAATTTATTTCATTAATTTCTTATCTAAGAGCATTCCTGAAACTCATAACAAATGCAAATTAGCATCACAAATCAATACAAGTTTCTTTTTCCTCCAGAGTCTTGGCTGACAGAAAATATTATTTTTGCTTTCCTGAGCAAAGAAATGTTTTAGCTAACATTTTATCTGAGGTGCATTTCCAATGTTGTTCAGGGGTTATCACTTTTCTCTCCCACTACTGACCCAAAGATTTCTTCAAAACATAATGCAGATAAGAGAGTTGTCTTGTAATATTTACTGACAATTTGGTGATAATGGCAGGAAAGTGAAGACAGCAATGACACTATAATAGCATAGCATATACTATAAAATTGAATTAGGCATTCCTTAAAATATTTCAGTTTCCACCTGCCTCTTGCCATTAAGAAAAAAAGGTGTTCATATTACTAAGACTCTATTATTTCATTCAGCTGACAGAAATGTAAAATTCCATTAGTTTTATTATGCCAATAGCTTGCATCCTTCCATCTGCTACACTAATTAAATTCTGGATCCTCCTTGGCACAATCAAAACCTCACTGAGTTGCTCTATCAAGCTCTTTTAGCTTTCAAATCACAGATTTTTTTCTTTGTAATGAACATGATCAAATTGTAGAATCAAATAAAGTCTAATTTTTAAAATAAATTCTGAGTAACTCTCTGAGCCATAGTTAATTTTCATGTCTGTATGTAGGCATTTAATCATTCTGTATGGTTATGAGCATTCTTTATGTATAAGTTCATGAGGTCCTGCTTTTGCTATAATGTGTTTTCTAGTGAGATACACGCACCCATGGTTTTTGAGGAAGATTACAGACATATACATCGATAGAGGTAAAGAGAAAATTTAAATTTTATTTTCAGTTGATACTTTAAATTAATGATTAAGGAAATTTTCCTTACCTGCTTTACATGGCTCTACATGGTTTTACGTGATATTAGATGTTTTACCACAAAATAGGATTTAGTGTCATTCTCTGATAGTGTCTAGCTAGAAGGCCCAGGTCTAAGTCTACTACATAAATACCACCCACTGTCATGTGCACATCTACCTTCTTCAGGATTATGGAAATCAGAATTAGGGCTTCTAACCTTTACTCCAGGTAGGTTAACCATGCACTCAGAAAGTGAACCCAACTCAGAGGCTTCTTTTTCTCACTTTGGCCCACATGGATGGTATCAATCCTGGTGTTTTCTTGAGCTGCAAACGTGATATCAATCTTAACACTAACTGGCATGACAAGAACAAAAACTGTATCTGACCTCATAAATTCAGTTTCCCATTTGTAAGCTTTCCAAAACACAAAACAATGACAAGATGGGAAAATCAAGCTTATTCAAGCTTGAAATTCTAAATTCTATTTCATGTTGATGTGTTTTATATATATATATATCACAGTATATAAATTCATTTCATATGCGTAAAATTTGCTGCATTCTATTTATAATGAAATGGGTGTAACAAAGCTGGTCACATCATCTGACCAGAACTTCTAGAAGTTTGTCTTTAATTCACATAAAATAAGGTACTAATCATTATTTAAGTAAGAATTAGTGGGCAAAGTGTTCAAACACATATAGTTCAATAATGATGGGGTGGTCAGATATAATTGGCTATAATTTGAGTCTTGTCATTAAAAATAAAGAAGACACAAGTTCCAGGAAAATGGCGGCATGAGCAGGGCGGTGGAAATCTCCTCCCAAAACCATATATATCTATGAAAATACAGCAAATACAACTATTCCTAAAAGAGAGACCAGAATACACAGGACAGTGCACAGCCTGCTTCTGCACCTGAGAGGACTCGGCACCCTGCCAGGCGGGTAAGATACTGAACCGCGTCCCGGCGGGACCCGAGCACTGCCCCACCCCAGCACACCGGCGGGAGGAGAGGATTCAGAGCCAGGAGGGAGTGGAAGACAGGACTGTGAAATAACCAGCCCTGGTGATCTGTGCCGGGAGCGCTGACACACATTGCACGGTCAGCGGAGACTGGAGATGCAGAAGGTGCAGGTTTTGAGCTGGGAATGCGCCCGGGTCCTTGCAGCTGGCTCCAGGGACAAAAGAAAAGCACCTGCTTTTTTCAGCGGTCTGATGATTGTCCCAGCAACTCAGCCCAGCAGGTTGGGAGTTCTGAGGAATTTCGGACCCCTTAGATGGTGACTGGGAAAAAGTAGCTGTACTGAAAGTTCACACAGAGATCAACAGCCTCCCATTCATTCCCACCCCAGCCAGAGCTATAAAGGGCTCAGTGGAGAGGCGTGGCTGCGGCTGTGGCTGCGGAATAGTGGAGCAACAGCGCCACCTACAGCATCCTTACAGAATCTACTCCTGGTGGGCTTTTTTCTTTCTTTCTTTTCTTTTCTTTTCTTTCTTTTCTTTCTTTCTTTTCTTTTCTTCCTTTCTTTTTCCTCTTTTCTTTCTCCTCCTTTTTTTCTCTTTTCTTTCTCTTCCTTCTTTTTTTCTCATTCTTTCTCCTCCTTCTTTTTTCTTAAGTCTTAAAGAGCCCAGTTGACATACATGGCACCTGCAAGCAACCACTTCTATAGCCATGAAAAGACAGAGGAATATGGTACAGACAAAGCTCACCCAGACAACACCTGAAGGGATGCCTGAAGGGATGGAAATGCACAATCTTCCTGAAAAAGAATTAAGAATAAAAGTCATAACCATGCTGAGGAATCTACAGAGAAATATGCAAGAGCTGAGGAAGGAAGTGAGGAAAGCCAGGAAAGACAATGCAGAAATGAGACAAGCCATTGATGGGCTTAGCAGCAGACTGGATGAGATGCAAGAGGCTGTTAATGGAATAGAAATCAGAGAACAGGAATATAGAGAAGCTGAGGCAGAGAGAGATAAAAGGATCTCGAGGAATGAAAGGATATTAAGAAAACTGTGTGACCAATCCAATGGAACAATATTCGCATTATAGGAGTACCAGAGGAAGAAGAGAGTGAAAAAGGGATAGAAAGTGTCTTTGAAGAAATAATTGCTCAAAACTTCCCCATGCTGGGGAAGGAAATAGTCTCGCAGTCCACGGAAGCCCACAGATCTCCCGATACAAGGGACCCAAGGAAGACAACACCAAGACACATAATAATTAAAATGGCAAAGATCAAAGATAAGGACAGAGTATTAAAGGCAGCGAGAGAGAGAAAAAAGATCACCTACAAAGGAAAACCCATCAGACTATCATCAGACTTCTCAACAGAAACACTACAGGCCAGAAGAGAATGGCATGATATATATAATGTAATGAAACAGAAGGGCCTCAAACCAAGAATATTGTATCCAGCACGATTATCATTTAAATATGATGGAGGGATTAAACAATTTCCAGAAAAGTGAAAGCGGAGAGAATTTGCCTCCCATAAACCACCTCTACAGGACATCTTAAAGGAACTGCTCTAGGGCGAAGCACTCCTAAAGACAAAAAGATGTCACCAGAGAAAATAAAATCATAGCAAAGAAAACAGACCATCCAAATATTAACTAAAGGCAAAGAATAAAACACCTAGTATATAAAGAATGGAGGAGGAAGAATAGAAGGGAGACAAATAAAGGAACATCACACTGTGTTTACAATAACTTAACAAGAAAGTTAAGTTAGATTTTTAGATAGTAAAGAAGCAACCCTTGAACATTTGGTAACCACGAATCTAAACAATGGCAATAGGTACATATCTATCGATAATCACCCTAAATGTAAATGGACTGAATGCACCAATCAAAAGATACAGAGTAACAGAATGGATAAAAAAGGAAGACCCATCTATATGCTGCACACAAGAGACTCACCTCAAACCCAAAGATATACACAGACTAAAAGTGAAGGGATAGAAAAAGATATTTCATGCAAACCAGGAGAAAAAAGCAGGTGTTGCAGGACTTGTATCAGACAAAATAGACTTCAAAATAAAGAAAGTAGCAAGACATAAAGAAGGACATTACATTATGATAAAGGGGTCAATCCAACAAGAGGATATAACCGTTACAAAATACATATGCACCCAACACAGGCGCACCGGATTATGTGAGACAAATACTAACAAAATTAAAGGAGGAAATAGACAGCAATGCATTCATTTTAGGAGACTTCAACACACCACTCACTCTAAAGGAAAGATCAACCAGGCAGAAAATAAGTAAAGACACAGAGGCACTGAACAACACACTAGAACAGATGGACCTAACAGACATCTACAGAACTCTACACCCAAAACCAACAGGATACACATTCTTCTCAAGTGCACATGGAACATTTTCCAGAATAGACCACATACTAGGCCACAAAAAGAACCTCAGTAATTTCAAAAATATTGAAATTCTACCAACCAACTTCTCAGATCACAAAGGTATAAAACTAGAAATAAATTTTAGGAAGAAAACAAAAAGGCTCACAAATACATGGAGACTTAACAACATTCTCCTAATTATTCAGTGGGTTAACAACCAAATCAAAACAGAAATCGAAGAATATATGGAGACTAATGACAACAACAACACAAAGCCACAACTTCTGTGGGAGGCAGCAAACGCAGTTCTAAGAGGAAAGTATATTGCAATCCACGCCTATTTAAAGAAGGAAGAACATTCCCTAATGAATAGTCTAAAGACACAATTACTGAAATTGGAAAAAGAAGAACAAATGAGGCCCAAAGTCACCAGAAGGGGGGACATAATAAAGATCAGAGAAGAAATAAATAAAATTGAGAAGAATAAAACAATAGAAAAAAATCAGTGAAACCAAGAGATGGTTCTTTGAAAAAATAAACAAAATAGATAAACCCTTAGCCAGACTTATTAAGAGAAAAAGAGAATCTACACACATAAACAGAATCAGAAATGAGAAAGGAAAAATAACAACAGACCCCACAGAAATACAAAGAATTATAAGAGAATATTATGAGAATCTATATGCTAACAAGCTGGAAAACATAGAAGAAATAGACAACTTCTTAGAAAAATACAACCTTCCAAAACTGACCAAACAAGAAACAGAAAAACTAAACAGACCAATCACCAGCAACGAAATTGAAGTGGTAATCAAAATACTACCCAAAAACAAAACTCCCAGACCAGAAGGACTCACCTCTGAATTCTGCTAGACATATAGAGAAGAAATAACACCCATTCTCCTTAAAGTTTTCCAAAAAATAGAAGAGGAGGCAATACTTCCAAACTCATTCTATGAAGCCAGCATCACTCTAATACCAAAACTGGGCAAAGACCTCACCAAAAAAGAAAATTACAGACCAATGTCCCTGATGAACATAGATGCAAAAATACTCAACAAAATATTAGCAAACAGAATTCAAAAATACATCAAGAGGATCATACACCATGATCAAGTGGGATTCATCTCATGGATGCAAGGATGGTACAACATTCGAAAATCCATCAACATCATCCACCACATCAACAAAAAGAAGAACAAAAACCACATGATCATCTCCATAAATGCTGAAAAAGCATTTGACAAAATTCAGCATCCATTCATGATTAAAACTCTCAAGGAAATGGGTATAGAGGGCAAGTACCTCAACATCATAAAGGCCATATATGACAAACCCACAGCTAACATCATATTTAACAGCGAGACGCTGAAAGCTTTTCATCTAAGATTGGGAACAAGGCAGGGATGCCCACTCTCTCCACTGTTATTCAGCATAGTACTGGAGGTCCTAGCCACGGCAATCAGACAAAACAAATACAAGGCATCCAGATTGGGAAAGAAGAAGTCAAATTGTCACTATTTGCAGTTGACATGATATTGTACATAAAAAACCCTAAGACTCCTCTCCAAAACTACTAGAACTAATATCTGAATTCAGCAAAGTTGCAGGATACAAAATTAACACACAGAAATCTGTTGCTTTCCTATACACTAACGATGAACTAACAGAAAGAGAAATCAGAAAAACAATTCCATTGACAATTGCATCAAAAAGAATAAAATACCTAGGAATAAACCTAACCAAGGAAGTGAAAGACCTGTACTCTGAAAACTACAAGACACTCCTAAGAGAAATTAAAGGGGACACTACCAAATGGAAATCCATCCCATGCTCTTAGCTAGGTAGAATAAATATTACCAAAATGGTTATACTACCTAAAGAAATCTATAGATTCAATGCAATCCCTGTCAAAATACCAACAGCTTTCTTCAATGAACTGGAACAAATAATTCTAAAATTCATATTGAACCACAAAAGACCCCGCATAGCCAAAGCAATCCTGAGAAGGAGGAATAAAACGGGGAATTATGCTCCCTGACTTCAAGCTCTACTAGAATACCACAGTAATCAAGACAATTTGGTATTGGCACAAAAACAGACCCACAGACCAGTGGAACAGAATAGAAAGTCCAAATATTAACCCAAACATAAACAGTCAATTAATATTTGATAAAGGAGCCTTAGATATACAATGGGTAGATGATAGCCTCTTCAGTAGCTGGTGTTGGCAAAAATGGACAGCTACATGTAAGAGAATGAAACTGGACTTCTCTCTAACCCCATACACAAAAGTCAACTCAAAATGGATCAAAGACCTGAATGTAAGTCATGAAACCATAAAACTCTTAGAAAAAAACAAAGGCAAAAATCTCTTGGACATAAACATGAGCGACTTCTTTGTCAACATATCTCCCCGGGCAAGGGAAAGAAAACCAAAAATGAACAAGTGGGACTATATCAAGCTGAAAAGCTTCTGTACAGCAAAAGACAAAATCAGTAGAACAAAAAGACAGCCTACAGTATAGGAGAATATATTCATAAATGACGTGTCCGATAAGGGGTTGACGTCTAAAATATATAAAGAACTCATGCACCTCAACAAACATAGTACATAATCCAATTAAGAAATGGGCAGAGGACATGAATAGACACTTTTGCAAAGAAGAAACTCAGATGGCCAACAGGCACATGAAAAGATGCTCCATATCACTTATCATCAGAGAAATGCAGATTAAAACCACAATGAGATATCACCTCACACCAGTGAGGATGGCCAACATCCAAAACACAAACAACAACAAATGTTGGCGAGGATGTGGAGAAAAGGGAACCCTCCTACACTGCTGGTGGGAATGTAAATTTGTTCAACCATTGTGGAAAGCAGTATGGAGGTTCCTCAAAAAACTCAAAATAGAAATACCATTTGACCCAGGAATTCCACTCCTAGGAATTTACCCTAAGAATGCAGCTGCCCAGTTTGAAAAAGGCATATGCATCCCTATGTTTATCACAGCACTATTTACAATAGCCAAGAAATGGAAGCAACCTAAGTGTCCATCAGTAGATGAATGGATAAAGAAGAGGTGGTACATATACACAATGTAATATTATACAGCCATAAGAAGAAAACAAATCGTACCATTTGCAACAAAATGGATGGAGCTACAGGGTATTATGCTCTGTGAAATAAGCCAAGCTGAAAAAGACAAGTATCAAATGATTTCACTCATATGTGGAGTATAAGAACAAAGAAAAAAACTGAAGGAACAAAGCAGCAGCAGACTCACAGAACCCAAGAACAGACTAATAGTTACCAAAGGGAAAGGGACTGGGGAGAATGGGTGGGAAGGGAGGGACAGGGGGGAAAAAGGGGCATTAAGATTAGCAGATGTAATGTTGGGGGGGGCATGGGGAGGGCTGTACAACTCAGAGAAGACAAGTAGTGATTCTATAGCATCTCACTACGCTGATGGACAGTGACTGTAATGGGGTTGGTGGGAGGGACCTGATGAAGGGGGTAGTTTAATTACCATAATATTGCACATGTAATTGTAGATTAATGATACCAAAATAAATTATAAATAGGTAAATAAAAGTAAATAAATAAATAAATAAAATTAAAAAAATAAAGAAGACACAATTCATACTCTGATAATAGGTATCTTTGATGAGCCCTACTTTGTTCTATAAATGCTACCACATACTGCAGCAGCCTAGTTGGCATCGTCTTTTTCTAGGTCCTGATATCTTCATTCCTAAACATTTTGGAGTCTTTTTTTGATGCCCACACACATATACTGCATACACGTGTACCTCATTTTGGGGCATTTCTCTTCAGTTTCTTCTGTGATATGTGTCTCTATCTAGCCAATTACCACATTGATCCATGACCCTGAGCAGGTGTTTATGACCCTCATGCTACTCGGGACTGCTTATCTGGGTTCCCAGGGTCTATCTTCGTGTCTGGCATACAGTAAGGACTCAATAAATGAGTAAAGAATGACAGAATCTGTCCCTTCTACATTATTTTTTTCTTTTTAAAAATAATTTCCAATCTCCTCCACCAGCAGCTTAACACCTCAATACGAAATGAATGCTTACTGCGACCCCAGAAAACTGCATCTTTCGTCCTTCACCCCATTCATGTCAGCAGAGCCTCGTTCTAAGTTGATAGTGCTAACCACCACCTAGTGGCTAAGATGGGGAACTATCTGATTCAATACATGTTACCTGGCACTTGAAAGGAATTTGGAAAGTCCAGACACTTGGCAATGAAGGTTATCGATGAGAGCAGAAACAACACATCAGCCTCAGCAAAATCCAGTCTAGGCCCTGGATAGTCTCGCAGTTGGGCCTTCTTGTCCTGTTTTTAGACCATTTAATCCTCTTTTGAGATGTTTGCTTGCAACAGGGTGCAGTATCGGGCTTCCCGGATCCAAATCTCAAATCTCCCACTTACTCTCCGAATGATCTTTGACAAATTACTTAACCTCCCTATGTCATAGTTTTCTCATCTGTAAAATTGGTTCACTAATATTATATATAGACCTTCATGATTTTAATATCCCTGTTGACGTTATTGTGAGGAATAAATATAATATCTGATATAAGAAATTAACACAGTATCTGGCACTTAATTAGAACTTAGAACTGAGCATTGCTTCTCTATTAAGCTAGTTTGTCTTCCTGGCTGGGTTTGAAACCATTTCTGATTGTATTCATCCCTTTCTCCAACTCTTTACTTCTATTGCATTGTTATCACTGATAACACAAGTGTGGGTATGTGGCACATTACTTGTATGAGGAAAGAGCAATGTTTAAAGATTAAAAATTAAAAGTAAGCCTAAATTATATGAATGATTTTAATCTTTAAAGACCTTGAAAATGTCCATGGATCCACTTAAAAACCTGCACAACCTTGCCATTTTCTAACTCTTCATCTAATTGAAGTTTACTTTTCTTCAAGTACCAACCGATGGAGAGATATTTTAAAACATTTCTTATATAATTTTATTGATAAAAACTGAAAACATGTTCTGTAAATATTTATTCCTCAAGCATATGTTTTATTACATAAAGTGGGCATTTGTACCAATCCTGGAAACCTAACCACCACTGTAAATATTGTTATTACAGGATAACGTAGGCCAAATGAACTTACGGTACATGACTTGATTCTAAGTTAGGAACTGAATATAAGAAGAATGAACATGATATCCAAGCTGAATTAATTGGGCCTAGCTCTGCTTGGCATGTACTCCTGTTATCTAAGTTATTGAGTAATTTGATCTTGGTTATTTTTTTTTCTTTCCCGGTGAAATAACTATGCTTTGAAATTTAGAATAATCAGAACCACACAATCAGAAACTTTCACTCAGCTTCCATTGAACATATTCTAAATATATTACTTAGTGATGACAGTCTTTTGTTCAATGGGGTGTTCACAGCATGTCGGGCACTGGAACATCACTCGTGCTGGTATTACATGTCTTAATAACAGGTCAGACCGCATGAATACCCTGGTTTCTTGCCCTCCCTCAGGTAAGATCATTTGTTCTTGTACATTCACATGACGGTGCAGCTACTCTCTTACTGATAACTGCCAGCTATGCATACCTAAGGTCTCACTCATTTGGATCCACCCTCAAACTGGACATTCTTTTACAGACCAAAAGCTAAAAAGGTGAACAAATAGATGTCAGTTTCATTTCCCCTGATTTTGTTCCACTGTGGTTTGCTAGTCTTCCCTTGGTCCTTTCAGAATGCACAGGCAAGTTGCTCCAGAACCAGGCACAGAGCAACCAGCCAGAGGCCTGCCCAGGTCATAAGAGGTAAGACCTTGCAGTGCAATCTTCTTGGCTTGAGGCTCATTTTTGAATATAATATGGAATATGGGAAATTTTATTTTGTGATTTATTTTGTGAGTTATGTTTGTTTTGTGATTCTAGGTAAATCCTTAAAATCATAAAAAGAAAGAATGAGTTGCAGACAATGCAACCAGTCGGTGAAATACAAGACCAACAGGTCATACTAAAGAAAAGAATGAAAGAGTGTTTAAGAATGGATTCCCTCAAAATCAAGTTCTTAAGGAGAATTACCTTTGGCCTCAGAGCAATTAGAGATGATTCCATAATAAATCAGGAGAGAAAATTCTGCATTACTTGGAATGTTATAGGATACTCAGTATAATGTAATGTATAAGGAAACTGACCTATTTAATGTTTGGAAAAGCTTAGGTAGTAAGATTCTTTATGTTAAAATCTAATCCTAGAAAAAAAACTAAACATGAGCATTTAATCCTAGAGATTAAATATTAAAAGACATGAAACTAAATATAAAAGAACTAT
Organism: Smutsia gigantea; assembly: GCA_032199065.1. NCBI lineage: Eukaryota > Metazoa > Chordata > Mammalia > Pholidota > Manidae > Smutsia > Smutsia gigantea. Next base: position 13,098 of record JAVSCE010018022.1, read on the forward strand.
GTTAGGACATTGTGAAAAGTGAAGGAAGGAAGTGAGGCTTGTGGCCAATAAAATGAGTAAAAATCAGTGAAACAAAGAGACGGAGCAGGCTGTGTCACTTTTGTGAACATAGTAATGTTAATGAATTAACTTGAGAACAAATGTCTTCTAAATAGCTGATGGAAAACTTATCTGGGATTCAAAGAGTTTTCCAGAACAGGAGCCAGTAAAAGCTCTGTTTCAATAGGAAGAGTTATAAAGTTCTAAGGAGACATTCTCATTAGATCCCAGGGAAAGGCACTAATATATCACAGCAAAATTCACTAATTCCTGCTTTGATCCATTTGGTTTAAAGTGTCACTGTTTAAAATATTGATTCCCCAAATCCTCCAAAAGTTGTTGCTACACATTCGTCTTCATAGAAGGCTCTTTGAGGGTCCTTAAATCCCATCATCCACACTCCCAACACCCCAAAGGACAGGGACTTCATCTTTGCTCCACCTTGAATCTATCTGTCATAACAGTATTACCCATCATTACATATTAACAATTAACAAGCGACATTATAATAGGCTGGGAGCTCTTTGGAGCCAATGCTCATTATATCCTTATTGCCACACAGTGCCTGACAAACACTAGGGATGTAAAAACTCTTAATAAAGAAAAATAGAAGTTTAAAGTTGTCCTTGAACTAATATCAGCAGTTGGGATATAGTTTGTTATATTTTTTCATTGCATTTTGGACTTTCCTTCTTATCTCTTAACACATTTGTCATGAATTGATTACCAACACAAATTTTTCTAAATGAGTGCCTTCTCCACATATTAAGATGTGTGAGAGCAGTGATGCTATATGTCTTGTTCATTGTGAATCTCTAGTTTCTAGAACACCTTTATAAAAGCACAATAAATAATTGAGTGAGGGTATGAATAAAGGAATGAATTAACAGAGAAATGCATATAATTCTTAATTACCTGCTAGTTTCTCTTAATTGAATCTGATATATATGTATATATTACATATATATCCTATATTATAAATATAATACATAGATATGTAATTATAAATAATATAAGCATATACAAATATAATATCTGATATAAATATAGCATTATATAAGTGTAATTTTCTATGATCATATAGAATATGTATCATAGGCTATGAAGCCGGAGCCAACCACATAATTTCCAGGGCTCAGCACGAATGTAAATGCAAAGTCCCTTGTTCACAAAGCAGGGAAAAAATATCAACAGTTTCTAAAATAGAAGGCTTTTTCCTGGTTCTTGAGGTTTCTCTCTTAAATTGTTAGTGTTTTTATTCCCTATTTAATGTCCTTCTGAGCAAAGAAAATTAAAGTTTTAAATTATCGTAAGTTTTACTGTTAATTTTATTATGTCCAATGCCAGTTTGAAATGCAAATATGAGAAATCTAACTCTTATACAGAATCATCCGAATTACACAATTTCTACTTTGCAGCTTGCCCATGCATATTTATTTTGTTGTTGCCAGAAAAAAGGATACTCTGCATAAAACTAACTCCACTGTTTTATTTCACTTCTTGACATGCACACATTTTACCAGTGTGAGTGGCGATTTAGTCATGAGTAAAGAAGGACTGAAAGGAAAATGACCTGTGGGCTGCCCTATCTTTCCTTCTATAACACAGCAGCTTCCATAACATGCTTACCTTGCACCTGCTCTGAGTCTTCCTGAACTGCAGGGCAACATGAATCCAGTGGAATTCTGTGTTGATGGTACATCATAAAGGCTATATGCAAGTGGGATGGCAAGGAATGCAAACATACTGCTCCTATCTTCTCTGCTCATGTGCATGTTCTACTATCCCATCAAATTCCACTTACAAAACACAAGTTCTACAATAGAATTATTAAAAATCAAAGAGGTGACAACAGAGCATTAAACCAAACACAGGGCCCTTCTGAGGGCAAAGCTTATATAGATACTATTTGTGGGAATACATTCAGACAAGAACTCTGTTACAGAAATACTTCATATCTGAAATAAAAAAAGGTTCTCAAGCCACTAATGGATCTTGAAATCAAATTATTAGGTTGTAACCAATATTTTTTAAAATAATGAAATAGACTAGACAAGAACAGAAAAGATCAGAGGGCTGCACATATGCCAAAGGTATGTCTAATTTCACAAGACTTTAGTCCCATACATATACATATAATTATGAACGAAATAATATGTTGCAATATAAGATGTATTTCTTATTGTCAGTCATCATTAAAAAAGCCATTGTCATAAAATTCTGTGTGCTTGTGGAAACCAGATGAAGTCTATGGTTTTTAAACTCAGGAATTATGTTTTCATAGTATAACAAAGGTTAGTCTATCAAAAAGGAAGTCAAGCTTATATAAGTCATCGTGAAAATTATTTTCTACAGAATGTTGCCTTTCCAAGCTTAGATTCCTGTGGATAATGATTTTGTTCTCCAGGATTTGTAGATAATGCATCCAGGATTTGTAGATAATTAAAACATTTGCAACATCTACTGAAGACTGGACATTTAAAAGTAAAGAAAGAAGACAAATTTATCCATTTCTGTTATGTGATTTAATATTCATGGCCATCTCTAAAATGGGTATCACCCTCTTTAATAGGTGAGGAAGGTGAAACTCAGGGAATTTAAGTAATTTGCCCAGTCACATATTTCGTCAGTGGCAAAATGGGACTTGGAACCTAGGCTGTCCAGCGCTTAACTCTTGGGAGGTGTTATAATCTTATAAAAAATGTTGAAAAGATCAAAATTAAAAAGGGAAATAATGTAACTGATGCACAAAAATCAAGGTTTGATTGTGTTACAGTCTAGTGAAATATAATTTAATATTGGACTCCATTTTCCCACTGAACCGTACCGTAACTAATAGGCAATACTCTTTTGTGAATCAGAACCTCAGCATTTGCGTTTTCTTGTGGTTACCTTATAAAAAATAATGTGCAATGTTTTGATTTCTTTGTAGCCACAATCTAGGCCATTCAAAAACAACAAAATTCCACAAAGGAGTAGGAAAAAATAAATCTTAGAGAATTTTGGAAAGAACAGTATCAACTTTTTATAGCAATCATAAGAAAATCATCTACATTCGTATCAAATATCAGGTTTCCAGCACAGGAAAAGAAAACTGCAGTACCTGCCATTTTAAATTACTCCCTGTCATGTTTTTATTCCTCCTCCTCCCCTGGGATGTTAACGTCTTGAAGAAATATGTATGCACTCTGAAAATATTTCCTGAAGTCAGTGGATTCCATATGTTCCTAGGGAAACAAATTATTCACTCTGAGGGTCATTCTTGGTGACATTTAGATCTTCTAATCAGTACATTTAGGCCCTATGTACTTTATATTTTCATAGCTCTCTTATGTAGATCTACATAAGACTCAAGAAACATTTTCATTGACTCAAACACTCCCTGAAAGAACACACATGAACATACATACACACTCTTTTTTATACATACTTACATTATACAGACACAAAGACACACAAATATATATTCTTCATAGTTGACTATATTGGACATTGGTTTGAGAAAATTAAGACACCTATTTCAAACTAAGTAAATGATAGTCCCAAATGCAAAGGAAAAATTAGAAATATACAAGAAAATATACTCGATACCCTTAGTTCACAGGTGGAGTTGATCAGAGGGAAAAAGGCAAAAATAATAAATTATGAGACATGTTTTTGTTTGATTTCTGATTCTTATTTTTACAAAAGCGAAGATCAGGAATTGGAGTGTTTTTTGCTTTCTTTTGAAGAACAACAAAAAGGGTAGTTCTTTAAATAATTTTGTCTGGTTTCAGGGCACTACTCTTTTCCTAGTATCTGAAATCATAATAATTCTTCTGTTTTCTGACTCTGAGGTTGGAGTTTGCCCAGATTATTTCATTGGTCCTCTTCTTTGGCGATTTTAATGCTATCTTGGACTTCAATTATCATCAATATGCTATAAACTCCCAAGTACATATCTTACTCATTTAGTTTACATATATTTATTGATCACTTATATGTCCCCAGAATTTGTGTTATTTGGGACAAAATAGAAATGGTCATCACCATCTAGCAACTCAAAGCCAAATCACCATCTTTATAATCTTACAAGTATTGGAGCCATTATTAAAAAACGTAAATACATCAAGAAAGAAAAAAAAAAGGAAGAAGAAAAAGGAGGAGGAGTGAAAATGTAATTAAATATCAATAGTGAAAGGAAGGAAAAAAACAGGACACAAAGTAACAGAATCAGGTAGGAAGGGGGAAAGATACACTTCCATGACGAAGTGACATTTAAGTCGAGTTGTAAAAAATAGTAAGAAAGATCCAGTCTAGCAAAGATCAAGGAGAAAATTAATACAAGGTTTCTAACATGGAACCCTTCATATCCTGATCTCTCCCTGAACTTTGAACACACTCCAGCAATTGGCTACTACACAATTCATTTGAATAGTCTATAATTTCCTGGGCTTTAAGATGTATATAACTGAACTGTAATCTCCACATGAATCCAGTCGCCCTGATTCTCCTCCTGGCTCTTTGTGTCCTGGCTAATGGCACCACCATTCCCATAAGCTAACTACCTCAGAAGAACTTTGCAAGAATCTTCCTTGCCCCTCACACTTTACATAATTCCTCATCAAATCTTATACATTCCACTCCACATAGTAAGTGCTTAATAATAAGTGTTTTGGGTTAATGAATGAGTGATTTAGTCAATAAACCAATGAGTGGAAATATATTTGGGCTTCCACCTACTGATGAAGTTTCTAAGTGACAGCATTAAATCTATTTTAATAGCAATAGTATGTGTCTCTACTTCATTTAGAATGTATACTCTGTCTTTCAAAGGAGCTTAAGTTACTTTTTGTTGAACACATCACAATATTGAAGAACTGCGGAGAGAAATTAGTTCCTTTCTTGATACCCAACCTCACTTAGTCTAAAATTGGTTCTTGATAAAGAGGACTTGGCAGAGGCCACCCTTTTACTTTTGGAAGCATTGTTCCTGTGGAAGAGCATCAAAAAGGGAAAAACTAATGCCTATTTTTTCCTCATCTTTTACTATCTATATACAGACAGCTTACAGATTTATATTCTTACCCGTACCTCTTCCCTTAACTACTTGCCTGTAGACTTATATATATATATATATATATCCAACGGCCTACTCAGAATTTCTACTTATATGTCCAATTAACTTCTTAAACATCTATATCCAAAATGAACCCCTGATATTCTCCCCCAAGCCCTGCTCCTCTGAAATTTTGATCATTTGTGTTAATAAAAACGAAATCCTTCCTTTGCTCAAGACAAAAATTTTGCTGTCATTCTTGACCCATATCTTCTTTATATCCCACATCCAGTCTTTCAGAATATGTTGCCGGCTCTCCCTTCTAAGCAGATCCAGAATCTCACCAGTTATCACCCCTGCCCCCACCACCTTGTCCTAAATCAGCATTGTTTTTCTCTTGGATTATTACAAAATATTCCTAAAGGACTTCTGTTTCCACACTTGCTCCCCTACAATCGTTTTTCAAAAGAGCAGTCAGAGGAATAATTTTTGCTCAAAACTCTTCCTTTGCTCCATCTCACTCAAAGTTAAATCCCAAATGCATACAGTGGACTAAAAAGCCCCATGTGACCTGCCCAGCTGCTGCTCATCTCTGAGATGTACTCATCCCTGAGTCCTCACCTTTCACTCCTCTTCTTACCACATCAATCTTTTTGTTCTGTCCTGATAGTCTAGGTAAGGAAGCACTCCCCTCTTCTTCTGTATTTGCTATTCCAAGAACCTGGAAAAAAATACTAACCCCTCCCTTTTCTACCCACCCCAAGGCCAACTTTCATCTCCTTCATTTGTCCTCTAACCTACTTAAAATTACAGACCCCTTCCTGCCTCACATACTCCATTCCCCCTGCCATGCTGTATCTCCACAACACTTTGGAAGTCTAAACTTGTTATATAATTAATTTTTTCTTTATTGCCTCCACTAATTAAAAGTCAATTCTTTGTAGGTGTTTTTTTTCCTGTCTTTTTTATTGGTATTTCACCAATGACACATAGTAAATGACAAATATGAATAGACCAATAGAAGGATAAATAAATAAATGAAAAATGGACATTTGTTTGTTGGGAAGTGGACTGGAATAAAAATGGGTGATTGGGTCCATACTTGAAAAGTAAATAGAAACCCATCCTCTTTTACGAATACTGAGAGAAGAAATTTCTACCTTTAAGGGAATGGACTTGGAGATAGCAAATTTAAATTGTGGGTGTGTGGGAGGAGAGAAGTGGGGGGCAAAATAAAGACGGACTTTCTGGGAGAGGGGTAGATAATGTGCATTGTGACTCATCTGGATGTTTGACTTCGCAGATTGAGGTGTTCACACTAAATTATTTCCAGATCTTTAGCTAACTATAGGTTCTAGGGTTCTAAAAAGAAGATAGCAGATGCCACCAAACAGGATTAAGATGCTTATTAAAAATTTGACAGTGACATGATCTCTAAATTTCCTGACTGCTAAGGCAGAAAGCAAAACATGTTTGGTTTAATGGGTGTTTGGTTGGTTAAGGAAAGTATTCAATTCACTTGACAAAGACAAATTTTATCTTTCAACTGAACAAATGATAATTGACTAGATAGGTTCTCTAATGAGGATGTATGGATAAGAAAGTGAATAAAATTTAAACCATAATTTAATGAAATGCATGTATTTATATAAAATTTATGATTCTTTTATAGGTCCTTTCCCAATGCAAAGGGCATAGCATTAAATGAATGAATACATATTGAGCCTCACAGGATACATAGTAACATACCTTGCATGTCTACTTTAATACCAATCAAATCTTCAGCATTTTCTGCTCCATTACAGCCCTACCTTTGCAACATACGATGGCTTATCTTGACCATCTTAGACAAACACACAGCATTCAAAATTCCAAAAAAAGGAGTAAGGGGGTATGACACAGATGAGTTGATATTGCTTTTGGAGAGAAAGTTGCTGAGGTTCGATGACAACTTTAAAAAAAAAAAAAAAGTTTAGAATATTAAAATTAAATTCCCCCCAAATCCAGCCTTTTTGGAAGTCATGTATCTAAATTCATCCTTATCTTTGCCTTCCTCCCTCAACCACAGTGATATTTTTTGTTATTTTGTTCATATCCCTGACAACTGTTAGACGTAGAAGCTCTGAGCTAAAAGACCTCTAATCTTCTTTCCTTTGCAGCTTCCTGAGGAATAATCGACAAATAGAATTGTATGCATTTAAAGTGTACAACCTGATAATATATATACACACACACATATATATATATATATATACACTGCAAAATGATCACCAATTAACACATGTATCACCTCACATAGTTAACTTGTGTCTGTGTATGTGTTTGTGTATCTATACAGAACGCTTAAGATCTACTGTCAGCAAATTTCAAGTATGCAATATATTATTAACTAAAGTCGCCATACTATAAATTAAATCTCAGACCTATTTTTAACTTAAAGTTTGTCACCTTTGGCCTACATCGCACTAAATTTCCCCATCTCCCCAGAACCTGGCAATCACCATTCTACAATCTTTTTTTATGAGAATAGCTTTTTTTTCCTATCCCACATTTCAGTGATGCCATACCTCATTTGTCCTTCTCTACCTGGCTTATTTCACTTAGCACAATGCCCTCCAGTGTCATCCATGTTGTCACAAACAACAGGGTTTCCTTGTTTTTTATGGCTGAATAGTAATTCATTCTACATATCTATACTACATTTTTTTTATCCATTCATCCGTCAAGGGACACTCAGGTTGTCTCTGTATTTTGACTATTGTGAATAACGCTGCAAGGAACAGATCTCTCTTTAAGATACATATTTCATTTCCTTTGGATATATACCTAGGAAATGATTGCTGGATCATATGGTACTTCTATTTGTAATTTTTTGAGCATTTCCTTACTGTACCAGAGAACATTCCCACCCACAATTTCTCTTTGCCACCACCTCTGTATCATATTAGTGATTTCAGTACCTATTGGGCACTTGGTCATGTGGCCCACAGACCTTCTGCTCATTCTATGCTGTTCCTGTGCCATAACCTTAAACCAAGCTAAACTATGTAATGTTTCCCAAATACGCCTTGTGTTTTCCAATCTCATATTATTTGCTGAAGCTATTCTTTCTGTTATGAAGCACTATCCTTTTTCATCTCTGGCAAATTTCTACTCATCATGCATTGCCCACCCTAAATGTCATTTCTTTCTGCAGCTTTTCTTGATCACTTAATTTGGCTGGGAACTCTCCTTTGCTAATTAAGATCTTGTGTCATTCTTATTAGAGTTAGTCTTTAAACTCTTTCGAGTCTTGGCCATAGACCCCTATGTCTGAGATAGATGTCTGTCACTATTATGGTGAGCCATTAGAGGGCAGGAGCTACTTCTTATCCACAGTGGCATTACTTGAAGAATCTAACTGAGGCTCTGGGGGGAAGGGTTGCTCCCGAATGGGCGAATAAACCGGTGCGACCAGAAATCAGTCTAAGGAAAGGCTAGATTGGGAGAAACCCGCTTATTGCCCAGGATGACGCTCTTCTCTGTTCTTCCCCTCCTGCAGCTGCTCTCGCTCCCCGTCTCTGCCGCGCCCACCTCTCCACCTGGGCCTTCTGGGAGCAACCCCGAAGGCCGATCCCTGACGATTGACAGGCGCCAGACCAATTATGCAACAGAGAGGAGGAAAGAAAGGCTTCTGTCCACTGCTTGCCCCTGGAGGCTGAGCGAGAAACACCTATTGATAAGTACTATGGCCAGGCGTGAGATTCTGGAAATACTGCAATTTTACCCCCACACGAATACAGCCATTTTCTTAAGTATATGCTCAATAATCCTTGTTTAAATGAAGAATGACACCTTCTTCATGATTGTGAATACGTAAAATGCTTTTGATCTCCATGGACTGCAGGTCTCCATAAAGAACATGGAGCCAGACGAAGGGCTGGAGCAGCATCACTTTTGGATTGAGTCCCTACAACAGTGCTTTCACATTCAAATAATTTCTGTCAAATGAATTAATTCTGTTGTGCAGGTTAGAGTTGCCCATTCCTAACACATTCGAAGTGACACACGCCCAGGCGAGAAGCAAAGAACCTACTGAAGCCTTGCAAGAAAACAAAAATATTGAGTTAAAAAGTAGTGGCGATTCTCTAAAATTGTAACTCAAAACCTTGACTAATCAGAAGAATCATATGCAAACTATTGTAAAATATAGAAATGTGTAACTCCCATCCCAGACATACTAATTTGAATCTCTGCAAGTGAAACCAGCCATCTGAATAATTTATAATCTGGGGAAGAGACCAGTTTGGAAACATTTCTTATGGGAGACGTGAATGAGAGCTGCCTCCATTTCTTACCAATCGATGTGACCTCTATATTCTATCCAAAGTAATTATATATAATATATTTTGAAAAATCTTACTGTAATCTATGCATTGAATAATCATTTAGGAAATAAACTTATGACAATAATTGGACAAATCTGCAGGTCAGTGATAATTACTGGTAAATACTTTAAAAGTGGGTAATTTAATGTGGACCTACTTCATTTAAAATAGATTTATATAATATTTATAATGCAGATTTGTATGTGTAAAAAGATCTTACAATTTAGTGTTTTTCCTAAGATTTGTTGACTACAAAAAGACTAGGAAATATTAGTATGTATTTGATACTGTCTGTTCTTGGCTTGTCATGTATAATTGTGTCATATGAATAGGTCCAAGCCAAGTACAGATAATTTAGCAATGTAAAAGTAGCATGACTGCTAAGAAAGGTGATTTAAGGTTACATAACATAGCCAGTTGGAATTTCTGTTTGTCAATAGTGGGGTCAATCACATGAGAATAACACTAACTTTTACTTAGCTAATCCACATTTCCTCCATTTTCAGAGGACACTGAGCAACCACACCTGCTTCTCAGAAAAGATTTAATAACTCAGAACTGAAATGAGATTTAAACGTCAAGTTGTATTTCTCCTATTAAAATTAAAAGCACTAGACAAGGGGCAAAACACTGGACATTGTCGAATCACCTGATCTAAGTTCTTGTGCTAATTCTACTCTGAATTGATGTGGGGAAAGTAAAAGCTATCCTTTTAAATATGTCTTTTTTAAATACTGACAATATATTTTATTTAAATAGTAATAAAGCAAATTGTTTCTTATGTGCTAGCATAGGAAACTCTGACCTACAAAGACAGAATTCATTTGTTCCACAAAAATAATTTCACCACAAAAGCACCATAGTAGGTACTCAGAATCCAACAAGAAAGAAAAAAATGTAATTCTAGCCCTTAAGAGATTAAAAAAATGAATATACTTATTAAACATCTATTGTGTAGTCATCTAATATGACATGACTTCTCGGTGGCCTTTTTGTAGCTCTAAGAACCTTTAAGGAAAAGAGAAAATTTAGTTGGGCTGGAATAATGAATGGAAAGATAATGAGGCATGGGAAAGCATTCTAGGTAGTGTTCTAAAGAAATAAACACCATTTTTGGCAATTACAAGACTTCTGGTCCATTGAGAGTCATGTGATCTTTGAAAGCTGGTTAACCTTTCTGAACTTTAGGCTTCTGATCTGAAAAATGGGTATGATAATGATTCCTACCTATCTCTTATGATTATGGGAGGATCGAATGGAATAATGCCCTCTGTAGAAGTGATCTGGCAAATGCAGAGGGCCATGAATATGCTCCAGGTGTAGCTGGGGAAAGGATCTGGGTGAGGATGCCAAGGCCCTGTGTGCCTGGGCTGTGGGAGGAGGAGAGCCGACAGAAAGCTGACGTGGCTGGAGTGGACGATCTATGGGGAGTAATATGAAGTCAAGTTAGGTAAATACAACTAGGGTCAAATGATTTTGTTTACAATCTTGAAAAGCTTTTTGGAGTTAACTTTAGCAGGCAATATAAGTCTTACAGTTGAGGGAAAAGGGGGCAAGTCAAAGCTGAATTATTTTCTGCCAAAACTATGCATATGGGTCAAAAGAGGAAGAACAGATCAAATAGTAAAAAACTACAGCATTTCAGAAACCATTTGACAGCAGTCTATGTTAGAATATTGTTTATGGCAATGGAAAGGAAGAGCTTTGTGATGACATTAAATGGGTAGAGAGTATCTGACTTGTCGCTAAAGTGAGATCTTCCCAAATAATGCCCAATATTTTAAAATGTTATTGGGCCATGAATAAAAATGGAATAAAGTAAAATAAACTTACTTTAAATGTTTAAAGGAATAGAGAGCTGAATAGATAGGAAACAAGGAGAACTGGCAAAATAATAAAATTTGTTTTAATCACATTGAGATTCTTAGAAAAATGAATGTAACATTTGGGTAAAACACAAACATTTAAGTCATGAGTATAGAGTTGATAATGGAAATGCTAAGGAACTCTTGATTTATTTGTATGAGAAAGAGGGACATAGGATATGCCTGTACATAAGGGAGTTAGAAAGAATGAGAATACTTAAGAAAAAATGAGGGATGAAAAACAAGGAACAATAAAATAATGACTACTGGTCTTTCAGTTATTTTAGTAATTAAAAATTTGTATAATAGAAAAATTATTAAAATGTTAATAATTAATTGTTTAAAAGCCCTTGAGTGCCTTCTTTAAAGTACTGGGATAACAAATCGTAATGTTCTGCATGTTTGTAGGCAAAGATAAAGAACTAAGGAAAACAGAAAATTAAAGCAAGTTCCCAAGAGGGGCCTAAAGATGAGATCAGTTCGTCTTTTTGCTTTATGCAGAATACAAAATTTCCTTATTCCTTTCTCCCTTTCTTACTAAATAATGCCCATTTTTTCATAGTGGCACTTCAAGGTGTGAGGGGGTGTTTGAGAAAGAAATAAAGCAGGTGTTGCAATCCTTTTCAGCAAAATGAGACATATCACTGGTGGGCCTGGATGCTGCTGATTGTGGAGGTCTGAGGACCTAGGACACTTTGTACAGTGGAATTTGGGACACTTCCACAAAGGATCAGGTCTTTAAATGGGAGAACTAAATTTTGTAGGATGCTTATTAGACACACTACATCATTCTACGTGCTGTACACATACCTTAGTAAGGTAGAGAGTACTACTCTTATTCTTAGAAGAGCCTCACAGTAGCTAAATAATTTGCCAAAAGTCAAAATCTAGTAAGTAGCAAATATAGGGATTTAAGTGCGGTTGTGTCTGACCCCAAAACCTGTGATCTTTCTCTATTCCACTCTTTCCTTATCTGTGAAATGAAATTATGAGTCTAGATGTTCTCTAAGACCCCTTCTAACTCTAACAGTCTCTGCTTCTCCATTGTATAACCACTTCATTGGGCAACTTATCTTATTCTTTCTTTGCTGATGAAGAAGGTTTTAAAATGGGCCCTTTGGTCCTACCAGTGCCTGATCTTCTCCACCTTCCATTACTTTCTCCTGAATGTCTCATTGTCACACTTCTTTCATTTAAAAATGAATCCTTAATTAAGGAAATATTTCATATTTAGTTTTTTAAAAAAACCACTCCCTGTCTGAATCCTCATCTATTCTCTGAAAAGTCCTAGCAGAGGTTAGACATTAAATGAGAAATGGTCCAGATGGTAAGGAATATATGTTGGGAAATTCAGGTGATATTATTTCCTCTTTTACTCCAGAGATGTAGAATACCCAAAGTGTGCTATAGGAATCCTGTACTCTGTAACAAAATCTAAAAAATGAGTCAGATCTCTCTATAGCTTCTTACTATGCTGACAGACAGTGGCTGCAATGGGGTGGTGGGGGGGACTTGATAATATGGATGAATATTGAAACCATAATTTTGCTCATGCAAAACCTTCATAAGATTGTATATCAATGATCTGATATAAAATAATTAAGTGTCCATGTATGTTAGAAATCACGCTCAGGGGAGTGTACCTTCTGTAGCAGGAAGAGCACGTGTACTCTTGGAGCCAGAATTTCCGGGTCTGAGTTCAGGCTCAGCTGCTTACCAACTGGACTGCCCCAAGCAAGTCACTTAATTTAATAAAAAGAAAAAAATAACAACAAAATGGGTCATATCTGCAAAGTGATGGAGTTTGAAGAAACCCTAATCCTTGCATTTTACAAGGGAAATAAGCAATGCACAGAAACATGACAGTAGAGTGTTCAGTAAATGCACGGACATTGCAGTGAGACCATCAGGACTAAATCTTGGCTCCTAAGCAATGATTTCTAGATCTGATTCTCAGTCAGTTGATCCGTAACATGGGGATAATTACAGGGCCTTCTTGATAGAGTAGTTGAGATGATTAAATAATTGAATGTATATAAAGCACTTACCTAGAGTAACTGACCCAGAATAACTGCTCAGTCAAATTGTTGTCATTACCGCTATCATCTTCATCATCACTGAAATTATCCACATTATTGTCATCAGCAACAGCAGCTTTGTTATTTGGGGCTAGTTAGGGGCAAAACTTAAATCCAGGTCTTTTGAGTCTTATCCCAGTATTCTTTCACATTAATTTTAAGGTACTCCACAGAGTTTTAAGTTAATGATATACATAGGACTATGATTTGAAAAATACCTCTCTCAACACTGGGAATTCTGTTTCAGTAAACATCACCATATATACACTTTCCACAATCCCACCCTTATCAGTTTCAAGGAAGATGAATGCCCGGATAAAAAGGCAATAATAACTCTTTGTCACAAGTGCAAATAGCAATATTACAGAGCTAAGACAATTAAAAACACGATTATTTGAAGCTGACATTTTTCATCAGTCTGGCTGTCTATGCCACAACTATTCTCTAACCTTCCACCTTCTGCAGATGGTAATACTGATAACTCCATTTGCACTGTGCTATACGGTTTTTGGAAGAGCCTTCACTCACATCTTCCCATTTGATTCTCGCATGTTGTTCTCTAGAAGGAAAGAAGGTATTATTATCTAATATTACAGGTGAGGACAGTGAAGTGAAGGAGTGACTTGCTTGGGTGATTTTTATTTTCATATCAAGTACAAAGGAGTTGCCAAGTGAATTCTCAGAGTAACTGAGATGTACTAACATCCTTTGAAATAAATTTGTAGTCCTACAGAAATATCAGTTTGGTTTTCTGAAGGGATGGTAATTACACTCCTGCCAGAGAAAATTATAGATACCTGTGAAGAAGAGCTAAGACTCTTTCTTTAAGGCCAGGAATCATATTAAACTTACCAGTTAAAAAAGAAACCCAACAGCGTGAGAAAGAAAGCAATGGTCATCTTTCTAAGTTGTTATCAAGACTTCTGTGCAACATCTGATTCTGCAATCTGTCATTGTCCAAAGCCAAGAAATGAAGAGACGCTGAGAGTCAAGTGCTTTGTAGAAAGCAGTGGACTTGTTGGGGGCTTTTTTCCCTTCCTTCTGCCAAATGGGATGGGACTCTGGCAGCAACACTTTGAATAAATCGTGAAAACAGTTCTAAGGGCCAAGAAATTACTTCATAAGGGAGAGCGATGGAGAAAGAGAAGGAGGTGCTGCATCCCTCGAGCAATCAATTTATGTGCTGTGGTATGAGATTTGATTATCTTTATCTGATTTTTATAACTTCAAATGCTATTGGTCACAAAATACCCTGCATTTTTAAGATCTCTCACTCACTTTTTAACCTGGTGACTTGTCTCATACTGGTTATGATTTCAATTTCCCCCAAGTAATTCAGTATGAATTAGCCCCACATTCCCCCACCGAGTATTATCTTGTCTCTTGTTAAGTAGTATTGGCTTTCATTTTTTAATTCTTCAACTCTAATTCACTTTTCAATATCAAGTTAAAATGGTTACAGCAGGTTATACTGAAAAAAATGTTAAATTTGATATAAAGATGATTGAATTGAGGTCCTGGATTTTTAATTAATTAATTATATAGTTGATCAAGCTGTTTTATCCCCCAAAAGCTCAGTTTTCTCCTTCATTAAGAAAAAATGTTTATTTCTAATTGCTAAAGCTTTGATATATTCTAAAGTTCTATGAATTTCTCACTTTCTAGAAACCCACAGGAATTGTTTTGTTGCCAAACACTGAGGCAGTATTTTAATACAGTACATTCTCCTTGCGCCCATAGGAAGTAAAAGAATCTTGAGTCTACAGCATATATAACTAAGGTCAGGTTTTATTCCAAAGTATTATGATCCACATGGATTAAATAAGCAGAAACAAAATTGTGAAGCTTTTATGTATTTGTTCATATCTTGCTTTAATTCACAACTTAAAAATAATATATCAAATAATATGGAAAATAAAACTATCAAAAATTAAAATAAGGAAATGGTGAGTAAAATAGAAGGTTAACACCATAAGGGAAGATAGAAGAACAAAGACATGTATAAATTCATAAGGTCCTGTATTGTCACTAACATTGGCCTTCATGTCAGTCCTCACACTGTGTCTTCCCCCTGCCTACAGAACACAGTGTTGTATGGGATGCTAAAATAATAATTATTATTTTCAAGGTAATATATTTTCAAATATTTGTGGTCTTTTCTTACAAAATATCTATCTCATTCAGGAAAAGCCCTGTCACAACACTGTATTTCCTAGGTCCCAGATCACATTTGAAGCACTCAAGATTGGGCAATTCTACATGCTTCATGAAATTATATATTCTCTATACTTTTTGAAGCATATATATCTGATCCATACTGAAAAGTCATTGAATCCAAGGTCTGGATCTTTATTGAAATGCTTTTCAAAATACACCTCCCAGATATATATATTCTTTTGACTGCACTGTCAACTGAGAAAATACAAATCTAGTAAAAGCTGGATGGCCATCTGGCATGGATCTTACAGAGGTTGTTCATGCTTTGGGCAGAGTCTGGCTTCTTTTCATAAAAGCTGGTGAAAACTGGGTGTGGACTTCAACCCTGTGGACCCGTTCACAGGCCCAAGACAGAAGACAGGAGGCCTGGCTGGATTCGCTCTGTCTTGTAGAGCGCTGGACAGCAGATGTAAGCCAAGGAACTAACACTAGTATTATCACAGGGATTCCTGGCCACTACCAAAGGAATATGATTAAAAACAAGAGCCAAGAAACAAAGGGAAAGACACAGACATGAAGTAAAACAAAAAGTTGCTAAAGAGATCATGAGCAGGTCAGAAATCAGAGTGAAAGGTGGCATGTAGTGCAATGTCTATGATGCTGTTATCTTGGTTATGAATGAATGAAGCAAGTGGGCCAGGACCTTTTTTTTCTGGAGGGGGAGAATGGATATTAAATGGTAGGATTTTTAGTCAGCTTAAAGGGACATTAGGCTGGATATTTACCACCACAGTAATACAGTAGAAGACAAAAATATCAAACCCTTTAAAGATGTCTGGACCCTCTGAGGCCAACGTAGCATCACTGCTCTGGAAAAATCAAAGTAACAGGCTTCTCAGACCCCTCATAAAACTTGTATAAAACCACTCAATAACATGCCAATTTTTATTTTGGGACACAGTTCTCCATAGGTCTCTTCCATGTTTCCACATCCTATAAGCAAAGGTACTTTCCATAATTTTCCAGACTATTTTTTCAAGAATGTTTGTAAAACAAAGAGCCTTCAAAGACAGAGGCAGTGTTTCCCACCACAACAAAGGGCAGGTTTGCATAGTGTCTTGTATAATAAAAGGTATGTCTATCTTCAGAGTAAAGGGCAGGAATGGTTACTATCCATTATGAAAAATTCAAGTCCCCTAATGTAAGGCCCTCTTCTTTAATACAAGCCATCCCATGTGACAGGCATTAACTAATCTTTGCACTGCCTT
Source organism: Smutsia gigantea (assembly GCA_032199065.1). Taxonomy (NCBI): domain Eukaryota; kingdom Metazoa; phylum Chordata; class Mammalia; order Pholidota; family Manidae; genus Smutsia; species Smutsia gigantea. The sequence continues at coordinate 29,910 of JAVSCE010018022.1, forward strand.
ATGGGAAGTGAGGTGTAGGCAAGCAGCACAAGAAAGAGCTGATAGTCTGGCTATTGCTATTGCGGTAATAAGGTCCTTGTTTCTAAAGCAGGAGTCTGTCTTCTGCCAGCATCTGTGAAACTGCAGGCTAAGTGGTTAGCTTGCAAAGAGAATAACATCTCAAATAGACTCAAAATAATTTAAAATAATGTGCTTGTAAAAGAACTTCCTTAAGAGAGACTTACTTCTGATAACCATCTCCAGGTGAGAAGTGATACTTTACCACAGGCTTGGGAGAACTTAAAAGCTTGTACTAAACCACTAAATGTACTTCATGTGATGTTTGTTTATTTTAGACACCAAAAATACTGGCTTTATATAACTTTACTTCAGAAGCCTATATATACCTTCAAAAGTAAATCCGCTCATACCTAAAGATACACTGAAGACATTATCTCTACCCTAAATGAGATTTCCTCTTAATAAAACTTGGGTTTAGAAATCCTGTGAATTTTTCCCATTGGCTTTGCATTTCATTTCAGTTACCCTTGATCTCTACTCCAAATTGCACTTATTTTTTATTTATGGCCCCAGGATGTTCAGTACATTTGCAAGTCTCAAATGGTAACAATTTATAATTGAATTACAGCTACCTATTGTTTTTCAGTCATCACATCTACAACATATATCTGTCCATGTCAGTACGTTAGGCCTTTTATTAAAAATTCTAGGAAATATGAAGCATGTCTACATGGTACTCTTTATAGAGGTCCTTTGGAACTTCTTTAAAAGTACCTTTTTTAATGTTATCAGCATTGTATCTAGACTGGGGAAGTCACCCTGGAATATAATTTTAGAAAGATGCAGATGGCGAAGATGAAGGGTCATAAAAAGTAACTATGACAGAAGAAAAAAAATGTAGAGACTTAAGCGAGTATCAAGTAAAAAGACAAAAAGGTCAGTAAATTCCAGAAAGTCCAGGATGGGAAGAAACAGTAGAGGCAGAGGTGACAGGGCAGGTGGTGGCCTGAGGCAGACACACCTGAGGCTAGTATTTCCCAAGCTTAGATTATTATATCACTTTAATGTTGCAAACAGCTCCATCAATACAAATGCACCACCCTATTCACTTCAGCAAATCTTTGCCAACACTCAGTAAGTTTCAGTTTAAACGCATTACACAGATGTTTACATTCAGTGGAGAAATTTGAGAGTTTTCATCAGGATACACAAAAATTGAGTCTGGAAGTTTGTGGTCTAACAAGTCCTCCTGCTCAAAAGCAAAGGCATTATTACTACAAAGGCGGCCCAGGCGGGGACAAAAGGACTGAGAGGTTGCAGAGACATGGGAAGCAGCACCCCCATCCCAGCTAATCTGGTATGAATCAAGCTATCTTTCTGGACACACCAAATTGACCAAGACCAGATTTATGTGCTTACTCAACTTGTCAAAAAAAGGAATTGTTTATTTTAATAATTACACATTGGAATTCACAGTTTGGATTTTTTTCAGAATTGCATGATAGGGCCCTGGTTCTTATTTCTATCAATGGAAATTTTCCCCTAGAATTTACATTTTAAAATATATTTTTCCTTTTAGTCTATACTTTCTTTTCTCACTCCCTGCTATTTAGGCAGTAAAAGTCATTGATCACCTACTATATTTTAAAGCTTTTCACTCAGCAGAGTACTAAATGAAGAATAAAACAAGATCCCTGCCCTCCCGGATCATAAAGTGGGCAGGTATCTTTGAAACCAGACCATCATAGAAGCAAACACATATTGCCACTCCAACAAAAATATTTAGGTAGGTAGTTAGTTTAACTTGCCACATTACTGGGTGATTTGATTTATCATAATAAAAGACATTTTATATTGAGAATATTATTTTATATTGAGAATACATAAAGGCATGTATATATTATATATGTGACACATATAGACACATAAATATAGTGACACAATTGTTACTATACTTTTGCAAAGTTGAAAGGGAAGTAAAATTGCAAGTGACGAGGCTCATTCTTGTCATTCTTTTTTATTAAACTGTAAGGTACTAGAAAGATAAAACTATCTTGGATTAAAAAATGATAGCAACAATAGCTTGTGGTTTTTCTGTAACCACGCTAATCCTTTTTCCAGACATACATCCAGCACTTTGACTTGGTCACTCTTTTCTGCTTGGATAAAGGAGGTGCTAAGTCACGCTCACCTTATTGTGAATTCCCTTCCACAATGAGGTTTGTGATTTTTTTTTTCAAGTGAATTCAAGGAAAGTAATCTAAGTAAAATTTCAAGACAGCATGGCCAGGATAGAGAGAGAACATAAATGTTGAAAGTCCACCCTACAGCCATCAAACAGCATCACACAGTCATTATTTATTGTCGGGGTTCATCCTTATGACAGCCAAGTCTGTTGTTGCACACAGGATAACTATTACATCGACATATCAGGCCATAGACAAACTACAGCTAAGAAACCTGTATCAGATCTGCATAGGTGATCCTAAGCCACATGGGCAAAAAATGGAAAGATCACATATGAGAATGAACTACTATCCCAATTGCCTACCTCCTGAATATCTGCAAGTGCATATTCAGCATACGTCATATGCTTAACATGTCAAAAGCTGAATCTTTAAATTTCCTTCTCTGCAACCTGCCCCTCCCTTGCACTGTTACTGAATCAATAGTGCAGGTTGGAATCTATTAATCATCGCTGGCCCCTTCATCTTATTCACCAGTCTCCCAAAGACATCACATACGATCAATTGCTAAACATTATTGTTGTATCTCCCAAATAACTCTTAAATCTATCCTCTTCTCTTTATGTCACCTCCTGAATAAATCTTAAATCTATCATCTTCTTACTAATGCTCAATTTTCATGATTTTGGGTTAGAATCATAAACGTAGCCTACTAACTATTCTTGCTTCTTCAGCCTCACTCGCCATCAGTACATCTGCCCTTGTGATACCAGAGCAATATTTCTAAAACACACATATGTAATTCAGTATGAAAAGGCTGAAGTCTCTGACAAATTTTCTCACTATTCACTGTCTAAAAGAAATGAAAAGATGACATAACACTGAGAATTAAGACTGACAGTAAACTAATGTCAGAATTAGGAAACATTTGGGAAGAATCCTCATTAATGCAAAATCAGTGTCACAGCCCACCATAAAGAAGAAGGAATATACATTTACTGAGTACCTACCATGTGTCCAGTAATCTAGTAGATGCTTTAGATAGGAAGCGAATTCATCACGACTCTCCAGAGGGAGCACCTATATATTCCTAGTGGTAGGTACAGGTTTTTGAAGCAGGCAGAGGGCTTCTTCCCAATCTACTTCCCAACCCACCATTCAGACTACTGTTGCTACATCTGGTCTAATTCTGCAAACTCGAGGAAACTGGGTAGGAAACAGAGAGTGGGCACAGTAGAAATGGCACATTCATTCCTAAAAGGCATCTATTTCTCACTTCTTACTGAGTCATTACAAGTTTAGGTAGAGACAAGAATTGTGGAATCAGGGTATATTGAAGATTTCAGAGTAATATACAGCAAGCAATGGAATGCAAAAGTAGGTCACATCTTAGATAGCAATACAAGATAAAAACTGTTGCAGGTAGTGAAAGCTGGGAAAGAACTCTGCCCGCCAGCCAGCCATTATGGCCATCAGTCTGGGAAGTAGATTTAACCATCTAACAAAAGTAAACAGACTCTGAAGCCAAAAGGCAATGCATACACCCAGTGTGTTGGCAAACATGAAGAGTGAATAAATAGAAAAATAATACAAAAAGAAAGCTGGAGTTCTGGAAACACAAAAAGTAATGGCAACCTGAGAAAGGTTATATCAAATTTTAGGTCCAATGGAAAGAAGAGAACTTTGAAAAAATAAACTTAAAATGTATTTATTTGGTATTTAAATTAGGAAACAAGAAGTTAGAACACTTATGAAATAGAAAAGAAAGCCATAAGGGTGAGATGAAAAGCCAGCAGAATCACAAAAATGAAGATATGGGTGAGATAAGAAAGGTGTGTTTTCTTAAGCTAAAATGCAATAACAGAATTAAAATCCATGTTAGAAGACATAAATGATATTGACACTGTGAGAAGTCAAACCAGTGCTTGAAATATTCTCCCAAAATTCTATAGAAAAAGAAAAATCTAAATGATGGAAATACAGGTGAAGTAACAAATATTTAAATACACGACAATAGTTAACACTTACAGAGCATCTTTCAAAACACTTTATATAAATTCCACTCACTTAATTCTTTCAACAATCCATCCCCACACTTACAGATATAGAAACTGAGGAGAAAATGTCTAGCACCAGGTTGCAAAGCTAGTAGGGTGAAAGAAAGAATTACAACAGAGGACATTTGACCTCGAAGTCTGCTGTTAGTTACTATGCTATAATATCACTCAAAAAGAATATCTAGAAAAAGACAAGTATTCAAATAAAAATAAAGAATTTAAATGAAAAAGGATTTGAAAAGTTACATTATGGATTTATTATCTGTGAACAGCTTGGACAAAATTTTACATGATGACTAAAAAAAAAAGTAGAAAAGTAGCTGACATGGCTTTGTCATCTGTAATAATAATTGACAAAAAGAGTTCAGAAAAAATTTTGCCCCAATAATTTAATATTCAGCCAAGTTATTTTGCATCTGTGAAGGCAACTGAAGATATTCAAAGACTTAGAAACATACCTCTCTCGCAACACTTATGGAAAAAATAAAGACATACTGAAGAAACATTTGCATTGTTCAGTTAAATAGGAAAAGCAAGTCATAAAACAATAAGTATTATTCAGGCCATTTTTTAAAGAAGTGTATGTCTTTACAAATATATTCATATAAAATATCTAAAAAGTACAGCAAAATGTTAATATATATGAAAGTTTCCCTTTTTCAGGTCATATGAATTTCCATTTTTGTAGTATGTAATTACTTGTGTCATGAAAGAAAATGAAAGTTAAAAAATGTTTCTGGAAATTAAATGATTAATCAAAATTAGGAATTTAATAGGCAATCATAATATTAAAACAGTAAATGCTGAATCCATTAAGCACAAAATCAGGTTGAAATACTCACTTGATAATAAAACCTAATGAGAAACCACAAGAAAAAATAATAATTTGCTAATAACAACCTTGTATAAAAGTCAATGTTAAAAAAAAATCAGTACCTCCATAGCAGGAAGGGCTAAAGAGCATAAAATATTCCCATATGGTACATCTATACTATGCAATACTGTGTTTAATAGAATAAGATAAAACACCCTGTACTCACATAGAACAATGTCCAAAAGTTCATGACTTTATGAAGAAGTCAGAATGTACACAAGATTTTCCAGTTACAGATAAACTCCCAAAGCAAAACACAGAAATATTATTAGCTGTCCTAAGTATATGAAAATGTCTATTAAAAATCCAGAAAAAAATGGAGAAAAAGATGAGGAGTTACTTTTTAATTCCTACATTTTTATAATTCTATATAGGATTTATTTAAAAATAAATACGTATCTGTCAAAACCCAAGTTTCCTTAAAAAATAGAGGCTAGAGTAAAGTTTGGATCATAATGCCTTACTCAGGGGAAGAATGCAGTCAAGGCCACAGAGTGAGAGAGGCAGGGAGCCAGGAAAGCAAAAATCATGGGGCAATATTATGTCCCCCAGTTCAAAACAACTGGGGACGTGTCCTCTCAGACCACACAGACCATCCACACCTTGGAAGAGTTAGAGGTGGAGTAGGAGTGGACTAGAGAACCAGCTCTCGCATCTCCTATTTCTCATTGCTCAACTCTTGCCTCACAAGTTAACTGCCCTGACCTTCTGGTTTGTATTAGTCATTGCATCTGAAGGGTCTCTGGGAAAGGTGGATCTCATGCCCCATGCTCAGTGCTCACCTGAACGCAGAACCAACAGGGAAAAAAACAGACTTGCTTTGCACTTAGTTGAGGTAAGCCTGTTTCAGATGTTGCTGCAGGTCCCCTTCATTGGGTGCAATAAAGCCTGGCTTTTTGCCAAGGGAACCTGAGAGAGCAAGATATTTGGGGATGAGGTGACTCTACAATGGGATAGCCAAGAATCTCCACTGAAGAAGTGGCCACGCCCCAGGAGATAGATAGGGCCAAGTGAACAGGGGTAGGTGCAGTAATGTTCAATTCCACCACAGGTATATTAAATTATGTGCACACACTAGTGATAGAATTAAAAATTAATAACTAAACAAAGAAAACTTATTGATGTATTTTTACCTTGAATAATAAAGGAGATAAAGAAACTAAAGTGTTTTTGAAATGAAGTGTTTTGGATGCTTATTTTCCAAATTCCTAAACAAGTAAAAATCAAAATATAGTTCATAACAGAAATAAAAGGAGACTCCAAGGAAGCGCAAAAATCAGAAAGCATAAAGCAAAATACTATGAAAGATCATACATTTAAATTATGCTAAATAGCTAACTCCCTTATTAGAAAACAAGCATGCATAGCTAGTATTAAGCACATAACAAACCAATATACAAATATTTATTGGCAAAATGCTCATCATTTCTGAGATCTCTCAGTGCACAAACTAAGATACTATCTTCATCTAGTGCAAAGCATCACTAGCTGTCAATAGAAAGAGAATCCCAAAATGCATAGATGAATATTCGTAGAGTCTGTGCATAAAATCAGATGGCCAGCACTGAGCGATTTGGAAGTTTGAATCTAAACGCTTCATTACATTATTTTTAATGGACACTACATAATCCATAGTTGTAGAAATATGATTCTATCTCATTGTTTTCTAGTATGGGGGAAAGAGTATCATTTTCTAAATCATGGGATCCACAGTGGCATTGAGATTTTTCAGCAGGGTGGGGAGAGGAAAAGTGGAGGAAGAATGTGAATCCTTATGCTTACGGAGAAGCTCTTTTAAGAGCTTTACTTCTTTATGTCCTTTGCATTTTTGAAAATCTTGGCACAAGACTGAACAGAAGTATAAAGACAACAGGAGAAAACCTCTAGTAATAACTCAGATAAGGCTTTTGAGAGAGATTAAGATAAGTTCTTATTTCTGTGCCCTCTGCCACAACGTAGCTTTAGCCCTGCAAACCTTTTTAATATTTTTCTGCACTATTGTAAATAAAACCGAATCTCTTTTTCCTCTCTAGTTCAAGGTTCTTTAGCAGGTTTCCAATGTCATATCTAAATATTTGAGACAATTATTGCACTATAGATATGCCTTCAAAGTCCTTACCATTTATCTTTAGAAAATTTTGCTATAAAAGGAAAGATATTTAATTTTTTTTGTTTATTTTTATCCTGGATATGAACAGCACCCAGAAACACAAAAAATGTTAAGAATTAAAGCCATACATCCAGGATAAAGGCAGCAAAGACTGCCAGAAACCTTTCCACAGCTAAAAGTAGACAACAGGTTACTATGGAAACTACTCCTCTGCTGCTAATCTTTTTCAAGAAGTGATATTAGCACTGGCCTTATAGGCCTTTATAATAAACACAATAGCTATGATGTGCTCAGTTCCAGATTCTGAAAACTTAATGGCAGTACTATCTTTATTCGAAGATATTTAAGCACTAGCTTTGTCACTATTCACTTAGGAGCTTCAAAAAATATTTGAGTTCAGTACATAAAACACATCAACTCATCAGTTCATCCACACTTTCTAGCCATTAAAAGAGGAGGAAACAAGGAAAAAGGGATAGGAGGAAGGAAGGAAGGAAGATAATGACACAATCTAAAACTCTGAAATACTGAGAAGAGGTCATTTCTGTGATAACATCATAAAACTCATGTCCACTTTATTAATACTGGTGATATATGTGTTATATTTTACCACCACTTATATCATTATCAATGGCTTGAAGAGCTAGCCTGACATTGAAGTTGACTCTGAGGCCCGGAGAAAAGAATACCAACCACTCTGTAAGGCAGACAGCCAGCTGCTCCTTAGTAGAGTCACAATGGCTTTAATGTTGAAAGTATCTCTGTCATTTATAGGTACACCTCAGACTGTGAAAGGAATTATCAAAGGAGATAATGGAAACTAAGCCTCCCAAATCAAAGACGATGATAACTATATCTATTATGAAATTCTGTTCAGAGTTTCATTGTAAAGGATAAAAATATCCTTTATTTTCCTCACATCACTAGTTTGATTTTATATGAAAACATCTTCATTCTACAATGCAGACTTAGAAATTACCTGGAAGATAAGTTTATTACAAAGTCTCTGCTCTCTGTATTTATTAGCTATTGCACACTTAGACTGCTTAGTTCAGTGGGACTCTGATAAACAAAAAACAGTTGAACAGAACATAAATTCAATGAACAAAACCAAAAAAAAAACGCAGGATGCCATGAACTCTTACCAGAGGTCTTGCTTGCAAATTACATTGATTCGTCTCTAACAGTCTATTTCTGTTTGGCCTTTCACATCAATCTTTTTGGCTCTGTGATTGGTCAATGATCCTATTCTGCTTTATTACCATTAAGATAATTTTCAGATATGTTTTCAGATGGGGCTAAAGTCTTCCCACCCCAGGGAGCTACCAATTGGATGGGGGTGGGAAGTAATTAGACAACCTGGATGGAGCTCTGCCTTCAGCCGTGAGCTGAGCTGAGCTGATGAGGCCACACCTAGGTGGAAGAGATTAACAGGGACAGAGGAAGAACACTGCGTCCACACCCAATGGTCAGGCCATATATGTTCATGGCATGAAAATATGAAGGACACGATAATGCACAAAGCCCTCCTGTCCAAAAATCTCAAACTTACCACTTGACATTTTATCACCAGGAATTTATGCCTCTGCAGTTCCCAAGGGAGGGAATCCCACCCTGTAAGCTGATATGCAAGAGGAGTGAAATGGCAGCCACTTGAAGAAAGAAGCTCTCAGAAAAGCCAAAACACAGGATGAAATGTTTGTGATGAAAAAGGCCCCTGGAAGGTAGGCAACCATAAGTTAAAAAAAAAAAATCCACACATGTTGCTCTTTTCCCTGGATAAAATTCCACACTGCGGTTAAGGAAAAGGATCAGTGAGAATCAAAGCAAATAAAATGTGTATTGGGCACCCAGTATTAACAAATGCTTTGCTATAGCGGTGGGCTATAAGGAAGAAACAAATGGGAAGGTAAGAAAGAGGCACAACAGAAATTAAAGGTACAACAACAACTGAGAAATTGAAGCAAAATCCTAATACACATCCCATACTAAATGGAAGAATTTCTGATTCTATGTCCAGCTCTATTTGGAGATTTGAAATCTAGAAATAAACTGGCACGTGATGAGAAAAATAATGAATACTCCTTATCTCCAATGTCTACATCTATAGATTAACTGTGTGGAAATGTTATGCAGATCTTCAATAATTATTCAATAACTGCTTTGAGTACATACCAGTTTATAGTTGCCAGAGAACAAAATCAAAGCATATGATTTCTTAGAAATAAATGTGTAAAGTACAAAATACAAAGAAGTACAAAATATTTTTTCCTCTTTGCATTCCTAAATAGAAAGTTTCCTAAAATTACTTCTTCACAAACACAGGAGCTTCTTAGCATTCAAGTATGAAGCCTAAAGACCTGCAATTAGTGATGCTAAAATAGACTCCATGTGTCCTTAAGTATGTTTTCAAAAACTAGGTGTTCTTTGTTCAATGGCATTCTTCTATTCATCCTGTCAGCCAAATTTTTGCTGAGCATCTCCAAAGAGTAGACCATGTTGCTTAAAATGAAGACTGTAAAGTTTAGCTCACTTAAGGAGCTTGAAGACTTGTCTGAGAGGTAAGTCATATCCAAAAAACAACTATAATGCAAGGCAGAGAATGGTAATGCCGAAAGAAAAATTAAAGCAAAATTCCAGGAAAGTTCAGAGGAAGCAGAGATCATTCCCATGGCGTTGGGAGAAACAAGGCATTTTTCACGGAGCACATACCAGCTGAGTAGGGCCTTGAAAAACATATAGGATTTCTATAATTGTAGATAGAAGCTGAAGGAATTCCAAGTGGAAGAAAGAGTGCAGTAAGCGCAGAAAGAAATAGTGTGTTAAAGTCCAAGAATCATTTGGAGGAAGAACCCATAGTCCAGTTGTGTACATTTCGTGATGGTACAAACAGTATGGAAAAAAATGCTAGATTCTATGATTTCCTAGAAGCTACAGGCTCATACTCAGATTTTCAAGGCATGCTTTTATGCAAACCATAAATTATCATCTGTTAAAATATCATAAAATTTAGATCTGAGACCTTTTTAGTTCAACCCTTTATTTTAGCAGAATTGAAAAACTGAATTTCAAAGAATATAAAAGGTATCTCCTGGTATACAGCTAATTAATGGCAGCACTGAGGCCCAAGTGGAGTTTATGATTTCAGTACAGGAGGCAGGGTTTTCCCTGGCTCATAAATACTCTCCTATTGTACATACTACCTTTTCTTCTCTCCCCATTCATGTCAAAATATGCCTGGTTCACAGGCTGAGCCTGTGACCAAGGGAGAGGGTATTTTTTCTGTGAGATGCTAACTGGTTCACACAGGGAGTCAGTCTCCACCTTGGCTTCATTACCTCCAGGTTCTAACCAACTCCTTGGCTGGACCCTTATTAACTAAGAGGGTCAAAACAATGTTGTCACCAAGAAAAGGAATTTCTAAAAAGAGCCAAGAGCAGTTGAAATGCACTAAACAGAACTTTCTTAGATTTGACTCCCTCTAGAGTATGCTGGAGGAAAAGACTTGATCCAGTAAATTCTTTTTTAAAAAAACACAATTTAAAACACGGGAAGTACTTGATACAATACTCTCCCTCCCCGAAAAAATCTACTAGTTTCCTTAAATAAATAAAAAAAGGCAAAAAAAAAATTCAGTTGTTCTTAATGGATAGAGCTGAAATGATTCTGCTGAGTAAACTACATTTATGTCTAACTCATTCACCTACTGGTACCAGAAACCTCTAAAGTAAACCATTAAACACTTTGTGATTTTAAGTATTAGAATTCCATATTCACACTAATAGCTTTAGTATGTATGAGACAGATAGTGTTTTCTTTTTTTAGTGGGCTAGCATTTCACAAATCAATCTACCATGAAGCCCTTATTCCTACAATTTAAAGTTCTCTAACCAAAATCAATGAGATTCAGCTTTTCACAAAAATAAATAAATACACATTCATTCACTTGTAAATGTGCAAATGTTTTATGGTCCTTTATGGCAAGATGTACATGTATCAGTTCCTTATTGCAAAAAGGCAAATCAAGGAGTTGCTGAATTCTCCTAATATCTTAACACCTGAATACATTTAAGAGCTTTCTTTCACATGTTTTGCATTCTCAATCTCAAGTAGACTTATTCAACATGAAAGTTTTCTGAAGGTCACTGAAGCATTAAGTATCATACATTAATAATAAGTGAAGTGTTTATAAAATCCCTCATAGGAATAATACCCATGTCAGGACAATCAAATTACATTTGATCTTTTTAGTTCTTCCCCATTCTAACAGGGAAACTACATAAAATACATATATATATGTAATAAATATATGTGTATGCATACATGGATATAGTTATGGATACAGATATACATTTTAGTGGGCTCTGTCTAATGAGTTTCTGCTATCTTATGTTAGTAGACCCTATTACAGTGTTATTTTAGTAACTACCACCCAAAAATTTAATCAGTGCTCTTGAAAATACCATGGAAGAAGAAACCATAAAATCTTTATTTGAAAATACCTTGACACTCATCTGAGTTTAGGCAGGAATTCTACTCTGCAGGAAAACATTACATTTTAGGCAGCTCTCAAGGTCCAAAATGACCTCTTTTGTGTCATTCTCCTTCAGGAATGCTCCTCCCAGTAAAGAAAGCTCTCATTAGGCCTTGGGTGTCCAGCTATTAGTTGATTAGTAAAGTGCTTTGGCTTGTCTACTAATATTAATAATTAACTTGATTGATTAATGTATATTAAAGGGGCAGAGGAAAGTCATGCTGGTGGGAACCTGTAACAGACTGGTTATTTATTTGAACACTATGGCACATTAGGAGTTCATTTTGACTTTCTGGAGTAGATAATTGCTCACTTTCTACAGAATTGAGAAAAAGAACTCCACTTTTTCACAAGTTGCAAAATGTGGTGACTAATCCTGATTATATTGCATTACACAGTTGTATGATGGTTCCTGATGTCAATAGACCACTTCCCATTCCACAGACTGGACTCACTTGACTTTCTGTTTATTTAAATGACACTCTTGTTTGAATTTCTGGGTGCTTTTTATCCCTTTGAGTCACACACTGCATCTGGGAGCCTCTGCTTTGGCACTTCTAGCACCTCATTAATTACCAACTGTAGCAAAGTCCTGCTGTTTTGCAACTTCTCTGCTTTTGTTGGGAAATCACGACCCCTTGCTAGAATGAGAAGGCAGGACAATGGTTATCTGCCAAATGTCCAGTTTGGGAGCACATTACAAAGGCTAATTATCTTAGGGTCTTAAAATTTCCCTAGATATTCAAACTTGATAACTCACTGTGTCTCTGAAGTACCTTTAAGTTTACACCCCCAGAAATCCAAGAAACATTTGCATTCAGCTAATATTCAAAAAAGTTAAATAATTGTAAAAGTCATAAGTGAGAATAGGTGATGAAGTCGAATACAGTCTCTTAGTTCACATAGGCAACTTATAAAGAGAGAGCCCAAAGCACAATTAACCATAAGCATAACAGCACTTAACTTCTCTAGCACTTACTTGTGTGAATCTCCCATTTGGCTTTCAATATGTACTGTGCTCCATTGTCGTTTATATCTTATGCACCCAAGTTCTGGCTCCCTACTCTCCCCACCCAATAAATTTTGAGCCTTTCAGAGGCAGAGACTGTATCCTCTCATATTTTTATCTGTAGCACCTAGCAGAGTGCGCCACACATTTCTCTGTGTAGATATTTAAAATACATGGCATTTTCCTATTGCAAAATGTAACAAATAAAAGTATAAATAGTTCTATAAATCAATGCTAGGCCTTGGAAAGAACAAGGTCTTGAATGACCACTAACAATTTTATGAAGAATTTATCTTCCCAGCCAACGTGGTGCTCTGTGTTAAGCTGAACAGATGCAGTAAGTGTAACCCACACCAGTATAGAAATGCGCAGTTGCTCTTTGTGTGACATTTACCAATAAAGGGGCTACCTGTTCTTGAAATCAGTATTCCTTGGTCTGGGGGTTAAATATGAGTAAAAGGAATCCAAAGGATGGCTTCCCACAATACTGAAGAATATCTATTCATTCCCTTCATATATCCCAAGACGCTCAGTCTAGTTAACCATTCTGATTTGCTCTCTCTTCCCCTAAAAGTTAGGGTTATCTTCTCTGAAATGCCCCCTTTTATCACCAGCCCTTCCCCAAAGAGATTTAGAATCGTTGAGAATCATTCACTGATCTAGGTGCAGCAATGGCTCTTGATAAAGTCCCACCTCTACCTCTGTTCCCACCCCATCAGATATTTTAGAACCTATATTTCATCCCATAGTCTCTCCTTTTCATATTTACCTCCTTGTTTTGTGAGTCCATTCCATCATGCCACCTGGTAAAAGGATAGAGGGGCACTGAAACAAAACTGAGCTCCTGCAAGGTCAGCAGATGAATGGAACACCAAAGGATTATCAGTGTTTCCCAGGCCTCCTAAGAGTTAATAAATGTCACCTGAGCTGGTTGTTAAATATACACATGAACAGGTGTCTTGCCTGGAAATTCTGATTCAGTAGGTTCGAAAGCTAGACTCTGGAATCTATTTTGTTTACAAGGCTGTATGTGATTTTTATCTTTAGGTATATTTGGGAAAGAGCAGAGCAGTGTGTTCAATGCTACTGGCACACTAGAACCTCCTGATAAGTGTTTAAATTACACAGATGCCCCAACCCCAGAGATTCTGATTTAATTGTGTTCAGTAGAGCCCATTTATCAGCACTTTAAAAAGTTCCCTCAAATGGTTATAACACGAAGCAGTTTCTCAAACTTGAATGTGCATACAAATCACCTGGGAAAATGATTCAGTAGACTGTGATTCAGCAGGTCCAGGGTGGGGCCTGAGATTCTGCATTTCTTGCAAGGTGATCTCTGTACTGCTGCTCTGTGGACCCCCTGTGAGCAGCAAGGTCTGTTAAACTGATATCTTTGGGAACGAAGCCAGAGCTAGAGCTAGGGCTCCCTCATTCGCCTCCCTCCTCTCACTCTCCCCCACACACGTTATTTATATATTTTAGATTCCAATGGTGAGTAAGATAAATAGCATGAAGAAAAAGATTGAGAACAACCTGCCAACCTGCCTGGATGAAAGAACTATTAAGTGAACAAATGTGACAACATGCTACAGTGCCTTGCGTAGAGCCTGGAACGTGAGCGCTCAGGAACTGCTGTTGAATGTGAATCTGAAGGTTTTAAGGGGCAGATTTACAGAGTGGGTCATTCAGTTGGTCTCAGAGAAGAGAGGGAAAATTTTGAGCCTAAGTCTTGCCTTTGGACAGTAATAACTTCAACACTTGAACTGCCCTTTCCCTGTATTTCCCTCAGAGTTGTTTCAAAATCTGGCTTAACCCTCAAGTCATCAAAGACAGATTCCTTGACTGAACTGACCTAGTTCTGCTCACTTCTCTGTAACTTAAAAAGTAACCTTTTTCTAGGGATAAGAAAGTAATATAATGTAACATTTTCGTTGTTCATATATTTCTTTATATCTTCTTCATGACTAAATTAGGAGCTCCTGGAGCCAAGTGTCCTTCATTTCTTTGGTGTTGCGTTCCAAAATTTAATACATTTATGCTTATTGCCCAAATAGTAGCACTCAGAATTCACTCAAGTGTGGAAGCAGAATCCAAGTGTTTTTTATACATTACAGTGATTTGAAAATAAGTGAATACACATCAGCAGCACAAGTATAAGGAAATACATGGGATAAATACATTGCCTGATATATTTGATCAGCTTATAATTTTCTTTTTATGACTGAAGAAAAAAACAGGGCAACTTGTATAGCAAATTCATATTGGAGTTTTCTACTATAGAACAAATATACAAGTTACAGAAGTAAATGCAGAGCTATAAAGACTTCCTTATATTATACTCAGAATTTACCCAACCCTAGACTTTGTAAATACAAGTATGTGAAAGTCAATCAAGAATTATTAAAATAACTGTGAGCAGAGTGTTTAACCCAAGGGAATGGGTGAATTCACAATTAGTTTAAGCTCTATGAAGAATTCCTCATTTGAAAATGGCAGTAAGGATCAATAACAAGACCCAAAGAAGGTGTTAAAGGAATGTTGAATACATGTGAGTGAGTGAATGAATGAACAAGTAAATGAATGAGCTGTTCTCAGACTCCACTGATATGAAACAAAAGGATATGGATTTCTAAAGTTATAGGAGTAAGGAAACACTGAATGCTGAAAGAAAGAGCATTCAGAATCCTGGTGTAGTCAACAATATCCTCCTAGTAATGAAAGGGAGTGGGTTTTAGTCTCAGCTTTGCCAGGACGGCCTTGGACAAGTCATTTAATATTTCAGGTCTCAGTTTCCTCATATATATGAAATAAAAGAGTATATACTAGATGTAAGAATCCTTATAGTTCTAGAATTTTGTGAATTTTGCCAGTCAAAGTCAACTAAAACTTTCATTACAAATTAGAAGTTTTACCAGTGTCTAGGCAAAGATTTTGATTTGCTTTTGAAACTTCAGTTCAGTACAGAAAATTATGCTTGTATAATCTGCATTATGGAAAGTGTTCTTTATTTTTAAATGCTTGCAAAGATTGGATATTTCCCCAGCCCTCAAAGGTCTTTAAAAACAGTATACACGACACTTTTGTCTCTCCAGGATGCTTAACATTTCTTACATCAGGTTCAAGTGGCAAACAGGTTTCCCCATTTTACTCCAACTCCCACTGATGAGCAGTCAGAGCCTGAAGCCCCTGAGGACCTGTGTCTGGAGTGCCACAATCCCATCACACTCAGCAGCAGTGTAGAAGCAGAAGTGACTTTTGTGTGCACGTCAGAGGGAGGGAGTTGTGGTACCAGACTGAAATATTTGCCAGGTACGAAAGGTTAGATTAACTACCAAACCCTTCAGTTTTATAAAATGTGTGTGTTTCGGCTTGGCATTAAAGGTAGTCATTCTTTAACAATGGATATCAAATAAAAGAAACCATTCTGCACTTAACCTCAAAATGCCAATTAAATGAGCAACAGCAAACATATCTTATTCCTAGGGAGGGGTTCAGCTGCCCCGTCTTTCAGTCATTCTTGCCCATTATCAGTAAGGACCTATTAAATTCTACCTGTAAATTATCTGTTACTTCTCTTTGTTATTTTGATGGAAATTGCCTATATTTATTCCCTTATTTATCCTCCTTCTGCATACTTATCTTGATTTACATACTAGGACCTATGCTCACTGAAGGAATCAGAATCTAACCCATGGGAAATCTCAGTAGCCCAATAACTACGAAGTTGTGTTGCTCACTCATGCCGTATTTCCACAGCAGTCAGCAGGGGTTAAAGAGTGAGAGAATTTTTCTTCTTACATCATAGGACTCACCTACTATTAAGTAAATCTGTCAGGAAATTCTGAAATGTTTTTAGAACAATCCGTTGTGTAATCTTTTACACAATCTCCTCCTATGTTAAAGGGACTGCGGTAAGGTGTCAAATTTAAATTTTTATTAATGCTTTGTTAGGTCATACCTAGGAGACTAAGTTCATCCTTGAACCACTTACACTTCCTCTTCTGCTGCTTTTTCTTGCTGCTTCTGTTTCTGCCCTCACTTTGCCATCTCCCAGCAGCACTAAACATCCTTATTAGACACAAGTCTCACACATTCTCACGTTTCATAATGCCTAGTACGGGTTGCTTTCTCCCCTTGCCAAATGTCAGAGATCTGTTAAGAAGAAAACAAGAAAACAATCTAATAAAATAAGTCACTCATTTTTAACATTATTGGAAGTATTTGCATTTAAAATAAATTTCTGACTGTGATGATTTCAAATAGTAAACATAATGATGTGAATAATTTCAGCAATGAAAATAGATGAGAAAAATATATACACATAGCAAAACTGAGCTATAGGTATAAATATCATTATTTGGTGGTGATATCCTCATGTAATTACTTATTTATTAGAAGCCGGGCTGGCCTTGAATATCTAATTATCATACCAACTATGTTTAACAAAAACATGAAAAATACCATATTTTATTAATTTATAATGTCACTAAAAAAGTACTGAAATTATGACCACAAAGAATGAAAATTCACCCTAAAGTCATTCAACATCAATGTATTGATTTTAAGAAAGTCAGAGAATCAACATTGAGGGAGTAAATCCATTAGTTTACTTGCTTCCTTTCCTAAACTCTGAAGGTAAATCTATTTTGTAGTGCAAAATGACTGCACCTTTTTCCTTAAACCTAAGTGGCTTTCTACTTACAGATTGAAGGCCAAAAATTTGTCCCCAAAATGGCTTGGAACTTTGTATTTATTTGATATTCTGAGGCCTCAGGACTAGAATTGAAAGTCAGTCCAGGGAAAGAACTAATTTAGAACCAGAACTCTCTTTAGAGTATATGGCAAACCTTAGTTTTGCTTTCTTGTTTCAATTCAGTGTCAGTTTTCTGACTGGCCAAAGGATTCTAAAGCTTGATACTTTTATGCAGTGGCCAATAACTTTTTCATTAGCTCTGTAGATTAAAACAGCAAATATTCTTTGGCTTCTCATATTAGAAAATGGAGTCTATTGGGTAAATACTGGAATCTGGACTAGCTCTGTAACTTGCTTTGACCAAAGAATGTAATGGAAGTGACACTGGAGGACTTCCATGGGGCCTTCCAACTGCCCCTTTTGTGCGTCTGGAACCCAGACTGCTCCATGCTCAGAGGATGAAAAAATACCTTGGGAAAGAGGCCTACCATCTCTGCCATCTCATCTGAGTCCAGGCCCACTGACCTGATAGCTGACATGTGAGTGAGGCACTTAAGCGTGTGAGATTAAACCTGCAGGAGGGCCAGTCAACCCACAAAATTGTGAGACAATTTAACTCACTAATTTAAGGGTGGTTTGTTATACAGCAATATGTAACAGACACAAGCTTCCTGGGAGGCAAGTCCTTTGCTTCCCTCCATCTTCTTGCAGAATACTTCTCACTGAGGCAGTCTCACCTACAAATACAGAATACCACCCACCAAATTGGAAAAAATGTTAAGTAGGCTAGTGCCCAAATGTCAGGACCACTAGCCAACCAGAACCCTTCTATGACTCCTAATGGATTGAAATTCCCTACATAGAGGGCACACTTCACAGGTCACTGTGATTTCAAGATATGCTTCTAAAAGAAAGGAATATATCAGGGAAGAGAAGAAGGGGAGAAGAACAGAGTTGAGCTAAGCCTTTATCAATAACTTGAAAGCTATGGTTGGATTTCAGAGTGGGGGGCTTCTAATGTGGGGAGGGTAGGCACCCAAATGGATGAGACACCACAGGGGACTTCTGGGTACGGTTGGGAGCACAAAGCACTGTCTGAGGAGAACACGTTGCACAAGAATACTAGAACATATGGAGACTGGTATTGCCTGGGGGTGAACAGGAGAATGAGAGCTGCCAGACACCTAGGAAGGCTGCCCCTCATTCCTTTGTGGGCTACTCTAAATTTACTGAAACACTTGTAGGAAGTAGGAGAAATGAAATGCCATTTTTCTCCCATGACAGGAATCTGCCCACGGTGTAGCTATTAACCTACATAGACCCCCCCACAGGCATTAGCCGGTAACCACCCTCCCCCATGGCCAGGACTGAGCTTTGCTGGATTGCTGGAGGAGGAAGCCGATACCCCTCTCAGAGTACGGCTGCCTCCCAAGCCAGCAGGCAGCGGACTGTGACCACTGCCCTCCACAGAACAAGAGAGAAGAGCTCATCCCCCCACCTCTGCATCAGGGCCAGTCTGAAGCAAAGTAAGGAATCCTTCCTTATCCACATGAAGACTCACCATCCATCCTTTAAATGCGGTACATCTTGGACAGAGAGTTTATCTCCTCCTTCAAAGCATTGTTCCTCTTTCCTCTTCCCACAACATACCACATAGCCCTTATCAAATAGCATTTATCTCATGGAAGCTTTAATGGTTTATGTGCCTGCCTCCCTCACTGAGGACAAGACCCTAGTCTTCATAGTTTTGTATCCCTAGAGCCTAGCATGGCGCTTGCCACATGTTCAGTGAATGCTGAAACAACAGTGACCAGATGAGCAAAGTAGCTACTAAATTCGTCAGTAGTAACAAATGTAAACTGTAAATGATAGGTAAGCATACCCAAGGCAGAGGGGTTGTTTGGTTTTTAACGCAGCTGCTTTGAAAAGATGTTTCCTAAAGCTTGTTGTTCAGGCCCATTATGCGCTTCTCTATACCATTTTATTTCTGTCATAAACTATAACATTGCTTTCAACCAGAACACCAATACAACCTAAAAAGTCATCCCCTCAGTATTTGTCTTAAAGACCATGCATATAACTTCACTTCTTTGTCCGGCCTGCAGTCACCGACGGTCAGCACCATTGATAAGTATTTCTGGTATGAATGGATGACTGATTTACCTTCGTGGCCACCCTTCACTACCGTTTCCAATAAGGTACCCTTACTCACCTAGGGATTGTTCACAACTAGATTTAGACCTAGCAGGAAAAAGTAAATAATTAAATATTAGCTTAATCAAAACAGCCTTAAAATCAATTTCACCTTCTGCTGCTGCTCTTTCCTGACTGTCTTGCTCCTTCTTTTCCTGTTTATCACATTGTTTCTGATGCCTGGCTACAGTTTTGAACATAAACTTGTTCCTTGCCATTCCAATTCTAGTTATTCACTCTGTTTTAGCCCATGACCTTGCTCTGATGACTGCTGTGTTCCCCCTTCCTTACTTGACAAACCTGCCTGGCTTATAACCCTCCAGCCCCCTCTGATCGCCTCCCTATCACCCATCTCAGTTTTAATCAGAGTGCATCCCTCTGGAAAGGCCAGATGAAAGAAATGGAAGAAAACGCATTGGCTTTAAATCACACAACGTGGTTTCAAGTCCCTTCTCTGACTGAGGCAACCCTGACGCTTACGTGTCACTTAGGGACAAAGCCAGAATTTTGGGAAGATAGTTTTACAAAAGGCATCTTTATAATAGTGCAGAGTTAAGGGAAACAACAGGAGATGTTGAAGCATCAGGGACCAGGAGGAATGGGAAGCTGTTTTCACTCCGAGGCCCAAAAAGGCAGGGAGAGGGAATGGAGTTATTTATCTGGTGGAGAGCAAGAGCCATGGAAAAGGGGCTGCTTGCCACCCTGAGGGATACAGCTACTTCCAGAATGATGCCAAAACAGGGAGGTGGCAGAATCACTCTTTCCTCCCATGCCCTGATCTCCTGCTGGGGCCAGTGATGGAACCCAGCCAGAAACCAGAGGAAGGAAGCTTTGGTGGCTACTCCATTGAAGTCAACATCTTAGAGAGCAGGGAGGGCAGAGAAAATAGATATTGAGATAGTATAAAATAAGCAGAATAGTTTCTATATAAGCTTACACAAGCAGCTTCACCTTTCTAGCTTCAGTTCTCTCATCCACGAACTGATGTGTTCTGAGGCTGCTTTGAGATGAGACATGCAAAAGCAACTGTAAAAAAAATTGTTTATTAAAATTATCCCTCATCTAGTCTTGCACCATATCTTACAGTACTTTTATGTCTTTGATAGTAATCCCTCACTCTAAAGCTGTGACCACAGCCACTCAGGCTTCACTGTTGACTTTCTTTAGAGTTTCCTGTCACAAAGGAGAAATCCTCATCCAAAGATAAGAATAGGGAGAAGAAAGGAATAACACACACAAAAAAAGGAAAGTCCTCACTCAACAAAATCCATGTTCCTTCCTCACCTATGACTCCTGAAAACAGCTGGAGATTGAGTGGTACCTCCATGAGGTACAAAAGTCCCCTTTCCCTACTCTTTCTGGGCATCTGCCCAGAATCTGAGGTTTAAAATGTGTTTTCCTTGTCCCGAAGTCTACAGACGTCTAGAAAGATTAAGCTAGTCCTGGACTTAGTTTGCTAGGCCAGCGTCATCTAGGATTCTTGTAATGGGTTAGGAATTTCCAGAAAATGAATGAGTTTTCAAGCAGATTTCTAAATCTGGACCTATTCAATTAAACACAATTCCGGATGTGAAAGCTGTGATGTCACATAACTAGAAATAGCTTTGACATTTGAAATTATGTCTGTCTCTCTTCTTTGGATATACTGCCACTATTTGCAGAGCTAACAGGACTTTGGACATGATTTAGCTGAATTCTTCATTTATCAGATGAAGAAACCTGAAATGCAAGAATACAACAATATACAGAACAAGGACTCACCTGATGCCTAGATTGCCGGTCTAGTGCCTTTCTTCCTGCAACACAGAGCCTCGTTAATATTAAAGCTGTATAATCAAACAAAACTTTCTGGGGTATTCAGTTCTTTATATTAAGTACTGCTGGATGTTTACTTTTAAAATGAGCCCAGGAAGTTCAATAGTCAATCAATCTGTAACATCTTTCTATGTTTGACAGATACTAACTACACTAGTTGGGGTGAGCATTAATAATGTAGGTAACTGTTAAATCACAGGTTGTGTACTTGAAACCAACATTGTGTATCAACTATACTTCAATTTTAAAAAACTTTAAAAAAAGAGAAAAAAATGAATAAAATGAGCCCAGCATTGAATTTATTTGGGAAAGAAAGAAGTTTTTAAAAATAGGCACACCAGACAGTGCTCACCACAATTTTATAAGTGTCCCATAACTTCATCAGGGGGAAGAACATTCTTTCTTGTTGACAGAAAGTAATCCATCATGGGTCTTGATTTTCTCATTTTCTTAGAGCTACATAACCATTTAATCATTTTTTTAAATTGCTATAATAATTCTGTCTTCTTTATTTCTGTCTCCAAAAATAGGAGTTGTCCTGCAGCTCCTCATTTCAATGGCTTTTAAATATTGCTGTCTGCTCTGCATTTCAGGGCTGACTTCTAGCTGTGTCAGTTACACAGACCACCGCCAGCAGTACCACAGTCGACTTACTCACTCAGATGCCTCCAGATCTGAGTAACTGGAGACTTGAGCATTTTTAGGATCTGCATGTTAGCTGTGTGGTATAATGACTGATGTCAGCCTGAACTTTGCCAAACATCTCTCATCACTACTACTTATATCCCATTCGGAACTATTGGGCTTGCATTCTCTTTCTGGAGCACAACGCCTTTCACATGTTTGAGTATATAGATTCAACAATATGACAATCATTTTCTTTCCGTAAAGTGCCACTGCTACACTGGACAAAAATAACTTGTTACTATTGTCACTGCCCGGTGGGGGAGGTGGTAAAGAAGAGATGAGAAGTTGTAGTAACTAGTCTGGATGTGTTTAATCCCCTATCTTTGCCCAAAACTATTCTAACCTCCCGGCCCAACTCTCTTAAACTCCTGGTTATTCAAGCTTCCTGGAACTTAAATGTTTTCTGGAGAAAAATAACAAGCAAGTGTTGACTTCTCTGCTGAGCCTATGGTTTTTAACTTGCTTTGGGCCCTGGAATCTGTTGACAGCCACAGGCTTCTGTGAGTGTTGTTTTCTTGATTTAAAAAAATAAAAAGAAGATACAATGTTGCACAAAATAGGCTATGGCATGCTTTCCATAAGCTTCTAGGACAGTTGAGGAAATTTAAGACTCAGCCAGGCAAGTAAACACACATTTAATAGTATGGTAACATGGATCAGGAAAAAGTTATTCTAAAGCATAGCGTCAAGAGAGAAAGAATACACTCGCCATTTCTTTAATGTTTTCCTTATGCTTCCTCAGAACAGCGCTTATTCCTTGACAAGCTTTTCCTACCCACTGAATCTAGTACTTCTTTTCTGGGATGGCTCAGGAACTGCAGCTTCTCACTGTGTTTGTTTATTTATTTATACTGTCATTCCTGTTCCCATTCAACTAACATATGTCTGCACAACACACAGTGAAAAGTAAATGTCTTTCTCTGTGTTTATTTCCCTGAAGTTGTTCACCAAATTGCTTTTTTACATCCCTTTTGCAATCTCATCCCATCCGGCTCAAGTATCCCGGATTAGAAAGGCAGTCTCTGGAGTCCTTTTCAAAGGGAGCCTCCCACAGCCTTTAAATCCCCCACATTTTATAGTGCAGATATTCAGGATCTGAAGTATTAAGAAGGAAAGCAAAGTTGACTGGGATGGGCACAGAAAAATGGAGTAGCTTCTTTTTTGGATAATCATTATAGGGATTGTCCTGTTATCTGTAACTTTCCTGGTTCAAAGTGATAAACTCAGTCATTTGTAATTGGACATTATGCAACACATAAAGGAGGGGAGTGTGGTGTGTGCGGGGGGGTTGTGGGTGTGTGTGTGATGTATAGAAAATACAGTTTTACCAGAGAAAAGAGAAATGTGAACAATGGGAATTCTTATAAAATTATCCCCAAATCATAATCTTGATGGGATTGTTGTCTTCCCTCTAATATGAAATCTAAAGAAAATGATTCCTACCTTTAGAATTCCAATACAGGTAGGCAAAGTAATAAATGATACTTAATTCAGGAAGTAGCATGGAAAGGCCAGTCTCTCAGATTCTAACTTTTAGCACCTTGACAATATATATTTCATGATCCTTCCTTTTGCATTCAGGCCATTTCATCTCCACCCTCACTTTTGGATGTATAACAACTACACCACTGAATATTTCAGAGACATGCAACAATTTGAAGCCCTGCAAGCTTGCAAAATGGGATGGATAGAGAAGATAGCCTTTTTTTTTCTCCTCTCATTTATTGACACACAAAGTGAAGGCAATCCAGTAACAGGAATTACAAATGGAGGAAAGAGAGAAATATAAATCTTAATTATTTTCCTGCAAGGCGTTAGCCATTTTCTAAAGCTAATTATTTGAATATAAGAATTAGCAAGGTGTCTCTGAATCAGGGACTTTTTCAAAATAACCTCATAAGTTAGGGCCTGTGTAAAACTAATTCTACAGAGTGTATTGCGTTAATATCAGATACACCGTTAGCACGTAGGACAAGTTTATACAAAATCATTTGGGGGGCTTGTGACTTCCAACTTAAATACTCCTGGGAGCTCATCGACTCGTGCTACCGGAGAAAAGAGGTGCGAAGCTTACCATTGACTAAACATCCAGGGTGTACAAAGCTCAGGAGTGCCGGCCCTGGGCTCTCCCACCCCTGGGTGAGCAAGCGAACCTTATTTTGCGCAGCAGTGGCGTCCCTACCTGCGCTGGGAACAGAAGGAAGTAGTGAACCCTCCCGTTCTCCCCCAAGACAGGGAAAAGTCTTTCCAGATATCGTTCCCAATCCCCCATATGAGAAACTAAGTTGCACAACAGGTCCTCTTAAGATGATTGGAAGGCTGTGGGTCAGAAAGAGAGCGCCGTGCAAGGGCCGGCTGACTACGGAGAGAAGTGCCCAAGGGAAAACCTTCCAAAACCTCAGCAAAGGCTTGTTTTGGAGGAAAGCTGCAGCACAATTAAATTTCCAAGTGGACAGTGCAGAGCGTCCACACCTCTGGGTCCTACCCGCGCCCGCGCCGGGCAGGTAACCCTCAGGCGAGCTGACCGCCAGCGACCACTGAGGTTCCTCCCCACCCTTCCCGGCGCCCAATTGCGGCTACTTTTATTGAAAGGGAGAAAAGCAACAGAGAAGGGGCTCTAGAAAACCGGGAGGGAGTCCGCTGCCAGAAACCCTTAAGCGATCGGCCAAAGGGGCGAGCAGCGAGGTTCCCGAGGCCAGTCGTGGCGCGCCGGCGCAGGGGGTAGAGGAGCCGGGAGCGGAGGGGGCTCAGCCAGGGAGAGCCGGGGGCGCCGGGACCAGCCGGACTCGCAAGTGGGGGACGGAGGGTCTTGCGCCCGCTGGACCTTCGGCCTCCGCGCTCCAGCTGGAGAGAGCTGCCCTTCCGAGGGGCTCTTCTCGGCACACTGCCTCCTCCACCCCCCAGCTCGTGTTCTCTCGCTTTCTCGGCCGCGTCCAGAGATGCTCCGCCGCAGACCCGGGACCCCTGAGGCGCCTCTTCCCGTCCCGCTGCCAAATCACGACGCCTGTACTTTTCCAGCTCCCTCTTTCCCTCTTGAAATTGAAAGTTATTGAGGTCGCTCGGGGTTGTTGCTCCAGCAGTTTCCTTCCCCGCCCCTGAGCTCCTCCGCCCCTCGCAGCCATCCCCCTCCCCTCCCCGGCCTCCCCTCCCCGGCCTCGGCCTCCCCTCCCCGGCCTTTACTCCCTCCTCCCTCCTCCCTCCTCCCTCCTCCCTCCTCCCTCCTCCCTCCTTCCACCACTGGAGCGACTCCGGCTCGCGAACGGCAGAAGCAGCTCAGGGTCTCTCCGCCGCCCCTTGGCCATGGCCGCGCTGCCGACCGCGCCTGCTCCCCTGCGCTCCCGGGGCCCCCGCCGCGGCCGCCGCAGCCGCCGCGCCCTCTGAGCGCGGGGGGCCGCCGCCGCCGCCTCCTGGATCTCGTCCGCCAGCCGCGCCGCGCACCATGCTACCTGCGGCCGCCTGGGCGAGGCCGCTCGCTGCTCGTGGACCCCTCGCTCGCGGCGCTGACAGCCACCCTCGCGGAGCCGCCGCGGCCCAGGGCTCGGACAATCCGAAAGTACGATAGCTGGTCCCTGTCCACCCGACCCTCTGCGCTCGCCGTCCAGCACGCCGGTCGGAGCGGAGTGGAGACGTTGTCCGCTGCCTCGGTCCTCACTCTTTTGCCCTTTGACACCTACATATATTTCTAAAACACTCAATATAATTAACAATCAAAAGAAAAAGGAGAAAAGGAAGGGAAACATTACTGGGTTACTATGCACTTGCGACTGATCTCTTGGTTTTTTATCATTCTGAACTTTATGGAATACATCGGCAGCCAAAACGCCTCTCGGGGAAGGCGCCAGCGAAGAAGTAAGTGCAGGGTTTCGATCCGTTTCCTTCCTCCCGCCGCGCTCACCTGTCGTGGGGCTTTGCTCGGGCCGAGTCGGCCCCCAGCGACTGCGCTCCTCCGGCCCCGCGCCCGCGCCTCCAAGGGGAGGGGGCCGTTTGGGCTCCGTCTTCACGCCTCCCTCCGCGCCCGGCTCTCCCCGCGTATCCTCGCCGGTGCCGGCGCCGGCCGGGCCGGACGCTAGAGCGGCTCCCATTGCTTGGTAACTTGAGGCTCCCGGAAAAGTTCGGTCCTTCGTTAGCCTAGCTCTAGGGATGGGCGCCTCCCTTCCCGACACTGGGACGGGGGCCTCGAGGCCTCGGCAGCCCCGACGCCAGGCCCGCGGGGAGGCGCTGACCGCTGAGCAAACGGCGGGGGAGGCGCGGTCGCCTCGCGTGGAGAGACCCAGTCGGGCGCTGCCGCGGCGCCAGGGGTACGAGAGTTCGCGGGGCCGGCCGGCCCAGGGACCGGCGAGCGAACGCCTGCGGGGCCGCTTGC
The DNA here is from genome assembly GCA_032199065.1 of Smutsia gigantea. Taxonomy (NCBI): domain Eukaryota; kingdom Metazoa; phylum Chordata; class Mammalia; order Pholidota; family Manidae; genus Smutsia; species Smutsia gigantea. The sequence goes on from JAVSCE010018022.1 coordinate 56,431, forward strand.
CCGACCTCGCCCGAGCGGACCCTGTGGGTGCGCAGGGTTCGCGGGTCTGCGCCCTCGCGGAGCCCCTCGCTGCCCCACTCCCCGGGGGTCTCCGGACTGCGGGGCCGGTCGCCCGGAGCCGAAGGTGCCACGTTTCCGGCTACAATTTTGCCTGTCACGCGCGAGCCCTTTTACCACCTCAAGCGCTTTCACGTGGGCCCCCGGGGGCAGACACACAGTGCGGGTGCGGTTCCCCGAAAGGCTCAGGCTCGCCTCCCCGCTGCCCCTTGTCCTAACCCCGGGAAGCCTTCAGACAGTGCCCCGGTTGGGATTCCGTGGGCACCCCCAGGACACCCTCCACCGAGCTGGGTGGCGCTTGCAGAGATGAGGAGACAGGCGCGAGTACGGCACGTCTCCCTGCCCCCAGGTAGCCCGCGGCTGGGTGCTCTGGCGTCTGTCCCCTCGCACACAGCAGCGCAGGGGGCAACCCTGGCTCCAGAATGGGGGCCCCGGGGGGAAAAGGAGGGAGAAACCTTCCCGGAGCTCGTGGGACACAGAGAACGATGCAGTCGCCTTAGCCCCTCGGACCCCCGCGGAGGGCGAGCCAGCGGCTCTTGGTCGCGCCTCCCCCGTAGACCGCCCGCCGAGCCCCTCGGGGCCGGCGCGGCCCCAGCAAGGGCTTCCGCGAGATGGAGAGGCAGTAATCGCCAGTCCGCCGCTGTTGGCCCTGCCCTGCGCCTGGACGTGAGGGTCACCTGAAAGCCCCTTTGTGCCGCTCACCTCGGGCAGACAAAGTTTGATTCACCTGAAAATTGCCTTTCAAAAACGTGGCTGGGCGCGAGGGGCCCCGCCGCGCCGCTTCTAGAATCTCGTTGTAGGAGGCAGGAGGGCCCAAGGTAAACATGTCAGGGCATCCGATTTATTATTCTTGGCCTCTGAATGGTTTGTATTTTTCGTAACTCCTCCGCCCACCCTTTCACTCCGCTGTGCGGCCGCCCCGCAGAAGGGGCGGCCGGGGGCTCGAGCCCGGCCCCGGCTCCCGGAGGTCCCCGCCTCCGCCCCTGGCTGCGGGCATCGAGTCGCAGGTCTCTGGGGAAAAGGATGCTGGGCACCAGCGCGGCCTCTTGCTTCCCTTGGCTCTTCGCACCGGGGCCCACCCAGCGCCAACAGCCCGCTCCCTCCTTCACCAACGGTGAAACCCAGGGCCAGGAGGCACACAGCCGCTGGGGCGGGACAGGGTCTTGAGTGTTGGTGTCAGAGGTGTCTCTGCCTGCGGTTTGGGGGACACTGTTTCTGAAGTAAGATACACGAAAGAAAGCTGACCTCCTCCAGCTAGGACAGCGGCGAGAGAAGCCGCGGGTGACGCTGCGGGGAGCGGCGGGGTGGCGCACCTCTAGGCTGGATGAAGAGGAATCGTGGAGTACTGCGAACTGCTTTTCGACTGGCCTTAATGTCTCAAGGCCAAGTCAAAGGCGCCCTCTGGTTGTGTAGTGGATAAAAGAGGGAGTGGGTGGAATTGGGTTGAAATTCAATTATTCTGTGCGAGTGAGGCTGGGAGAGGGCTCCCGCGGTTGCGGATGCTCCTTGCTCCTTCGCTCTGGAGCCTGCTGGTGCAATCCTGGGAGAGGGGCGACCCCTTGCGTCCTCCGAAGAGACAGACGGAACTCTTGGCAGGTGCAGTGGGGCTTTTTTGGAGAATGAAGGAGGAGGGGTGGAGGGTAAGGAAAAATCTTTGTTAAATGTACAGAAACTCGTTCTGCAGATTGAATTTGCACACGTTCATTTATTAGGAAGTCTCCGAAAGAAACGTTTAAAAACCTTTCCCCAAATACAGACTAGGAAAAGTTTTTGTTTTGTTTTTAATAAAAAGTAAGGTAGCAGTCAAAAGCATTTTAGAAAAACTGGTATTTCTTATTTTTTTCTTCAAGAGACAAGTAAAGTGAATATTTAAGAGTATCATTTTTGGCTTGTAGTTAAAAAGCTTCTCTCTCCTAAACTATTAAAATCTTAACTAATGATAGAGGTAGAATATTAAAGTGTAAGAACTATTTTTTCAAAGGTTCTTAAGGGGTCTCTTGAATGTTTTAATAGAACAGTTTCTTATTTAAAAAAATACATCCATTTGCAGTGTTAAATATTGTCAAGTTCAAGGAACCATGGCTAAACCTCAGATACAGAGATAAAGCCATATCAGTATTCTCTTGTTTCCCTACAACAACTGCTATGCCAATTGTGTCCACTTTGTTGCAAACTAGTGATCCTGTTTCCTGCTATAAAAGAAACACTTTACACAGTTCTGTACTTTAAAAAATATCTGTTGAGTTATGGGTGAATAAATAGAAAATAACATTTTTACCTATTTGAATTCATACAACTCCTAGAAATGACTAAATTAAATCTATTCAGGATAAAAATGAAATGCCATCCCTATTCAAAAATCCTCAGCCAGCCACATTTTCAAAGGTAAGCCATAGTTTTAAGTACAGGATGCTGAATCAAGAGCCCCAACTCCAGTTTTTAACTCATTTCCAGCTCAGCCTTTGCAACGTGACACAGACACCTTCTGGATTCCAGGTTATCTGCTAATAAAATTAAAAATCTCATTTGCCATAATAATCATAATCACAACACCTTACTACTGCACCTCATTTTCACTTTAATTATTCACTTGGGCCCTTAAATAGCCACTTATGAGGATAGAGTTTAGAGGCAAGTATTAATAATCCCGTTTTACAGAGATAACCCAAAAAACAGGCTAAGTAACCTATAAAAAGCTATACAGCTAGTTAAATGGAACTTGTCTCTTGCTGTTTATGCTATATATTGATCTATGTCAGAAAGAAAACGTCAGGCATATTAAGTAATAAATCTTATAGTCTGCAGACCATTATTTACCCAGTATGTTTGGAAAATAAGCTGTTCTAGTTGACTGGAAATTTTTGAACCTACATTTATGTGTATTACATATTAGTGACCAATGTCAAAGAATTAGATATCTAATAGTAACAGTGAAGCTTGCTAAATATAATATTATATTATTTGGTTATTCAGAAGACATTGTAGGATCATATTATGCCAGAAGACTATTTTTAGAAACATCAGATACCACTACAATGTCCTTTTCATTTGATGACATCTATGAATTGGGCTTTGTTTAGATTACAGAAAATGCAAGTTTTGAAAAGTCATTAAAGCATACTGATTACAAAGTACCCATTGCAAAGTGTATGAGACTTTTTAAAATCATTCATAAAGATGTCTTAAATAAAGAAGTAAGAATATAAGGGAGATAATGTTAATAAAATAAAAACCCATTTATTGGAATATACTGGTCGTTGCTCATGACATTGTTTCATACATTGAGCCATTCTTTGAGAGTCTGATACACTCTTGGTGATTATACCTGCTAATCCTGGAAAATAACAAGTTACCTATAAAACAGAAAAATCTTTCATTCTACTATACATTTTGTAATATTAATTTTGAATGGAAGTATCTGGATATTGGCTACGTCTTTGCACCTATTTTGACACCAGTCTACCTTGTTTTTGAGGGAAACAATAGATAGAGACATAAGTAACATTTGCTGAAGAAAGTATATTCTGTAACAATAATGTGATATCTGTATGAATCAAAGCCACAAATTCAAATTCTTAGGCACTAATAGGAACATTTAAATACAAGCAAAATATACTTATTTTTGTGAATTTTAATTTAATCATGAATACAATGGCAGAGTTGTCTCTTAAAACATTCTTTTGTTATACTATTTTAATTCTTTGTTTATTACTTAATAGAAGGATTTTACTAAGAAAAATAATTTTTAAATATTGTGTTTTTAATCCCATTATTCTATGTAAAGTAATTGAGAATGTAAGAATGCCTGTGAAATTGATTTAAAGTCATCATTTCAATATTCCTTTAAGCATGAAATATGAACAGTATTTAAACTAGTAAGTAGATAAGTTTTGCTAAATCATTTCTTTCTTAATTAAATATTTCTCTGGCATTTAATATTCCACAAATTAGATCCCTAGAGAGCAATGAATGGAAATTACAACACGTAGTTAAATTTGATTTTCAACTTATTATGGGGAAACCCTTGCCATGCTACTAAAAAAAGGAATTTATTAGTCATCTGATCATTTTAGAGTATTTGAATCTGGACAGAGAGCTCCAGATTGACACTAAATGTCTAAAATATTTTTAAGTTAAATGGTTAATATTTTTAAATGCATAGTTCTTTTAAACTCTATGTAATGTTTATCGATAGAGTACAATATGGAGTTGTCCAAATCCTGGATGGAGTTAAGACCAAGTGATCGCTCTGCAGTTATAAGAATGAACTATCAAAAAATAAAACTTCTATGTATATTGTTTTACTAAATCATCTTTCCCCCTTATTATTTATCCAAATGTTTTATTTTGGACATTGTCATAATCTCTCTTCCTATCTCCTCTCTATTCACTCACCCCATCCCCCCAAAATCCTTTTGCAAGTAGTGAATTCTTGAAATGCCATCAGAATGGGTATTATGTTTCATGAAATGTAAGAATCAACTTTGGTCACCATTAGGAAAACATCATTCAGTTTTGAGAGCATGGTAAGGATCATGCAGGACAGTGTGTTGAAATTGTGTTTTACTTAGGACTATTCCTTCTCTGAGCACTGCATTATTACACTAGCACTTTTTTGAGAACGGTCATTTGAAAAAGTGTTGCATCATAGATTATATAGATTTTTTTTTGCCTTGCTTTTTGATTTTGAGGAAAAATATGGGTTGCTTTTTTGATTGTGAAATTTTTTTCTTAAGGTTTAAAATGATTGGATTATCTCAAAATTCACTATCTGTTGGACAACCTAATAAGCCTGAAATGCTTTGCAATTATACCTTAACAAAATATATAAAGTATAAAATACACTCTGCCTATTTCTTCTATTTATTTAATTCTGCTCATCAGATCTTTCCACCCAGGAATATTACTAGCATTCTGATTAAAGTACTCATCCAGTAATACTGGAAAGAAGGGAATATTCATTTTCAAGGTTTGTGTGGGTGTTGAGAATGCTTAGCATCTAAGTGCCATTGAGTTCTAAGATGTCCTATTTTCTGCTTCAAATGTGTTTCAACACCATGAAATTTCTGAATTCTTTTCAAAAATGGAAAGTTTGAATAATTTTAAAAATTCGTTTAAAAAAATATAGCTGCAGGTGCATCTTATTTGGTAAGAGCATTTATACTATACTTGTAATCTTGACAATGGAGCTGGTTACCATCTGCTGTCACTAAAATTCTTCGGGAAATCTTTTAGAGAGCACTCAAAGGTACTAAAGAATATGATCACCCAATTAAATATATATTTAATACCTTTTAACTGTCTTTCTGCCTTATGTAAAATTGAATCAGTCTTCAAAACACTACATTATTAGGGTACCATCTGACCTTTATGAATTTGATGAATAGCAAGCGTCATAAATTCATGGCCTGGGACCTAAGAAGCCACTGAGGGAGAATTCCCAGTGTATGTTGGGGAAAGTAGATTGAGAAATAGATGACTTGTGTTCTAGATCCAGCCCTGCTAACTAAGATCTGGATAACCCAGGTGAGTCCCTTTACCACGCTAGGTGGTTGGTCAGAAATTTAAATCTAAATGATGCCTATAGCCTTTCCAAATTTTAATCTTTTGATATTAGAACAAGTCACAGCTAGGGGGTTAAACAGGACTTCTCAACTTGGTTGTCTTGCTCAGCTAAGTTTAGTGGATAAAGATTAAGAATCCAAACAAATATAAGTATCCATTTATTAGTAGTAAATTCATCATCTAAAAAGTACTAAGTAAGTAACTTTCCAAAGCAGCGGATGAATTCATTGTGCCATTTCCCGTGGTTCACATTTTCTAGTACCTGAAGACCACAGCTGTCGTATCAGTCGTCATGCTCAGTTTTCAGCAGGTCCCTCTTGTCCTTTGGCAGAGTCACAGGGAGCGGGTTTGGAAAAGCAACTCAAGAGATGCTTCAGGACTCCCCTGCCATGACAGGCTTTCAGAAGCGGCCTGTGCTGGGAGGGAAGTGGCAATTACAGTGGCCCAGGTTTAAGGTAACAAGGCCCTGTGCTATGACAGTGATTGAGCAAGAAGTACGTAAGCAGACAGTTTTTATTGATCAAATCCGTAAGTCTTAGCAACTAATTGGACATGAAGGGAAAACATTAAGAGGGCCATCTTTGGCACTAAACTCTTTTTTTATTTGTTTGTTTGTTTGGAGTGTAAGAACTCAGGTCTGAGTGAATGGAAAAACACTGGAGATAATCAAAAAGATGGGAAGATAGGAGAAGCAAATTTGGTTTCCTTTTGGAAATTTATTTTCCTTTTGAATTACCTTTACTTTGAGGGCCAATAGGACATTTAGTAACTCAGAATCAAAGTTTCACTGGCAGGGGCTGATGATACGGGTTTTGAATAACTCACATAAAGGGACTTGAACGCATGACTAACATCTAGTGGTACTTGCTTATTGTTATTAAAACTGTTTGCCTAGCTGACAGTGAGATTTAATCTCATTGTCAGTAACATAATAAGATCTAATTAGATCAAAGTACTTTGGCTATTTTAAAGAATCTAATTATATCATTCTCAACTGTGGTTTCTCATTTTTATAGTCTCTGTGTCATATACGAATCATGAGCTGCAATATTAAGTTGCCAAATCTTCCAATTGAAGATCATTCTTGGAATTCTCATCCCCTGTGGAACTATATTACTTTGCCACAAATCATAGGCAACTTGAAAAACTTTATGGTAATGAAAGATAAGTTTTGTTAAGGTGAAAAAATGGTCTTTTGATATCATTCCATTTGGATCTAGCATCTACCTGTAACACGGGCATTCTACTTTCAGGCAGATTTCCCTACAAAGTGTGCTCTCTTAAAACAAGAGACTCTCAGGATGGGATGAAGGAACCCAGCCCATCTGTGTCACCTCTGCCTGGATTACATCTGCAACATTCCTACCGAGTAATTGTGCAGCCTTAGTAACAGCCGGGCCCTGTGCCCTTTCTCCTCCTATTCAGTTTGGGCTTTCGGTACCAGAAAGGGTTATATTTTTCAGAGTGACTGGTGTCCTAGTTCTCTTCTGAACACTTAGCATGGGCATGGGGTTAGATTCAGTTACCTTAAACATTTTTCTAAAATGAATACACAATAATGCAATGCACTATATTCACTCCCCAAAAATTGTCCTCAGAAAACTAGCTGGTAAGCATATTTATAATTATACCCCAATACAAAGTACATTCCTGAGAGTAAGTGGTAAAGTAGCCCCCACTTGATAACCACATAATACAAACCGCCACCACACAATATAAAATAACAGAATCTGTGAGCTGCTATTTCAGGACACTGTTTTCTTAACATATGCTTGATAAGTTGGTAAGAAAAAGGGCAGCTGGCTTCCCATTGTTGTATTCTCCTCTCCTACAAAGGGGCCTCACAGATAGCACAGTCATCTCAACAAAGCCTGACATATAATGGGAGCAGGTATCAGTCACATTTTACTGATAAGAAAGAGGTAAATTTTTATATCAAAGTGTGTAAATGCCTCATGGAAAACCATGGCTTTACTCAGAGCCACTGTTATATTCATATGCACTCTATCTTAATATACATTTATATTAATTTGTCAAAATGAGTGTGTAATAATGATTATTATTTAAATAACTTCCATGTTTTAATCAACTGTGATTGCCAGAGTCTGTACTTGATGTTTTTGCAAATACCATCTCATTTAGTCCTTACACTTACGCTGTAATGAAAGTGCCAGGGGACCCACGCTAGTTGCCTAAGATCACTCAACAAACATGTTGTGGACCTGGATTCCAGCCCACGTCTGATGCCAAAGCCCATGTCCTTCCTTGGTTTCTCCACATCACCTCAACTGCCGGGGTAGGTACTTGAGGCAATCATGGAGGAATTTTCTCAAACCCCACCTTAATCTTTCTTTCCCTTATTCTTTCTTTGGTTATTATTCTTCCTCCTCATTGAACAAACAAGTCTTTTTCAAATGATTACTGTAGTGTTTGCTTCTGTTATTCTAGGACTATCCCCCCTTATCTCTTTCTTTTCTCTACATTTTTTCTTTTCTTTCTTTAAGCCTGTCTTACTGATGGCTTTTAAACATAAAAAAGTTGCTGGTTTCTTTCATTAGAAGCAATAAAATAGCACAGTTTAAATGAAATACTCTTAAGATTATTCTTCCCATTTACAGTGTGCATATCCAAGAGAAGATTAACTTAGGCATGAGGATGTGGCAAAGTCTATAATTTTGAGGTTAAATATCAAAATCCTTCTAGGTAATTTACAACCACAATAGATATTTCACTGGCTAGTTTTGGTTATCCAGAAAAATTATCTTTATGATGCTTCATAAAATCTGTTATTTATGTCACTCTTACCATGAGCATTAACAGTAACCTTGACTCCAAATTCTTGCTTTGTGGGCCTTGGTACAGGGACTTTCAATCCTGATTTCAAATTAGAATCACCTGGAGATCTTAAAAAAAAAAATAAAGCAATGCTGGACTCCACCCTAAACTTCAAACTAAACAATCTCAGGGAAGGGGGCCTGGACATGTATATATTCAAAAGTCGTCCTGGTGACTCTAATGTGCAGCCAAGAATGAGCAGTACTGTTGGGCCCTTCATTCAGGGATAACTATTACAGCTAAGCATCTGTTGAAAACAAGGCCAGTTTCATGAGGTTTAGATAAAAATAGACTTTTGTGGAGTGTGATAAGAGATGAGATATATTTCATTTGAGCAGATAGCAGTTTAAAATATAAAGTAGTCAGGCAGCCCCATATTGTTTATCAATAGTGTCATTAAACGTGTGCTACTGACTAGTGCAGATGAGACTGCCTGGGAGAGAACCGTCACAGCCAAAGCAGGGCGCACACGGTGGGACACAATAGTGAGCCTCACAGATGGTGGCGTCAGAGGAAGAGCGCAGCTGCGAGGGGAGGGACAGTCAGGCTGAGCTGTGCCGTGGATGAATCAAGCAGTAAATAGTATGGAAGGGCTATCAAGCCTCCCCAAAATTCTTTCAAAGCCACTTAATGAATAATAACTGGTAATGTGCCTTAGAGTCCTCTTCATTTTTAGGAAAAACATAATGCTTAACAAGAAATAAACATCCCTTTCATTTAAAACAGTTTCTACAATCCCTGACTAACTTCAGACTGACTACAGGTGATTAGTAAAACTACTATAAATAGCACAATTTTACCTCCATTTTAATGAGTTAAGTTATGCCATATGTTGTTTATTCACAAGCTTACTGTTTTTACTTCTCTCCTAATGGGCTCTTCTTTGGGTGGTTATCTTCATTAAAGCCTGCTTATTATTCTTTTCTAGTCCATGAAGGATTTTCAAATCTTGTCAGAAAACAGGGAAAACTCCATGTAAAAGTGAGGTGGAAGTCTGAGCTTCCTGTCACACTTAATTCTGCCTATTGAGGGGGCTGCTTGGGAGAATTTGGGTTCTAGGGAATCACTAGGCCAAATCCCAATAACCACAGTTGCCAAAAGTAATTAGACTGAAGAAAGCCAGGATCCTTGGGAGGAGGGCATCACAGCACGCTCGAGCCATTGCTTGTGGTCAGACTTAGTTCCTTGTCCCTAAGGATTGGGAGCAATCATGAGTTAGAGAGAGCAGGAAATCCACCAGAAAACAGTGCTTTTCCACCAATTTTTTCCCTCAGTAGGTTATTCATCCTAAGCATGCAGGAGATGGAAATAGGCCGTCTGGACACGTGCACGATTCATGTCACCATCATCCTATAAACCACCTTGTCTGCCTACATAAGGGCAAATGCACACACTCAGAGCTCCTGCTGTCATCATTTCAAGCTCTCCTCCTCCCTTCCTGAGTAGATAAAAAGAACCCAAGGAATTTAGTCTGAGTCTTTGTAAAAGAGGTGTCTGATTAGGATGGAAAGAGAAGGGATCCTTGTAAACATCCTAAGGTCAATGTAGATATAATGTTACTGAAGTAACATTTGGAAATAAGAAAATAGTAGTACATGTCACCAGAACAAGAATTCTAAAGCCTCTAGAGCCAGGGAAAGGTCAAGAGCAAACTTAACAATTTCTCCTACTAAAAACAATACCATTTAGAAAGGCAGGGCTTAAGTAACTTAGTAGAAATTGTCGTTAACTAAGTGGTGCTCTAATTTTAAACGTTCAATATGTTAGAAATCAGAAGATTGTGAAACCTTTCCATAAGAAAATGTTCAAATAGCACAAATATATCTGTGCATAATAACCTAAGTGAAAGTTTGTCTTTGGAACTCTTTGGCATTGCCTCAAATACCCAGAACAGATACTCTGTCACTTCATGTGATGTGTCTTTAACTGAACAGAGACACAGAGGTCCCATTGATCATTCTCCTTAAATGTAGTAAATTTCACATTCCTCTAGGATTCAGAATGACTTCAGTGTATTTCAGTACTTAAAACTACTAGCTCTATTTGTTCAAACATGTTTGGGTGGTATTGCTTAATTTAAATCCACAGAGAGACAGGCAGTCAGATTCTTTTTCTGGCTAGTGTTTGGCAACTGGCAATCTTCAGGTAAAATTTAACAGACGAACCCTGACCTCATGTGCTGTGCACAGCAAAGAGTTGTAATGATCTGCTGTCAATACGATATCAGCAATTTAGTGGAACTACATATTTGATTTTCTTTGGTCTTGAATTTGACTGTGAGCTAACCTAAGAACAGAAGAATTCTAATTTTTGACAACTTAGCAGCAAAACTGTGACTTGTGTTTACTCATATCACTGCATCTTGATGACATGTAATTTCTGCCACGAAGCACAAAAGATACAGACAAATGCTGCTTGGCTGCAAACTAAATCTGAACATATTGAACAGCTGAATACTTTTTCTCGCAGAATTCAGCCTTATTTTCCAGCAAGAAATAAATCCCAAAAGTAGTATCCTTAATCCCTCTGGCCTCAGTTCACCCACTCATTTCATGCCATCCTCATGTAGGTAACTCTTAGCCCTTTCCACAAAGATTGATATAATTTAAAATTAGAGGCAGTCTCTCTTTCCTATATCACATTTCCAAGACCTCCATCCAACTTTGCAGTTCTCTCCAGTGATAGATATAGATCCAAGCTTTTAACATAAATCAATGAGATTTTCTTAGAAGCTAGTTAGGCTTGCAGGACCATGTCAGTGCATACTTGGCCCAATAACACGTGCCATCCACCCAGCACTGAGTCTCCAGGAGCCAGCCCCTATTCATGTGTGTTTTCAGACTTGTGAACATTATGTGCCATAAAGTTTAATTTCTAATACAATAAGGGAGAGTTCCAGGAGGAGGAGCTCCAAACCATTTCAGGTCACCCCTACCATTCTTAGCACCCATGGAGACATATCACTGACATTCCAGGAATTCATTATAAACTGTTTGCTTCTCAGCTTAATATATTGCCCATACGACATATGGAGAGTTTACAATCCCAGAAATCCTTTATGCAACAGTTTTAAACCAAACTACTCGATTAACAGGCAGTAGAGCAGAAGTGCTGTCATTCATCAGATAAGAACACACTTCACATGAAAATTGCCAAGATTTTCCAGTGCAGGATATTTTCTCCACCCCTCCTAGCCCAACCCACTTCCTCATCCACTCCCCAAATTCTATACCATTACTAAAATGAGTCGAGCAGCCGAAATTTTAGAATCTTCCAGAGAAAAAACAAACACACATCATCATGTTAATTTATAAGACACTGCTGCATTTATCTTGGCAGATTTCAGTTCTCTCCTGCCTAACTCCTGCTTACTGACTCTCACTCAGCAATTCATGAAAGGAACAAGTCACTTCTATATATTAAGCACCTTGAGGGCCATTGCACAAAGTAAGATTGGTGTTCCTTCACATTTCTACAAGTTTCTTTCCTCATATACAATTAATTTACTGGGTCTCTGAAACCTAAATAATCCTTTTACTTTAAACGTGAAGCAAATGGAGAGTCATTTTTACAAGAGCAATAAACCAAAGTGGCCATTCAAATACTGTACTTGAATTGGTCTGCACACCAACATACCTTTCTGTTAATACAAACCTTTCATATTCTAGCAAGCAGCTCCCTGAAATTCTAAGGCTGCTTAAAATTACATGACCAGGGACCAGGAATCTCCATTCCCCCACATGCCGGCCCCCTGCTCCTGGGAGTATGCCAGCAATTTTGCAGGATTCATTCTGACAACTGTTCTGGTGTAAATATTTAGAGAAATCCTTTCCATTAGAGATTAAACAAAGAATAAGTAACTGCTCCTAAATGATAGATATTATTAATGTTTCCAACAGCAGGCCTTATGCTGTCTGATACACAGATTCCAATACTGTATATTGGAGAAAAGACTAAGGGAAAAAGAATCAAGACAGGAATTAGATTGAACTGTACATAATCTGAACTGCAAAATAATTATCTTAAGTTATTACTATAGAGATGACATATTTTAATATGCACAGAATTAGGGGAAATGAGTTAATTTAAACTGAAAATAGTAAAACTTTGCTACTAATGTTTTAATGGTTTAAAAAAGGTAGGACAAGCAATTACGGATCTTTTTATCACCATGCCAGTTCAAATGCAGTTCTTAGCTAGTTCTCCATGTTCCCACCAAAATGATGTAATGCATCTGAGATCCCATCTGACATAGGCTCTGGTTTCTATATTATTATTCAAGAACTATTTAAAGGGATAATGGTTGGGCTCTAGGGCATATATCAAATATCACTTGTTAAAATAGGGCCGTACCTTAACCTCAAGGGGTGGAAGCTCCCCAGTGTTCCACTTCTGTGCTTTCCTGTTCGCACAGCATTTTCAAGGTTTATTATATACTGGGGGATTACACGGCTAAGTATCTTAAAGCATCAGAGGCTTCAGTGACCAACTTTCAAATTAATTCTACGTTATTAATGATTACTGTGATACTTGACTAGGAAAGGTGTACATCCAAGCTAGTGTTTCCTCCTTCCCCTGTTGATTTATGGCCTATACTAAAATATTAAAAAACATGAATTTTAATTCAGCTTCTTTTTTGGTAAGTCAGTCAAAGATTTCTCACTACTATATGCGGGAGTATTTTTCTTCTTTGTGGGAGTAGGATTTTGTTTTTACTTTACATTTGGGCTTTTTTCCCTGAGGAAAAGCATTTTAGAAGAAGATGCTATGTAAGTAGTGTTAAAATAACTACAATGGGATTTTACTCCTTTTGCTTCAAAAATATAGTGGGACAGCCATTCACTGCTGAGTCTCCAGGAGAATTCCACTTGGATCCTGTATTTGTTCATGATTTAGCAAAGAAAATAGTAAAAAGAGATATAAGGGAGAAGAAATGGAAACTTCATAAACTTCATTACAGGAGAGTAACATCTTTCTGATGGCTGTTCAAGAATCTAGATTTTCGTGAGTTTGGACTATAGAGAAATCCCACATTAAGAGGCAGCTGGATAGATTCCTTATTAATACTCTCCTGTATAATTTAGACAAATCATTTAGCCTGTAATTCAGTTTCATCTACTATAAAATGAGACCCATAATCTTCCCATTTTCTGAAAGCAGGAGACTGATCTTGAAGTTCCTGCAATAGTCAGACCAAAGCTCTTTCCACTTTCCTTCACGTAGCATGTTCTAACCTTAGAGAGTTGTCTGTCTGAACTTCAAGAATGTGGATTTAGGGCTTGAATTCAAAATAATGTATTTTCTCTCTGTACTTTTATGGAGTTTTTTAGGCCATATTTTGAAAAGCTAACAAATGAAAAAGTTCTGTAGGGGGAAAATTTGAATTTAAACTTAGCCCTAATTAAGACAACATAAATTCATTCATTTATCCAACAGCTACTTATTGAACATATAGAAAGTGCTAGGATTACAAAAGTGAGCAAAACACACTTGAAATCTACTCTTGTAGCATGTCACACTGTTTAAGGAAAGAAATTACAAAGCCAGAATTAAACGATATTTGGCTTAAGATAAATTAGAGTTGCTAGATACTCTAAGCTGGATAACATTTCTTTTTAAGACATGTTTGAAGAATCAGAAATTAATTAGATGGTTTACAAATGAGCCTAATGTACACCCAGATTTTTCTCTGGAAAACAGGATACTAGACAGCATGCGGGGATGCAGCAGGAAAATGGAAGGAAGATCAAATGAAAACACTGAAATTTATTGGGCCTTCCAGTGTTTTCTTGTCTGAAAATTTATGACCAATGAATAGGAGTCATCATTTAGCATGACATTTGTGACAATCATAGGAAGTATGTTATGCACACTGTAAACGTAGTTGGCATTGTTAGGTAAAGCTTGTAATGAAGTAGCATAGTTTGGCTGAGCGTATTTCCATTTTCAGTACATTGACTAATTTCTATAGTTGAACTTTCACACTGGTTCATTAACTGGAATTACTTTTACCAAACAAACATTAAAATATTGTATGTTTAAAAATAGTGCATTTTTTGTTCATCTCTCAGAGACATTTTCAAACCTTTTATGGTAACCCCTTGACCACTACATGGAACATACAATCTGATCTACTTAAAGTACCCGTTTGGCAAACACATGTCAACAAGTTACTTGGATTTCTTATGTAAGTCTGTTGACGACCTTTCCTAATATCAACTCACAGCTTTAAAGATTTCAGTTGCTAGAATCAGAGTCTTGAAAATAACATGATCCAGTTCTTTTCTGTACATTATTACTAACTTGTGAAGGGTTTTGACTAAAGAAAGATAAGTATCTGATATTTTATATGTGTTATCTCACATAAACCTCACAACAATGTCATGCTATATTGTTAACTGTTTTATAAATGAAGAAACTGAGGCTCAAAACAATTAAGGAACAAACCAAAATGACCCAGCCAGAAATGGTAGTATTAAGTGTGTACCCAGATCTTCTGACCTAAAGCACAGCCTCCCCCATTACAGTCTGTTTTTTAGTAAACCTGTTAGAGGAGAATGCTGGAGAAGGTTTTAATGAGGGCGAGTTCTCTTGCTGCAGCTGGTATGCAACTAAGACCTTCCTCATTAGACAAAAAAAGAGGGTGAGAGAGAGCAAAGCAAGCGAACTAAAGAAGTTGCTACTTGGGAAGTGCAATGAGAAGCCTGCAAACTGTCTGTAAAGCAAGGGTCACTGTAATTGCTAAATGGTAGAGTAGCAGTGGTAGAAAACAAAAAGATGTGAACTCTGTTATTTAAGGAGGTGGAATCCATAGGAAAGGGGATTGGAGATGGGGTTAAGAAGGGCTCCTAGATTTCTGGCTTTAGCATCTGGATGGTGTTATTATGAAACAGAAACTACTAAAGAAAGAGCACCTGTGAATTAGGTACAACATGTTTTAATAACTAGGAAGGTTTTGGGCAATAATATATGCAGCATAATCCCCTCATGTTACTTAAGAAGTAAAAGGGAGACCAGAGAAGTAACTTCACTGAAATCCCTTCACAGTGGAGCCAGGAGTCGTAACAATGCCTATGGCCATCCTGTGACATTGAATGCCGCAGAGTGGACAGTTCCAAGGACTGACACTCCAGAAAAGTGCTCTGTGGATCTTCTGGCAATCTGATTTCTTATTTGTTTAATTAATTATCTTTCAAAGAGAATTATCTCTTCACTGGGTGAAGATTTATTTCACAATCTCTTATTTCCTTACTCCTTGAGATCCAAATCTTGAAAAGTTACTATAAATCATGTTGCCCTAATCTAACATGATTCATGATAGGGCACAATTTTTTTTTAATTGCTCTTATCAAATTACTCTGCATTGCCACAATCCCCATTTATCTCCTATGAAGTTCCTACTGTTAGTGTAATTTTTGTGGGTTTGACAAAAAAAGGCATATAGCTTAGGGGAAATCTTGATTATGGATGAGATTATTCTTCCTGGCTGACAAGGTGAATTGGTGGGTCTTTAAGGTCCTTTCCCCTTGGAATACCCATGTGTGAGCACATCGTGAGGGGAAGGAGTTACTAAGGAAAAGGGTATCAAAAAAGCTATCTGAAAAGACTGAACACACACAAAAAAATACTTTCAAATCTAAGAATAAAAATTTAAACAAAATAGCAATAGACTCATAGACACTAAGAAGTGACTGGTGGTTACTATAGGAGAAGGGTTGGGGTGTGTAGGTGGGAAGGGTGAGGAGGATAAACAAGCACAAAAATCCTCAGTCATAATATAACTTGATCATAGGAATAGTACAGCATGGAGAATATAGTCAGTGATTCTTTAACACCTTCCTTTGTCAACAGATAGTAACTGTACTAGTGGGGGTGAGGATTTAGTAATATAGGTAATTGTTGAACCATTGTGTTGTACACTTGAAACCAATATAAGATTTTATATCAATAATACTTCAATAAAAAAGAATAAAGAATAAAATTCTAAGCTGATGGCCCCCCTAACAGTCTTTATAAGCTAAAAAAAAAAAAGAAATAAAAATACAGACTTGTAGTGATACTATTATTTTGTAAAATGATTTAGGGGAAAAAGTGTCCCATTTTGCCATTTCACTGACTGCAATCATTATTTTTGTTAAGTATAGGGTATTAATTAGGATCCTGAAATTAGCTTACTAGTTAAAATTGATCAGTCAGTCTTCTGGTGATACAGAATGTCCAAAGCAACATGCCCATTAGGGTATGATGAAAAAAGAACCATGTTGGGTCTCTTTCTGTAACAAAAGGTGTGGGCTCTGTAATCTCAATGTAGAGTGATCATTTATAGTGGCCTACAGGAAAATGTGTTTTATCCAGGGAGGAAGATGAAAAATCAGAGGAATAACTATCAAGTGTCTCTGCTCCTACTCTGGGAAATTTTCATGACCAGCTTTCCAGGTCCTGCTACATGAACAATGACTAGTCACCCAGAACCAAACATCAAGGAATGCTCTCAAACACTGAAAAATGTAATGGGATATTGATGTTGTAAGAAATTATATTTAGCTCCAGCATTTTAGCTCTCTTTGGATTTGTAAAACCCTTAGTTCTTGCACGTTTAGGTGTGATGGTTGAAATGCTGGGTTGGAACCATCCCCCCAGCTTTGTTTTCTGAACTCTTATAACACATGGACAACTTTCCCTAAAAAACATTCCATTGCCTTTCAAAACTGTAATGTTCCCTTGCTATCTTCTTATAGTAACTTCTTAGCCTGATACTCATATACTTCCTATATTTAATCTTAACTTTATTCCCCCTTTATTTCTCTCCATAAGCCAAAAATCACCCTAATGCTAGGTGATCCTAGTCAAAGCACCAAAACTCCATAAGCCTGTTTTTGTTTTGGGGGGTTTTTGTAAGTTCTGCTTTTTTATAAAATGAAGGGGTTTATTTATTTTTTATATGAATCTGTTAATATGCCTAGTCCTCGTCTATGTAATTGGGATAAAAAGGGGAAATAAAACAAACCCATGCCTCCAGGACTGCAAAAGAATCATTTTTACATGCCTTTCTCTTTCCATCAGTAACCTATCCTTCGAGTTTGATACGTGAATCCTTTTTCTCAGTTAATTGTGCCTGATCTTCCAAAATAGAAACTCCCAAATCAACGTTTCTTCCTCCTTCATTTGACCATTTAAAATTGTCAAATCATGTCAATCCTGCCCATTCTTCTTCAGAAATAACTTTAAAATCCATGCCTTCCTTTTGCATCCTATTCATGCTATTCTAATCCAGCTAACAGCAATAGCCAGGTATAGAGCACAACACCCTCTTGACTCTCTCAACCTTCAGTCTCTCTTCCCCAGTGATTCTTCTTTCTGCCATCAGACAGTATTTACTGAAGCCAAATCAGATCATGTCACTGATTTGTTGTTAAACAGTTCCTCCAAATTACATATAAGATTAAATTCAAGCTCCCACCTAGTTGCCCCTTATTTCTCAAAATCCAGCTTAAATATCAGAGAGCACCCAAGTAGGTGCTTCTTTCTGGGTAGTTGTTTCCTTTCTGCCAAGGCTTTACTTTGTTTATGATTACACCATACCTTGAACTCCTACATCTTATCCATCTTTCCATCCAAAGCACCAAGCATCATTTGACAAACTGTCCTAAGAAAAAAAAATAGAAAACATATTGGGTGTTCCCTGTGGTAGTAGAACTTCCTGAAAGACAGATTTACATTCAATATGGGGAGATGTTTTAAGATGTTCAATATGAGGAAATGCTATAAAATAATTATATTGGTTGCCCCAAATATCATAAGATTTGTTATACTAGACATGATTAAATGGACTGTTTGTGGGAAGCTGTTTGAACTAAATCCCTCTAAAGTTCCAAAGGTTTATGATTCTATCAGCTGGAAGCTAATTAACTGTGTGGACCTCAGTGTTCTCGTATGAAACTTAAGAGGGAAGAGCTCCAAGATCCTTTTAAATGCCACAGTTATATTTACGACTCTCCCAAATCTTCTTTATATATCCCTACATAAACACTCTTGTTCACGGCATTCTCTCTCGTTCCTCCTCTCCATCTGTCCAAATTCTTTTCCTTCACATCTCACAGCTATTCCTAACTGCTCTCTGAAGTTTTCAGATAACTTGGCCATCAGGAATTGCTCCTGTGTGTTAATTCCTAATTCAATAAATGTCTGCTTTATATACTATGGCACTTAGAATATAAAAAGACTACTCTGCTAACTGTATGGTAGGCTTCTTGAACATAGACAAGTGTATTTCAGTAATCGCTGAATAAAAATTTATTTTTGAAAATACTGAAAGTCTGGTGTTTGTATCACCTGTATTGCATTCACCTGGGGTACTTCTTATAAATGCAACAACCTAGGCCCACCTCTTCATTCCTGAATTAACATCTTTTGGACTGAAACCTATACATCTGCATTATTAAAAAGTAGCAGGTCAATATAGGATAAAAATGGCGGTGTGAGAGGTGAGACAGAGGCTTCCTCCTAAAACCACATATAATACAAAAATATAATTAATATAACTAATCCTGAAAGAGCAACAGTAAAGAGGGCTACGCCAAGCTGCATACACCTGGAGAAAAGAATAAACCTCACAAAACAGGGTAAGGTACCAAAGCCATGGCCCAGTGGGACCCAAGCCCTTCACCGGCGGGAGGAAGACAAATGGAGTGGGGAAGGAGTGGAAGCCTGGGACTGCTGAATACCTGGTGGGTTACACAGCTTGAAAGACACCCTCCGTGATACACAGCCTACTGCGCGTTTCTCCTGGCCAGCCCCACCTGGCTCACAAACCAGCAAACCCTACCCTGGCATTAGGCCAGCCAGAGGGAAGCCCCATCTACAGTAACTACAAACGCAAAGCATAGACGCTTATACCTGTGTGCTTGGCCCACGGTTCTGGCAGTGGAGGCAGGCATAGAAACGGGGAAGCAGGAAACAGCCCTTTCCTCCCCGCAGACACCAATACCACTCCCCTGTGAAACCCAATACTGCTTCAGGGGCTGAGCAGCTCCAGAGAGTAGACTTTCTCGGCACTGGAGGGTGCCATATACAAATATGAAACACCAAAGAAACCTGTTTCAAAGTAAAATTATGAATACAACCCCTGAGGAAGATTCAAATGAAATCGATCTTATGAATCTTCCTGGAATGGATTTCAAAATAAAAATCATTAACATGCTCATGGAGGTACAGAAAAATATTCAAGAATTCAGGAATGAATACTGGTCGGAGATCCAGTCGTTAAGGAGCACAATGGAGGGTATTAAAAGCAGATTAGATACAGTGGAGGAGACAATAAATGAAATAGAATAATAAATAAATGAAATAGAGAAAAGGAATACAAAGAAGCTGAGGCACAGAGAGAAAAAAGGATCTCTAAGAATGAAAGAAAATTGAGAGAACTGTGTGACCAATCCAAAAGGAATAATATTCACATAATACGGGTACCAGAAGAAGAAGGGAGAGATAAAGGGATAGAAAGTGCCTTTGAGGAAATAATTGCTGAAAACTTCCCCAATATGGGGAAGGAGATAGTCTCTCAGGCCATGGAGCTGCACAGATATCCCAACACAAGGGACCCAAGGAAGACAACACCAAGACATATAGTAATTAAAATATCAAAGATCAAGGATAAGGACAGACTATTAAAAGCAGCCAGAGAGAGAAATAAGATCACATACAAAGGAAAGCCCACCAGGCTATCATCAGACTTCTCAGCAGAAACCTTACAGGCCAGAAGGGAGTGGCATGATGTATTTAATGCAATGAAGCAGAAGGGCCTCGAATCAAGAATACTTTATTTGGCAGGGTTATCATTTAAATATGAAGGAGGGATTAAGTAATTTCCAGATAAACAAAAGCTGAGAAATTTACCTCCCACAAACCATCTCTACAGTGTATTTTGGAGGGACTGCTATAGATGGAAGTCTTCCTAAGGCTTAATAGCTGTCACCAGAGATAATAAACCACAGTAAAGAAAGTAGAACAGTTAATTACTGAGCAAATGCAAAAATAAATCAACTATCCCCAAAGTCAATCAAGGGATAGACAAAGAGTACAGAATATGATACCTAATAAATAAAGAATGGAGGAGGAAGAAAAGGAGGAGAAAAAAAGAATCTTTAGATTGTGTTTGTAATGACATATTAAGTGAGTAAAGTTAGACTCTTAGATAGTAAGGAAGTTAACTTTGAACCTTTGGTAACCACGAATCTAAAGCCTGCAATGGAAATAAGTACATGCCTATCGATAATCACCCTAAATGTAAATGGACTGAATGCACCAATTAGAAGACATAGAGTCACTGAATGGATAAAAAAACAAGACCCATCTATATGTTGCCTACAAGAGACTCATTTTAAATCCAAAGACATACACAGACTAAAAGTGAAGGGATGGAAAAAGATATTTCATGCAACTAGTAGGAAAAAAAAGCAGGAGTTGCAGTACTTGTATCAGACAAAATAGACTTTAAAACAAAGAAAGTCACAAGAGACAAAGAAGAACATTACATAATGATTAAGGGGTCAATCCAACAAGAAGATATAACCATTATAAATATCTATGTGCCCAACACAGAAGCACCTACATATGTGAAACAAATACTGACAGAATTTAAAGAGAAAATAGAATGCAACACATTCATTTTGGAAGACTTCAACACTCCACTCACTCTAAAGGACAGATCAACCAGACAGATAATAAATAAGGACACAGAGGTACTGAACAACACATTAGAACAGATGGACCTAACAGACATGTACAGAACTCTACACCCAAAAGCAACACAATACACATTCTTCTCAAGTGCACAGGGAACATTTTCAAGAATAGATCATATACTAGGCCACAAAAAGAGCCTCGGTAAATTCAGAAAGATTGAAGTTGTACCAACCAGTTACACAGACCACAAAGATATGAAACTAGAAATATATTAGGCAAAGAAAATGAAAAATCCCACAAACACATAGAGGCATCACAACATGTTCCTAAATAACCAATGGATCAATGACCAAATAAAAACAGAGATCAAGCAATATATGGAGACAAATGACAACAATAATTCAACACCGCAAAATCTGTGGGATGCAGCAAAGGCTATGCTAAGAGGAAAGTATATTGCAATACAGACTTACCTCAGGAAAGAGGAACAATCCCATATGAACACTCTAAACTCACAATTAATGAAAATAGAAAAAGAAGAACAAATGAGGCCCTAAGTCAGTAGAAGGAGGGACATAATAAAGATTAGAGCAGAAATAAATAATATCAAGAAGAATAAAACAATAGAATCAATGAAAGCAAGAGCTGGTTCTTTGAGAAAAATAAACAGAATAGATAAACCCCAAGCCAGACTTATCAAGAAAAAAAGAGAGCCTACTCACATAAACAGAATCAGAAATGAGAAAAGAAAAATCACTATGGGCACCACAGAAATACAAAGAATTATTAGAGAATACTATGAAAAATTACATGTCAACAAACTGGATAACCTAGAAGAAATGGACAACTTTCTAGAAAAATACAACCTTCCAAGGCTGACCCAGAAAGGGACAGAAAATGTGAACACACCAATTACCACAACAAAACTGAATTGGTAATCAAACACCTACCTAAGAATAAAATGCCGATCTGATGGCTTCACCGCTGAATTTTATCAAACATTTAGTAAAGACCTAATAATACCCATCCTCCTTAAAGTTTTCCAAAGAGTAGAAGAAGAGGGAATACATCCAAACTCATTCTATGAGGCCAGCATCACTCTAATACCAAAACCAGGCAAAGACAACACAAAAAAAGAAAATTGCAGACCAATATCCCTGATGAACATAGATGCAAAAGTATTCACAAAATATTAGCAAACTGAAATAAAAAATACATCAAATAGATCATCCAACATGATCAAGTACGATTTATTCCAGGGATGCAAAGACGGTACAACATTCAAAACTCCATCAACATCATTCATTACATCAACAAAAAGAAAGACAAAAACCACATGATCATCTCCAAAGATGCTGAAAAAGCATTCAACAAAATTCAACATCCGTTCATGATAAAAACTCTCAACAAAATGGGTATAGAGGGCAATTACCTCAACATAATAAAGGTCATATATGACAAACCCATAGCCAACATCATACTTAACCGCAAGAAGCTGAAAGCTTTTCCATTAAAATCAGGAACAAGAAAAGGATGCCCACTCTCCCCACTCCTATTCAACATAGTACTGGAGGTCCTAGCCGTGGCAATAAGACAACACAAAGAAATAAAAGGCATCCAGATTGGCAAGGAAGAAGTTAAACTGTCCCTGTTTGCAGATGATATGTTATTGTACATAAAAAACCCTAAAGAATCCACTCCAAAACTACTACATCTAATATCTGAAATCAGCAAAGTTGCAGGATACAAATTAATACACAGAAATGTGTTGCATTCCTATACATTAACAATGAACTAGCAGAAAGAGAAATCAGGAAAACAATTCTGTTCACAGTTGCATCAAAAATAATAAAATACCTAGGAATAAACCGAACCAAGGAAGTGAAAGACCTATACTCTGAAAACTACAAGACACTCATGAGAAAAATTAAAGAGGATACCAATAAATGGAAACCCATCCCGTGCTCATGGATAGGAAGAATTAATATTGTCAAAATGACCATCCTGCCTAAAGCAATCTACAGATTCAATGCAATTCCTATCAAAATACCTACAGCATTCTTCAATGAACTAGAGCAAATCGTTCTAAAATTCATGTGGAACCACGAAAGACCCTGAATAGCCAAAGCAATCCTGAGAAGGAAGAATAAAGCTGGGGGGATTATGCTCCTCAACTTCAAACTCTACTACAAAGCCACAGTAATCAAGACAATTTGGTACTGGCACAAAAACAGAACCATAGACCAATGGAACAGACTAGAGAGTCCTTATATAAACCCAACCATATATGGTCAATTAATATATGATAAAGGAGCCATGGATATATATAGTGGGGAAATGACAGCCTCTTCAACAACTGATGTTGGCAAAACTGGATAGCTACATGCAAGAGAACGAAAATGGATTATTGTTTAACCCCATACACAAAAGTAAACTCGAAATGGATCAAAGACCTGAATGTAAGTCATGAAACCATAAAACTCCTAGAAGACAACATAGGCAAAAATCTCCTAAATATAAGCATGAGCAACTTCTTCCTGAATGCATCTCCTCGAGCAAGGGAAACAAAAGCAAAAATGAACTCATGGGACTACATCAAACTGAAAAGTTTCTGTACGGCAAAGGACACCATCAAAAGAACAAAAAGGCATCCTACAGTATGGGAGAATATATTTGTAAATGACATATCCGACAAAGAGTAACATCTAAGATATATAAAGAACTCACATGCCTCAACACCCAAAAAGCAAATAACCCTATTTAAAAAATGGGCAGAGGATATGAAGAGACAGTTCTCCAAAGAAGAAATTCAGATGGCCAACAGACACATGAAAAGATGCTCCACATCACTAATCATCAGGGAAATGCAAATTAAAACCGCAATGAAATATCACCTCACACCAGTAAGGATAGCCATCATCCAAAAGACTAAGAACAACAAATGCTGGCAAGTATGCAGAGAAAGGGGAACCCTCCTACACTGCTGGTGGGAATGTAAGCTAGTTTAACCATTGTAGAAAGCAATATGGAGGTTCCTCAAAAAACTAAAAATACAAATACCATTTGACCCAGGAGTCCCACTCCTTGGAATTTACTCAAAGAATACAACTTCTCAGATTCAAAAAGACATATGCACCCCTATGTTTATCGCAGCACTATTTACAATAGCCAAGAAATGGAAGCAACCTAAGTGTCCATCAGTAGATGAATGGATAAAGAAGAGGTGGTACATATACACAATGGAATACTATTCAGCTGTAAGAAAGAAACAAATCCTACCATTTGCAACAACATGGATGGAGCTGGACGATATTATGATCAGTGAAATAAGCCAGGTGGAGAAAGGCAAGTGCCAAATGATTTCCCTCATTTGTGGAGTATAACAATGAAGCAAAACTGAAGGAACAAAACAGCAGCTGACTCACAGTCTCCAAGAAGGAACTAATGGTTACCAAAGGGGAGAGGTGTGGGAGGGCGGGTGCATAGGGAGGGAGAAGGGGATTGAGGGGTATTATGTTTAGCCCACATGGTGTGGGGAATCACGGGGAAAACAATGTAGCACCAAGAAGGCAAACAGTGACTCTGTGGCATCTTACTACACTGATGGACAGTGACTGCACTGGGGTATGGGTGGGGAATTGATAATATGGATAAATGTAATAACCACATTGTTTTTTCATGTGAAACCTTCCTAAGAGTGTATACCAATATTACCTTAATAAAAAAATTTTTTTAAGTAGCAGGTCACTTTTACACACAGTAAAATTTTAAAACCACTGGCATAGACCTTTGGGCTCTCTATACCATTCTGATGTCATCTCTATGATGATACCTCTTTTAGTTTGTTTAAAGGTTCTTTAGTGGGTTACTAGAGTCCCAGAGGACTTCTTTTCCAGAATGTTGTGCGAGACCCTCATCGATACCCATTAAACATTGTGTCTGTGGTCTTTAAAAACAGCTCCTCCCTGTGACTGTTAATGAGCCTCTATTTGGCTCCCCAAGGCTCCCCACATCTCCTGTTCTAGAAAGAAGCGTCAGCGTCTCTCCCGCCTCTTTGCTTGGAGATTTTTGAGAGAGTTACTGACTAAGCTCTCGGCTGCCTCGAGTAAGAGTGGAAACAGCAGAAGGATGTAGTTAGTACTTCTTGGGTAAAACAAAATGTCTTACACCAATTAATCTGTAATTAGTGCTTGTAAGAGTGCTCAGTCCTTTCACATGCCTCATTAGTGTCCCCAGGTATCTGTGAAGTGGATATCCCCATGCTAAAGGTGGGGAAGCCCAGGCTCTGAGATAGGCAGCTTTTGTCCAAATAAATAACCAGACCAGGAGCTTCCTGATGCAGATTATTGGTTTTATTCATCTTTGGATGTTGGATAATTTAATTGTTTAAATGAATGTCTGAATGAAGAGATACAGTTTGGTTATTCAGCTAGTAAATGTCAGAACTCTTTGTGAGTCCAGATGGACAGTCTGCTGCCCTGTCCTTGCACTTCTCCGAGAAGTATGCAGGGCCCATTTCAGAATGAGGTTGTGATGCAGTGAGCCATGTGCGTAAGTACAAGGATGCATGTCATGACCTTCTGTTTTGTCCACAGTTTTGTGAGTCTAAGAGACAAGCCCACTTATTTTTTCTGCTCAGCATTTTAGATATGACAGAGGGAGCTGGATTTATTTAATGGTGTACCCACTATTTGCATATCTTCTTGTGCCTGTTAAAATACCACGAGTCCCTCGCCTGCTGTTTGCTTATGCAAAGACTTTAGCCATCAGATATGCTACTTTAGCATGGTATGTGGCAAGAAGATCCAAGTTTATTCATACTATAACAAAGTGGAGTTTGTTTTTAGCACAAACTCAAGTTTGTTTCATTCAAGAATGCAAGCTTAGTAGTTATGGAATCACACCCATGCCGATTCATTACCATTAAACTATCACATTTTCTGTTTATCTTGTTTTCTAATTAATTCTGTCCTAAAAAAAAACAGGAATGCCTCTCTCCGCTAGACCAGAGCACATAATGATTCCCACTGTTGGATGAACACTGTTGGATCTGTCTCACGAAAAACGCTGTTATTACCACCCACTAACTCATCAACAGGACCTGGCTCTTTATGGAATCTGGGTCTCTGTTACCCCTATCCACACCCTCTTGTCCTCTATTCACCTCCACCTGGGAACATGGCCACTTGGACAGGGGAAGCTTTCCCTCCCTTAGCAACAGCTGGAGATGCTGATTCAGTACCTTACATTTTACACCCATAGCAGAGTCATTAATCGTATGATAGATTTTCTACTTGTGGTTAGGAGAAAAAGCACTGTTTTTGTTCCTATAAATGCTTTCTGTTGCAGTTTCAGCATCAGACTCAACTATGGTTATCTGATAGGTCACAGGAAAGTAATATTGTTTTCACTACTTTTGAAGAATCAACTTTGGAATTAGCCCAGAGGTTATTGATTCATTTAGTGGAAAAAGAACATAATACTGAGATTTTAAAAGGAAGGTTGTATTACAAGTGAAAACTATAGCGCTGCTGCTCTAAGTTAATTAGGTGATGTCAATATGCATCACTAATGGCAAGAATTCAGGAAAAAACAAACAAGATTACAGGCAAGATTGAAAAATGCTTTACTTTTTATCCTCTTTATTTGTTCTTGTGACCTCATATATTTCATAACTTTGCTGTTTCTTCCCACCACCACTACCCACACACACACACACACACTCCAGTAAAAGAGAACAAAGATGTGAAACCCCAAAGTGAACTAAAATCGCTGCTGGAGGAGATGGGAGGAACAAAGGAGAAATGAGGTGTTTCCAGGAACAAAGAACGTGTAGGCCGGTGCACAGCCTCTGCACAGATTGGAATCTGAATATAAATTCCCAAGTCATGGCTAGTTAGGACATTCTCCTCTAATATAAAAATTAATAGGAGAAAAAACATGTTTTCATGGAATATGAGATGCTGGTTCTGTTCATGACTCACAAAATTAACAAAAAGTAAAGTGAAATGGATTCAACAAAAATCAGGCGATAACGTGTTGTTCTTTCCTTTCCCTCTGATACTACCTAGCAATGTAGAGTCGAAATGCACTTGATATATGATGCCAGCTATTCACTTTGGTCCGCAGGGGTCTGTAGGGTCTAGCCTCGTCTCACACCGGCACAGCTCCGCAGCCTCATTTGTTCCCTGTGCAGCTCCTCCTGCCAGTTCTTTCCCGCAGCCTCAGGACCTTTGCACTTGCTAATACCTGGAATGCTCCTTCTCCTCAGGCCTTCATAGCTGACTCCTCATTCTCCAGCTCTCAGTTAAAGGGTAACCGCTTTAAAGGGGCCTTCCCTAACACTGTATCTGGTTGCTCCCTAGTTATTCTCTGCCTTGTCCACCTGTTTATTTCCTTACAACTCCCAACACAGTCTTTAAGCATTTAATTATTTCTTTACTCACTTACTGACTAACATCAAGAGGTAAGGAAACAGATATCTTGTTCACTCCTACATTTTCTGCATCATTAGTGTGAGCACACAGTGAGTTCTCAGAAAGTTTTGTTGAAAGCCTTAAACATAGTCTCCACAAAATAAAACAATGCAACCCACTTTCGTCTTTCATTTCTAGTTTGATTCTATAGCCTGTGGAGAAGCAAACCACAGCCATTAGCCACCAAGTTGGCATCTAGCTATCAAGTATTCATCATATCTTAGATTTCAGGAATTCTGTGTCTGCCATCATTTGCTAGCCATTTTCTTAATATTTCAAACTGGCTTGATTTTAGAGGAAAGTCTAGCTAATTGCTATTTAATGTTAGGTCTGTTTTATTGCTGTGGTTTTATTTTAAAGTATTTATAGAATATAAATATTAGACTCCCTTCAGGAAATTATTATTCAGTAAGAGAAAAAGAAAGGTTTTCTAAGTTCTCAAAGAAATAGTTTCCATTAAAAACAATATGTTTCCCCACATAATAATGGTGGAGCCCTAACTGGGCTGTACCCAGCAGCTGGTGAATACATTCCTCTCTGAGACTGTTAGGAATTTTGTGAACCCATTGGTGTGGGCACAGACTTCCAGAGTATTCGGGGTTGATTCACAGGGACAAAAGATGTAGCAGTCTCTATTATCCCGACTGTTTCAGGTCAATTAATGTCCATGCTATTCACCTTGATAAAAGACCAGATAGAATGTGTGTGTATCATGTGTCTAATTATATATATATATATATATATATATATGTGTGTGTGTGTGTGTGTATGTGTGTTTACATATATTTAAATAGCATAGGTGAATTTTAATTCATGCAATGATTAAAACATTGTTATATTAAAACATTAAAACCATCAGATGATACATAAATTTTTTTAATATAATTTATTTTATTATCATTAATTTACAATTGCATGTGCAATATTACGATTATTAAACTACCCCTTCATCAGGCCCCCCCCACCAACCCCATTACAGTCACTGTCCATCAGCGTAGTGAGATGCTATAGAATCACTACTTGTCTTCTCTGAGGATACATAAATTTTTTTAAATAGCAAAATCTATATATGTTGGTATATATAAACATGTGGCTTTTTCAATAAATTATAGTCAAAAATAATAATGGAGGACTGGGATAGACTTCTATTCATCTAAATATAATCATTTGAGAATGTAGAGGAGTATTGTATACCAAGAAGCAATTATATTCATTCAACCAGCTTTTGATATTTTAAATGATATTTGATATTCTATACCTAATACCCCAAACTGACCAAAAGACATTGCCAGTCAGTGCTTCTTTGGAAGCTTTAACTTATGAACAAATAAGAAACATTGACTCTCAATATTTTCTGGGATAGATTCAACAGAATTTGAAAGAGATTGCCAAGTAATTCAAATTTTTAATATTAGATTTTTCTTAAAGATTTTGATTTCCAAACTTTACAATGGACCCACAAAATATCTCTTTCTGTGACCATAACATTCCATTAAACTTAAAAATTATTATGTAACAATCAAGTCCCAAGATATGATAGAAATGTGCTGTTCTAAATTAGGCAAGATGAAAAAAGTCTACATTTTCTCTAGGTAAATCGATAACTGAAGTAAAGGGCACCTAAGAAAGCTTTAGAAATTTTATTTTGAATAATTTTATTTCATAATTATGAATCCTCAAACTGTAGGTGACTTGAAACTTGATTTCTTTACCAGATGTTTATAGGTACTGCCCACTTAAAATCAATTATCATAGGTATTTTCTATCAAATATTTACTGCTTTGACATCTTTATTATTTTTTAAAAACACAAATAAATAGCTTATATTGTATGTTTATTTCCTTCATCTATTAAATAATCAAAAAGTCTTTACTGAGAACCTACTAAATAAGCAGCTGCCTTGTTTAGAAGCTGGGAATTATCAAGAAAAGTATAAAGACATTATCAAGACTAACCCAACTCCTGCCTTCCAGAAGCTTCCAGTCAATGTGAACATCCTTGTAAAAGGAAAGTAACTTTGGTTACAGAATTCCACTAGTCTCCTCTCCCTACCATGTTTTTTAAGGCCTACATAGAGAAGAGCAAGCAGTGTATGGTGTATAGAGAAAAATGCTTTAGGGAGGATCTGTACTTTTTAATTAAAAATAACTTTTATTAAATTTGTTAATTTGTTAATGTGATCATATGAGTTATAAAATCAATGTTACTTCCATTAAGCATTTCCTTTAAACTTAGTCAAACCTCTTTTATAAACCTAAAGCCTGTTAAATTTTGCACTTCTGAAATTCTCTAGCCACAAATAAATGACCATCAGAGGTAATTGGCAGCATGCAATAATGGATTTCTTCCAAACAGCTATTTAATGTTAGCATGTTTGCAGTTGGGCTTTAGAAGGGGATTAAAATAAGGCAAATCCTTGAAGCTTGAACAGAAACAGAGCTTAGATTCCAGTGCTGCAATTGGTTTGGTATATCATAAACACTGAAAACAACTAGCTGACAGTTGTGTATCTACCAAATACTCTAGCACCATTTAAAACTCTATGTTCTGGATGTTCTATCACAAAAGTTGAATTCACTTTCATGACAATAGCCTTTAGGAGTTTTTGCACCACTTAAGCATCACAAGATTCTTAAATAGAGAAACAGTAGGAAGTCTTGTTTAACAGCTAGAGATATTGAAGTCACTTACTCAACGAGTGTCAGCAGTTCAGACACTGAAAATTGGTTTAAGTTATGCATTAAAATATACTCCTTCATACTTAACCTTCGTACACAAGATACTTTCCTCTTTCTCAATTTTAGGGAAAGACATTAATTTTACCTTGTATTTGACATATTTATAATCAGGAGTTCCCAATTTAAAGTTCCCAGGAATTCTGCCAATTTTCCCATTCATATTTACCCACATTACACATCTAAAGTTTACTTGTATATAAAGAGATTGGTACCAGATATTAGAGACCTAGGTTCTACCTTTGATCTAAACTCACTGCTTTTCCAGTAGTTTACAACATTGGAATCCTAGTTTGGGGTTTCGAAATAAATAATTGTGATAGCTTCTACCCTTACTAATAAGCAGTTACTGCAGATAATTTAGCTTTCTATGAGATACATGCATTGAAAGAAAAAAGTATAGAAATAAAAGTTATTACCAAAAATCAGCTGATACTGTATTTCATTTCTTTTACTAAATGCCCCATATTTTGGACTGTTCCCTTTTTATGGCAATCTTTAGAGCCTGAGGACGTCTTTCATTAAGTAGCTACCACCAGAGATTCACATGTACATCTCTGTCAACCACCACAATACTAAGCTCTATCTAGTAAGCATCGCTTTTGGTTTATTTCATGATTATATTTCATAATACCTATAAAGTCAAAGGTCCCGAGCCATGTCTATATTTTTAGACCTTTTTATTCTGTGTACCTTGCCCCAGACCTCCAACTGCAGGCTATTACTTCCCCCAGCCATCCCTCTCTTTTCTATCCACTGGCTAAAACTTGATACACACCTTCCCAAATCCTCTTATTTATTCAGCCCACATTCTGTTAATCACTATATTTGATTGATTCCCTACTAAATATCCTTGGAATAATCCCTTCCTTGGCACGTTACACTGACTCTGCTATATTTTAAGCTATCATCAGCCTTTTACCTTAACCACCACATTCCTATTCTCCTAGTGTCCAAGCCTGCGATGCTGCTGGGGAAATTACCTTTCTAAAAAATGCAGATGTGTTCATATCACACAGCAGATCAAGTTCCCCATATCTACAGAATAATTTCCTTGGCACAGCCCACAAAGAGTTCCATAATCTACATCTACCCTGTGCTTCCAGTCTTCTCCATACCCCTTATACATCCCTTAACCGCTACTTTTGCAGCAGTTGCATCAAACTTATGCAGCTTCTTGATGTAGGTAACGGTGGTGTTCCCCCCTCTAACCACCATGATCATTTATATACTGATAACTTTACAGATTTTCTAAGATTAAGTTCGTATGTTAGTCTATTAAACCTCTTAACACCAATGCCTCCATTGCTCATGTAAAATAATAGTACAAAAATATTGTTTGAAAAAAACGGATTCAGAAATACAAAATGAAGTTATTGAAATGGGAAAGAAGGAGAAGCATGACAGTGTAGAATTCTGTTCTCTTACAATCATACGATTTTAAGGCTGAAAGGGTTGTTACAGTCAATACAGAGCAAAGTTTTCTGTGGTTTCTGTATAAAAAGTAAAAATTTGCCTTAAGATGAGGTTTGGGAAATCTGTATCTAGTTGTGTAATAGTGACTAAAATTTGAGTGGTCCTTAGTCAGCATTCAAGAAAGCAATCACTATGCTACTTAACTGTAAAAAAATATATATAAAATCATAGAATCCGAGCTTCATAGTATCAGTTTTTCTCAATTCCCCCAGTATTATACTTAAACCTTCCTGAAGAAATCAAGTTTGTCATTATTTGTACCTGCTGATATTAAAAATTCCCTGATTAAAAACAAGCAGGAATTTTCTTTGCCACTTAGGATAATTATGTCTTATTTACTTCTTCACAACTCTATTTTGTCAAAAACTTTGGTTTAAAAAAGGCAAAATAGGGAAAAAGGCAAACAAAAACAATGATTCTAGCACAATTTAATGAGGTGTTCATGCTGCATTTCATTAGTAAATTTTTCAAAGAGGGAGGTGTGCAAGGTATTTGGCACATCTCATAATTCCAGTGGAAATGGTTACCAATCACGGGGACCCATACAGAATGATCTCCTGGAGAAATTTCCAAACATCCAAGATGCAACTTTTAAAATGAAATTTATTTTAAGGTATATCAGTTTTTGAGACTCTGAACATGTAAATCATGTTTATTTTCATAAATGATCTGTTTAAAATTATATCACAATTGACAAAAGTTTCAAGGTACCTGAAATTAAAACCGTGTTTCCTTTGACCAGCTGCATTTCAGAGATGGAGATAGATTGGCGTAGACCAGTCCAATCCATCTTCATTTAAACTCAGTCAGTCACTGCCCTGAACTTGGCATTTGGCGTGATTTTTTGTTGTTGTTGTCAAAATGGGGTCCACTTTTTCATAGACAGCTTTTATGAAAAGGTTTTACAGGTTTTTACCTACACCTCTAACATCCTGAAATGGGTCAGTTAGATACCGAACACCTGGATCTCTTTTCACCCCTTTTCTTTTTAGGGTCTTTCTTCACTTCAAATATTTTCTGTCTGTCTCCAGTGCTGACTTACTGGCATGAAAAATGACCCAGTTACTTGGAAAGCAGTTTTCACTTACATGTCCCCTAGGTCCTATAATGTCTAAATGTCCTGTGCCACTTTATATGTCCGCCCCACCCCTCATAGGAGCTTGTAGAGGAAAAGCAGACTTCTTCCCTTCCCCCACACATTTCCTCAGTTTATTTACAAAACGTCTTGGAATGAGAATAAGCTGCTTGTGGTTCCTGTGGCTGATTCAGGGATGGTTTCCTCTAGGCAGAGGATGCTGGTCAACGAAACGACCTCTCTGTAGCTGACCCATATATCCCTGTGGGAAGGCTGATTGAGCTATGGGTACCCTTTATAACTAAGCCTGCTGGGATTTATTTTTGTGGTGAAGAACTTAGCAATAAGCAAATATCACTGTGAAGACAGACTTAATAATGGCAGGTCCATCAGAGCCTTTTCCTCCCTAAATCAAACAAAAGAAGTCAGAAATACACAGGGATGCCTTTGAACTCCTGTGCATCAACTTTTGCTTCTCGTACAGGTCAGGGTTCTTCCCTTCTGGATTCCTGAAAGGACAATGAAGTTACTAATATCGTATTTGAATAGGAAAACATTAGGAAAAGAAATCCCGAACACCAGCTGTATGAGAGATTCACCATAGTTATCCACTTTTCATCAGCCCAGACATAGATATTGATGTCCAGTTAATAGTCGTGAGAAGGTTGAAAGTCATAAAGATCTCAAGTAAACATGAATCTTCCAAATATTTGTTTATATTTGTCCAGACTTGCTAATGAATAGTCCCACCACATGTATTGATGACTCTTGGAAACCTTGTAATTCTCAGGAATATATGTAGCAGTAGTTCTTAGTGTGGACTGGTCATATTCTTACCAAATATATATTTTGCCTCTGAAGTAAATGGAAAATGATGGCCCAAAAATGATAAGACTTCTCTCCCAAAAGATAAAATGTTGAACATAAATTATGATAAGTTTTATTAATACAGTTGACCATTAAACAACACAGGTTTGAACTGCATGGGTCCACTTATATACAGATTCTTTTCGATGAATATTTTGGAATTTTTTTTGAGATTTGCAACAATTTGAAAAAACATTTTCTTTTCTCTAGTATCCTTTATTGTAGGAATACAGTATATGACCATGTAATATATAAAATGTGTGTTAATCGACTATGTTATCAATAAGACTTCTTGTCAACAATAGGCTATTAGTAGATTAAGTTTTGGGGGAGTCAAAGTTATGCATGGGTTTTTGACTGTATGGGGGCCACCACGACTAACCCCTGTATTGTTCAGAGGTCAACTCTATTCACATCTGATCCACGTGAAAGTACAGGTAAGGTAAAAATATCACATTTTCACCATTAGATCAATTTGAACTGATAAATACTAAACTCATGTGACAAAAAATATTTCAGGACAGTATGGGGGGATGCTAAATAGATACATATTTTCAAAATTAATTTGCAACAGATCACAGAGTAAAATTGTGTTCTCTCATGGACCATAGTTGAAAAAAGATATCCTAGAATGTAGTGTCCTTAACTCAAGTTAAGTCCCAGTCTATGCTGTCAGCCTTGCCTGAAGAAATTGGAGACAAGTTCATCATCCACTGCATAAATTAAAAAGTAAAACTAATGTGTATTAATTTCAGGGAATAGGTACAAAATTATCCAGTCTACAATCTGCCAGGGTGCTAATTCAATGAGAATTGAACTGTATATAGACAGATAGATAGATAGATGGATATATATATATATATATATATATATATATATACATGTAACCTATAAATAGTTCAAGGCAATATATTCTTATTTTTCAAATGCTCAAATTTTAAGGACTTTGAATGTAAGAACACTGTATGTGTATATTAAAAGGAAATAACAGACCACAGAAGATATACAAGATCACAGAAAAGAGAGGGAAAAAATATCAACTCATTCACAAATTACCAATAAACTGAAGGTTAATGAGAGAAAATTTATATCTTGCCCAAATAATGTCATTGAATTTTGACATTTATCGTTTAACCTTTGTTTTGGTCTTTCTACATTCGTCCTCTCAGTGCATCCTAACGTCAGTCAAGGCTGCCAAGGAGGCTGTGCAACGTGTTCAGATTACAATGGATGTTTGTCATGCAAGCCCAAACTATTTTTTGTTCTGGAAAGAATTGGCATGAAGCAGATTGGAGTGTGTCTCTCTTCATGTCCAAGTGGATATTATGGAATTCGATATCCAGATATAAATAAGTGTACAAGTAAGTGCCTACACAAAATTATACTTTATCTCATCCTTGGGGACTTTCCAGATTTGAAATGGCCTCTAGGATATTTGTGATATTCAATGTTAAGTAAATAGTGTCTATCTGATAATGAGGCTAAACCAGATTTAGACTTAGGCCTCACGAAAGGTCTTACCACTTACAAAAATCACTCAAGGTTTATGTTTTGTTATTTTTTTGCATTGTAAAAGCAAAAATTGAGAATATGATTTTATTCATTGAACCTATAGAACAGTTCTGCAAGTATCAATGCCATCTAAGTTCCCATTACCATCACAAAATGCAAGTATGTAATGCCTTAAAGAATCAATTCAGCTATTTTTGCTTCAAGAAGGGTCCCTGTATAGCAACTGTAACATTTATTCATCAGTTGGAAATAAATGTAATAAATGCATATCACCTTTCATCTAGTCTCAGAGTCTATTTTCCATACTGTAAACCAAGTAACTTTTAAAATGTAAACTAATAAATATCACTCCTTTATCATATGTCACACGTAGCCCTGCTTACCTCTCCAAATTCATCTCATATGACTGTCCCTGAACCCCTCTGCACTAACCTCACTAGCCTTTTTACAAAATCTTCCCACCCCAAGGCCTTTGCGATTACTGATCTACAGTCACTGTTCTGGAGTTTGGAAAGCTCATCACCCGCACCCTTGCTTGACGCACTTTCTCCCCTCATTCAAGATTCTGCTCATTTGTCACCTTCTTCTAGAGACATTCCATGACCACCTTCTTCAGAATAATCAACCTCTTCCCCTTATCAGTCATTTTCCATTTCTTTTTCCCATCTTTTGTTGCTATTTTTTCCAGAGAGCATATCACTGTAGAACCAGACTGCCTTGTCTCAAAAACCACTCTGCTCTGTCCTCCTGGGAAAGTTATATAAAATCTCTGAGCTTCAGTTTCCTTATCTGTAAAACAAGAATCATAATAGGGTCTACTTTGCTAGGTTATTATAAGGTTTAAATGACTTAATATTGTAAAATATTTGCAGTCGTGTCCAACGCTAATCACAGGTAAGGGTCAACTATTACTATCCTGTATTGTGTTTCCCCTTCTAGAATGTAAGCTTTGTGAAATCTGGGCCTTATCTCTCTTCTATGCACCACTGTCGATCATACCTAGAATAGTACTTGGGCAATAAATATTGGTTGAATCAATGAATAGACCTCAGAACAGCACAAAGTCAATATCCCAGTATAATTCATTAAAGTTCTGATGTAACCCTTTCCATTTTCTATCATGTAATATAAGTAAATACTTGGTCTTATCAACATTCTTGGCCATAGACATATTGCCAAAATTGTTTTATAAGGCAATCAGTATAATAATTTTGAAATCAATGACTGACGTACACCAACTAAATGACTATGGAGGAATCCTTAATGCAGTTTGGCAAAATAATTTTGAGGCCCAAGTGTTTATTTGATACAAAAGTCCCATGTTCCTGTGTTGTAAGCATGTAGAACTGGACAAACAATGGTTAAATGAAGATGATGAAGGCATATTTCTTTTTTCTCTTTCAGAATGCAAAGCTGACTGTGATACCTGTTTCAACAAGAATTTCTGCACAAAGTGTAAAAATGGATTTTACTTACACCTTGGGAAGTGCCTTGACAATTGCCCAGAAGGGTTGGAAGCCAACAACCATACCATGGAGTGCGTCAGCATTGGTGAGGACGAACTCTAAGATTTAGAGGAGATGAGCAACGCTTCAGATGATAGTTTCCATGCAAGTGATGCTCAAAGTCCTATTTCACAAGAACCCGAGGAACTGTCTCTAAGAAGCTTTCTCCGTCCTTCTTTACAAAGATACCATCTTAATGGGCTTCGTATCGCCTTACTCAGTATTTATCACAATACAATTTAACCCCCTATGGGTGCTCCATTATTTCTTACAGATTGTCAATAACTGTGTCAACTCTTCATTATAGATTTATTTTGCACCGTTATTTAATGAAGTTTTGCTTACCGTAATTATATATATATGTGTGTTTATATAGTATATATTATGTATATATTGATCATGGACTAAATTTCCACCATAGGGCAAGAGTTTCACAAAACACCTAGATCTCATATGAAACAGGGACCAAAGTTATTTTCCAAAGGGAGGAAATATATTCTCTAGATATAGCCCATTAATACTCAGTAGATGGATCAGAGACCTAGAGAACTGGAACTGATGTAGTTAAAAATCTCACTTTTCTCTCAAAGTGCTTTGCTGAAATGTCCTGTTTGCCCAGGTATTCAGAAACAAGGAGAGGATTTTGGACTTGCTCAAACTGACAGAAGAACAGAGTCCCAGGGTCTGATTAATTGCATACTGAGTTTCCTGGAGGGGAGGTCCCTTAGACAAGTTGTTTGTCTAAATAACAAATCACTGTCAGGCTATATTTTCCCCCTGTTGTACAGCTACTACAGCAATGAGCTTGATGAACAGTTGGGGAGCAGATGCTAAACCAAATGGGAACATGGCATACTAAATCTCAAAATCCCCTGGGCAAGAGCTACAAGAACCTTTGATGCTGCACTAATGTTGGCGTATGCGCACGAATGTCCTGATCCAGTACAAGATAGCCTCCAGGACTCCCCTGGGGTCCCCACAGATTGATCCATTAGAATCTCAAGCGCTGGAGTAATAATGCTAAAGTGGTGGTTTAACCATTTCAGGTTCACATGGAATGTTTATTTCTAAACAAAGTTTTTGAGAGAATGAAATGAATCAATGGTATTTTAAAGATAATTTCAGAAGCATCTGGAAAACAACAATCCTGAAACAGATCATGGCTCATTTTGGTTGCCTTTTTTCCCCCCTCTAGTTAAAAAAAAAAACACAGAAAAGCAACTTAGAAATAGGGTAAAAGGTACAGAGCAAGCACTTCACGCTCATCCCTTGGTGGGTCCTGAGGGCCAATGATTCAAGGTAATAAGTTCCAAACTGCGGAAAAAATAAGAAACAGTTCTGTGGGATATTCAAGGACAGAAATTCAGGATGAGTTAAAGAAAGTCTGTGGTGTTTCTCTACCCAGGAAAAGAGGCACATGTTTAGATTTTCTTAGTTGTTGAAGGTATAAGTGTTCAGTCCTTGAAAGCCTACTTATCTTAAATGTATTAATGCTTTCCCATCTGAGACAGCATTTAACACCTGGCACTGTTGGATTAGGTTTTAAAGCTTACTGGTAATTTATACTATTTAGATAAATACTAGTTCTTTACACAAATTTTAAGAAATTTATTTATTTGAGCATAGCGTTTAGCAATCTAAACCCTCTTTACTGAATCTGGCTCATTGAACAGATAGGTATAAATGGCCTAGGACATAGTAGTTGTGCAAACCTGCAACTTTTGTGTAGGGTTGGTGCCTGTTGTTTGCTCCATAAGGGATGCCTCCCACCAGGTGGTGTCAAGCCTACAAGCACTATGCAGGCCTTGCCCATGGGCTTGCCCCAGAAATTCATGAAAAAATCACAACCTGCTTGATTATCACAAGGGAACATTAAAGCCTGATTCTTTAACAAATATGAAAACTAGGACTCAGAGAGCTGAAATGGTGATCCCAAGAACACAATGTGAGTTATTGTCACTGCTATAATTAGTATCTCGATTCTAAGTCTCTAGTGCTCACCCAAGAGGTTGAAGAATGTGTCTGTCCCTTTGCTAAGTTGCATGCTGTGTGATTTCTCACTCAGTTTTAATTGAAAAGAAAGATCCCAAACAGAAAACAGCACCCTGATAGAGAACCAGAGTGAAAGTTTCACGTCGTAACATATCCACTCACCATGCTTTGCAGGTCAAATTAAGCATACATGTCCACAGAACCCAAATTTATAGAAGAACATATTTCCTCCATTTTGTGCCCCAGATACTTGCTTCCTTTCTACACTGTCATTCTGTCATCCTCATGACTCATCTTGAACAGGTGACCTTGTTCAAGATGTCAGGAAGGGAAGATGTCCTGCTCCAAACAATGTGTAACAAGGACTAGGCCCTTACTAGGTTATCTAGGGAACCATGCAATTCGTCAACAAAAAAGACAGTACTAGTGATAGTAAAAGAGAGTAATTGAGTAATAGTGTTATAAGGCGATGACTGATGGGACATCCAGTTGAACTTTTCTCCCAATTCAAGAGTCCCTTTTATAGCTTTCAACCACTGCATGGCCACTTCTGGGAACAGGGAGTTAATGACTATTTTGAGATACTTCTAAAGATTTCCAGCATTAAGATTATTCTTAATTCAGAAGTTAAATAGTTCTTTTTCTTAATTACTCCTTAACCAAAGAGTGCCCCAGTATCTACATTGCACATGTAATGGCCTAAATAAAACTTAATTTACCTTTTTTTGTAGTCTTAACAAAGTTTCTATTTTTTTCCAGAAATATTTTTGGACAGAAATGTTTTATTCATTCTACAGTATTTCTCTAGGAAAAATTCTCTGCCCCTCAAGGCTTTTTAACTATCCCATCTACTAAAAAGTTATTAAAGCTTTTTTCTATCTAAACTCATTAGTTTTTCATATTTTCCCTCCTTTCTCAGTGGAATTATTTAAGAATTTCATGTTTAGAACCAGTCATCATCTGACTAAGGAATCACAGATACTTATGCCATAATTTTTTAAATCTGTTTTTCTGGAATCTAGGTATATGTTTGCCTACACCACCTTCTCTATTGTGAAAAAGCACCAAGGTTCTGGTCACTTCCACAACATACCATTTTTTTTTTAATTTAGTCCTTTTAGTTCTGGAATTGAATGAATACTAGATAAAATGACAGCTCATAAGCTTTTATTTTTATTTTTCTATTTGCTTTCTTAGACGTGTTTTTATTTGTACTAAAGATCCACTGCTTTTTAATGATTTAATATTGGGATAGGAGATACATCCTTAACTGACAAGAGCTTATGATGTCATTAAGTGACGTGGTTGCTCTGTTCTTTAACCAAAATTATAATGGTTATAACTGAGCATGACGACAATTTTGAAAGTGGTTCAAGAAAGTTCATTTAAGTTCATGGATACTTAAATTCACTTATCTAATTATTTCCTTTTAACTCTGTTAAATGTGTTGCATTCCGATACCTGAAAGTGATGGAGAAATCATGTAAAAAAATGTATGGCAATCCCTAACATTTAGGTTATATTTCTTCAGGTTGTATGAAAGATAGCATTCTCCTCTAAAATAAGATCTTTAAATCAAAAGGAAGCAACAAAGTTTACTGGCAACTTGTTTTCATGGAAAGAAAGTTTTATGTCATCTGAAAAAGTTGTTGTTGCAAGCCCTTCCAGTTGTTCTAAATTAGGAAGTTTTATGGACCTAAATATAAAGATAGCACCTTGCAGATATTTATTTTCAGTAGAAGTGAAAAAATCTGTCATAAGGCCTTGGAAAGCCATCATTGAAAAAGAAGAGATTAATACGTACAGAAAAAGGAACACAAATCAACCAAAGAAGCTTTAGAAAAAGTATTTCAGTTCATCTTAGAAATCATTTGATCACATTAATTGTAGAAACAGTTTATTAGCTAAAATGGACCCAGTGTTCATTTACAATAGATGCTACGGCCTGAACCACGCCCCTTAAAAAATGATAATATTTAAGTACCCAACAGCACATAAGGTAGAAAAGGCAATGAATTGTAGGCCAAGGACCAATGTTCCTTTTTTGCTCAACCATCCTCTAACAGAGTTCTCAAAGTGTGTTCTCAGTACCACCAACAGTACAACAGGTATTGTTAGAAATGCAAAGTCCCAGGCCCCCCAACCCAGACAACTGTGTCAGAAACTCTGGGAGGGAGGTCCAGTGTTCTGCGTGTTAGCAAGCCCTCCAGGTGATTTTGTCACACTGTAAAGTTTGAGAATCAGTTCTCTAGCCCATAACAATGACTATTCTATCAAGGTATGGTCAGGATCAATCAATTGTAGCAGTGCTCTAGAAATCGTAACACATTGGTCGTCAGTTGTGGATAATTATTTTAGTGCCTGGGTTAATCAGCTTTAGGGTGAAAAGTAAACCTAATACAAGAGTGAGTTTACCTGGTAATATGAGTACTAAAAACCTGCAGCCATTCTATTCGTGCCTTTCCCTTTCTCTTTAAGTTATCTCGCCCAAAGATTTGTTCTGCAGGATTTCTGCTCAGAATTTGGGCAAGTATTGATGGAAGCAAACCTTTTAGTTTATTTAACCATCATGAAAATACTTGGGAGCCAGCTGAGGCTGTTTCTGCTGTTCTGTTTCAGCGCACTGCGAGGCCAGTGAGTGGGGCCCTTGGAGTCCGTGCACAAAGAAAGGAAAAACATGCG
This sequence comes from Smutsia gigantea, assembly GCA_032199065.1. Classification (NCBI taxonomy): domain Eukaryota; kingdom Metazoa; phylum Chordata; class Mammalia; order Pholidota; family Manidae; genus Smutsia; species Smutsia gigantea. Next base: position 97,892 of record JAVSCE010018022.1, read on the forward strand.
GCTTCAAAAAAGGGACTGAAACCCGGGTCCGAGAAATAACACAGCATCCATCAACAAAGGGTAACCTGTGTCCCCCTACCAGTGAGACAAGAAAGTGTACAGTGCAAAGAAAGAAGTGTCCAAAGGGAGAACGAGGTACAGTCATACTAACAAAATGTGTTTATGTGACACCTCATAAATTGATGTGAATTTCACTTTATTTCTTAGGAAACATTTAGTATTACCACTCGTGTCTAAAACCCTTAAATGTGTACCAACCAATGTGTCAGCTGTAAATTACAGAATATGGATGTGTAACTTTTTAAAATGGTATACTGATATCAGAACTGTAAACTACTATACAAGTGTAGTAATTCAATCCTGATGAAGGAGGCTGCCTTATAGGGAGTTAGATCTCTATTTTTGAGGTGCCATTATCTCTCCTGTCACCCATCTTCTTGATGCCTATAAAACTTTCGAGACCCCTCACAAACACAAGTTCTAATACCATTTGGCAAAAAAACATGGTGAAGGGGCACCAGCCATCAAGTTACTCCTTTCTTCACTGCCCACAAACCAAAGTAGAGCAATTAGGTTATAAGCTTTTGTAGCTAAACAAATTTTAAAGGTCACATGGGATTTTTAAAATATTTAAATTGATGTATGTTTTTAATACTGACTTTGCATATGAAGTAAATATCCAAGGCCATATTTTATAAATATAATACAAGCATTAATGATGTTTTATCCCCAGACTTTTTTTCATATTACCCTAATTTTATATACAAGATTGCAGAACATATTAGATCAATATTAAATAACCCTGTGTCCATTGTTGTTCTGAAGTCTTATAAATGCCAAGGAGAAATACACCATTTAATATGATGTTTTAGGGTGATTAAATTTCTATTTAGAAGATCTGCAGTTGTTGGAATATACTTTTTCCTTCCTTCTCAGTAATGTCCTCAGCACCACTCAGAACAAATACACCATGTAGTTTTATGTAACTATCAGTAGTTCTCTGGTGAACCAATAAGTGATCCTCTCAACTAATCGCAGCTCAAAAGGAGTTTGGCGGCTGCCTCTGTAGTTGAACTGTTTTTGCTTATTTCACTCACTCATTCAGCATAGTTTTATTGAATTTTTACTTTATGGCCACACAGAGTGCTAGGCCCTGGGGATTCAAAACTGAATATACTGAAGGTATACTCAGAGTCCAATGGAGGATTAAACTGTTTTAACAGATAATCACAATATCAGATACTTAGAGAAATGATAGGTATGCAAACAAAGTTTAGTGGATACACAGAGAACAGTGTTATACAAACTTGAACATTGCTCATACAAGAAAGAAGTTAGGTCACCTTGGGACCTGTATTTTGCAAAGTGTGTCACTATACCAAAAGAATTGGCCATCATCAGAATGTGTAAAGCCTGTTCACCCCATTAGTAATTAAGTACTTAATGTGATAAAATTCTTGAAGATAGGGATTATTTTAAAGGGAACATCAAGTTTTTGTAAATTTGCCAAAGGTTTTGATTAAAATTAAGTTTAAGGAATGAAAGTTGGCTAGTGAAAAAGGTCTTTCTGGCTTTTGTTACCAATTAATTTAAAACATCTTAGATTTCAAAAGTTGGATTTGAAAATCAAATATTTCATCACTTTTCTTGTTGGTAAGCTCCCATAGCCGTACATTTACTTATGTTTATTACATTTACTTGAAATTTAATGACTTACAGGTGGTCTTTGCTCATCTTAATTCTTTCCACAAAGATTCTCCATTACTAATCAGTATTCAGTATACTTACTTGGCTTTTATAAGTGAAGAATATCTTATCCAGTAGAAAAATTAAGTTATGATACAAAATCACATTTTATTTGAGAATGTGGTCTTCTAGTATATTTTGGTAGCACTTGAGTTAAATATTAACATTGAAAATGTCAGTTTTGAAAACTAGCAACAGATAAGATAAATAATGCCATGGAAATTTAAAATAGTAATCTGTGACATAAGCTTGGCTTCAAAGTTTCTTTCTGGTCTTTTTTACTCCACTCTGAGTAAGACATAGTGACATTTCACATTTACAAAGAGAACTTTATGCAAGTATAAAAATTTAGGTGCTTTATTCTTTTTCAAATTCGATAATGCATAGACTACCAAGTAGGAAATATGGATCAACTTAAAATTAAATTCCAGATTTAGTTCCTCTATTATTTAATCTCCATTAATTTTTCTATAGTGCCCTATAGAAATTTTTTTCCCAAGTGCCCTAGAAATTTAAGATAAGAAAGGAACCACTTCTCCCTTTATTCCTTACTCCTTCAACTTAACAGTTTTTGTAATTTCTCTTAATGGTAACTTACTGAATATACTATTTGACATGAAGAAACCAAATAGAAAAGTAATTGTGACCTCTGGACATACCACTATATCAAATATCATATCAAAATAAGAACATTACCCAGAGTGCTCTCTTTATTTAGACTCTGATTATATATATATCTCAAATGTATACACACATATAAAGATAAACACAATAAAGACGATTTCTTCTACCCCTCAGAATAGCTATTGAGTTGCTCCTGACTGCTTATAGACCCATGAAATAATATCTTTTAGGTTCATGGCATTTCTAGATGAGTGAACTAAAAAACAAGGTTTTTTAAAACAAAATTTAGAATCCTGCATTTAAACTTAAACTTGAATTTAAACTTAAGTCTATATCATTCCTGACTGAGAAGTTAACAATAGACCAGAGGTAGATAACTCATATTTGGAAAAGGTATGGAGCATGTGTTCAGGATTTTTTCTGCTGTGTTATAATTGCCAAAGGCAAGGCCTCAAGGGAAGAATGATAAGATCCAGAAATGACTTCCCAAAATGTACACAAACAAGCTGAATAGAAGAAAGCAGGTTTTAGTAACAGAACAGATTAGTCTAGTTGTGCAATGCTGTTTAATATATATATATATTTTGGAAAAACTGGTTTCAATCTCATACTCACACACTCATTTTTCTTTACAAACATTCCTCTCATGCTTAGAATAGTTAAGAGCAAATGAATCTGAGGAGATAAATGTAATTTCCATCACATTCATAGCCCCAAATCTAAATTTGTATCTGATTACCTTTTAGGATTATTTTTCTTTACCTGAATCCTACCTTTTAATCACTCTTAACTTCTCTATCAATTACTAGCTTTAATAAGAAGTTATTAGCATTGCAATAGTTTCTGGCTTGAGTCTATACCAATTGAATTATGTATCTGAAATGTCAAAGATATATATCATATATTTTAAGAGATTATAAAGGCTAACATATAGACTAGTATCTCAAATGCATTAAAACAGTACATTGACATAGACAAAAACAAGGAGAAAAGGCACCTTTAATGGTCATCAACTTATTGACTCTTTTGATATACTGGGTGTAACCATCTTAGATAAGGAGAAGTGAAATAAGACAAGGAAATACATTTGTACCTGTATTTGATGCAAAGGGTGATGTTTTATTTGTGGGGGTGGGGTTTGGTCAGAGAGAGGAAGATCATGTTTCTCATTCATTTGTACTTCCTTTAATTAATTGAACAGAATTTCCTATAGGAATTGAGTTTTCAGGAAATATACAAAGAATAAAAGAAATTTTGATCTTTGGCTAATTGCATGAAGAAGATGCCAATTCAGTACATGTAGTGCCTGATCTTGGGATTAAGAAAAGAGACAGGTAGACATAGAAGAAATGGGGCAGGTTTTGCTTTCTTGATGTAAAGAAGAAATAACATCCCTCCTAGCAGAGAAAGAGAAAAGGAATCCATTAAAAGATAAATACAGGTGTACAGTGGAGATTTGGCTCCAGAAGAACCCATAAATCGAACATCACAATAAAGTGAGTCGAATGAATTTTTTGATTTCTCGGTGTCTATAAAAGTTATGTTTACACTATAATGGAGTCTATTAAATGTGAAACAGAATTACTCTGACAAAAATGTACATGCCTTAGTTAAAAAATACGCTTATTGCTAAAACAAATGCTAACCATCATATGAGCTTTCAGCCAGTAGCAATCTTTTGTCTGGTGGAGGGTCTTGCTTTGATGTTGATGGCTGCTGATTGATCAGGGTGGGGTTTGCTGAAGGTTGGGGTGACTGTGGCATTTTCTTGGAATAAGACAGTAATGAAATTTGCTACATCAATTGACTCTTCTTTCATGAATGATTTCTCTATAGCATGCGATGCTGTTTGATAGCATTTTACCCACAGTAGAGTTTCTTTCAAAACTGAAGTCAATCCTCTCAAACCTGCTGCTGCTCTATCAATGAAGTTTATATAACATTTTAAATTCTTTCTTGTCATTTCAACAGTCTTCACAGCATCTTCACCAGTAGATTCCATGTCAAGAAACCATTTTCTTTGTTCATCCATAAGAAGGAACTCCTCATCCATTCAAGTTCTATCATAAGATTGTAGCAATTCAGTCCCATCTTCAGGCTCCAGTTCTAATTCTGGTTCTCTTGCTATTTCCATCACATCTGCAATTGTTTCCTCCATGGAAGTCTTGAATCCCTTAAAGTCATCCATGAGGATTGGAATCTACTTCTTCCAAACTCCCATTAATGTTGATATTTTGACCTCTTGCCATGAATTACAAATGTTCTTAATGGCATCTAGAATGGTGAATGTCTTCCAGAAGGTTTTCAGTTGACTTTGTCCAGATCAATCAGAGGAATCACTACGTCTAGCAGCTATAGACTTACAAAATGTATTTCTTAAAGAATAAGACTTGAAGGTTGAATTCCTTGATCCATGGACTGAGGAATGGATGTTGCATTAGCAGGCATGAAAAGAGCATGAATCTCATTGTGCATTTCCATCAGAACCCTTGGGTGACCAGGTGCATTATCAATGAGCAGTAATATTTTGAAAGGAATTGTTTTTTCTGAGCAGTAGGTCTCAACCATGGGCTTAACATATTCAGTAAACCATGTTGTAAACAGATGTGCTGTCATCCAGGCTTTGTGGCTCCATTTACAGAGCTCAGGTAGAGTAGATTTAGCATAACTCTTCAGGGCCCTAGGATTTTTGGAATGGTAAATGAGCATTGGCTTCAACTTGAAGTCCCCAGCTGCATGATCCCCTAATAAGAGAGTCAGTCTGTCCTTTGAAGCTTTGAAGCCAGACATTGACTTCTCTTTAGCTATACAAGTCCTAGATGGCATCTACATCTAAGAGAAAGGGCTGTTTTGTGTACATTGAAAATCTGTTGTTTGCTGTAGCCACCTTTATCACTTATGTTAGCCTTGTCTTCTGGGTCACTTGCTGCAGCTTCTGCATCAGCACTTGCTGCTTCCCCTGCACTTTTATGGTAGGGAGATGTATGTTATGGCTTCTTCCCTTAGAACGCATGTATCAACCTCTGCTAGCGTCAGACTTTTTATCTGCAGCTTCCTCTCCTCTCTTATCTTTTATTAAGTTGAGGACAATTGAGGCCTTGCTCTGGATTAGGATTTGGTTTAAGGGAATGGTATAGCTGGTTCGATCTTCTATCCTGACCACTAAAACTTCCTCTGTATCAGCAAAAAAAAGCTGTTTAATTTCTTATCATTCCTATGTTCACTGGAGTAGTACTTCTGATTTCCTTCAAGAACTTTTCCCTTGCATTTACAACTTGGCTAACTGGCACAAGAGACCTAGATTTCAGTCTAACCCCACTTGGGATACGCATTCCTCACTGAGCCTGATCATTTCTAGCTTTTGATTTAAAGTGAAAGACATATGACGAATTTCCTTTCACTTGAACACTTAGAGGCTGTTTTCAAGTTATTCATTGGCCTAATTTCAATATTGTATCTCAGGGAATAGGGAGGCCTGAGGAGAGGAGGGAAGATGGGGAAATGACTGGCTGGTGGAGCAATCAACACACACACAAATTTATTAAGTTTGCTGTCTCATACGGGCAAGTTTTGTGGGGCCCCAAAACAATTAAAATCAAAAATCTGTGATCACAGATAACCATAAAAATATAATAACAGAAAGCTTTGACGTATTGTGAGAATTACCAAAATGTGACACACAGACACAAAGTGAGCAGATCCTTTGGAAAAATGGCACCAATGGGTTTGCTGTATGCAGAGTTACCACAAACCTTCAATTCGTAAAAAATGCACTATCTGAAAGGGCAATAAAGTGAAGCACAACAAAAGGAGGTCAGCCTGTAAAAAAAAAAAATCTAGAAATATTTCCAGGGAGAAAAAGAAGTTTGGGAATTATTTGAGTATATTATAGATCACCTTATGTGCCTTCTCCAAATTAAAACAAAGTAGTAAAAGTCTAGTAGGTTTTACAGAAAGGAAAAGTGTTATATGTTAACTTATAATTGTTATTAACCATGCTGTCAAATGCAGTATTATAAATATATATTATGTTTATCACAAGCACTATATTTAAAATTATAGCAAAATCAGTTTTTAAAGAAATAAAAAATGATGAATCCGCTTTGTCCCTAGGTCTGCTCTTCTGTATTTAGTTTACTTCTTAAAATCTTTCTAACTAGTCCAGTGATGAATAGTCAGATTTTCTACAGGAAGGATGTATGTTAAATATTCATTCAAATTCAAACCAAGACATTTAGCCAAGAGTCCCAGAACAATTCATCAAAATCCAAATAGATGGATTCATTAGCTCAAACTGTAGGATGCCAGTTGGCTTAGAGTATGTAGATGATGTACTCTCCCCACCTTCACCTCATGGAGGAAAACCAGCTGGCCCACAGACACTCATCCTATGGAAGCACTGGAGGATGGGAGCTTTCTGCTCTCTCTCTATCCCAGTTAGTAGGCTAGCCCTTTGACATAGGTCAGACAAAATTTAATGAAATACAGAGCTGAGATAATGCCATTAGAGACTGTGGTTCTCAACCAGGCATGATTTTGCTTCACAGGTGAAACATCTGATTATTACAACCTAGGGGAGGGGAACACTACAGACATCTAGTGGGTAGAGGCCAGGGATGCTGCTAAATAGCCTACCATACACAGAACAGTCCCACACAGTTATCTGCTAATACAGCCAAGGATGAGACATCCTAGTATAAAACTCAACAATCTCTCTTTGTTATCCCTTCTTGGGGCCTGGACAGTCCCTACCCAAATGCGTTGTTTGTTCTGATTCTGGGGTAGACTGGGTGCTGCCAATGAAAATCCTCATGGTGTGAAGCTTGGTAACAAGGACAAGATGATGGGACAGAGGGGAAGATTTTGTCCCCTCAACATAAGGTAATAATCCAACTTTACTAAAAATTAATATTTGTTTAATTTAAAATATTTGAGTACCACCTAAAAATATTCAGGTATATTTAAAACTACTAGGAAAGGTATAGTCCAATTCAGTAAATGACACCCTTTACTCTGAGAGAGATATTCCTTAATATAAATGTATGTACCTCCTCTTAAAGGCTAAACCCAATTTTTCATTTAATATCCTCAGTGGAGAAGACTGCAGTTGTTTAATCGCCATTTACCTTTCTTTTCACCAAGACTAATTATGAGGCTACAGCCATCTCTTGTGTTTTAATATTCTCCCAATAGGTTGAACTACATGGAGCTGCCTCTTTTGTAGGTCATAAATGGCCAAATATTAGCAGTTTTGTATGGCTGTCTTGCCATTGGATTTCAGCCCCAGGCCAGTTCGCTATGGATTCAATGTGACCAAAGAAAATGACAGCTAACGTTCTTTGGGGTGAAAGGTTTTATTACCCAGCTTGTTCTCCTGGCGGTAGGTCGAGCACTAGGGTCTATGCCTCCGCCCAGAGCACTGGGCCAAGCTCTCTATATAGCACAGTAATAGCTTATTGCCTAAAGGTGTGGAAGCAGTAGCATAGCAACAGGCCAGTTACATCATCAGGTGGTTTAAGTTCAGTGAGGATCCTGGCCATAGGAACCCTAACTTCCCCACACTCCACCCCTCCAGGATTCTCACCTTACAGTCTATATACTTTCAATCTTCCACAATGGTTCTGGTGCAAGAAAGCTGGAACACTGTAACCAGATTCCAACAGCAACAGAGGATAACAATTTAGAGATAATAACAAAAACTAAGATACAAGATACAGGTAACAAAAATTATAATAATCCACAAGCCAGAGGAAGTTCCCAATCCACAAAGACCTTAGGGGTGATAAGACACATGTTTTAATGACACCAACATAGGCAAATCTTGTCCGTCAGGTAGGATGCATGCAAGAGAGTGGTCCTGTGATAGGACTGTAGCAGGAAGGGGGTCCCTTCCAGGTCTAGTATACCATACTTTTACTGCTTTCCCCATGGGGGTTACCGAAGGGTCTATATATAGTGCTACTGGAGGTGCATGCACTGGCCATAATGATAAAACAAAGCTCCCCAGTAAGCTGCTCCTACATTCTGGCCATTCAGGATAAACTACAGTGACCTTTGGGGGCCACTCTGCTGTTATTTCAGGAATACACAGGAGGCCAGCTTCCAGGCCTTGTCCCCAAGGTGCCAGGAGAGCCAGCCACCATTGGTCCATGTGTCAAAATGTCCAAGGCCATGTCCACTCAATGGAGTCTCCGGGATTCAGTGCAGTTGGTGCTCACAGCAAGATGTTATTCTGGTGGCCGAACCTCGGCTTCAGTGATTCTTTCTTGGTTTGCACTTGCAGTTGTATAGGGGAGGCAGCCATACGTGTTAACATGTCTATGGGACTCAGGGCTCCCTTTCGGGGTCTCTCATTCAAACGTTGTAGCACTGTCCATAAGCAGACTGACCATCCCCGCAGACTATTGGTATCTGACTTTAGTCCAGATTTTAACAAGCCATTGTGCCTCTCTATCATACCTGCTGCGGTAAGATTGTATGGCACATGAAACTTCCACTTGATTCCCAGCTGTTGCACCCATTCTTGCAGTATATGTCCAGTAAAATAGGTGCCCTGGTCACTCTCAGTTACCTGTGGTCAGCCATACCTGGCAAAGAGATGCTCCAGGCCTCTTTTGGTCAACTGCTGGTCTGCACAATGAATAGAAAAAGCAACCAGAAGTCCAGTAGCTATGTCCACATAAGTCATGGCATACTGATATACTTCTGACACAGCTAGAGGCCCAACATAGTCTATCTGCCACCTGAGAACAGGTATAGGCCCCTTAGCTATTGTCCCATGTTGCTGTGGAACTCAGTGTAAGTCCCTTTTGAAGCACACAACACACTCCTGCCAGGCTCTACTAAAGTCCTCAAAGGTCAAAGGCAAGCCCCACCTACAGGCTACAGCCCACATTCTCTTTTGCCCTGCATGCAACAATACTGATGTAACCATTGGGCTACATCAGAGGCAGGCCTTCCTTCTAACCAACGTATCTGGGCCAATTTATCTGTTTCATCATTTCCTGTGGACGTTAGTGGCAAATGACCTGTAACATGGTATACTGTAATTATTTTAGTCTGACCACAGGCCCATAAGTCTTGCCACAATTCTTGCCCCCAAAGGGGTCAGTGACCAACCAGCCAGTTGGCATGGTACCAGGTTGGTAGCCACAGGGTCAATCCCCGATAGACAGCTTAGCTGTCAGTGTGGACAATTATATGGGAGGGCTCCTGGCTGATCACAAGCCACACAGCCCACAGCTCTGCCTAATGGCTGCTCTTCCCCTCACCATCTTCCATCCATATTGTCTCAGTCTTAGGATGGAAAGCTATGGCCCTCCATTTTGGGGGCTGCCCACGGCTGGAACCATCTGTGTACCATGCATCTTCGGGTATAGGGGCTCTTCCCTTCCTATAGGGACTCTGCTACTAATGGTTCAAAAGCAAGTTCTTCCTGCCTTTCACTAGTATATGTCACCGGCCCCAACACACGTTGGAGTTCTTCACTCAAGGGGCTACTAGAGAGGGCACTACACTGCTGTAGGTAAGCACCCCACTTGGCCAGTGTGGGCATTTGTGCCACACCACTCCTTGGCTTCTAGGTCCAGTCTCGTACCCACCTCAAGATGGTATATGTGGTTATTACCTTTATCAGAGCCATTCCAGTGATGGGTTCTATATCCAGCAAGGTGTGATACACGGCAGCCAGTTATTTCTCTATCAAAGTGTATCGTACCTCTGCCCATTTCCAGAGTTGTGACCAGAATCCAATAGGTTGGCAAGTTCGTTCAAGCCGCTGCCAGAAATCCCATCCATAACCATCTTCAGTCACATGAACGTCCAGCTCACAGAGCTTTGATGGGTCTATCACACTCACGGTCTGCACAGCCTTGACTGCCCGTTTTGCTGTAGTAAAGGCAGATGCACATGTCTCATCCCAGTCCCACCTGATGCCCTTTCATATCAACCAGTATAAGGGCTTCAGAATTCCTGCCAAGTGTGGGATAAACACTCTCCAGTAGCCTGGAAGACCCAAAAACTCCTATAGCAATGCTACAGTTGGAGGGGTAGGAAAGGCCTGAACTTTATCTATAACTGCTTATGGTATAACTTTGGTCTTACCTGACCAGATGACCCCCAAGAATTTGACAGACAAACCAGGTCCCTGTACTGTTCACAACCCATCCTTTCTCCTGTAGATGTTGCAGCAGTCTAGGTGCTGCACCTTCTAGATCTGAAAGAGAATCGGACGTGAGGAATCGGACGTGAGCATGACATCATCAATATAATGGTACAGCTGAACCATTGGCGGTTTCTCCCATGTAGCCAAGTCCTGGGCTACAAGTCCATGACAGATGGTGGGACTGTGGAGGTATCCCTGTGGAAGGACCATAAAAGTCCATTGCCTTCCTTCCCACATGAAGGCAAACTGTTCCTGACTTTCCTGTTCAATATCAATGGAAAAGAAGGCATTAGTAAGATCTACCACATAATGGTATGTTCCTAGTTCATGGCTGAGGGTATCCATTAAGCCTGCAATAGAGGGGACAGCAGCATGCATAGGGGGTATGACTTTATTCAATTCTCTGTAATCCACAGCCATATGCCAGGAGCCATCTGGCTTTTTTACTGGCCACACTGAGGAATTGAAAGGACTATGGGTGGGCTTTATAATACCCACCTTTTCTAGCTCCTGGAGAGTTTCTCTTATCTCTTTATGCCCTCCAGGCAGTTTGTATTGTTTGGTATTGGTCACCCACTGAGGCACAGGCAAAGCTATGGGCGGGTGCCTAGCATGTCCCCTCAGAACTGCCTTCACCACACATACTCTCAGTCTGAACTCACCTGCAGTGGTCTGCAACCATAGACCCTGCAAGATATCAATCCCCAAAATATACTCAGGGATAGGAGATATATACCCAGTATACTCTTTTGGGGATAGACGCCCTATTCCCAAAGGGATTTGGGCTTGTTTCACTATGATAGACTTACCCCCGTATCCATCTATGAGAGTGGGTGTCCTGGGGAACCGCTCAGGGTTAGCATGAATCAGAAAGCATTCAGCCCCTGCGTCCACCAGAGCCAGGACATGTTGTATGTTCACTGGGACCAATGGATAGCTAACCTTCCCCTCGGTCAAACCATGTTCCCCAATCATCTTCCTATGCAGGCTCAAGTGGGGTTGGCTTACTATCCAGCAAGAAGCCATGCAAACAAACAGGCTGGACTTGTGGCTCTGTCTCTGACCTCTGCTCCTTTGGTCTTAATAGCTGGAACTGCTGCTCTGGTTTCAGTTGTTGCCATAGCTCTAGTAAGATCCTGTTTGACTTCCCATCTAATTTCCTTCCATCTGCTCCTGCCCATATTAAATCAACCCACATCTTGGTCCTCGTAACCTTCATGGGGCCCTTTAAATTCTTCTTGTGAGTAGCAGGCCATATTTCTTTCCATGTTCTCATTCCTTCAGCCTCTTCTAAGTCTGCTACTGTATATGACACCTTGCTTATGGGCTGCCCTAAGTGAGGGGAAAGAATGGCCACTAGGGACCCAAAAAGGGATGTGGGAGCCGTTTGAAGTACAATATTTCTCATCCCAGTAGTGAAAATCACTTCATCTGGGCCTAATTCTCTGGACTATAGATGGCATTTCTTATGCCTAGCTCTCATAACACCTATTGGAGCTCAGCATACATCTGCCATCTAACAGGAGAGGATGGTATATCACCCAGATTGGGCCACACAGCACGAAGTGCAGCATAAGCCAGTCGAGGAGGGAGTGATTCACTGGGGTCTGATGAACATTTTATAATCGCTGCCTCAAGGCAGGCTGCACTGTCAGGGAAGACAGCTTTCCCATCTCTGACCTGGAAAGAACAATTCCATCCACCCCTAAGTCCCACAGACGCAGAAGCCAAGCTGATACTGACTCCGAGGGTTTCTGCCTAAACCGGGAGCCCAAATCCACCAGCTCAGCCTGAGTATAGGGGCGGGCCATAGAGTGCTCCACGCCCTGGGGAGAGGGCTGCTCCTCTCCTTGGGGAACCTTCAGCTGCTGGGTCTTTATTTTTTTTACAACTACTGGGTGTGCTTTCAGTACAGGAGGTGCCAGTGCCTCTGGCTTCACCCCTTCATCTTTCTCCAGCTCCTCCATTACTGGGGCTGATGGCACCTTTCCCTCCCCTCCCCGAGTGCCTCCTCTGCTACAACCTTTACCTTTAATACTGTACCTCCCAGCAACGCTACCTCAGTCTTCAGAAGGTCTCTTACCTTCACCTTAATGCTTCGCAGCTGACGTTCTCGTGCCACCTCTGCCTATGCTTCCCTCAGGAGTTCGTCTTTTTCCTTGATGGCCTCGTCCTCCTCCAGAACACCTGGCAGCACAGCCATCTCGTTCTGTAAGGAATCTTTTACCTCTTCAATGGCACCTCGCTGCCGGCGTTCTCATGCTGTCCCCTCTCATGTCAATGCCATTCCCTTCTTCAGGGAATCCACAGAAGTTGGCATCTCACATTCTCATGCCACCATTTCTTGGGTATTTTTCAGGAGCATGTCCTTCTCTTCTGTAGACTTTTTTAATACTGTGAGAAGCAGCCAACCCACAGTGCCCTCTGCCTCACGAACACTCTGTCTCTCAGAAGACCTACTTACTGTACTAAGGGCCACCCCTACAGCCTCAGGTGTCACCTCCACTTGCCTCCAGTCCTGGGGTGGGGCCCAGTCCTCTAGGAGGCAAGCCACCTCAGAGCACACACCCACTGGGGGACAATCCACTGTCTCCCCATTCACAGGGGCAGCCCGCTGAAGCACCCCTTCCATAAGGGCAGCCTGTCTTTTTCCCTGGTCAACAATGATCCCTGCTGACTTTCGCCAATTGTCTTGCCAATGGGTTTCAGCCCCAGGCAGGTTCGCTATGGATTCAATATGACTAAAGAAAATGGCAGCAAATGTTCTTTGGGGTGAAAGGGTTTATTACCTGGCTTGTTTTCCTGGCAGTAGTTTGAACACTAGCGTCTCTGCCTCCGCCCAGAGCATTGGGCTGAGCTCTCTGTATAGCACAATAATAGCTTATTGCCTAAAGGTGTGGAAATGGTAGCCTAGCAACAGGCCAGTTACATCATCAGGTGGTTTAAGTTCAGTGAGGATCCTGACCATAGGAACCCCAACTTCCCCACAATGGCTCAACCTGATACTTCCAAATTTTCACTCTGAGTTTTGTAATACTAAAACCAGACCTAGAGCTTAATTGTTATCCATTAAAGAATTACAATTTGTATATACCACAAACTAATTTAACATTAGGCTTTTAAGAAAAGTACAAGTGGACTACTGGTTTTGAAGGATATAGGCACCACTGACCTCTAAAAATCCCCTTAAAAACAGTTCATCTTCAGATCCTTTTCAGTCATGTTCACTCATAACCTATTCCCTGATTTTATATGATGACGTTTTTATCTTTAGCTAAATCGCTCAACATTTATTCTTTTTTGTTTCTTTCCCACTGACACAAATTTAATCCCTGAAACACCAAATCAGCTTGCAAACTCGATGGATGTGTTTCAGAATTTATTACCCATATAACTTAAAGAAGCGTATAGCCTTGACAAGAGGCCTCAACCTCTCATTATTTCCCCTGACACTGATATCACAGTAGCAGGACCTTTGGGAGGGTTTCCTGTTGACCATGTTTCTAGGTTGAAGAATATGCTATGATCCTTTATACATACAGTTTACTCCCCTCTGTCATAATGGGGTTGAAAGACTATAGCCAGCACCTAAATAAATGTTGAAAAAAATGAAATGACAATTGTTCAGTTTCTAGCCTCTAACATATTGACAATCCCATTATATATTCTTAAACTTCTTGATGTTAAAGAAAATGCTCTGCAGAAAATTAGGAGCCTTTTACTTCATGTCTTGCAATTCTGTGTAGTGTACCATTTTGTATCATTCGACCAGAAGTTAGTATCTCCTTATAATTAATGCTAAGTTCATATTATTCCATTTTTGTAGGCTATCTAAGATATTTGAGACATTATTAGTGGTGGTCAAAATTCATGGTGGACATTATTCATGGTGGGAAATACTGAAGTGTTCCCACTGTCTGTGCAGCCCCTTTCTTGCTGTGATGGTAGCAAAGTCATTTTTAGGCTGCTCTGCCGTGTTGGTGTGTACCTCAGCACCTCTCTTCCAAAACACTCTTAATCACAAATTATCCTTGCAAATGCCTATGGTTTCTGAAATTTCTTTTTTATGATATTTAAAAAATATCTGTTGCTTTCCCACACATTGATAAGCATAACATAGTACACACTGGTCAGGTCATTGAGTAGAGTAGTAACTGTAGCATACAAAGCATTTTAAACCCCTAAAGAAACAACGATCTTGCCGTTATTTAGATCCCATGCCTGAGGGTGAAGCTGTTTCAGTTAACTTTTTCTGCATAACAACTAACCCTAAAATATAGAGACTTAAAACAGCAACATTTATTTAACAGTAAATATGGGTGGGCCATTTGGGCCGAGGTCCACTTTGCAATTCTGGCTTGGTTCCCTCATGTGGTTGTTTGGCTGAGGACTGAGGAAATTGTACTGTGTTTCTATCATCATCCACGTGGCTGGGGGTTCTACAGGGCTCCAAGAGGGAGAGGAGAAGCAGTTCCTCTTGAGGCGAGGTTCAGAACTGCCACAGTTTTACTTTCTCCACATTCTGTTCACCTATGCCAGTCACAAGGCCATTTCCCGATTCAAGAGTTGAAGAGAGTTCACCTCTTGGTGGGAGAAGCCACAGTTATGCTGCAAGATCGCATATATATACAGGTTGGGTGGCGAGCTGTAACCATTTTTTTAATATAATTTATTTTGGTATCATTAATCTACAATTACATGTGCAATATTATGGTTATTAAACTACCCCTTCATCAGGTCCCCCCACCAACCCCATTACAGTCACTGTCCATCAGAGTAGTGAGATGCCACAGAATCACTACTTGTCTTCTCTGAGTTATCCACCACAGGGGTCTTTCTCTTCTTTGCAGTTAGATAAGTGTGTTTGCTCATTCAGTCAACACTCTCTTACTAAGGTACTGTCTCTTTCTTTGTAACAACACACTCAGTGGTTGATACAGGAGATGTAGTTTAGATTATTCATTGTACTTCTCCCATTGTGAATCTCCTGTCCTATATGTTGGCATCATGATTTATGTCAGTCCACAAGGCAATGACCATTGGTGATCAGTGTACTTGTAGCCTATATTCACATTGAGTTTTCATCTTTGCAATTGCTGCAACAGTAGCAGCAGTCTTCATTAGAGTTTGCTAACACATTTACAAAGACATTTGTTTTTGTTGGCAAAAATTAGATATCTCTGCCTACTTTTTGTTTGGTCTCAAGGTGAGCCTCTGTATTTTTTCTGTGACCATCATGTTGGTGTGCTAATGTGTGTTTACAAGATGGCTAAGTGGGGTTAAAGGTACAGCTTGTGGCTGTGGAACTGAGCTGAGTTAACGGGGCCCTTTGGAGAAATGACCCCAAGATCTTGGCTTCATTTGCAGCCTGTTCCAGCCAAGTGAGATCCCTGCCAATTAGAAGGGTTCCCTAGAGAGAGACTCAGAGAGCATCACAGCATAAATTTAAATTCTGGACCCCCAAGTATAGTTTCCAAAAGGGCCTTCTTGTCCTTTGCTAATTACAAAGTAAACATTTCTCCAGCAAAAAGACACTTCCTCCTTTCATGCTCCTGTCCTCCTTCCTACCTCCCTAATACAGTCGCTCCTTGAAACTGCTGGTGTTGCTAAAACCTCTTTGGCAGAGAAGACACCCCACATTTGAAGGCACAAGAGAATTATTCTTTCCATAGATCATTATCTTGTTCTCTTTTTATTTACTCCAGCAACTTCTTCATAGAAGCATTACAGACTAACTTTGGAGATTATTACAGCTTGACAGAAACGACTGGATACCTTGTCCTTAGGCCTCCAAAGAGGTGTGACCAAGTGAATACAACGAGGTTACAATTAAATTCTGTGATATCATTGAAACAGAAACATTCTGACATTTGTTTACATTAAAACCATATCATTTTCAGCATCATGAATGGGAATGGACCGCTCAAAAGTTTAATCCTTGTAGATGAGTCAAACTGGACCCAAAACGAATAAGGTATATTTTTTTACTGAAGGACAAATCCAAGTATAAAGTTTCTAGCATAGTGTCTGGAACCTCTGGGCTATTATTATTACTAACATGTACAAACTGAGTATAAATGGCAAATTATTCAAAACCTCTCAGTCCACTGTTTCTGCTGTCCACATATATTTCTCTTTGTATTTAACCTTCAGTTCATTCCTTTTTACCTTTTGTTTAAAGCACCCAATTTTGCAAGTCCTAAATTAAAAACACTTCTATAATTTTTCTTTCTGTATTTTAGTTTCTCAAAAACGTTTGCAAACACATGTGACTATTGCTCTAACAGAAAAACAGCATATTAGAATTTTTTCCCCATTGATACTCTTTTTTCAGCAAGTTCATGTTACTCTTTCTATATTCATCAGAGCATTTTAGTTGAAAAAAATGACAGATTTTAATTTACCTTAAGCAAAAAGGAAACTTTCAGCGTTAGGCACAGCTTGCTCAAAGGGCTCATACAATATTATTTGGCTCTTTCTCGCCATTTCAACTCCTCCTGCCTCTGCTCCTCTCTGTTCATTGGCCTCCCTGCTGCAGAGAATCTTTTTCCACTCAGGGAGAAAGCTGGCTCTGAGCAGCCTTAAGTCTGTATCCATATTGCTTCAATCCAAAAGGGTAGATAGTACTCTCTCTCTTTCAGTGTCCACTCATCCAAGCTCATGAAAAGATTCAAATGGACCCTGTTTGAGTCATTTGTCCACCCTTAGAACCAATCACTGTGGCTGGGGAACGGGAGTCCTGTGATTGGTCTGTCTAAGTCACATGCCCATTGTTGAAGCCAAAGACATACGAGCCATTTTTTTTTATTATCAATCTTTCTGTATTTCTCTAAAAAGGAGAAAAATGACCGTAATATCTATATGCAACATTTTTTAAGAGTAGGCTTAATTAGTTCCTTAAACTGGGCATTATACCGCATGTAAATCATCTAAACATCAAGAAATCCTGAAGATACTACACACCTTAAAAAGTTTTGTTTTTCTTTTTAACTAAAAGTAGTTATGTTTAAATATTCCACAGAGAAACTTCTACCGAAGACTATCCTAACATGCAGCCTTGTTAGTAGCAGGTGAGCCAGTAAAAGAAGAGTTTTTCTTCCTCCTCCTCGTCCTCATTCATCTTCTTCTTTTATTTAAAGTCAGCAGGAGGAACTACTTAAGGCAAGCTAAAGGAAATTAATTCAAAGTCAGCATTGTACATGTGAACTAATATTCCCACAATAGCATATCGGAAAGTCCAAGCAAGGTGCCCCGCACTGTACTCCATCCTCATCAGCAAGAGGGCAGAAGGAAGGTTATGTGCAATTTCACGCTTTATGAGGAGGAAAAAATTGCTTCTACCTCTCGAGCTGGTTTAAAAATGAAATTAACGTGAGACAGATTAACAGGAGAAGAAAAAAAAAGTAATTACATATATATGGGGAATCCATAGACACAGATTCTGAAGACAGTCAAGGGCACCGAGGTGTATCTGTGGCATCTTGAACTAAGGAGAAGTAGGTAGGGGGCTGAGACTTCAGAGGAAAAGGGAAGCAACTCACAGGACTATGAAGGAAAATTTCTGGTAAACAAATATTTGATGGAACACAGGACTTTTCCCCTTCCCTCCCAGGCTACCATCCCTAGTTCATGTTATAGCATGGTTATCTATGCTGATGGCTCTCCTCCTGGAGGAGTTCCTTCATGTAAATCCTTACATGTGAGCCATTTTTTGAGTGGCAGTCCTATGCAGAAATCAGGGTGTTAGGCTGACAAAACAGATGCGAATGACCTCTTTCCAAAAAGAAGTTCAAAATTAACAAAATCTAGAAGCATATACTCTTCTGTAGGGTAATCCCTGTCCAATATTTCTTATGGGCAACAAATTTAAGTGAGGAAAAGTAACCAAAATTTTTTTTCATCTATTTAGAGTAGAGAAGCATAGCCAGAATAAAGCCAATCATGTTTAATTTAACTAAGTTTTTTCTGACTTCTCTGGTTTGCTAGAAACATTTTTGTGTGAGTAAACTGGCTCTGAAATGAATATAAAAAAGGATCCACTACTCCTACATGAGTGGTTTCTGGGATTAATTTGTGCAAGCTTAAGTGAAGACATGTCCATTTCCATTTCTAGCTGCTGCGTGTTCTATGTGGAATATACCAGTGTGGGTAATGACCTTTTGCTTGATTATGCACCAGGCCACTGGAACTTTAAAATTAACTCAAACCTAATTACTGAACTTTTGTGTTTATATTGTGTATACACCACCCAGTCATAACTCTAGCCTCTGTAAGCCCTGGCTGCCATAATTGAGAAATATGCCTTGTAAAGGATTGTTTTATTTGTTGTTTCTGCTAGAAAAGCCTGCTTTTCTTATTTTTTGCAAAGGATCAGATTTAGGGAAGAGTTTCTGAACAGAGTCCGGTTACATTTTATACCTAAAGCAAAACTTGTACATTTTTAAATGAGATGAATGTCTGGAAGCACAAATGCCACCTATTTTTCACGGATTTTTTTGAATAATGTAACATTTTAGACAAGGAAATAACAATATACTAAATCCACACTTGGGAGATATGCATAATTACTAATTCCAGAAATAAGACAGCCATAGAAATGTATGCATACT
The DNA here is from genome assembly GCA_032199065.1 of Smutsia gigantea. Classification (NCBI taxonomy): domain Eukaryota; kingdom Metazoa; phylum Chordata; class Mammalia; order Pholidota; family Manidae; genus Smutsia; species Smutsia gigantea. Next base: position 117,035 of record JAVSCE010018022.1, read on the forward strand.
TAAGATCAGCCATTAATGTCTCATTAATTGCAACCTGATTATCCTAATTGACAAATAATAATGTAATTTTCTACAGTGTAATTAGTAGAATACTAATTACATACTAATTATTTTTATCGAATATGGACATAATAATCATGAAATATCCTTTAGAATAATAAGTACACACTGTAAACATCTGACATGATGCATATCTGCTTTTCAAGCAACACCAAAATCACACAAAGATCTTGTTTTATTTCCAATTTGACTTGTTTCATTGTTTCCATAGCTAAGACACAAGTTTACTAAAGTATTTCATGGGCAAAGCTGTAGTGGATTCACACTTGTCCAGTTTGTCAAATTTTGTTTTGAAATGTGTAGGAGAAGGGAGTTTTTATGTTTAATTTCGCTCCCTCAGCCCTTTGGCTTCCTACCATGTTTTTATGCACTTAGTGCCTTTCTTCCTGTTTTGTATCTTGCCTTATCCTTTCCTCCTATCCCTGCAGATTTCCTCAATTTCCAAAGAATTATCTACTCATAGAATCATTGTTTCTTTTCATGTTCACAATCTTCAAAATATAATGTTTAATACTTGCAACATCCATTTGGTGAAATAAAAATGTAATGAAATCATTTGAAAGACAAGAACATCTTAATTCAACTCTGGATTTGTTGTTTGTTTCATTGTTTAGTTTTCACAAAAGCATTCCTTTTTAGTGCCAATAATGGTGTATATGCTATGCATGGTATACATACCAATATACCTTAATGATATACATGGATAATAAAAATGTTTCCCATTTATTTTGCTCCTACTTCTATAATAAACATCTCTGTAATGTGAATGAAGATGCACTCAGTTTCTATCAGAGGTACAAGAGGTGATACATCGTAATATTTAGAATCTAGGCTTTGGAACCTCAGTACCAAATCCCATCTGTGCTTTTAACTAATTTATGACTTTCAACAAATTACTTAGCCTTTGTATATCCTGTTTACCTCATCTGTGAAGTGGGGATAATAACAATAATGACCTCACAGAGGTATTGTGAGCAGTTCTATAATGTGTATAAAGAGTTAATAAGTAACTCCTTATAAAACTCTTAGACTTTTGTCTGGCACATGGTAAGCACCTAATAATTGTGAGATCTAATATAAAATGGAGTCCCAAACATTAGGTGTATAAATCAAGGGATGTACACATTTTAAATACTAATGTATTCTGCCAGATTACTTTCAAAAAGATTTTAATAGCTCACATTTACAGTATATCAGAAATGACTTTTTCCTTATATCCCTTTCAGAACTGGGTGTTATTAGTCCTTTAAGCTCTTGTCAATCTGTTGGATTGACAGTGGTGTCCTACTGTTTTATTACTGACATTTTCCTACTAGTAAGATCAGCCTTACTACTAGTAAGGCTACTTACATGTTTTCTAATTATTTGAATTTTTACAGGATACCTATTTATATGTTTTGCCCATTTTTCTACTGAGTAATTTCTTTCCTGAATCAGTTGCAGGAATTCTTTGATAGTAGGGATATTAACCTTTTGTCATGTGTACAGCAAGTACTTTTCTTATTCTATTACTTATCTGATTATGTTTATAGTGGGGTTTCCTAAATTTTAAATAATCACAACTTTTCCTTCTGGGTTGCTCATTTTTTAAAAACTGGTTAGATAAATTTAATCTTATATATGTGGGTGTTCATTCAACAAACATTTACTGAGCAGCAATTCTATGCTAGAAATAGTGCTAGGCACACTAGTATAATGTTATTTGTGTGTACATGTGGAGAGCCATATATGTAAGCTATCTTGCTCTGTATCACTCATGAACTCACTTCTGCTTCTGCCTATGTAATTAAGAGGAAGTGTGTTAGGAAAATTTTTATTCTTCTATGATAGCAAAAAATGAAACAACAGAATGAGAGAGTCAAAGAGACCTTAGAGAATGAGAGAGTCAAAGAGACCTTAGTCTTCTTTTTGGCATTAAATGACACCAAGATATAAAGAGATAAAGTAACTTTGCCCAAGCGACCTTATCACAAGGCTGATAATGACAGAAGAGGAATGAGAATCCTGGTGCATTGCAGTTTACACTAGAGCATGCTACTTTATAGTCAATATTTTCTATAGTGTGGTTTTATTGCTTTCCATCAACAACTGTGTTGCTGTTATTAATTCAGTGTGTCGAGCTACACAGATATTTAATAATTTATCACTGTACTAACTTACCTGCTTTTTTTCTTTTTGAGTCACTTCTTATCAGTCCTATTTTAAAAAGCAAAGGAAGCCACCTACTTGAGCTATCCTTAGCTGCTACGGTGGAAAAAAGGAATATCCCTTAACTAAAATAGGTCTTTCTCAGTAAGTTTGCTCTCATTGCCTGGGGTGACTTAGGGCCAGGTATTCTGAAAAGCAGATTTGAGCAGTTGGCTAAAAGAGTTCTCCCTGGAAAGTTGGTCTGTGAAGGGGCACTAAAAAAGTGGAACCAAAAAGAAAAGTAATGAAGAGGGGAGGCAAGCAAGAGGTATCTTACAGGGAGAAGAACAACCTCTGATTGGGCATTTTATTGGGCCTTGTTTTGCTCCTGGTAATAGATGGCTGGGCTATCTACAATATGAAAAGACTGGATTAGAAAATAGTTTTTAAATGGGTTTTAGTAATAGAACCCTCTGCTTTATCAAAATCTTATGCAGAGCCAGATATATAAAAGAGATAAAGTAGAAGTGCTATTGTTGGTAAACATATGGAGAAACTGGAACATTTGTGCATTTTTTGTGGCAGTGTAAAATGGTAGAGTCACTATGGAAAACAACATTATGGTTCCATCAATTTCACGTTTTAAATACCCGAAATTATTGAAAGCAAGGTCTCAGATATTTGTATACCCATGTTCATAGCAGCATTATTCACAGTAGCCAAATGGTAGAAGCACTCCAAGTGTCCATTGACAGGCGAATGGATAAGCAAACTGTTGTGCATACACAAACAATGGACTATTATTCAGCCTTAAAAAGGAAAAAATTTTCCAGGTATGCAAGGATGGTTCACTATTTTAAATCAATCAATGTGATATACCACAAAAACAAAGTGAAGGATAAAAATCATGTGATCACCTCAATAGATGAGGAAGAAACGTTTGATAAAATTCAACATCCATTTATGATTTAAAAAATGTTCTCAACAAAGTGCATGTAGAGAGAACATACCTCAGTGTAACAATGGCCACATATGACAAGCCCATAGCAAACATTATACTCAATAGTGAAAAGCTAAAAGCTTTTCCTCCAAGGTCAAGAACAAGACAAGAATACCCACTCTCCCCACTTTTATTCAACATAGCACTGGCGATTCTTGCCTGAGCAATTAAATGAGAAAAATAAATAAAAGCCATCCAAATCAGAAAAGAAGAAGTAAAACTGTCACTGTTTGTGGATGAATGATTTTATATTTAGAAGACCCTAAAGACTCCACCAAACAGCTGTTAGAATTAATAAATGAATTCAGTAAAGTGGCAAAGCTCAAAATCAGTATAAAAATCAGCTGCCTCTCTATACACTAACAATTTTTAGAAAGAGAACTTCAGAAAACAATCCCATTTATAATTACATCAGAACAATAAAATAAATTTAGGAATAGATTTAACAAAGGATGTGAAAGACCTATGCACTGAAAACTATAAGCCACTGATGAGAGAAATTGAAGAAGATACAAAGAAATGGAAAGATATTCTGTGCTCATGAATGAAATAATTAATATTGCTAAAATGTCCATTTTGCCCAAAACAATATACAGATTCAATGCAAATGCAATCCCTATTAAAATTCCAACATTTTTCACAGAAATAGAACAAATAATCCTAAGATTTGTATGGAACCACAAAAGACTCCAAATAGCCAAAGCCATCTTGAGAAAGAACACTGGATAAGTCTGGAGGCAGCACACTCCTTGTTTTCAAACTATAGTGCAAAGCTATAGTGATCAAAATATATGGTATTGACATAAAAACAAGCACAGATCAAGGGAACATAGGAAAGAACCCAGAAGTAAACCCACCCACGTATGGCCAAGTAATTCATGACAAAGGAGCCAAGAGTATAGAATAGAGAAAGGTCTCTTCAACACATGATACTGGGAACCTACAGCCACATGCAAGAGAATGAAACTAGACTACTCACACCATGCACACAAATTAACTCAAAATGAATTAAAGACTTGAATGTAAAACCTGAAACCATTAAGACTCCTAGAAGAAAATATAAGCAGTAAGCCCCTTGACATTGGTCTTGGTGGTGAATTTTTTATATGACTCCAAAGCAAGGGCTACAAAAGTGAAAGTAAACAAGTGGGACTATGTCAAACTAAAAAGCTTCTGCACAGCAAAGGAAACTATAAGTAAAATGAAAAGACAACCTATTGAATGGGAGAAAATATCAGCAAATCATATATTAGGTAAGGGGCTAATATACAAAATATATAAAGAACTCATAAAACTCAATAGAAAAAAAACAAATAGTCTAATTAAAAAATGGACAGAGGATTGGAATATTTTTCTAAAGAAAGCATACAGGTGGCCAACAGGCACGTGAAAACATGCCCAACATCACTAATCACCAGGGAAATGCAATTCAAAACCACAATGAGATAGCACCTCACATCTGTTAGAATGACTATTATCAAAAAGACAAGAAAGAAAAAAAATGTTGGTGAGGATGTGAGAAAAGGGGACCCTCATGCATTGTTGGTGGGAATGTAAATCAATACAGCCACTATGGGAAATATTCTGGAGGCTCCCCCCAAAATTAAAACTAGACCTACCATACAATTCAGCTATTCCACTTCTGGGTTATCTGAAGAAAATGAAAACACTGATTCAAAAAGATACATGCATCCCTCTGTCCCCTGCCATTATTTATGGTTGCCAAGATGTGGAAAAACCTAAGCGTCCATCAATGGATGAGTGGACAAAGATGTGCTATATGCAGTGGAATACTACTCAGCCATAAAAAAGAATAAATTTTTGCCATTTGTGACAACATGGATGGACCTTACAAGAATTGTGCTTAGCAAAATAAGCCAGAGAATGACAATACTTTATGATATTACTTATATGTGCAATCATAAAAAATACAAATGAGCAAACAAAAAAAACAAAAATCATGGATACAAAAAAATGGAACGGTGTTTGCCAAAGTGTAGTGGTATTGGGGAGTGGGTGAAATGGCTGAAGGAAGTCAAGAGTACAAAATTCCAGTAATAATATCAATGTCGTGGGGATGTAATGTACAGCCTGCTGACTATTGCCAGTAATAATGTAGAGCATTCGAGAAAGTTGCCAAGAGTAAATCCTAAAAGTAAACATTGTATGGTAACAGATGGATGGTAACCAGACTTATTGCGGTGATCATTTCACAATGTTTATGAATATCAAACCATTATTTTGTGCACCTGAAATCAATATAATGTATGTCAACTTTACCTCAGTAAAAAAAAAATTAAGTAAGAAAATTCTGTCACATGCTACCGCATGGATGAACCTTAAGCATGTAATGCTCAGTGAAATAAGTGAGTCACAAAAAGACAAATACTATATGATGCCACTTGTATGAGAAACCTAGAGTGTAAAATTCACAGAGACAGAAACTAGAATGAGTATTAATAGGGACTGTGGGTAGGGAGGAATTGGAATTGATATTTAGGGGGTACAGATTTTCAGTTTTGCAAGATAGAAAAGATTTCTGGAGGTGGATAATGGTGATGGTTGCACGACAGTGTGAACACAGTTAATGCCACTAATCTGTCCACTTAAATATGGCTAAGATTGTAAATTTTATGTTATGTGCATTTTACAACAATAAAATAATTAAAATTTTTAAGTGCTAGCATTGAAGTAAGGGCTAACCAACCAATAGCCGTGTGCTAGAGAACTCTACATGAAACCATTAAGCAAAATGGTTTATAAGCTCTCTTTTATGTTTTTCAATGAGATTCAGGTGAAACCTGAACTTGACATTCCTATGGACCCTTTACTATATAGTAAAGCACACAATTTTTTTCTTAGGAAAATTGCTAGCATCTTGGAAGGGAAAAATATGTCAGTGTGCTCCTCAAGGCATCATGGAGAAGTTATGTCAGTCAGCTGCCTTAGTGTAGATTAAGCTGTAGCTGTAGGATCTTGTGGGGTTATGAGAAACAAGTACCTGTGAGCACTAGCTCTCTCAAGATACACTAACATGCTGGGCTTTGTATTTATTGGTTTCTTGGTTTTCTCCTCAATTTGTACTTATTTCTATTAATTTATGGAAATGTCACTTTGACATTTGTCATCTAAAGCAGCAAAACTATGGAAAAGAGATGAAATCTTGTAACATTCCAAACACATACACTGTACCCACAACCTTTAACTTGTAGTAATACTTAATGCATGGTACCATATTATTTTGAACAACATATTTGTCTGTCTAATTCCCTGGCACAATGCTTTTTGCAGTGTTTCTGTCAATTACCTCTCTTTTTTGATTGCTAAATGCATAATCTAAAACACTAGGTTGCAAACTAGCCTTAAATTGGCAAGGAGCGTAGGAGAATTACTCTGAACACTTTTTATATAAACTCTAAGGAGATCTGATTTAGAAAAATCTCAGCTGCTGTACTTGGACCCATGAGCCACTGACCATTTATAATTAATATTAATAAATGGCAGATGACAGATGTTCATTGCTTAAGTAAAAATGTGTGTACAATACTAAATGTAAAAAAAAATTAGTTTGAGACCCAAAGGACCTAAATATATGTATTGAAGATAATGAGAAGAATAAAACTACTAAATGTTGTCCAGAATCCACTGCAAACACCCAAATTTCCTTAGGAAACCTAAAAGGATTTTTAATTCATCATATTAAACATTAGATTGCCATGAAACTCTATTCCTTTAAACTAAAATGCCTGTTTCACAAGCCTCCTTTTCTCTGGAAAGGAGGCTTATGAATTACTAATATGCCCTTAACTATTGATCTCACCATCTAAAACCAAATTGTTTAACATGTACAGCCTTTATAATCAGAAAATTTTAAAAAGTAATATCCAAATTCTGAGTTGGTTTAAATCCTAATGTTCCGTGGATCCCCACTAAATAATATAATCCTTGAAAGGGAATTTATTCACCTCTGGCCACTAGGAGTTAGAGCACAGTAGTTCAGTCGCCTAGTTACATTCCTCTGGGGACATGACGAAATGATTACCATATAGATAAGACTGCTGATCACTGAAGAAGAGATAAAAACAGTTTTCCAGGAATTACAAGGAACTCAGCATCATCTTACAAAAAGCTGAAAAACAGGAGAAGAATTTGCGTGGGTTGTCAGTGCTTCCTCAAATCCAACAACACATATGCATTGATAGATATCCTTTCCAGTTGGACTGTGATTTAATAATACGATTTGTCTAAGTCTCAGCAGTTTTGCATAATTACATCATGTGGTCCTTTAAATATTCTGGGCATCTCTTCATTGTTGCTATCAACTCCATTTTAAAAATGAGAAAATCGATGCCTTGAATATGAGTAATTGACTTAAAATCACACATAGTAGGTGTCAGACACAGGACTCAAACCCAGGCCTGACTTCAAGTATGTGAGATTTCAAGCAACTGAGGCCACAAAATGTTAATAAGCACCTTAAGAGTGTTAGCTAGTAAATAAGTGATACAGGACTAGACCCTGGATCTTTCATCTGTTATTCTAGTCTTCTTCCCATGCTGTCTCCGCTAACACTTTTGCTACATATTCAAGATGACCATTTATTTCTATTTGTCTGACCTTTTCTAATTATACTCACCACACATGTGGTTGGAATTATCCATTATTTCTTAATATTGTCATTGTTGTTGCTGATAAAATTGAGAACATTCTATTTCTACCACCAAAACTGCTAAGTCTTTCTGTTTTACAACCACTGTATTTTTCAAAGAACAAACTTGAGCTTAATGAGCAAATTGGCCAATGAGTCCTCTTTGGCTTCATATCACAATGATGTTTTAAAGCCAAAGGGTTTTCACAATTGCCAGTACCATATTCAAATGCAGCAAATGATTATGTTAGCAGCATCATGCTGTCTAAACAAAGACACTATCATCCATAGAATCAGTGACATTCAGGCTCTAAGTGCTTTATGCAATTTTCACAGGATTATATTTAAATATGGATCCTAATAAAGATCCTCATTTGGCCTTTTAAAAGGTTATGAAAATTAATACTCCATCCAACTACTATAAAATAACACTGAAGATATAAAATGAAATTCACTAAAAATGTAGTCCAAAGGTTCAGATTTTTGATTCACTATATATATGGTCTCCTAAGTGTTGTGTAAGTCAGTCGATATGCCAGACGTGGTGCAGACTTCCCACCCCAGGAGGCTTCCAAGCCTGAAGCTGTAAATGGATAACGTTCCAAGAGAGAATGCAGCGTGCGTGTGTGAATAAAGTAGCTGCAGCACTGACTTTGGTTTTGTTCTGTGGGAACTCACGACTGTATGGAAAAACCACATGCAGCTCTCAGTTGCTGTAGACATCTGCTGAAGGCACGTGAGACTGAAGCTAGGGTTATGGTACAAAATTCCTCCTAGAATATAGTAGTTTGCTGTGGTAACAAAGGAAACTGCCTGTGAACAGAATTAGACTTGCGTTCTAACTTTATAAATGTAGAGCATGCCTGTCCAAGTAGGCAAACGAAGGGCAATCAGCTATTTGTCGGGAAAGGGATGAGAGTATTCATTTCCTCTAGTAGTCGTACTGGATATCTGTTTACAGGCTCTAGTTTGGGCTGTCAAGGGCCAGCACATTTCTAAGGGTATGTGGTACCTTGCTCTTGGTGAAGACTTAAAAATTTAAAGAGGCTTTTAAATATTATTCAGACATCAAGTTGAGCTTACAAAATAAGCTTAATGGCAAGTTAGTCAGAAACACATGGATGTTTCCTTTAAATGACATATTGATTTTCAGAATTAAGATGTGGTAAAATCTACCAGTGGTCTATTAAGCCTTCTAAAGCACTTAAAACATAATTAGAGATTCTCAAATTCAAAGATGGCCTAACGGAAATAAGAAGTTGGTGGTGGCTGCTTTGGCCCTGCTTGTGTATTTTTACAAACACTTCACTTAGCCAAGTTTTGGAATAGTGGATGCACTCCCGTCAGGAAAAGACCAAGAAAAGAGCAAAAGAAACATAAGATGTTAAGAAATCAACACAGATGTTAGACAGTGACTGTAATGGCAGTGGGGTGGGGGTGGTGAGGACATGATAACATGGGTGAATGTTGAAACCACAATGTTGTTTGTGTGAAGCCTTCATAAAATTGTACATCAATGATACTTCAGTAAAAAAAAGAAGAAAAAGGAAGAAATCAGCATAGAGATAAATCATCAAACTGCCTCTGTGCTGGATTTTATTTTGTTACTGGTGTCCTACGGGAAGATGAGGACCTGGCTTTTCAGGTGGACTTCACTGCCACCATATTCTCTAAAGCCATTAGAATGGAAGTAGGTTTACTCCATTTTCCTCAAAGCTTAAGTATGTGTGTACTACACAGTAATTTAAAATAGTAGTATGGAGTCAGACAACTACAAACATAGTCACCAACATGCTTTTTTTTAACAAAGTCTTTGTTCTCATGCATACGATAGATTTCCATATGAGGTACTCAGTATAATTTTTCTAGGCTACCTTGAAGAGAAGCTGACAGAAGTAGTGTGTATAGATTAACACAGAAGCTTTCTCATTTGGGCAGCTTTATCCTGCACATTAAACTGGCCAGGGAATCGTGTGAGCTAGGAACTCTAAGGCGTTCTTTCAATTATATCCCTTACTTTAGGTATGGATGCCTGAAATTTATTCAATCTTTCAACTTTTGAGTGAATAGATTTTACAGCACACTTCAATGTGAAAAAAAGTGATTTCCCCAGCTTACTTGCAAGCACCAAATGCTCACCTTGCTCTCTTTATATCCTACAATTCATTTATTCTCTAACATACACATATTCCCAGTCTGAGTTATTTATTGATTTGTGGTTATATATTGATTTTTGAATTTATCCTTATATGTGTGTCTCTTATCTTTAGGTATGCCTATTCATTTCGTTTTGTTCATTTGTCTTAGAGATATCCTTTATTGAAGATAAATTCCAAAACACATTATTTAGTTTTTTGGGGGGAGGTGAAGGGTATGCATATTTCCACATATTAAAAAATCAGAAAATTCGAAGAAGTAAAGGCTTTGCTCATGTGAATTAAGGAGTATGTTTGAAAGACATTCAACTGTGTTGTTTTCTTCAATTACATATGGTTAATCTATTGCTGCCAATTGGAAATTGCTTAGATGACCACTTCAAGTATCAAATAAAACTGCTCAGTAACTCTGGTTATTTTCATAAATAAGTAGAAAGTTCTGGAAAACTTCATATTTTTTGCTAATTTTAATAACTCTACAAACAACCATTTGTTTCAATATTGATTTGCTTAACAAATCCCTTTCTCCCTGACAATATCTCAAAGGTTAATTTTAGCACACATCACAGTCTGTTCTAAATAACAGGTTACAAATATATGTACTTAAGCTGATTTTGATATTACTCAGCCTGATTTCTGCATATCCATATTGGTCTCGGTCTGGAAACTAGTAAGAATAGGTCCAATATCAATTCTGGATAATCTTAAAGACTGTATTCATTAAGACTGGCTCACCAAATTTTGTAATGCTAGTGAGGACACATTATACTGAATGAGGGTATTGTTGGCCATATGCTCTCTAAAAATTAAAACAACTTAAGTTGTTTTCTTATAAGCACTGTGTATTTGTCATCAAAAAACATCACTTATTTTAAAACACTTCTAAAGTGCCCATCTGAAAATGATATGCTGTTGGATTCTTTGTAATGTTAAACAGATGCAGACATAAAGACAAAAGCAAATTCCAGGGTATTTTTGCAGCCATGAAACCATAAAAAGAGGTTTGTGACCCCAATGTTACCTTAACATTGTCTTCAGCATTTCATATTTAATTATAGTAGATTACTCACCAATATAATAAATATAGATTTATGAGATACTTTAATGTTCTTAAAACAAATGAAAACCACCCAAGAGGAGCCTCACCAACCCTGAGGTTGTCCAGATTGCATTGGCCAAGATTAAGTGGAAGATCATTCATCTCCAAGGGTCACGCAATTAATCTCAGAGTGGGAGTCACAGCAATGACTAATCAGGAAAGGGAGCTGGAGCACAAGCCTATGACAAAGGGGTTGGCCCTCCTGTGTCAGAAAACTTATTTCCTTTTTGTGAATAGACCTAAAATATTCCTAATGATAAGCTTCTTTGGGTCCTGATATCTCATTTAAGTCAGCTATTTTTCATGACTATTATTGATATGGTCAGACGGATGGAAAAGAGAAACTTTTTGAAAGAGCATGATGTGTTTTCATGTCTAGGAAGAAAAAAAAGGCCCTTTATCTCCTGATCACCAGAAAGTAATTTAAGATGAATTTATGATTATCCAAGGTTTGAGCAATGAAAAACCCAAGACACACTTTAAAAAAGAAATGTTCTACTCCAGGGTTTGTCTATTTTTTTAATTTCCAATAAACGTCAAAGTTCATCTTCATTTAGCCCAGGTGACACCTGTTTGCAAAATATGAATTTCTTGTAAGAGTGTTATTATACTCTTGATAATCCCCATGATTACGCCCCCCCATGACAGAAAACTTTTTATTTCCCAATAAACATGCCCCCTTCCCCCACCTAAGATGCTTAAACCTCACATTTTAAGCCAAGACTTCTTGTGAACTTCATCCATCCTTAATGGTAGAGCCTTCCTCAAACTGGGGAGAATTCTGACCCAAAATTGGCCTGCCTTTGGGGTTTTTAATGTGATGTGCCACGGCTAATGGCTTATAAAAGTCTATTGCTCACGTCAATGTTCCCACTGGATATTTTGCTCATTCCTTGGGAATTTAAAAGAATAACAAATAACCAACAAATCATCAAAAATGTAACATGTTACCCAATTCTTGGGAATAAGCCAATGAGACAAAAATCTGCTAAAATATCACAAATGTGAATTCCCAGCCTTTCAAGCTACCAAATTGTACCAAATGCTCACCAATGACAATTCCATATCTCAGCTGTACAGAAGAGGCACACTGAGCTGTCACCTTGGAGGACCACCTCCTTCTCAAACCCAGCTGGCCATACAGTCAAGAATGGCACGTTAGCCCAAGAGGGCAGAGGGTAGGGCCTGTTAAAACGAGGATGTGGATACAAATATGACCCAAAATCAGTCTGAGGTCGGCACTAAATATTCCATACCAGTGATAAGTGTTGGTCACAAGAATTTAATTCTATGTTTTATGAGAACTATTGATAAGGTGTGAACATAGAATGTTTCAAACTACAGGAATGAATAATGAGAGCTGGGTGAAAAGCTAAAATGGTGAAACAGGAACTGAAAAGAAGTTGTAAAAAATGTAAATTGAAAAGATTTGCATTTGCATTCTCTCTTCAGAAATTGAATGAAATATGAAAGACAAAGGTAGAAAAGACTCACAGAGAAGCCAAACTTTCTACTAATGTGTTTGTTTTTCTTCAAAAGCCAATTGTTTAATGGCTTTCCAGGGAGGGGAGTCAGAGAGAGCTAAATACGAGTCTTAAAATTTTGCTTTTGCTATTGGGGTTTTGTTGTTGTTTTCAACAATAGAATCAAATATATTTTATTACACTGGATTAGCCTCAGAATCTGTCAGATACAGTCCTTCTTTCACTCCTTGCGAAAACAGAATGAAGTGTGAAATGAACCTGGTATTCATTGAATATCAGTAGGTATTTACTTAACTGCTCTTCTAAGTCTGTACATCCTATGTGAGAGAGTATTTACCTTGAATCCAAATATCAAAATGTCAACTAATTCTATTTCACTGTATAGATTTTTGAACAGTACGTTATATAATGAAGTTGACAGATGGAGACATTTTGTAGAATTTGGGCTGGACAACAACTATAAATGTTGCAGACAACTCCCTGAGATTCTCTAAGAATATACACACAAGCTTTTTAATAAGTTCATAACAAAGCATATGTCCTAAAGCAGCTTTAATTTGAGCCTTTTTTCACATAATCACAAAAAATAAAACATAAGTAACATGATTAAATTTGGGACAACTTAGTTTTAGTACCCCTCCAAAGATTTTTCTAAAATGATTGGAGGTCTGACAAAATATTCCCCATGCCATAAGTATACTCCATTATAAGTCAGAATCAGTAGTAGATTATCAGTTTCCTATGAACTTTCAAAGAAAAGACATGCTGGGCTAAGAGTCAACATCAACGTGATATAACATGTATTGCCTTGTATTCCATATTATATACAATGTAATACAGTTATTATATTGTATATATAATCTTAGACATTTCCAAAAGATGTTTATATTTTGTGAACTTTTATTAATGAATCAATAAAACATGCAGATATACAAAATACATATTTGTTCTAGATTTCAACTAGACTTTTTTCATATTATACTTCAAAAGTATGAAAATATTGCTGAGAAAGGAGCATCTGTGTCTTTTCACGTATAACTTTTCTTGATTATTTCTAGGAAGGCAGACTAAACATGCAGTCCTGACATAATGCAGCATCCCATTTTGGTTTCTTGTTAGCTCAGAAGCCTTTACCGGCTGAAAAAAGTATCTGAAAGGGCAAAACTTTCTGACCCCAGGAGGTTCTGATAGCAAGAACTGAAGCACTGAACACCAAGAGGACAGAAAACATTGGAATAGATTCCCCAAAGCTCTGTAACCTCAGTGGGGCGGTGCATGGAGGAAGGTATAAGTTCATTCTTAAAGAATCTCCCTGTTTTCACATTCTTTCATTTCTCTTAAAGCTGATCTTGCAGATGATACAGTCCAGATGAATTTCTGCTTAATAGGAATCCTTGTTCACAAACTGACATTGAAAAGGTATCTACAGTATATGTAAAAATAAGATTATTTCATAATTTGGCCTATAATTAATCAGATTTTTAGGAAAAGCAAATTTTTAGTTCTCTTAAGAATTGGATAAATAGTATAAGTATGAGCTTTAAAAAAAATTAGAATGTGGTTCTTTCTGACACTTGTCTGCCTTTGATCTATTATTTGTATCTGGTCATCAATAAATTCAATTTCTCCAAATTTCCTGGAATAACGTTTCCAGGAAGGAACTTAAAGTACTTACATTCTAACATTCTGTGTAGACAGATGGGTGCTGTTCATAACCAAGCTGACCCATTCAGGTGACCTAGAGCATTTGAATAGTGGGGTAGTGGTCTTCAAAACTGTTTTTTGCATATATTTAAGAACTGAAAGAGAAGAAAACCATTACAAAGTTTAGACTCATATTAGTTTTCTTTGGTGCCATAAATTAACCAAAATTCAGTAACTTAAATAACATAAATTTATCATCCTTCAATTCCCTAGGCCAGAAATTCAATACAGACCTCGTCAGGCTACCATCAAGGCACCTGCAGGGCTCTCTTCCCTCCGGAAGGCTCTAGGGGACAATCCATTCCCCTTGTCCTGCCCATGTTCCTGGGCGCACAGCCCTTTCCTTCCTCTTCAAAGCCGGAAATGGCAGGTTGAGCCCTTTTTACATAGAATCTCTCTGACCCTCTCTTCTGCCATCTCTTCCACTTTTAAGGATGTGTAAATAGCCTGGGCCCACCTGGATAATCCCAGATGATCTCTTCATCTCACAGTTAGCTGATGAGCAACCTTCATTCCCTTCTGCGATATAAGGTAACTTCACAGTTTCCAGGGTTAGGAGATGGCCCTCTCTGGGAGGCTGTTATTCTGCCTAGCACAAGGCAGTTCCAGTAAAAAGATCTCGCTTCTTGGAAATATGAAGGACCCCTATTTCACATAATACTCTCTTAATGGGCCCTACCTAAGTAAATGGTCACCAAGCCAAAGACAAATATTAACTGGTATTGCTCATTTTTATGAAGTAAACACACAGTGATGATTTCCTCCATGAGAAATTGTTGACAGACTCAATGAAGTCTGCCCAGTTCTTTCATTTCTCTGTGTGTGTGTGTCCCCTCTGACTACCTTTCATGATTTTAAAAAGGAATGTTAATCCTTCTTATAAACAGACTGTAGAAAAATATGACTAAATCTATCATCTCGAACTCAGCATGTGCGTGTTGTGCATATTAATCAGAGGATAAACTGAAGTCTAGAATTTGGAAGCTGGACGCAGTGGTACTGTAGGTAAGCCTTGTTATCCCCACTGCTTCCCAGCTGGGGTGAGGTGATGATGTCATACCTCATATGGGTCATATCATCTTCCAAAGCAAAGACTCCTTCACTAAGAATAGCATAAAGAAACTGACATCTCAATATAATTGTGACAAAGGAAAAGTAAGTCCAATAAAATAACTCGTCCTACTAGAAAACTTGTTTTTTATGAATAGAACTGTTATTAAACTCTTCTGTTGTTTAAGCCTCATGGTGTCGCCATTCATTTTGCTTTGCATGGTTCTGGCCTTGAACATTCCGCCTTCATCCTTTCATTTGACTTTGTGTATTGAGTAACTACTCTATGCCAGGAGCTATTTTAGATGCTAGAAGTGGAAATGGCAAGGAAGATACACAAATACGCGTGAGATTCATTTGAGAGTTCATAATTTCATGGGAGAGTTGGTTGTAAACAAATAATGGCAAAATAGATGAGTGGGTATGGACACAAGAGGAGGTAAATTTTTATTGGCTCTTAGAGCATAAGGAGAATTTTTCCTGCTAAAGAAGCTTTCTGTTGAGCAGCATCTAAGGCACAGAAACAAGAAAGAGCATGATATGCTTAAAGAATCATGAGATATGTAGTGTGGCTGAAGCACGGGCAAATTAGGGAAAGAAATGCTGCTCTTTAAAACCGGCTGGAGGCAAATTGTAGAGGGCCCTCAGAGCCATGACCTCCCACACTGGGGGCAGGAGCTCTGCGAAGCCTCAAAAACAAGGGGCCAACAGGAACAGCAGGGGCCCTCTGTGCTGCAAGAAGTAGACTGGCAGCGGGGTAGAAACCACCTGGAAGTCAAAAAAGCATGTCCCTAGTCTTGCCAAAATGCATTCTAGGGATGATAAGAGGCTTGAACTAATCGAGAATGAAGAGAGAATAACACATCCGAGAGATACATAAGAGGTAAAGATTTCAAAATTTTACTAAAGCAGATGGATCTAAGGGGTTAACAACTTCCACCAAAAGTCTTAAAAGAATTAAGTGGCCCTAAGGTTTTATTCTAGTTAGAGTAAGGGTGTTCTGTTTTCAAGGGGGACATGATTCACTCAACTGTTTTATATTTTCATAGAGAACATCACCACCATCATTATTTTAGAAGCTATAATTTCATAATTCTTTCTTTTTTCTAAGTGTTTACATCATTTGTTCCTCACACCTTTCCCAAATAGCAAGAATAACAGGAATTATCTGTTCTAGTGCATAAAGGAAGCACCTGAAGCACCCAAAGTGCTGCCCTTAACCCTGTTGATAGGTAATAGAACCAGCCTAACATGCACGTTTGCTGATAACCACTTAAGGTTTTTGACATGTAACTTAATGCTGCACATGTTTTTTAAAACACACATTTTTTAAAAAATGAGGTCTTGAGAATTTAAGTATCATCCCCCAATGTTTAGACAATGACTAAATGGGAATCAGACCCAGAACTTTCTAACTTCAAAGTCCGGGGTCATTGAAGCTCTACTTTATTGTATACCTACTCACCTGCTGGAACAATCAAGGAAGACTTCCTGGAGAAAGCAGCCTTTGAAATGTTTGTTGAAATATTTATATAAACAAGGAGTAACTGATCTCGTACTACAAAATATGTTACTATATTAATCTATGTACAAATAAAAAGTGGCATATATATTAACATACATAAGGAACGCAACTGTTCACCACGTGTTGTAAGAAGCAGTGAAAATCATCTATGCAGTCATTCAGTGGTCTCTGAAACATTTGCTCATTTTTAGAAATCCCTGATACTGTTTTCTGCTAGGACAGATTCACATGCCAACACCCAGACCTGTTCATACTCAGGGAAGATTGCCCAGGAGACATTTTGTGCTTAACTCTTAAGACCTCTGCACCTAAAAAGAACCAACCGAATTTGCAGAGCCCAAAAGTGCACTTTATTAAGGGCGACCAAGCTGTAATGAAGAACAAATATTCTCCTTCCTATACCCCAGCCCCCAGCACAGCAGACAAATCTGCCCATCTTACTTCTGCCTTCCTTAAATATTTTTATTCCCCTGTATTTTAAATCACCTCCTGACCACTAACCCTTCCCCTAAAAATTCTCTGTAGATAAGAGAAGGATTTATACACCATCATTGATCACATATTCCCTTTTCTACCTTAGTGTGGTCTTCAGATACACAGGAAGATTGTTCACTTTGCTCAGAAAATAAAAACCAAAAAAAGGGGTTATCAAAAACTATTCATCCCTTTAAAACTTTTTTGTGTTTCATTTGGCCTTGTTATTTCCAAGATCACCTATTTGATGCTTAAATACTCAGTTAAACAATAAATACTCATTTTCATGGAAATTGAAGAAGACATTCATTCCTTCAGGAATCGTCACAGTTTCTGTAATTTTTTGCTCATATGCTTAAATCTTTCCTAGGAATTTTTCTCCCCATACTTCCCCATTTGATTACACACGCCATTTGCTGCCCTTGCTACACCCTCTTAAATTGGAAGTTTCATCATATTACCCAATGATCCTTCATTTTGGTGGAATTCCGCTGAAAGTCAATGAAATTTAACAAAACTGCAGTTATTCAATACTCGGGAAGTCAGGCTTCTGCGACTGTGCAGTGCCGCTTCAGAAGGCCCAAGATTCGACCAAGATAAGCCGGGGGCATATTTCATTATTTTAAAAGAAGACTACATTCCCAACCAAATAAAGCATCATGTATGTCTGCTATGGAAGATAATTTAATGAAGAAAAATTTATTTTGCCATCTTTCAACTGTTTACAGTCATCCAAACTCCCTTCCTTTCCTCCATTTCCCTTCTCTTTTCTTCTCTGACCACCTCTTATTTTCTGGTCTCAGAAACATTGTTTTAGGCCAGCTTTGGGCCAGGAGATGGCCTTCAAATCCATGAAACTGTTCTGCAATTTAAATTATTTCTCAAAATAGAAGAGCGCAGGAGTCTCTCTGCGGCAGTCTGAACTTTTAAGGTCTCTTCTTGAAGCAGCCTTAGAGATACACTAGTTACTCATCACTGATTTGGTCCCAAAGATGATCATCTAGGACATGGCAAGTCAGCTACTTCCTTAAGACCACGATGTATCTCTCTGGAGCAGGCTGACTGGAAGCTGATATTGAAACAAGAGTGTCTAACTGGCTGAGGACCTCATAATAATAAATGGCGCTCATTAAGACGAGCTATTTGAAATACCAGGTAGTCACAGCATGCTTGCCTGGGTGAGAGGAACACCAAAAGCATCTCTCTCTTAAGCCTCTCCTTCCCAATTTTCCTGCAAATCAAGAAAAGAAAGTGTTATTCATCTTTTCACTTAATTTTTTCAACAATTATTTATCACATAGCTACTGGTACAGACTGTAGGTGAAAATAGAGCCAAAGCTACCATATTCTTTGGAGCAATGGTAGAAATGCTATACCTGTGCACCTGGTACATGGGCCTCATATGTCTCAAGGTTCCCTGTGCATAAAATAATGTAAATGAACAGGAGCCCAATGCTAGAAGCCCCAATATCATCCATCCAGCCCCCAACCACCTTTTCTGTGAATTGTGTTTCCTTTTTAAATATTTTTTATAGGGAATCAAAATTAAGGTTGAGTTTCTATAAAAATAAGTTCGTTGTATTTACAGTTGCTACACTGTTCTTGCTAATATTACAAAAAATAGAAGTGTCGCTCATTATCACTTTAGCCTATTAACAAAAGGGCCTAGAAATATAGATCAAAATTCTGTAGATAATATATTGTGATACACTTAGGGACCCAATCAAAACAATGGGAACAAATGAACTACTTAGTAGCAAAGAAAGAGGAGAGAAATTGGGATTCTAATCATAATGTCAAAGTTGGGAGGGGAAGTTCACATACAGAAAGTTAAGGATCTGAAGAGTGAATGTAATTCTTTGATTTCTTCTTCATTCATCAGATGTTTATTAGCCCTGTGTTCTACATTTGCCCATAACATTTTGAAGGTTTGCAAAGAGAAAAAGAGAGGATGCAAGTGTTGACACATGGGAAACACGTATGATAAAAGAAAGGTATAAGTCATATTACCCAGCAGAGTCTCTTCATTTTACAGTTTCAAGTTTCTGAAGGACTCTTGTAACAGGACTCTCTTTTCAGACTCATTGAAAATTAAATTGGAAAACAGGCTCTCTGTCTTTGAATTGATATTTTTAAATCCACCAGAAAAATAGAACTTTTCCATCTGTGGTGAGAAGGGACCTAAAAATAAATATGTGCATATATATATATATATATATACACACACACACACACACACACAAACATATACCCACATTTGTTGCACATGTGTCTACCCTCTCTGCTCTTCTCTCCCACCCTAACACACATCAATACAGTAATAAAGGGAGTGCAGTGAAAAGCTGTAAAATGAGATGCAGTAAAATCTTACTAATCTTGCTTAATTATAAGGTCAATATTTCTAGATTAGTGAACATTCAACTGCTAGAAATCTTTAAGGAAATTAAATCAGTTGTATTCCATTCAAGCATTTGCAACCACTATTAATGAAGTAATTACAAGGAGCTATCTTGCTAGTTATGAAAATGCATGTGGAAAGTAATTCTAATTAAGAACAGATATTTGCACCAACAGAGTGGGGGAAAAAAGTACTTAAAAAATAGTTTGTATTATCTGCCATAGGTGAAATATGACCCTTTTGGTCTCATTTATATGGTGAATAAAATGTATTTATTATAAATTTTAATACAGTGGCAACTAAGTAAGGTTTTCAGTGTCTTCCAAACTAGTTAAGAAATCGATAGTTTGAGATAGAGTCAGTAACAAAAAAAGAAAATACTGAAGCAAAGTGAAAATATTTGAGAATGTACTGAAGATGCATAAAAATTTTGCTTTACATAGGTAATCAGTAACTAGCTGAAAGTATTAAATTATGGCTACCAAAGTGTGTGACGTATTTAGTAAAATATCATGGAGTAACACACATGCTAAGTAAGAGACATGGTAGTTATTTTTCCCCTTGTGATGTAATTCCAATTAAAGTTACATTTTCCCCCCATAGAACAGTAGAAAGCTTCAAAGAAAAGAAAGCCTGGGCTATGATAGAATGAGAATTAGACAGCCTAGTCAACTATTGAATAAAATGATGAAAGAGACTAGAATAATATCAGCCTTTCTTGTATAATCAATCACTGCAAATATGTCAGCGAGCATGAGGCCATCTGCTCCTGTCAATACAACCGAGCAGGCAGTTTGGGTGAGGGAGGGTGTAGAGCACAAACATGGCTATTCAACACCTCTTTTTCTGTCTCAGAAGAACAAAATTCTGGGACAAATTCTTGGAGCAAATGGAAATTTATCCAAATGAAAATCAAGTAATAAATGCCAAGTGAATATTCTTTCTCTGGGATTCTTTCAGTTCTTCAATTGAACCAGCTGGAATGAATTTTCAAGTAGCATTCTGTTCAGCCTTTTGAAATGAAGGACTTTCCTGTTAATTGGAAAGCTATATTTCATCAAAGATGAAGACAGTGTTCTTGGCTTAGTCATTCTCTTTTTTTTTTTAAAGACATTTGGTGGATATTTACCATAAACAGATTCCAGAACGTGCATTTCCAGTATGAAAAACTGAACTGTGGGCCTACAGTTTCTTCACCTAACTAAAGAAAAATGGGCAAAATTCAAATATCAGTGTTATCCTAAACTCGGCCTGAAAACTCACTATTACTGCACTCCCTCATGAGAATGTGTAAGGATGAAAAAAAGAGTTTTAATATTACTAACTTTCAAATTTCAATATTGATAAAACAGGTTTCTAGTTTTTAAAGTAGTAAATTAATCAGAAAAGTCAACAAATTTAAGCGTTCTTTATTATGTTACTTTACTATGTGTTTTGAGCGCTGAGGTAGCATGGTTGTCAAATCAGAAAGATTTAGAGAAAGAAAATAAAAGTTCACCAGGAAGAAATAATTTTAAGACTCAGATTTTCAAAGCAATCAGCACTTTAGGCAGTACTTTCAACTTAACTGTTGATTAGTGATACATTGAATAGAATTGTTCCATTTAAAATTCAAACTGACACAAAATTAGGCAAACCAATTTATCAAAGAATGTGAAAAGTTTTAAAAAGGAATTAATTATAATGACATACTAAAGACATCATTTGTTCAGACTTCTTAAGGGAACATTTGATTGATGGTCTGATTGACAGCTATATTCTGCTTTCAACTAAGTTTATAGGGAAACCTGTCTGTGATACTATTTACATATTTTAAGTCTGGCAATAGGAATTTTCAAAGAGGCTATTTCACTGAGTTTTTAAAAATCCTTAAATTACTATAACAGACTTTTCTAAAGTATGATGTGAAAGAAATATTTGAAATAAACATTCTGTAGGCTCATACATATTCTATATCTTGAGATATAACATGGTAATCCATAGCAACAGCCAGCATAGCCAAGGGTAGGCAAGGAGGAGGGAGAAAAGGTAGAGTAGGAGTATTACAAAACAGATAAACACATCAACTCCTTTTTGAGATAGTCATTAATACTTTGAAAAGGCTAGTCTAAACTGAAACTTTGGGGGAAGACATTTGACATTGTTACTAGGCAGATTTCAATGGTTCTTGAAATGGTGGAGCCAGCCACATCACTGTCTGAATTTCAGAATACAAGCAAAATACACATAAATCTCCCTATTACAAGTTCATAAACAGTATATAAAACAATCAAAATATCACATGCAGAGCAATGTTTTTCTTAAGGAAGCACTAATATTCATGTCACAAACTAGTCATGAATTTCATGGCAATAGTAGTGAACTAAATTTGACTAGATTTAATAGGTGAAATTTGCCAACACATCCCTTGACAGCAAGTGAAAACCAGAGTAAGTTTATATGCTTAGATATAAATAGATACAATTGTATGAGACCCAAGATCCAGTTCAAAACACATTATGCAAGCATCAGAAATTTTTCAACATGTAAGTTAATGTGTGTGATATCGTTTAAGAGAGTTTTGTACAATCTAACCCAAGGCAGGAGATAGAATTTCAAAGTCAAGAAATTTTTACACTGACAAAAGAAACACTGAAATTACTTTCAAATTTCAAAGGAGCTTTTAGTGAAAAAATAGTTGATTCAAGAGAAATAAGTCCACTACTAAATTTAAAATAGTAATATAAATTGTAATGCCCTACTATGTTTTAAAATTATTGTAAAATATAGGATATCCTTTTCTTTTCCAATGAGTAAATTTTAAATATTGCAAATAGTAAAAAATCTTTGGGTATTTTCTCCTCTTTGTACTTTTAACTGTTCTTTCCATACTCATTAATGACAAGAAGAAGACACCCTAGTGTGCAGTATCCAGTGTCTGGTTTTTCTAGACTCTAGCTAATGTCCCTCTTGTATGCAAGGAGTCCTGGCTAGGGTTCTGGGCACCAGAAGCAATAAGGTGGAATGGAATTACCTTGGGTGAAAGGGCTGTGGAAACTTCTGTCAGCACTTAGAACTAAAATTCAGAATTTCAGATCTTGAATCTTCAGTGATTAATGAAATTATTTAAATGCCAGAGGAAAAGAATTGGTAGAGGCCAATTGGCAATAATCAGTTCATAAGGACAATATTTGATTTGGCAAAATAAAGATCATTATGCTAAAGCAGATTATAAAAATACAGATTTTAAAAAGTGATCATTGATATTGATGATGGTTGCTATAAAAATGAAAGGATTTATAATAGGACTACATTCAAACCTGAGCAGGATTTTTAAATTTAAATCCGTACAGTTTTTCTTGCTCTTTTTGATATTAAATAGAACAAAATACAGAAATCTCTGGTAATTTTGTTAGGATTTCCAAAATATAACGGTGGTAGTTTAAAGGTAAAATAAAGTATCTAAATTAGATATAAATGACACATAAATAATTTCCAAATTTCACGAATACTACGTCCTACCTCTTTATTATTGGAAGACGACTGGAAATACTGAAAAATAAACTGTGGCCATAAAAAAGACAAGAATAGAAAATGAGGTAACTGAATGTCACTGACACAAAACATCTACTCCAAAATGCTGTCAGTTTCTGACAGGCAGCTTGCTGCTTAGAAAATTCAAATTTCAAGAGGTTAAGTAAGTGTGTTCTAAACCTTAGTTTTTATTAAACCCCTCTATTGTAATGTTAGTTCATGCCCAAACACTTTCTCTGCCCCCCTGCTCCCTTTTCTTTTACTTAGTAGCTTAAATGTGAAATAAACCCAGAATGCCATGTCATCTGTGCTTTATCAAGATACAGTGTGGAGGCAGCAGAGTGCAGTGGTTCAGAACCCTGACTTTCCTCATCTGTTAAATGAGGGTTCTAATGGACCTTATGATAATGGTTCTCATATGCCTGGCACATTTAAATGTTGATTGCATTTCAGTTATCATTGCTCACACTATTTTCAAAAACAGACTGCCCAAGTCATCTTCACCTTGATGATTGCAACAGATTACTCATTGGGACTTTGTGGGCAAAGAGAGGAGAAATATAAATTACCTGCCCAGGAAAAGGTTGGAAGAATGAGGAAGGTTTCTCTGAAGGAGTGACATGTGCGCAGAGAATTAAACACCAAGTCTGTTAGAGCAAGGGATACTAAAGAATACATTCTAGGTAAATGTACCAGACCTGTGTGGTCAGGAACACTGTGGGTGGTGGTGAGTGAAGTGCAGGAGTGACTAAGAAGAGAAGTATGAGGCCATCATCAAAGTGGATGACAAAATAAGGAGGGATCAGTTAGCAGAGGACAAGGCCCCTGAGTGCCATGTTAAAAAACTTGAGTTTATCCTCTTTGCACTCAGCGTCTTACAGCCAGGACAGTCTTGTTTTGGAATTCTCGGGAAAATGTGACATAGATTGCATCTCCTACATTAGCCTTTCTCAATTGGTGGCAAAATGCTATTTCAATCTTAATGTATTTTAATGATCAGAGTTATCTTTGCAAATAGGGGCTTTACGTAATTTCGCAAACTAACAGCATTTAGTAAAATATGTAATGATATATCAAATTATTTTTCTGTGAATGATTAATTAGAAACATCTTGGAAATTAAATAGAAATGCAATTGGATTAATTTGAGTATTAAATTACAGAGTAAATAATTTGCAGAGCTTTAAATTTCAATTTGGAGAAAGTAAGTGTATGCTTATTTGCCAAAAAGAAAAAGAAAAACCGTCTATTCTTTCATAATTTCACTATATTTCCTGTAACTTCCTAGGTTAAAATAACAGCAAGGAAAGACACATTTCTATTTTATTAAAATGAACAAAAAGGCAAAAGGTTTGAATGCGTTTCTCAAGTCAGTTCTACTTGGTAATAATATAGCTAGAAGGAATTTGGCCTCCCTGACTTTCAGCTGTCTTCTTCACCCCTGGGTCAGGCTGTCCTGTGCTTATATAGCCCACAGTTCAAAGGCCTTTAAATATGTATCTAAACAATAGATCATAATTGCTGAAGAAGTTACAGTGTAGCAATTTTCCCTGCTTTGCAAAATTTCTCCAGTATTATCTTAACTAAAAGGAACATCCTCTCTATATAAAAATCAGGTCAACTCGAGTTTCAAAAATCACCAGATTAACCCCATTTTCACACCATGTGTGCTTTTGTGAAGATATAAAGCTGTGGGTTTCCTATAGAATTTCATTCCACACCCAATAAAGGAAAAAGACCTGGTGATAAATTGTGTATTTTTATTGAGATATTTGTTTAATTGGTTTGAGTTGTAGATTCAGTGATGGTTTAGTATAGTTTAGTACTCAGTCTACAGTGTAGGACACATTTTTAGCTTTTTGAGAAAATTTTTAATTTAGTTTGTGATGTGGGCTGCTTAAAGCTCAATGGCTCCCCTTAGTGGTGTCTTTCAAGAAATTCACCAAGAGGCAGCTTTTCTAAAGATGATAACATGCAGGTGTTTCCAAACATCCAGAAAATTGTGAGCTGATACTCATAATTTCAGTCATTTCAATAAATAAATTATATTTGTGATTCTATGGAGGACAGATGTTTTATTCATATATCCATTACATTTAAGAGGGTAATCGAACATTTTTTATGGTTTTTATTTTCACTTGAAACTTAAATATGTAATACATAACTTAGGAAAAAATAATTGAGGTTCATATCCTTTTTTTTTTGCCCTTTCTTACATGTTTATTCTTTATAGTTAGTATTTCTATTTGAAAAAGTTTTAGAAAGACAATCTGCAATGAATTTTCATTTTTTATGTGTCTATTCTAAATGTACCTAATCAGAAAATTTGCCTTAAAAATGAGTAGCAACCATAAGTTTTAAAAATGTACTTGATTTTCATTGGGGAAAAATACTAGAAATTAAATGAGAAACATGTGATGTGAAAATTTGAGAGTATATGTTTAAAGATACTGGATCTTTCTATTGATCTGCAGCTTTGGCTCTTAATTGATATTGCCTATCAGAGTAAACTGAGGGTGAACTTGTTATTAATGACAAGTTCCTGGGCCCATCAGAAGAACTACTGAATCATAATCTCTAGGAGAGTGCCTAGGAATATGTATTTTTCAAAGTCATCTATGCTTGGAAACCTGGTCTCCAGAAGACCCTAGGAGGTGCTTGTATAAATGACTATATATTTTTGTATTAATAGGAAATAATTTTAGAATTTTTTAAATGCCTATCATATATTCAACCCTGTGATACTGGTTTGCAGTGAAATCTCAAATGATATGTGGCTATATGAGCCACACAGAGATTTCAGTTACTACTATTAAAACATTAAAGTTAAAAGAATAAATACCAGTCACTACCTACACTCACTCTGTGGATCCTTATTACTTACAGAAGTGTTTCTGAAATAGGAAATAAGGTCAAGTGTCAGACTATCCTATTGGCCTTTTCTAAACCAGTCACAGAAACATCCAAACTCTGCCCTACTCTCAGATTCTGGTACTTGCCCTTCTCCAGGTTTCAGTACCTTTCATCCTCAGGACAAACTCCCAACATGGCAATCAAGTCCAGTGTATTGTTCCAGCACCTCTGGGTAATAGCCTATATATAGACTCTGATCAAACCAAGGAAGCCTACTTTCAGTTCCCTGGATTCACCGTGGCCTTGCATGCCTTCATGCCATTGACATGTTGTTCACTGCCTGACATGCCCTTTTTCCCTCATCACCCTGGCAAACGCTCTGTCATTCTTTACGCAGCTCAGACATCACCCCAGCTGGGGAGTCTTTTTTGATCTCCATTGGCAGAGTCAGTGCTTTCCTTCCTGTGCTGCCAAAAGGATTGTGTGCCTTCCCTTATAGAAGCATTAGCACTTAACTATATTGTGTCTGTCTCCATATATCACTTGTATCCCCAAGTTTTAGCACATTTTTGGCACGGAGTAGAGGTTTAATTCATGTTTGCATCATGAGCTAATAACATTAGCTTTCATTTCTCCCTTGATTAATATGTGCCAGGCACTATGTTAAGTGCTTTATAAGCGTCTTGTGAAATCCTCACAAAGTTTAGCAAATAGTAATGATTATCCACATTTTAAATATCAGACAGTTAATCCTGAGAGATATCAACAACTCTCCAAAAGTCACACAACCTATTGGTAGCAGACCTAGAATATGACAAAACAAAAACTTTACACCATAGTGCTTCCCTGAAAAGGCTCAGGTTGAATTTAATTGGTAATAGCAATTTTTCTTGGATGGTTTCTATCCAAACACCACTCTCATAGTTAGAACATCAAGAAAAGATGGACTTTCTTTTAATCATGGGAACACGTGTAATCAGAGAATGACAAAATACAAACATATATGCTAGATTGTGATAACTGGAATGCTTAATTTGCAAAATTACTCCAAAAAAGTATAAAAATAACTACTGACCACATCAATGAAAAGTCGTCAGCATAGAAAAAAAGTCCCCTTTAATGAAAACCTTACAAAATTTCCCAAATTGCACATGATTTTTAATGGACTAGAGCCACTCTTCTGCACTGCTATTTTATTTCTTGGACAAGGGGAAAATATATTATTTATGAAAAGGGGTAGTTAACATTTCCAACCACTACACATGGCATGTAAAAAATAATAATCCCATTTTTCTGTTGTGCAATAACCCTCTGTCGGGCAACAACAATGTACAATGTGCTAGTTTCCTGTTACTTTACTAGAACCTCCCCTTTCACTCACCACCCAGACTAAACAGTTATTCCTTGGATAATAAAACTATAATACTGAGCTTCAAGCTACTTTCAAAAATGTTTCTGCCTGTCTTAAGAAATAATGCTATCAGTTTGCTAATAAGCAGAAATGCACTCTAAATCGAGTATGTTGTCACGTGTAGCTAAAAAACAAATCAATCTGTGATCAAGAACGAAACAATATATTTCTTATGTGTCCAAAACAGTATGGTTGGGATCACAGCTGTAAGATGTTGGACCATCATCAAGAGAACAATGTCAAACACTGAACTTTTGGATGATGTCCACAAAAGTTAGATTTTGTTTGGGGTCAGTAGTTTTCATGGACCTTTGGAATGATTTTCACTGACAATTTTTTTAGAGTTGAACTTGAACACCTCCAAAATGCTCCTGAAAATGGAAATCTTATGTAATCTAACCTTTGCAGCCATGTCCTTCTGAAATCCAAACATATACTGTGTAAATCAGCATTTCTCTCTTACAGCTTTATGAAATTAAATTATGCTACATATTCATGAAGGTAAATTTACTCTTCAATTTTGTCTGTTCCTCGACCAAGAAGAATGGAATTGGTGAATCAGTATACAACCAGCTCAAGAGTTCGGCATAAGAGTTGACTGATATTTTTTTTTCAGCTCTACATATCCAGAACAATTTAACTGATATTTGCTTTACAGTGGTCTGAATATTCTCATTTTTGTTAACTGCTCTTCTATCAAATTTGGAATTTAGAAATGTGTTATGCTGAGCCCAACAAGGAGAGTTTTCAAAAAGGAACTGAAAGGTTTTGTAAATATAGTCTCAGACGAAGCTGAGCATAAAATCATTAATCCAAGGAGACTTTGTTGGCCAACTATACGTAAGCAGTATTAATAATATTGCTCCCTAGGATTCTGAAACGAGAGCTCAAGAAAAGGAAAGCCAAACCACTGAATTTAATATTTGCAGCTTATTTCAGGACATGAAAACATTTTGGCTCTGTCATGCAAATAATTTCTCTAAAATTTTTTGTCCAAAGTGACTTTTTGTAGACAGAGACTAATTTCAAATTTTACATGGCTCAGTATGGAGCAATATGAATTAAAAGAATTTGTCCCATATCAAGGAGTCATCAGTTCCTAGTTTTCATTTACCATGGTATTGATTTAAATCAGTAATTTTTCACTAGGGCATATGTGTTCATGGACATTATTAAAACCATTCCCTCAGAAATTATTTTATGGTGTAGATTGAATATATAAAATGTTTACATGAAAATAAGTCATCTAGTAAGTTCACTATTTAGACATAAATTACCCAAGCCATCCAAGTTGATGCCAGGCTCACGCACTTTGACAGCACTGCTCTCTTCCTATAAAAGTCTGAGTGGCTCTCCAATGCCATCAGAATGAAATTCAATTCACCTTGATGCCAGTCTACCTTTCAGTATGTCTTCCCACATCAAAACCTTTAAAGTTGTGTTGGTTCCACTTTTTAAAATGCCTCATAGTGTGAATCTGAATTAAATCTATGCTTCAAACCCAGTTCAAGGTCAGGGGCCTCCATAGATTCCAGTATATATCCAATAAATATCAACTCATTTGATTGATAGAGACA
The DNA here is from genome assembly GCA_032199065.1 of Smutsia gigantea. NCBI lineage: Eukaryota > Metazoa > Chordata > Mammalia > Pholidota > Manidae > Smutsia > Smutsia gigantea. Next base: position 146,113 of record JAVSCE010018022.1, read on the forward strand.
CAAAGTCCCTGCTGTTGTAAGCGTATTTCATAGGGTTATTGGTAACTTGTAGTAAATGCCCTCTGCACGTAGAGAAACTGCAATGGAAATTAATTTTAACATATAAGTATTTGTGTTAAAATACAGTTATCCTAGTTGTCCTCATGAGCTATTATTTGCATATTTGTTACACAAATCAATTCACTTCTAGTAGATAGCATACATATGTATCAGCAGATTGCAAATAGTTGACTGCTACTTAGAAAAACTTGAACACAAAATAGTGCCTTAAATAGGAGCCAGATTCCATATACACACTAATAAATATCTTACATGGCAAGAAATCTTCTCAAGACTTTCTATTAAATATCCATAAATATCTATCATGTAAAATAATTACCAAAGTTATAACAATATAATCCTCTAGAGTTCAGAACTATAAAAATATATGAATTACTTCATTACACTTTGTATGTGTTTCATGTTTACATTGCTTTGAAATATAGTACGGACTTAATAAGAAGCAGTTGAGTGAATGATTTAAACAGTAGATTTTTTTGGTATCTACGGGTATGGTATGCAACCTAATTGACCTAGAGAAATCTGATTCCTTTTTAAAATCTTAGAATGACCAAACAGAACATGATTGAATGTAGTTTTTTAAAGGTGTATCCTTTCATTTCAGGAAAAAAAGGAAGAGAGAGAAAAAGGAAAAAAAATAATAAAGAAGAAAATAAGGATGCAATACCTGATAACAAAGGTCTGGAACCTAGCAGAGAAACTCCAGAACAACAAGAAAACAGAGACAAACAGCAGCAGAAGAAGCGGAAGGTCCAAGATAAACAACAGAAATCGGTATCAGTCAGCACTGTACACTAGAGGGTCCCATGAGATTTTTACAGACTCACGATGCTGCTATCTCAACCAGATGCCCAGGACAGGTGCTCTAGCCATTAGGACCACAGATAGACAATGTATCAGCTACTGCTCAGTCTAAACAACATTCCGAATAGTTGCTATATTCTTCATACAAGCATAGTTAACAACAAAGAGCCAAAAGTTCAAAGAAGGGATGCTTTCAAATGGCCTTACATGCTTCTGTGCATTTTTAAGAGACAAGAAATTCTGTACATAACTTTCAATAGACGGGAAGATGTAACAACATAAGGATGACATCTGGAGAAGCAACATTGTTTCCCTATCAAAGGTTTTTTTCAAGCTGTCGCTCTAAGAAGCAAAAGATAGTTGTGCAAATTCAAAGATGCAGTGTCCCTTCAAAACAAATGAGAGATGTGGGGAGAGAAATATCTTTCAAATGACAGTGTTGTTTTGTCCACAAGATCTAGAAAGTGCTCAGATGTTAGGGCCTGGCATTTGGAATCCTCGGAATTACCGCCACAGAAACAACTGTTTTAAGACTGGTTCTTTTGCCCTCATCCTGTCCTTCGGCAAGAAGCATGAGAGTTACATATACCAAATGGGATTGGAGAAAAGCAAAATGTGGAAGAAAGCATAGAGTTGGAGGTAATTTTTGTGCTGTACAAAAACTGTGAAGGGTTGTGATTACCTGGAACAGGTCTCCAGTCTATGTCAGCGCTGTGTGGTTCAGCCTCTGCTACCCTTGGGTTATATAAGTCTGTAAACATGTACCTGTAACTTACTTCCAGAAACAAAAGCATACTTATTAGAAGAAAATTCTAATGTCATAGAAAACAAAAACTAGAGCAAGGAGAAAATAACATGTTTGCCAAGTCATGCGTTTTCTTTCTCAACTGAAGGAAAAATGATTTTGTTACCTGCTTAATGGCCCACCTGGAACTAAAAGGGATACTACTTTCTAATAAGGTGTATCTAGTAGGGGGGAAAGCCACCACAATAAATATATTTGTTGATAGTTTTTAAAATTATGTTCATTTTGCTTTACTGTTTGTTTTGTTGAAAAATGTTACTCTCACAGACTCATGAATTAGGAAAGAGGATTCTGTGTCCTATGTAATTCAGAACATCTTACATTTCTCAATGTTGGCTTTTTGAATCCACCTTTATCTGAACAGATGGAGATTTAATAGGGTATTAGGAGATATTTATTCAACTTCTTTCTTACTTTAATCAACAAAATTATAGTTATAGATACATGCCACCCCCCTCCCCACATGATTTCACCACTACCCCTTCACTGCTTAGAATTCAGTTTATGTTGGTTTCTCCTGCATCGTGAATATTTGGCCTCTTCTTCTCCATATTTTCTCAGTCTGTGGATCTCTTCTGTGGATTGAAGTCACCCTAAGTGAAGGCAAGGCCTCACCAGTGTTTCACAGAAGACACAGCCATCCCAGGGCAGGCGGAGGCATCTCTGAGAATGCAGCACAGAATCTCATGACCCACCTTAACTTTCCTGTTGTAATGGAAAGACCCACAGCTGCTCTGTCCACTATACTTCCTACCCTCTAGAGATCACTGCTTTCTGAAGAACTAACAATAATTCTGGCTTCTCTAGTCACTCTTTCTCTACCAACTGTATAGCTTATGTGGACTGCTTGGCTTAATTTGTTTTTCACTTGTTTTTTCTTTTCCAAGATATAAAATTTTTGAATGATAAATTCCTATTTCTTTCCTTGTCCACATAAGATAAGTATAAGTGTTTTGACTAACTAGATCTATTCCCAATGAACAAAAACAAACAATTTTATCTTCAAATACAAATTATGTTACCAAGGAGCAGCAAACCTTTTCCTACAGAATTATATAAGCTGGAAGTTAAACACTTTTATTCCTATGCTCTAGAAGTTTCAACACCATCTTTGTCCTCAATTTTATCTAGTCAAGCAAAAGTAGCCAGATTATTTTTCCATGTTTATCATTGTCTTCATTCTTTTAAAAAGCAGTTACTGAGAAGATCTATGCCTGCATATGCAGTGTGGAAAAAAGGGTTAAATAAACCAGGACACAGCAACTGTGGCAAATGGCTATCATGTCTTCCTGTGTGTCTTGACTGAAGATGTTTACCCTGTGGTCCTCCATATATTAGCACGTAATCTGAATCCTTGATGCAGCACTTAAATAAAAGTAGAATTATTACAAAGGAAAGAGAAGTGAAACTAGCATTAATATTCATATACTGGGTGAAATATAAATGAGGACAAAGATGACATCAATTTTAACTGCAATTCTCAGTCCACCTGTAATAGATGTTAGGTACATGGAACATTATGATCTTCAAACTAGCACCTACTCAAGTTTGAGCAAAAACTCGTGGTGGAATTCTGGTAAAGTTCCTGTACTAGTCCCAGAAGGCATTAACTTGCTGCTCTGATTCTGTCTCTAAGATACCATAAACTACTGATGGTGACAGATGGCTGGTAAATTCTTTATACAGAGAGAGTCAAGAGAGTACAGCAACATAAATCTATGTCTGATTCACACTCCTGTTCTGGTCTCCAAACTCTGCTTTATAACTAAGGGGAAGTCTCTCTCTTCTTTCGGCCGGTAGGTTCTGGCCCAGGTGTTAGCCGTTGGCAAATCACTTAACTGCTCTGGGTCCCCATATCTTCTGTGCACCATGAAAGTGGGCTGGAGATGATCGCTAGCAGGAGAACATGTGACTTGTCTGTTAGTTCAGGGCAACAACCTTAATGAGACCCCATTAGCGACAGTGTCCTTTGGGTTCCCCAACCTGGCTTTTCCCCAAAGTGGAAATGTATAGGCTCTTAGAGCATATGAGTCAAACTCTGCTGCTCTGATGATATTGAATTAAAAGTTGTTCACATAATGGTCATTAAAATAGTGAAATGAGTAAGACTGGTAAGGAAAAAAAGGAATATTTAAAAATAGCTAATGCCAGCAATAGGGGCCTGATCCCCATGAAGCAAGACAGCCAAGAAAGTAGGAAGTTCCCCATAGCTAAAGTCAGGCAGCCTGGTTCACATCCCAGCTCTGTTACTTAACTGGCTGTAACTTGTGTGACCTTGCGTGAGTTGTTCGGTCCCTCAAAGCCTTCATCCCTCATCTGTAGGATGAAAGTGACAACATCTATTCTGCAAAGTTGTTACAAAAAGTAACGGTTCATCATTCAATAAAACAGTAACTATTCCGTATACAGATATTGATAAAAAGTAATGACTCCTTCCGCAAGTCATACATATAAATGAATTTTATTTCATGATTAATATGTGTAATATCCATATAAGTGTACACATGTAACCATTCAAGGAATAACTACATATGTGAAAATCATAGAAACTAAATGAATCATAGTAACTAAAATGTAAGTGCCAGTTTTGTCTTGGATCCTCTTAAAATTAAGAAACTACTTATTCTTCAAAGTATGCATTTTTTAATCAGTGGGCCTAGATAAAGACACTCCATCTTTCCCATGGACAAATTTTAATAGCAGAGAGATGGACTAGGCTCTTTCTCAATATAACTGCAACTGTATCTGGGCAAATTGGGAGAGAGGGCCTCTTTTTAAGGCTGATTTTGTTATTTCTTGTAATGCAGAGTTCTACTGGAAGCTAATATAAATCCTACTCCATTGAAAGGATAAGATTAAATAAATATGGTTGTCAGATCAATTGAGACTTTTCCCCATTATAAGTAATGACACTTCATCTCAGTAACTTAGTAAGTGTATTATCATTTTTACTATATTTCTAGACTTTTTAGAAAAAGAGAAACAAAAAATAATTTTACCTCCTTTGTGCTAGCCACTTACTCTTTGACTAAGTTATATGATGTAATCATCCCCATGGCCCTCTGAGAGTTATTGATATCCTTGTTTTCAAATGAGGAAATGGAGGCAAAGAAAAATGCCAAAAGTCACACAAACAGCACCCAGTAAGCCTGGCAGTCGCTCCCAGCTCTGGCTGGCTCCGAAGAGCATGCTCCTTCCCCTACATCAGATCCCTTTAAAATCCTACCTCTTATTAGTTCCCAGAGTGTCCATGACATTATGGAAGTAGTTTCCCGTGATCTGAACTAGTGCCTCCTGAAGAAGCTGGGAAGGCAAACCACAGAGGCCCTGACCCCCTGTAATATCACATGTGTGCGTGTGAGTGTGTGTGGCTGTCTGTGCGTGTGAAGCCCAGAGGGCCTGGGAGCTGGCTGGCTGGGCCGCGGGTGGGGGGAGGCAGGTGTGTTTGGAGCAAAAAGGAGAAATGAGCATCAGATGCCGTCAGAAAAGGACAAAATTCAAACGGAAGGGGAGCAGCAGGCGAGGCTCCTCGGGATGCCTGGGCCGCCAGGCGCTCAACGCAGGGCTCTGGTGGTGGTCGCGAGGCATCTGCCAGCACTGCCATCCTTCCCTGGAGTCCTTCTCAGAGCTGAAGCGACACAGGAGCAAACATCAGCAGGGCTTTCTTACTGGGGGAGCTGCGGAAACAGCTTCCCTCAGGTAATACCTCCCTTTCTCCCAGCTACTTCATTCAGGGTCAGTATTTTAAGCGTCACACACCTTTCCTTGTCTGTCCTGTCTCTCAGGTAATTCATAGAGGAACAGATCCACCCCAAAGCAGGTTAAAAAAAAATCAAGGAAGGAAGAAAGGGAGGGAGGGAGGAAAGAAGTAAGGAGGACAAAAAATAGTAACCCCTTTTATTCATAGTCATGAAAATACAGTTGTAAGAGGACCTCAACTAGTAAGAATAGCCATAGACTGGAAAACTGGCAACATAATTCCAGAGGACAGAATTACATGACCATAAAATAATGTGATATATAAACAGTTTGAAAAATATCTTATACTTGTGCAAAAAAAATATTGTTCAAAATGATATTGAGACAATCCAAGATATTGAATCATCTACTAACAAGTTTTACTTTTGAAAATAAAGAATTGGCATATACATATTGGAAAATTTTTTAAACAAAGCTGAAAAGTAGCTTTAATTATCAAAGTGTTCTAAGTGAGGTTTAACTAATGTACTTTTATACAATTAGTATTAGTTACTATTTTAGTTATCCCTATCAAATTTCCATTACAAATAGATTTTAACAATTTTAAGATTGTTTCAACCAATTTAAGAACTCATTAAAAATTTAACAGAGACATTTACCTTTACAATAAAATCTGAAATGATACATTTATAAGTGCTTTGACATTGTAAAGCACAATAAACATATAAATTACTATTTTTGTTAGCTAATTACTTGCTGCAGCAACAAATTGCCCTTCTTGCCCATCCTTCACACTGTCGACCTCACAGGAGACTTTATTCTTAGGGGAAATTATCTACATCCTTCCCAAGAAGGCATTCATCAAAGTACTAATTCTTGAGGTGACCACATATTTGAGAATGCAGCCTGTAGCCTTTCCTTCTGGCGTCTTTTTCTTTAGATGCTGTCACTGGAGCTAAAGTGGAGTAGAAGATACTACTTCACTTTGTAAATTTGTGGCAGCCAAACACAGTCACATAAGAGCCCACAGAAACTTGAATCTTTAGGAGAGACATGTTTGAGTCAGTTGACGCAACTATGTGTCTTTCCTCCGAGAACCATGCATACCCTCGGTTGGTCCCAACCTCCCAAGAGGTAGAAAGTTCCGTGATAGCTCGGTGAACTATTTGGTCGTGACAGTCTCAAGGTTTGAAAAAAATGAAAAGAAAACTTCTGATCCCAAAAAAGAATGGAGACCCTTACTTTCATCCTTATAGCTCAGTGACTGCCTCTCCCCAAGAATGCTATGCAAAAAACAACAACAGAAAAGACATCCTTCCAGCCTTGCTGCACAGGGCTCTCCACGACTGGAATGCCAGTCATCCATACCATTGGCTTCTTTCTCTGCTTTGGTCCTATACTTTGCTTGTTTATGGTTTTCAGTTAACTAGAGAAAGCAAAACACAACCTAATGATTTAAAAATGTATCTAGGAATAAGTTGGAGAAGTTCCTCTACTAATATAAAACAAAGGAACAAATATTATTTATACTTATTAAAGCCACAGTTTAATAAAAGCAAAAAAGGAAAAAAAAACACTTGGTATTTCACATCAAGGGATTTTCCTCATATGGTAACTATTTAAAAGCAGGTCATTATTTATCACTAAGCTTGACCCTACTGATCTTTTTCCCATAGAGAAAAAATGGTTAGGACTTACTTTAGGATCACACTAACTGCTACCGAAAATGGATTTTAGTTTTATCCAAATGAGCAGTTTTATGATTCCAAAAAGCCACAGACAAGCAGAATCAATTTAGGAAAGTGAGTCATCTTCATGCAAATAAATTCTACTTTCTTGATTGCTATCCTAGTATTCCTTTAAGTGTTGGAGTTTTAAGGATGAGAGGAGAGAAGAATGAATTATTGTGGTCAACCAGTATTTCTACTATTTGTGCAATATTTGAAGTGTAGCAATGTAATATGCTACATGTGAAAGGTCAAGAGAGTTGAGCTTAATTTCTATATCTATATGATCCAATCAAATCCAAAATCGTATTATTTATAGAAAGGAAGTGGTCATCAGATTATCTTTCCAAATTTATTATGAAAATTATCCTTTTCATAATCATCAGGATATATTTGGTCACAGACACTCGTGCAGGCCTGAGCGATCTGAAAGGCAGGGCCAGTATCAGTTTTCTTGATTCTACACTTTCCACACCCCCAAAATATCCAGCCAATTAGATAATAAATATATTAAGGCTAAACTGACAAAGAATAAGGGAAAATTAGTAAACGTAAAGAGAAATTACTACAGAAAAGCATCACTTGTTTCAGGTTTAATATAGTTACTTTGAGGAATGAATATAAAACCAGTCCGCGGAGGCACTTCCAGTTTATCTTAGTCCATTTGGACTGCTATCACTAATACCAGAGACTGGGGAGCTTATAGGTAACACTTCCAGAAGCTGGAAGTCCAAGACCAAGGAGCTAGAAGATTTGGGGTCTAGTGAGGGTCCACGTTTCAGTTCACAGATGCCAACGTCTTTCTGTGTCCTCAAATGGTGGAAGGAGCTAGGGAGCTCTGTGGGGTCTCTTTTATAGGGCAGTAATCATATTTGTAAGGGCTCCACCCCCATTAGGTCCCTCCCGGAGATCCCATTCCCAACTGGACATAAGTATTTCAACATATGAATTAGGGTAGGGGGGTAGGAACACATTGAGACGGTATCACCATTCATTAATGAAGTATCATTTAAATAAATTAAAAATCAAAATATAGATCCTGATCTTTATAATATAGCTGATTAGCAATTGTTCTTTGAGGGGCCAACAGAGCTATCCAATTAGAAATAGTATTTTCATATGTATGGGCTATACTAATAACCTCTAAAATTTTTCTGTCAGGTCTCTAGGTAGAGGTTAAAGGACTGGTGTTTTTTTGTAATAATTGGTCTCCCAATCTTGGCATCCAAAGTAAATATTAATGTTTTTCAGCCTGTAAAAATGATAAAACATATTCTTGCTTTCATAGTTATATAACTTAATGAGTTTTGATACCAAAAATAACCAAAACCCAGAAAATGTGAAAACCCAGAAATCTAATTTTGCAGAGATATGGTGATTTAATTACCACTTTGAAGGAAAGCATCCTTATCTATAAAAAACAATCATGACTGAACTACTGAACTAGCAGATCTATTCTCCCTAAGCAGTGCTTCAGAGGACTGAAAAAAATAAACTTTACCTTTAAGTAGCGTTTTGACTGGAGAAGTAGCTGGGTGTAAGATTATTTCAGATCCTCAAAGAAAAAGTAGCATATGAGACTTGAAACACTCCACCAAACTCAACCATTACGTGAAAAGTGAATTGAGGAAAATATTTCAGAGAACAAATGCACTCCAAATCACTTCTTAAAGTGTGGAAAGAAAAATAATGCTAAAGCAGAGGGAAATAATTAAAAATGGAATCCATTATGTATTCTAGTGTGCCAGACGTGTGTCAGTCTAACTGCAAAGTGCACATTATGGTTCTAAAGACACCACACCAGCCCTAATCCAAAACTCTCAGTGCTTCCCCTGCCCTCACTGGATTATCACATTCCCAGCTTCAATTTTGCAAGGCCCCCAGCCTGTACTATCACAAACTTAGTGCCATATTTACCAATAGAAAGACTTCGGGCACTCTGAGGAATGTGACGAAGTAAAGAGACTGTTTTTGAAAAAGAAAATTGCTGTTTTATACTACAAATCAATTTTTGAAAAAAAATTCAATATTACCAAGTGGCCTTGAAGTAGTCTTGATGCAAAAAATGAGAACTTTTTCGAACTTTCTCAGTTCAGTATTGTTTTATTTAGTACATAGAGGTAAAGTATAGCAACACCTTTCAGCACATAGGGCCTCCTTGACCTTGATGGAACCCTACTGCACACCCCCCCACCTGGTCCCCCAGCCACCCCTTGCCTGGTGGCCTGGATGAAGCCTGGTTTGAGAAGCACTAGTTATTCAATCAAAGCATAACAAACTGCTCTGTATCATGGGTGCCTTGGGAAAATCTCATTTCACTTTTGACAGGAGCCAGATTTGGAAACAAACATTCTAGGGCCCTGTCAACCATTCTGCCTTGTGTTTCTTTCATTTCCTGTGCAATTCCAGAAGCTCGACTATTCCTCACAGAGTAAATCATCTAAAACCTCACGGAATTAAGGAAAAAGAAAAGGAAAAAAAAAAAGAAAAAAGAAACAAAGTCCACATAATGAAAGGAAATGAAAGGAGAAAAACAGCCACACCCATTCTTTCTAGTGCTGTGTAGCTTGACCCACACCCAGAGTAAATTGTCTTCACTTCAAAAAACTGTCTCTCTATAAATAAACTGACCAATGTATCTTTAAAACATGAACAGCTTGGACTGTCATAATAATATTACAAAATAAATACAAAATAACATCTGGAGGCAAAGTTTTGGATGTGGTGGGATGAGGGGGCGCTAACTGTTCTTAGTGCTGTTAATAATGGATTTCATTTCTTTAACTTAAGAAATGCTTTCCATTATTAACCAAGCACAAACTAAAGATGTACTGATTTTACTGTAAAATCCCAAAGAATATAATTCTACCTGTACAGAATGTCTTTTCATAAATTGAGCTCATCTTAGCAGTATGTTAATTCTCTTGTTTTCTACTATTTGAAACTCTGATAATAAGCATTCAGTAACTAAGCCAGTTCATTTAGATATGAAAATAGTTCATCCTTAGCTCGAATTGTTACTGGTACTGGTAAACAAGAAAACTACCATCTTGTTGCCTTGGAAAACCAGCCCTCCAGCATAATGTATGCAGAAAATGCAACACTTCCATTGTAAGAGAATATTAATTGTTATTTCTCATTGCTATGACGAGCAAAAAGATCTGTTCCATGTGCTTCTGATAGGCATCCAGCTTATGTGTAGTAATATCATTCAATTAATATTTATAGAAACCTACAGTGACTGGTCAGGCTGTCTGCCTGTGCCAAATCATTACATGGAATGCTGAGTTTCTCCTAGTAAGTTTAAGGATTATTAGGTACATACTTACTTATAAGTCACTTTGCTTAGTTTATGGAATAAGCTGGTAAAACTTTCGTAAGTGACAAAGTAGGCATTATATTTGCCATGTCAAAGAAAGAAAAGTGTTAGAAACTTAGATAATTTGTGAGAGAATTGTAGTACCTCCTAAAATCTTTATGCCTAACTTAGACTAAAAAATAATAATAATCAGCTAAGTTATTCCAAAAGGACATATTCTCAATTATTTCTTGTTTTCCGGTCATAAAGCCTGGTTTTAAAAAAATGAAACAAACCAGTTAATTACTAGTACTACTGGGATAACATGTATTTCTCATTTAATCAAATAAGTATGAAAGGATATTTAATCTCGTATTAGTGTTTTTAAAAAAGTGTACTAATTTCTCTTTCTGTAGACTGCTGATATATAGTGTGAGATATTATCTCATCTGCTAACAGTCTGCTCCTGATAAAATAAAACATATTTATTGTATTTCTCACATACGGCCTAAAATATACCAGCAAAATGAGGAGCGCGGTTCTCCTTTAAAAAAATGTCTTTTGAAAATTACAGTCATTTATACATCCTTTTTTTCTTCTTTTTCTGATTAACCAAAATGCCGGTTAGAAACAGGCTGCACAAGGGTATTCTAAATTCTAGTGAGTCTTGTGTCTGCAAGAGATACAAAGGTTGGAGGTAGATTACATTTACTCAGGCTCCAGGATCATCCTCAGCTTCAATGATTAACCATTTCCTCTCTTTTAACAAACAGAAATTCAGCAAACAAAACCAAAAATTCATTCATACTGCAAGTTTTGAGAAGAGCATTTTCTTTTCATTTCTGAAAGCTTCTAAATGTGTCAAAACAAAGTATATTCAGCCAAAAGCAAATATTCCCTAACTCAACAGAAAAGGAGGTAGGGGAAGCCCAAACATGGGGGGCTCAGTGTCAGCCCTTTGTGTGTATCTCTCCCTCCAGTCCCCAGAGCGCTCTCCCAGTCAGCAGACTCCATTTGCACACAAAACAATCCAAATGCACTTTGGAAGAAACAGTCAAGATGAATAGTTAAAGGGAATCATTGGAAAATAAGGGGAAATAAGTTTGGAGTTGCCTTACTGAGCGAAATTTAGTGGAAAGAGCCCAAGCTTTGGAGGCAGGTAGAACTGCATTTTTAAATCCCTTCACCACAGACTTAACTGTGCAAAATCTCGGAAAAATAATTTAACTTCACTGATTCTTGGTATCCTCTTGTATAAAATAGATATATTATACAGTCTCTACAGAGGTGTTGTGAGGATTAAAGGAAACAAAGTATTTAGCTTGCCAGGCACATAGTCTGTACTCAGTAAATTGAACCTATCATCATCAGATTTGATATGTGCTTTGTTTAAAATATTCAGAATTTCCAAACCACTGTGTAACAGAAATTCATATATATACTTATGTATGTGTATACAAACACACTTAGGCACACATACATATACCACATATACATTGCCCACAATGATTAAACATCCTGTAATACTCAGTTTAATCAGTGAATCTTTACTGTTTAATCAAATTATTATTTAACCAATGCATTATTTACCTACTGTTTGCAAGGTAGCATGCTTGATACTGCTAAATACAAATCCACAAAACAAAGCCCTTACTTTGAATCTTCTTCATGCAAGAAAAATATAAGATAACCAAATGCTATTAATGTCTCTTACCTAAGTATGTGCCTGTTTGTGTGCAGGCCAAGAGGAACAAGCCTCTAACTCTGCCTGGGGTGCAGGGGCAGGAGAGGGTGAGTGGCCGGCAAGCTAATTCCTCAAGTACTAGGAACTCTTGCCAGAGAAACAAGGTAGGAGAGGAGTGACGGCATGACAGAAGAGTCACGCATAAAGAGCATTTGCTGTTTGGGGAAATCAAAGAGACTTCTGTGTTTTCTGGCGAGAGGTTTGGGAGGTACCTGGGCAGGGCACAGGGACGGACGGCCTTAGCTGCTATGTGAAAGGCTCAGGACTTCATCTTGAAAAGAGTGAAGAGTTTGCTAAGGGTTTTAAGAGCAACCAAATGATTCTCTTTGCCTTACAAAGATAGCTTTGGTGGCAATGAAAGGATGGAATTTTTTAAAGAATGAAGAAAAGAAGGCTCAGATGAGCAGCAGTGTTAAGGATGGGGTATAAAATTATATTGCTCAACTACCAAAATAAACAGGGCATGAATTAACTCAGGAGAAAAGTGGAAGAGAGGAGAGGAGAGAGATCAGAGGTCACTGGGAGGTAGTAGCCCCAACCTGAGGTGGTAGCCAGCAGGAGGGTGCAGGTGAGTGCCAGGAACCCCACTTTCTCTTGGCCTGAGGAGAGCAGAGTCACTACCCAGGGAATAGGTGCAGGCAAGGCAGGATTCTGGTCTGCTTTGTGGATTCTGAGCTGTGTCAGACATTCAGTGGGGATAAACTCTTGGAAGTCTAAAATACAGGTCTGTTGTTGATTAAAATGTGTAAAATGTGGAGATAATGATTTAGGACTAATCATCTCATAAATAAGTCCGAGGGCATGGGTGAGTAGGCCTGAGGAGAATAAAGCAAAAGAGAAGAGAGACTGAACACAATCAGCAATATTTAAAGAGTGAGTAAAGGAAGAGGAAGTAATGAAGGTAATTGAGGAAGACAGACTGAGAGGAAAGTAAAGAACAAAGACAAGATAACGTGGAAACATTGGGAGTAGGGATTTTAAAAAGGTGTGACTATATTCAACACTGCAGCAAAACCAATCATTCTAAAGACCGCGTGTTCTCAGGATTGGCCAACTTGGTAATCCTTCAGAACGTGTTTCAAAAAACGTTGTGAGGATAGAATTCAGATCTCCAAATGTTAAGAAGAGAGGCAGGGAATGGCAGATGTGGAATGTAGGCAGGGTGACAGAGAAACTCTTCTGTTAGTGGGGAAAAGGAACTCAAAGAAGGCCCAGAGGGCCAAGGTGTGACGGACTTGGATGCTTTGTGAAGAAAGAAATTAGACAAAAAATGGTAACCTGCTAAAGCAAAGCAGAAAAAGGAACTTCCTAGGAGTGGGATTACACTAAGCTGTAGTGAAACTAAAAGTACAGCCACAAATGTGTTAAGTGTGGTGGGCAGATATCAGTTCAAAGAGTATTTCCATTCTGACCTGTTTCCTCTAGCACATCTTCTGGTTCTCTCTTGAATTCCCTTCTCACTTCATAATTCTCAACAAGATTTTTTTTTTTTTTTGCCAACTCTTTTACCTCCTTTTCTGTAAGAACACATTTGGTAATGCTGTTTTGCCTTAATTGGTTTTTCTGTCTGAAAGCAATCAACAGTACTGCCTTTCTTAAGATTTTCAACTTTTAAGTAATACTACCTATTCAATTTTTTTCCCAAAACTTACATATACTATATTAATTTCTACCTTTTTGTACAATGGATACATTTATAAATGGATTACAGAAAATTTTAAAAATGGATTCAATAGTCCTTTTAAAAATCTAAATGCTGTAAATATAAAGTATAATAAAAAATACATAAAGTATATATTTAATATAAAGTGTAATAATATTATTAATATCAATTTAAGAGTGCCTTATCACCTTCTCAGTCAAGTTGTAAGCCAGTGTTTGAATTATGAATACAAATCATTCGTAAGAAAGAAAAATTTTCAAGTACATTATCACTACCTACTAGAAAATCTAACACTACCTACTTGAAAAAATTTGCTAAGAAAAGTTTAGACCTTTAAGTATATTTTATATAAAGCATAACTGTTTTTTTCCATATTCACTTTTCTTTTTACAAATACATGCAGCAGCAGTCCCCTATATGGAATTCTATTTAATGAAACTTTTATGTTTTGTTACATCATGGTTTCAGCTATTCAGTCAAGAAATAAGATGTTTTATTAATGTGTTCACTGCTGATAGGACGTATCTTATGCTTACATATTCAGCAAAAATAGGGTTCAGTTATCTCCATTAACTTTTTTCACGTCTAAAAACAGAAACCTAACTTAAGGCATAGAATATAGATCCAATGATAAATATAAAATTCTAGTTTTCTGTCCAATAGAGACATAGATATTCAGTAAAAATTATGTATCTTCACAATTCCTAAATGAAAATAGAGAAATGCTTGCTTTCAAGTCAGATTCTAAATCATCTAACCAGGTATACAAGGATCACAAAGCCAAGCAATGTTCTAACATTGACTGTATAACTTTTGAAAAAGAATGTCAATTATCTTATATCACCTCTTAAAAACTGCTCACTTTTAAAACTTACTGTATTTTCAAAACATACTTTCTTCTGTCTGATTAACAGAGCCTGGCCATGAGGTACAAATGTAGATTCTGAAGACAGCACTAAAGTTGTGTACTTACATCTGACAATAGTCTAAAACTAATAGTAAGCTATTGAGGTAGTAGCAGAAAGAGTGGCCATCACCATCAGAGACCGTACGGGACGCCTGGAATCGCCACAGCCCTCCAACATCAGGCTCTGCCTTACAAATTGCACTTTCCTGCCATGTTTTTTGGTATGGGAGGTTTTTGTTTTGTTTTAGTTTGTTTTTTTAGAGTTTTTAAAATAAGAAATTAGGGAATCTCGTAAGCTATTTCTTGAATTTAACCAAGAAATGGACAGAGTTTCTCTGGATATTTTTATGAGTAAAATTGACAGAGGCAGCCACAATTAAATGGCTCCAAATCTGGCTGAGCAACTCTATGTAAGGAATATTGATACAAGTATCTATGTCATCCTGCAGGTTCTATGAGGGTGCATCAGCCTTTGTCAGTTACCCTTTACTGTCACCTCATCTCAATAGCTTATATGAAGCTAAAGAAAGCATGCTTGTCTAAGAAAAATAAGACAATGCTGAGAGAAATAACTGATGCTTTAGATCAAAAAGTAAAAATTGTAAAACAGCCAAACATACCGGAATGATAGGCTGGGACCAGAATAACAAGATCATTAATAAAAGAAAGCCTAGGCCTAACTAAAATACAACAAACTGCATAGGAGCAGGGGAATTAATAGGCATGGGCATGGAAGAAATCAAGTCTTAGAGGTTTTGACCACAAGCTTAATAGGAGCTAGGAGTCCGATGTGGTGCTAGAAGGAGCTGATAAAGAAATGGTGCTGTGGACAGCTTGCCGACCCTCGGGGCTGAGGCTATGCCCATCTCAGGATCAAGTCCTGGGAACTAGCTTAACAGGTATCTGCATACCTGGGCTAGAATTTCTTTTAGAGACTCATAACAAGATCCCCACATCTGTTAGTCTGGAATCTTGAAAAGTGACAGTTTACTTGCGTCCTTACTCTACTGTCTGCTTAAGTTTGCCCCGGGAGCTTTACTGGGAAATGTGAGGTCCGTGAATCCCCACACATGTGGTGGGATTTTCAGGGCAGGGGAGGGGATTCAGGTCTCCCTAATTAAACACCAGCTTCTCTCTGCAGTCCGCCTCTGTTTTTGAGAGAATCATTCAAATGTCAGATAAAACAAAGACATGGAGAGCTCAATGGACAAAGAGTTTGGTACTAAGCTATATTCTAGGTATGGGACTGGGAGAGATGAAAATGAGGAGTGGAAATGTAATTTAGACTTGAAGCAACACAGATTAAAGAAGGAAAGGATCAAATTTGGGGGGGCAGCCATCAAGGATGAGAAGGACATGTGCATGGAGGAAGAAGACCAGAAGGATGAAATTTCCTGTGGCTGTTTTTAAACCTTCACTTCTTGAAATGCAGGATATCTAGAATAAGCATGTTTACACTTATTTGCAGTTGCCATGAGCTGACTCCCTCCCTGCTCATTCGCTCCACATTCATTTATCAAAGCCTTGAGCAGATCAGTCACAAGGTCAGCTTTTCACCTCCATTCCTACGTGTCTTGGATGTCCGCCACTTCTGACCAGACAGTATATCCTGCACTCTAACACGGTCATCTCTGTATCTCTGTATGGACTCCCTGACCCATACTGCAACCAGAATTCTTCCAGGTTTGGGTTTCCAGATTGCCACATTCTGTCCACAGTTTCCTCAGGTTTCTGCCTGTCATCCTATTAGTCTACCAGTATTCCTCAATCTCATTAGCAACTCTAGTCTTTGGTCCTTCAATTTATCATAATCCCTTATTTTCCTGCTTACTTTATTAAATTGTTTAGCTGGACTTAATTTGTAAATAAGAGTGGTAATACCCACTTCACATATGTGATGTGAGGATTAAGAACTAAAATATGTTAAGCACACAGCATTGCTCCTTGCTAAGAGTAGGCATTAAAGGATCATTATCAACTATGGGGCACATGATTTTTTACTTAAAAACTTCTCCTGCTGTAAACTATCAGTGCCCTTTACCTTTTGCCCTTCCTCTGCACCTATTTAACAAAACTCTAGCCTTGGATCAACCAGTCACTCCTTTTCCGGTTTCATATCTGACTGCCAAGGTCTGCTGAAAACAAATGCCACAACCACATGGATGGGTGCGACTACAAATTCGTGGTCGGCCACATCAGCTGAGCTATTAATACAACACATTAAAACTTCTAACTCTTTCTAGTCCACTTCCTCTCTCTTTCCCCACAATATTTTCAAACCTTCACCACTCCGATTTTCTCCATCATTCTCAGTAAATGAGTTCCACTTTAAAGAGAAAATAGAGACCATCATGCAAGACCATTCTCCTCTTCCTGTCTGTGCAACACAAACAAGTGTATTGTCAGAGCCAGATTGGCCCCTTCCCTGTGTTAGCTAAATGGTCGTTCTGCATTTCTAATGTTAATCCTTCCATCTGTTCTTTGAATCATATCTATTTATTTGGGAACCTTTCTTAAATCAAGCATATTTCCACTCTTGTGATTCTTTAACTTCTCTTTTTCTTTCAGCATCTCCCGTATTGTCTCTACTTGTGGTGATCACCTTATTTTTCCTCTTCCTCTTAGAGTCATATTCCTGCAAAGAGCAATACATACTTACCTCCACCTCCCCACTCCCCAAGACTGTCTCAACCGTTAGATCTCAGCCACCAGCTTCTTTACCTTCATTAAATCCAATGCACAAATGTCTTTCTTGTTGCTAAAATCAGTAGACGCATTTCAGTCCTTCCCTTACAGGACCTCTCTACTACTCATGATTTTATTTATCATCTTTCTTCTTGAAAATCTCTCTTCATATGATTATTGTGACATCAACAATTCTTGATGTTCCTCCTTTATCTTCCAGAGAGAAAAATCTCATTCATTTACAGGATTTTAACTAGCACTGAACATTAACACTCCAATGTCTAAGTCTCCAATCCAGGCCCACTCCAGCTAAAGCATAATTCAAGAAAAACAAACAGAACTTCCTGACTTAGATGCCTATGGTGTTTCAAAGGTGTGTACCTAATTGAACTCACCATCTTCCTCCTGCCTTTAAATTTGCTCATCTGTTTTTCTGAATTTGACCAACACCACTTTCCAACCATTTTCTCAATTCAGAAATTGCATTTAACTTTCTCATCACCCATTCACTTTTTTTTCCATAATAGTCCTTATTTTATTTCCATTTAACTTCCATAACGTTCCTTATGTTATTCCACAATCACTTTTGTACATTTGGCCTTTTGTGTAGTTTTCTACAAGATATTCCTCATTGTGTCTGTCAAAAGTCACTGGAGCCACACACATCATCCGCACTGCTGCCGGGTATACCACCCCCCACCATGGAATTTCCTCCCAGTGTTCTCCATTGCTTTAACACAATTAGTAGCAACTACCATTTATTAAAAATGTACTAAGTAGGACTTCCGGGAAGATGGCGGTGTGAGCAGGGCGGCAGAAATCTCCTCCCAACACTATATTTATCTACGAAAACACAGAAAATACATCTATTCCTAAAAGAGAGACGAGAATACACAGGAAAGCGCACAGCGTGCAGCTACACCCGAGAGGACTCGGCACCCCAAGAGGCGGGTAAGATACGGAGCCGTGACCCGGCGGGACCCGAGCCCTCCCCCACCCCAGCGCACCAGCGGGAGGAGAGGATTCAGAGCCGGGAGGGAGTGGAAGTACACCCCGCGAAGTAGCCAGCCCCGGTGACGTGCGCGGGGAGCGCTGACCCACATTGCGCAGTGCAGCGGAGATTGGGGAGACAGAGCAGCAGGATCTGAGCAGGGAACGCGCCAGGGTGCTTGCAGCCGGCTCCCAGGGAAGGAAAAAAAAAAAAGCGCACGCTTTCTTCAGCGGTCTTAAAGAGACAGGAGCCCAGCGGAGGAGCCGGATCGCCCCAGCACACTCAGCCCAGCAGGCTGGGAGTCCTGGGGAGTTTCAGATGCCATAGCTGGCAACTGAGGAAGCGTAGCTATACTTACCACTTCTCACTGAGATCAACAGCCTCCTGAATTCGTTCCCACCTCTGCCAGAGCGATAAAGGGCCCTGCGGAGCGGTACAGTTACAGCTGTGGAATAGTGGGGCAACAGTGGCACCTAGAGCATTCCCACAGAATCTACGTCCGGTGGGCATTTTTTTTGTCTTTTTTGTTTTGTTTTTGTTTTTTTTTCTTTTTTCCTTTTTTCTTTCTTTCTTTCTTTCTTTTTTTTCTTTTTTCTTTTTCTTCTCTTTTTAAAGTCTTAAAGAGCCCAGCTGACATACGTGGCAACTATCAGTGACCAATTATATAGCCATGAAAAGACAGAGGAATATGGTTCAGACCAAAATCAACCAGACAACCCCAGAGAGGGAGTCTGAAGGGATGGAAATGCACAGCCTCCCTGAAAAAGAATTCAGAATAAAAGTCATAACCATGCTGATGACCTACAGAGAAATGTGCAAGAGCTGAGGGAGGAAGTGAGGGAAATGAGGAAAGACAATACAGAAATCAGACAAGCGATCGACGGGCTTAACAGCAGAATGGATGAGATGCGAGAGACTGTTAATGGAATAGAAAACAGAGAACAGGAGTACAGAGCAGCTGAGGCAGAGAGAGATAAAAGGATTTCTAGGAATGAAAGAATATTAAGAGAACTGTGTGACCAATCCAAACGGAACAATATTCGCATTATAGGAGTACCAGAGGAAGAAGAGAGAGAAAAAGGGATAGAAAGTGTCTTTGAAGAAATAATTGCTGAAAACTTTCCCTCGCTGGGGAAGGAAGTAGTCTCGCAGTCCACCGAAGCTCATAGATCTCCCAACACAAAGGACCCAAGGAAGACAACACCAAGACACATAATAATTAAGATGGCAAAGATCAAAGATAAAGACAGGGTATTAAAGGCAGCTAGAGAGAGAAAAAAGATCACCTACAAAGGAAAACCCATCAGACTATCATCAGACTTCTCAACAGAAACCTTACAGGCCAGAAGAGAATGGCATGATATATTTAACGTTATGAAACAGAAGGGCCTTGAACCAAGAATATTGTATCCAGCATGATTATCATTTAAATAGATGGAGGGATTAAACAATTTCCAGATAAACGAAAGTTGAGAGAGTTTGCTTCTCATAAACCACAACTACAGAATATCTTAAATGGACTGCTCTAGATGGAAGCACACCTAAGGCTAAAAAGATGTCACCAGAGAAAAAAAAATCATAGCAAAGAAAGCAGACGATCCAAATACTAACTAAAGGCAAAGAATAAAACACCTATTATAGAAAGAATGGAGGAGTAGGGATAAGAAGGGAGAGAAAGAAAGAAACATCAGACTGTGTTTACAATAACTTAACAAGAAAGTTAAGTTAGATTGTTAGATAGTAAAGAAGCAACCCTTGAACCCTTGGTAACCACGAATCTAAAGCCAGCAATGGCAATAAGTACATATCTATCAATAATCACCCTAAATGTAAATGGACTGAATGCACCAATCAAAAGACACAGAGTAACAGAATGGATAAAAAAGCAAGACCCATCTATATGCTGCCTACAAGAAACTCACCTCAAATCCAAAGATACACACAGACTAAAAGTGAAGGGATGGAAAAAGATATTTCATGCAAACAACAAAGAGAAAAAAGCAGGTGTTGCAGTACTTGTATCAGACAAAATAGACTTCAAAACGAAGAAAGTAGCAAAAGATAAAGAAGGACACTACATAATGATAAAGGGGTCAGTCCAACAAGAAGATATAACCATTATAAATATATATGCACCCAACACAGGAGCACCAGCATATGTGAGACAAATACTAACAGAATTAAAGGAGGAAATAGACAGCAATGCATTCATCTTAGGAGACTTCAACACACCACTCACTCCAGAGGACAGATCAACCAGACAGAAAATAAGTAAAGACACAGAGGCACTGAACAACACACTAGAACAGATGGACCTAACAGACATCTACAGAACTCTACACCCAAAAGCAACAGGATACACATTCTTCTCAAGTGCACATGGAACATTTTCCAGAATAGACCACATACTAGGCCACAAAAAGAACCTCAGTAATTTCAAAAATATTGAAATCCTACCAACCAACTTCTCAGATCACCAAGGTATAAAACTAGAAATAAATTTTAGAAAGAAATCAAAAAGGCTCACAAATACATGGAGACTTAACAACACTCTCCTAATTAATCAATGGGTTAACGACCAAATCAAAACAGAAATCAAAGAATATATGGAGACTAATGACAACAACAACACAAAGCCACAACTTCTGTGGGACGCAGCAAAGGCAGTTCTAAGAGGAAAGTATATTGCAATCCAGGCCTATTTAAAGAAGGAAGAACATTCCCAAATGAATAGTCTAAAGACACAATTACTGAAATTGGAAAAAGAAGAACAAATGAGGCCCAAAGTCACCAGAAGGAGGGACATAATAAAGATTAGAGAAGAAATAAATAAAATTGAGAAGAATAAAACAATAGAAAAAATCAATAAAACCAAGAGCTGGTTCTTTGAAAAAATAAACAAAATAGATAAACCCCTAGCCAGACTCATTAAGAGAAAAAGAGAATCTACACACATAAACACAATCAGAAATGAGAAAGGAAAAATCACGACGGACCCCACAGAAATACAAAGAATCATAAGAGAATATTATGAGAATCTATATGCTAACAAGCTGGAAAACATAGAAGAAATGGACAACTTCTTAGAAAAATACAACCTTCCAAGACTGACCAAGCAAGAAACAGAAAAACTAAACAGACCAATCACCAGTGACGAAATCGAATTGGTAATCAAAAAACTACCCAAGAACAAAACCCCTGGGCCTGATGGATTCACCTCTGAATTCTACCAGACATATAGAGAAGAAATAACACCGATTCTCCTTAAAGTTTTCCAAAAAATAGAAGAGGAGGGAATACTTTCAAACTCATTCTATGAAGCCAGCATCACTCTAATACCAAAACCTGGAAAGACCTCACCAAAAAAGAAAATTACAGACCAATATCCCTGATGAACGTAGATGCAAAAATACTCAACAAAATATTAGCAAACCGAATTCAAAAATACATCAAGAGGATCATACACCATGATCAAGTGGGATTCATCCCAGGGATGCAAGGATGGTACAACATTCGAAAATCCATCAACATCATCCACCACATCAACAAAAAGAAGAACAAAAACCACATGATCATCTCCATAGATGCTGAAAAAGCATTTAACAAAATTCAGCATCCATTCCTGATTAAAACTCTCAACAAAATGGGTATAGACGGCAAGTACCTCAACATCATAGAGGCTATATATGACAAACCCACAGCTAACATCATACTTAATGGTGAGACGCTGAAAGCTTTTCATCTAAGATCAGGAACAAGACAGGGATGCCCACTCTCTCCACTGTTATTCAACATAGTACTGGAGGTCCTAGCCACAGCAATGAGACAAAACAAAGACATACAAGGCATCCAGATTGGTAAAGAAGAAGTCAAATTGTCACTATTTGCAGATGACATGATAATGTACATAAAAAACCCTAAAGATTCCATTCCAAAACTACTAGAACTAATATCTGAATTCAGCAAAGTTGCAGGATACAAAATTAACACACAGAAATCTGTTGCTTTCCTATACACTAATGATGAACTAACAGAAAGAGAAATCAGAAAAACAATTCCATTCACAATTGCATCAAAAAGAATAAAATACCTAGGAATAAACCTAACGAAGGAAGTGAAAGACCTGTACTCTGAAAACTACAAGACACTCCTAAGAGAAATTAAAGAGGACACTAACAAATGGAAATGCATCCCATGCTCTTGGCTAGGAAGAATAAATATTGTCAAAATGGCTATACTACCTAAAGCAATCTACAGATTCAATGCAATCCCTATCAAACTACCAACAGCTTTCTTCAATGAACTGGAACAAATAATTCTAAAATTCATATGGAACCACAAAAGACCCCGAATAGCCAAAGCAATCCTGAGAAGGAGGAATAAAACAGGGGGAATTACACTCCCTGACTTCAAGCTCTACTACAAAGCCACAGTAATCAAGACAATTTGGTATTGGCACAAAAACAGACCCACAGACCAGTGGAACAGAATAGAAAATCCAAACATTAACCCAAACATATACAGTCAATTAATATTTGATAAAGGAGCCTTGGATATACAATGGGGAGATGACAGCCTCTTCAGCAGCTCGTGTTGGAAAAACTGGACAGCTACATGTAAGAGAATGAAACTGGACTACTGTCTAGCCCCATACACAAAGGTAAACTCAAGGTGGATCAAAGACCTGAATGTAAGTCATGAAACCATAAAACTCTTAGAAAAAAACATAGGCAAAAATCTCTTGGACATAAACATGAGCAACTTCTTCATGAACATATCTCCCCGGGCAAGGGAAACAAAAGCAAAAATGAACAAGTGGGACTATATCAAGCTGAAAAGCTTCTGTACAGCAAAGGACACCATCAGTAGAACAAAAAGACATCCTACAGTATGGGAGAATATATTCATAAAAAACGTATCTGATAAAGGGTTGACATCCAAAATATATAAAGAACTCATGCACCTTAACAAACAGAAAGCAAATAATCCAATTAAGAAATGGGCAGAGGACATGAATAGACACTTCTCCAAAGAAGAAATTCAGATGGCCAACAGGCACATGAAAAGATGCTCCACATCGCTAATCATCAGAGAAATGCAGATTAAAACCACAATGAGATATCACCTCACACCAGTGAGGATGGCCAACATCCAAAACACAAACAACAACAAATGTTGGCGAGGATGTGGAGAAAAGGGAACCCTCCTACACTACTGGTGGGACTGCAAATTAGTTCAACCATTGTGGAAAGCAGTATGGAGGTTCCTCAAAAAACTCAAAATAGAAATACCATTTGACCCAGGAATTCCACTCTAGGAATTTACCCTAAGAATGCAGCAGCCCAATTTGAAAAGGACAGATGCACCCCTATGTTTATTGCAGCACTATTTACAATAGCCAAGAAATGGAAGCAACCTAAGTGTCCATCAGTAGATGAATGGATAAAGAAGATGTGGTACATATACACAATGGAATATTATTCAGCCATAAGAAGAAAACAAATCCTACCATTTGCAACAACATGGATGGAGCTAGAGCGTATTATGCTCAGTGAAATAAGCCAAGCCGAAAAAGACAAGTATCAAATGATTTCACTCATATGTGGAGTATAAGAACAAAGAAAAAATACTGAAGGAACAAAACAGCAGCAGACTCACAGAACCCAAGAACGGACTAATAGTTACCAAAGGGAAAGGGACTGGGGAAATGGGCGGGAAGGGAGGGATAAGAGGGAAAAAGGGGCATTACGATTAGCAGATGTAATGTTGGGGGGGCACGGGGAGGGCAGTACAACTCAGAGAAGACAAGTAGTGATTCTATAGCATCTCACTACGCTGATGGACAGTGACTGTAATGGGGTTGGTGGGGGGGACCTGATGAAGGGGTAGTTTAATAATCTTAATATTGCACATGTAATTGTAAATTAATGATAATAAAATAAATTATATTTAAAAAAATTGAAAAAGAAAAAAATATATACTAAGTAAGTTCTTATGGATTTCTTTGCCCAGAAACCTCCAGATGGTCTCATACTGTGAGAGGCTTCCCTCCTCATGCAACCCTGTCCAAGCACTGCCCAGTAAAGTCTGCTGTGTGGCACTGCCTCTCCTCAGCGTATTTTTTCCTTGATGACCTCCAAATCCCATGAACCCTGGCAATGGCCCTATTATACTCCTTTCAGGATAAAAGCCAAACTTAGCAGAGAAGATCCGAGAATTCGTCACCTGGTCTGTTTCTCCAGTCTTACTTCTTACAGAGACTTCTCTTTGTACCTTTCCCACAATCACCTTTTCATTGCATTTCTTCAAATGGCCATATTCTGTCTCATCTTAGTTCTTTGATAACTTCTCTATTGGAATACTAAAATAATACCCAAATATCAGTAGAAAAAGTCAGATCAACCAAGGTGAATAAGAGGTTTGATAACTTTCTGCTGTATTCCTCAGGGGAGGCTCAAGTCAATAACCATTTATTTTATTCCTTCAACAAGTATTTAGTACATACTCAGAGTCTGACATTATTCTAAGTACTCAGGGTACATCACTAAATAAAATGCACACACAAAAAATCCCTGTGTTGGTGAAATTTCATTCTAGAGGGGGTACGGTGGCAGCTGGCAACTTTAAATGGAGTGGCTAGAGATTTCAGGGAAGTGATACTGAATGAGTTTGAGATTTTATTTTTACTCTAGGATAAATGGAGAGTGTTGGAAGTTTGATCAGAGAAGTGCCATGATCTGCCTAATATTTCGACAGAACCACTCTAGCTCCTAGGCTGAGAATATATAGCATGGGACAAAGAACAAAGGAAGTAGTTAAGAAAAGCTGGTGTCTTAGAATAGGGTGGTAGCAGCGGGGCTGGTGGTAAGTCAGATCCTGGAATCATGAAAACAGAGCTACCAGATTTGCTCAGAGGTTATGAGTAGTGTATGAAGAAATGAAGGAGTGAGGAATGACTGCAATTCTTTTTGGTCTGAGCAACAAGAGGGATGGAGTGGCTATTAACTGTGATGGGGAAGACTATGGATAGGTCTTAGCATTTCTTATTTGTCTACAAGCTTAACCTTACTCCTCAAAGAAAGTAATTTTTATTATATATCAAAACCATCAAAATCTTTGAACCCTGGAGCAAAAAATAATCTGAAGCAAGCAATCCCACGTCAAATTGTACAATGAAACAATGACAAGTTGGATGGATCAGTGTGTCCTAGTTCCTCTGATAGTCCATATGGTCTAAAGCATGCTGCAATCCAACCGCATCCACAATAAATGAGTCACAAACAAGAGCGATTGAAGACTTGCAAAAACACAATACAAATACCAAAGTGGATTTTAAGATTTATTGTGAAAAATCTATTTTCCTTTAGTTTTGTTTTATAACTTTTCCCCTCCTCTTCTCTTCTATTACCTTCTGCTTTATTATTATTTTCTCCTTTCTAAAATGACATCTTTTTCTTGGTTTCTCTGTGGCCCATTGAATTATCAAGGCATTAATTTTTACTGAGGTTAAAATGTGCGGATTAAAGCTCATCCACATCTATCATGTTTTATCTTAATCAGCCTCTTCCTACTAGCAATGCAAAAAAATAGAAATCTTCCCCAAAGCCTCATAGGTAACAGAGGGATACTGATGACTGTTTTGTTGAGAGAAGGTGGAATAGGCACTTGCCTCGTGGTTTGCCTGAGCAGAATATACACAACTGCTTTAAAAATAGAAAGTCTTAGGATGAAGAGAATCAAATATTTATGTTATCCTGAAAAAAAAATGTATGAATTTTAAAGCCGGAAGACTTGAGAACTATGCATTATGCCTTAGAAGCTGGCTTTTGGCAAGTCATTTAACCTCTCTGAGTCACAGTTTCCTCAGTTGCAAGTATCATTCTATATTTTTTTATTTTCTTTTCTCCCTGTTGATCTTATTTATTTTTATTTTCATCTTTCTTTCACTCCTTCTGTTCACTTCTTCCCTCTCTTTTTTCTTTTTTCCTTCCTTCTCTTCTTCTTTCCAGTGATAACTCATGTCATACAGGATTTGAGAGAGATTTCAATAAAAGTATGTCCAATAAAATAATGGAAAAATTAAAGTACGGGTAGAAAGCCAAAAGTACAAATAAGTAGTCTAAAAAACCACCAACAGAGCTAGAATAATTTATCTCTAAGCAATTAAAAGTTGAAAGACTTTAACTTTTTATTATACTTTGATTAGAACTAAGATATTCAATCTACACTGTCAGCTGGATGCAAGTAATCACACCCCATTATGGAGGTGTTTGCGATCTCCGTTCTCAGTCTGCTCCACAATTTGCACACATGACGTAGGTATTTCCACTCCTACTATGGCATTTCTAAACCCTCCCTATTCTTCTATGCACTTCCTAAGTCGGTAAACATTGGCAAGTTGTTTATTCCCTCTGAAATCAGTTTCATTATCTATAAACACTGCAATAAAACATAAATGTGTGTATTGCTATAAGAATAAAATGATATATGAGCCAGTATTTATAATAGTTGTCTATTGCCATATAGAAACATTGCCACAAACTCAGAGACTTACTAAGACTATGTAAATTTATCTCAAATGCTCCATAGGTCAGGAGTCAGCATGGCTCAGCTGAATCCTCTGCTTAGGGTTTCACCATTCTGCAGTCAAAGCGTTGACAATGATGCCATTCTCATTTGGAACGTTTTCTTCCACGCTTATTCAGATTGTTTGAAGAATTCAGCTCCTTGCAGTTGTAGGACTGAGGTAGCTGCTTGCTTTCTGGCTATTGATTGGTAACCAGAAGCCATCTACTGTTATTCGCATTGTGGCTCCCAGAGTCTATTCACAGTGTAGATGTTGAAGTAGGAGTGAAGGCCAGTAAGAGGGAACTGCTGCTGCTTCGCATCTCTTTTAAAAGCTCAGCCTCAGTTAAGCCCACTGAGGATAATCTTCATTTTGAGACTGATTAGTCAAGTGGTCAGTAACCTAATCATAAGAATGATATCCCATCATATTTACAGTTACACCACATTCATGGGGGGTGGTGTTATACAAGACCATGGATCACTGGAAGTTATCTTAGAATTCTGCCTATTGAATGTAGCATACATGACACCCACTCCCCTCAAATAAGACACTTAAAACAGATTTTATAAGAAGTGCTGCTTGGTTTAATCTTTTTGACATACCAGAATTTTGACCATATTGAATAATCAGTTCAGCCTAGGTACAATTAATAATCAGTGTTACCTCAAAGATTTCTTAAATTCATAAATTTTTGCTCCTAGACTGAACTGATACTCAATATCATCAAGATTCTGGTGTATCAAAAAGATTAAACCAAGCAGCCCTTTTTACAAAAGCTAATTTTAAGTGTCTTATTCGAGGGGAAGGGTGTCATGGTATACTAATATATAATATATAGTATTACCATTACATATGACAATATTCTCAGGACATTCTCTCCACATCTCATCATTATATCAGGAGGCTGAGAAGTCAGCTTTATTTTCTTGGATTTCTTATTATGATGAATACGTGGAATACTTCCCAACTACTCTACCATGCCCCACAGTCCCTGACCAGAGAGAAGATAGAAAGAAATTCAGTTCCTGGAAAGAAATTCTGGTTTTCCCAGCTTGGGAATATTCCCATTCATTGACCAAGCACTGTCAGCCCCCAAATGAACCAGGTGGATGAGAACAGGAATGCATGGGAGCTGTACGTGAAGAAGGAAGCAGGCTACTGAGCAGAAAAGCTCAAGGTCTGCTAGGCTTGGAGCTGACCTACTGAAGCACGGGAAGTCCTGAACATCAGTTCCAACAGCAGAATTAGAGGCAAAAAGGGAATAGCTGTGTCCATACACATTTTAGAATTTTAATATTTCTTCAGAAAGAATTTGAGAGTATGATCCATTTAAGGGACTTTTTCATTTCTCTGTGGGAACAAAGGATGTTCTTGATTAAGAGAAGAGGTTCATTTTGTTTAGTTTTATGGAAAGAAAACAATTTTCAGATACTTTATATTTTTGGCCTCATATAAACTGAGCTGGGCTTTTATCTGATTTATATTGCACAACCCTGGCTAGTTCTTCCACCCAGATGCATAAGGAAAGCCAAGGAAGTTCCCTTGAGCTTTCCTCCCAGCCAACCTAAGAAAATACAGAGGAAGAGGATCCAACCAGTTCTGCCCTAAGCCTTGGGCCAAACGCTTTCTTAGTTTTCTGTGCTTTCTTCTGCTGTTGTTTGTCGCTCCATGTGTGCTTCCCTTGACACAAAGAGTGCTGACATTAAAAATTCAGATGTAAACTTGGGAGAAGGAAACAAAGCAAGGAGGTCTTTCATTGGAGTTTGGTTCTAGGCCATTTAGGCCCAATTAACCAAGTGAAAAAAAATCAGTGCAGGCTAGTAAAGGCTAGTTCAGCCACTGGAGTTCTCGGTGGGTGTTTCCAGTCAACCTCAGGTAGCAATAAAGTGTTCCTTTGTTTGGCTTTGTTTCCGTAAAAATCTCTTAAAGTTCACACTACATACATATGCACACTCACAAACTCATACACTTTATCACAACTAAATATATACACATATATATATATATGGCATTCTGATATACTAATTTGGTGGAGTTTTAAAATAAACTTATAGTTCCTTTTTCCTAAGGGGATCATGTGTACACTTAGCCAGTATAAATAAGGATATATAACATCTATATGGCTTCAATCTGGAATCATCTTACATTCTCTTCTATGACTGTGATAGTTTTTATCAGGCCACCTATATTGGGATTTGTGTCTTATTTAAAAGTCCTCATTACTATTTTCAGAATAGTCTTTGTTTTTTTATAACTACTTGCTCAAATTTCACTATCAGTTGATTTCTGTAGAGAGTTGACTCTTCTAATTTGTTCTATAAAATACTTTCAGCCTGTTTTACTTCTTAACCTTGAAATGCTCTCTCTCTTCTCCTTTCTCTGTCTCTGGTAGTTTCTTTCTTCTGTGGATGGATAGATGGATGGACAGATGGATGGATGGATGGACAGCAGATAGATAGGAGGAAAGGAAGGAGGGGAGGGAGGGAAAGGACAGAGAGAAGAAAAAGCAACGGCAGTTGAGGATGTATCTATTTAACAGTTTCACACACAACACCATACAGGTTACCCATAGTTAAACTTCAGTATTAGTTCTCATCTCCTGCGGTAGAGGACAGGCACAAAGGACTCCCAGAGGGCATAAAAGAGGCTCACAAAAGAGAAACTGAGGCTGCCAAATACAAACTTCACTACACACTGCTTGGCCTTTTCTAATGATCCGGGAAAGGCTTTGCAGAGCCTACAAATAGGTTTAAGGGTCCATCTGGCACCTCTGAAATCAGGGAAGTGATTGATTCCCACTGTTTCGTGGTGGCCCTGGGACATGTCAGATAATCTACAGTCAGAAGAAGTTAAATATTGCCACCTCATTTAAAAGTGTTGATGACTTGAAAATGTTAGTGAACCTGTGATACGGTTAACTTTGAAGTGACTTTCTTCTCTTTCCTTCGTATTATTACTTATGCCAGCTTGTAAGTATAATTATAAGGAAAATGAGTTTGAATTAAGGTGCTGATAGACTATAGTTACTACTCCTACAAAATAAAATAGAACTAGTGTCTAACCCAGTTATATATAAACTGTGTCGTCGTGACACAAGAGGTAAACAACCAGAGACAGACGATGCCACTGCTATGTATTACAACACCAACATACGTGGGACTAACACTTTAAAAGCAAACCTGAACTGGTTCAAATTTTATTCCTAAAATATTGTCAATCTCCTTTCTTGCCTTTTGATATGTGCAGGGCCAGGACGCTCTTAGTGTTCTGCTTTCCTCTCCTTCCATCCCCTTCACCATCCCTGAGGGACCCCTCCACCAGTTTCTGGCCAATACAGGAAACTCTTGAAAATTGCCTGAGGCCAAATGAAGTGGTTTTGTCTACAGATTTAAGGCAAAGGAACTGAAGGTGCCTGAGAGCTTATGTACCTCCCACGCCTCCTTGGCCAATTACTCACTGACTCAGAAATATGAAGCTCTTTTCCTCTCCAGTCAGGACAAATGCTGAGTGAATTCTACATTCCAAAGAACTTGACATGGTCCCCAATTTAGGCTGAGGCTCCTGCATGGTTTCTTTTGCTTCCCTATCCTGTTGACCTACTCCCTTCCTGGAGTCTCCTGCAAGCACTTCCTTCACAGATGACAAGGCTGGGGATCGGTATGCTAATGCTTCTGAAAAACCTGGCTGAAGAAAATACTGCTGTCTTGAATACAAGAGGTAATTATAAACGTGGAGACAGTCTGTCAGAAATTTCACAGTCCACCCACAGAGCTGTCCCTCATAGGACTGTCATCTCAGATGTGTCACTCCAAAAAAAAAAGTTGAAATCCTTCCCTAAACTAAGCCTGGAGGAGTAATCTTTTTATATACTCAGTCTTTGTACCACAGGAGAGAAGAAAAAATAAGTCAATGTCCACACAAGTTTAAAGATTCTTGTACCAATTGTGGAATTTTTTAAGAGAGAGAAATGTATCACAATCTACTCATCCTTTAAAATTGTTAATGAGAATGTTGCATTCTATTGATTTACCCTGAAGATAATAAAATTTCCACTTTAGGTGCTTTCAGAGGAAGGTGAAAAGCAGAGGAAGAAAGGGGCAGGGGACAGGGAATGGAAGGAAGCATGAGAATCAAAACTTATAATCATGCCTATTGCTTAGTAAGTGCTTATTGTGGCCCACACATCATTTGAATACCCGCACATATATACATATGTATGTATTTATCCACCAACAACTCCACAGGCTGGAGACTAGTATCCTCTTCATATTTCACATGGCAAAACTGCAACACTGAGATGTTAAGAGATTTGTACAAGGTCATCACGCAGTAGGTGGCAGACTCGTGGTCTGGTCCCAGGCAGTCTGGTTCCATCGTCTGCACACTAATTTACTTTGCTGTACTACCTGTCCCTGGAGAGACTGAAAGAAATAAGTAAAAAGAGGCAGAAACAGAAAAGGAAAAAATGGAAAGGTAGTTAAGCACGTAAAAACTGATCCATGCATGAAGATAAAGAATTGGGCAGAAAGGTATCAACAGACAGAAGGTAATGGGAAACTGATACCAAAAGACTCGTATTGTAACACAAACGCAGAGATCTACACACAAAAAAAGGCATGCATACTTTATACAGACATTCCAATATACAAAGCAACACAGTAATGGATGCACTTACAAATAAGCAGGACTCAGGAAAAATGGGATGGGTCAGCATAAGGAGACTAGGAGCTGGAATTCAGGCAGACAGGCTGCTATTGCAGGAATGGCTTCATTGGTACGATCTGAAGGGAACTATCCATCTTTAGGGAGAGAGAAAGGAGGGGAGCCCCCATGAACTATCCTATAAGGGAAAACTAAGTCCAAGATTTGGAATATCCATTTGTTTCCATTATCTATTGCTGTGTAAAAACAACTCCAAAATTTAATGGCTTGACACAATAATTGTTTTTTCTGATATTGGTAATTTGTGTCTTTTTTTATATACAATATTTTTATCAAGGTATTATTGATATGTACTCTTATGAAGGTTTCACATGAAAAACAATGTGGTTACTACATTCACCCATACTGAGTCCCCCCCATACCCCACTGCAGTCACTGCCCATCAGTGTAGTAAGATGCCACAGAGTCACTACTTGTGTTCTCTGTGCTACACTGTCTTCCCCGTGACCCCACACACACCATGTGCTCTAATCACAATACCCCTCAATCCCCTTCTCACTCCCCCCACATCCGCCCTCCCCCACCCCTCCCTTTGGTAACAGCTAGTCCCTTCCGGGAGTCTGTGAGTCTGCAGCTGTTTTGTTCCTTCAGTTTTGCTTCGTTGTTATACTCCACAAATGAGGGAAATAATTTGGTATTTGTCTTTCTCTGCCTGGCTTATTTCACTGAGCATAATACTATTCAGCCATAAAAAAGAAACAAATCCTACCACTTGCAACAACTTGGATGGAGCTAGAGGACACAATAACCATTTTATTACATATCATCATCTTGTGAGTCATTGATTTGAACATATGCAGCTGGGCAATTGTTTTGCTCCTCTGGGTGCTGACTAACTGATTTTAACCCCGTGGCCGTGCTGAGCTGGAAAATCTAAGGTAGCTTCACTTTCATGCATGACACCTAGCCACTGTCAACTGGAAGCCTGGGCTCTGCTAGACCTCTCTATCTCTTTTCATGTATTCTCAGTCCTTTCCACATGATCTCTCAGCAGCATAGTCTGACTTCTTATTGTCTGGCTTGGGGCTTCAGAAAACCAAACCAGAAGCTAGTCTCATAAAATGAAGGTCTAGAACTGGCATAGCCTCTTTCACGTGTTCCGTTAGTCAAAACAGCCTTGTGCTGTGGTAGGACGCCGAGGAAGCCAAAGACACTAGAGGCTTCAAGAATGTAGAGGAATCACAAGGTGCTTGGGTGCTTGAGATTGAAACAATGTAGCAATGTATCCCCGCCCCCCACCAGGATGCAGTGGTATGGAACAGCTTGTTGATGATAGTCATGGAAGCCCATTAGTTTATAATACAGTATCCGGGTATCCTTTACAGCAATAGATTAAAATATAACTAGCATTCTGAATACACCTATAGTGATCTAATAGCTCCCACTGCAACGGTTTCCTGGGTGCTGACCACCCCCGCCCCAACTCTGTAGAAAATGTGTGAAAGGCATGGCCCTGCTGAACTCGGGGCTAAGCTTTTGGATAGGAATCCGCTGATGCTGTTCTCGCCAAACGTCTCGGTGTCCCCACTCCTTGTTTGTAGTTCCAGCACTTTGTGCAACAGTGCCAGCCCAAATTCAAGAAGAGGGCAAACAGACCCTACTTCCTGACAGAAGGAGTGTCAAAGAACTTGTGGCTGTTATCAATCCGCCACACTATTCGAGCAGCAGCAGGCTAGGAATGCACGGATGTCTGAGAAACCGTCAAGGGTTCAAGCCTGGACGCTTTCCAGAAGGAAGCGTCATGGGAAGCTAGCGTTTAAGAGCAAAAAAATGTCTCTGAGGCAACTAGTAAACCCGAGGGTTGGATAATTATAGAAAAGGACAGAAAATGACAGACTGTGCGGCTACAGTCACATGCTTTATTTGGAACTAACCAAACAGGCTGCATTACTTGGCCCAAAATGTTGTCTTCATGGTCTGGATTACGTGTTTACATTGTGAATGTTGTCTTGCCTGCTTACACGGCTTTCTTGTTCAGACTCCAGTCTTGTTTTTAAGATCATAAATTTTGGTACTTTTCATTGTCCTTTATGTTTCTAAAGGACCTTCAATCTGTAAATCTATCTGATACATATGATCTGTTAACAGTACCTAGCTCCGATCAGCATAACTTCTGCTCTATTTGCTAATCAAGAGGCATCCATAAAAGTAGGAGTGGACACCTTACCTGGTAACAGCACTGACCATTGGTAATTATATCAGCAGGATTTCTTCTTCCCAGTCCAAATAGAATAGTTCAAAGCTAAACAGGTGATGTGGGCAAAGCATTTACTTTGAAGTCAAGTAAAAACTACCATGCCAGTTGCAAGATAGGTGACTTGTTTAAGGCATATTTAATATGAACTTAGTACCAGTTATTTTCTAGGATTGTTGGGATCATTTACGAAAATGTATATTATGTGGATAGCACATACTAGTCATTCAATAAATTATAGCAAGCATTATGAATATCATATGAACCCTAATTTCATAATGCAAATAGGAAATTAGAATAAAAGAATACAGAATAAAACTCATAGGTGTAGCACATGGATCTGGCTAAACCTGTGTACCTCTAGAATTTAAATTTCTTAATATTTTATTTTATATGTGTAACTCATATAATTACACATGTATTATGCATATGTGTATGAGTTTACATGTGTAACATATAATTGTGTATTGTAAGTAAATCAGAAAATGCATGTTATGTTATGGCTTTTACCAAAATCCATTTTCAGAAATATTGTTCATTCTATGGTAAATTTGACCAGTGTCTGATTTGGCTAACAATCTATTTGTTCATCTATTCTTCATGAACATGGAAATTTAGAAGATATTATTGTTAATGGGAAGTAATGGACATTTCTGGGGGACTGTAATGACTGCTTTCATGTTCAAGCATATTTTTTAGAGAACAATCATTTCTTAATTATTCTTAGTATACTGAAAAGTAATACACTTGAAAATTGTACACAACACATCAAAAGAAAGTTCCTAATAGGTTAATGGTCTTCGAATATAGAAGAGTCCCCACGTCTATTTCATAGTTTCCCTTAGTATGGAATTTCCTCTTTATTATCAGGACCTGGACACCAGGTCAGCACATAATACTTGTTTCCTTTTTTCTGCACCATCCAATTAGAATTAATCTGTCCCTCTCATGTTTTTAAGGAGAGTATGTTGTGTTTTTAAAGAAATACTTAGTACTGTTATTTAATGCTTTATTTAAGAGTTTGTGTTTATGCCTGTCTCCCCCACTTGATTATGGGCTCATGAAAGGTTGAAGACCGTGAGCCTATGTTCAAAATACCAACCAAAATACAAATCAAAAGACATTGTATATAAAATATATTTTTAATGTAAAATATAATATTAAAAATACAAAAGGACTAAATTTATTAATATACACATAAACCAATCGTGTACTAAATAAACCAACCAAAAACAGATGAAAATATAAATCAATAAATGCTAGTTTTTTATAGCAACAAATGTATTTTTATGGTGGGCTATTTAAAACATATAGCCTTACTGGAGTGTTTCAGAGTAGTTTTAATAAAAAAATATACAGAACTGCAATTCTAGTGTCCTGAAACTGAATTGCAATCTGTAGTAGCATCTTGACCTTGGAATGTGTCAGAAATGAAAACTATCTGGCTTCACCCTAGATATGCTAAATCAAAATCTCTGGATGCAGGAATCAGGAATCTATGTTTTAATAAACTCTCCAGGTGATTTTGATGCATGCTGAAGTTTGAGAGGTACTATTCTGAATACTTGTATAAACTACAAGCTTGAAAAGAATTAAGGAGTCTTTTAGTCTAGCTCTTTACTTACTGGATGAGACAGTGAGGCCAAGAAGGGTTAAGGTACTTGTCTAAATGGCAGAACCAAGATCACAGCCAGAACTTTTGATTCTAGACCAATGTTCTTTTCACTTTAATCCCTCCTTTGAAAAAATCAGTTTCTCTTAAAACAAAACAAAACAAAACAAAATGGCTTTGAACTGATACCACGTGGAATTTGAATTAACACTAGGCAGAATTTGAGACCCGAAATATAGTCACCACTTGTTATAAGTTGTCAAGTTAACCAAAAGTTATTAAGTAAAAGGAAGCATGGAAAGAAAGGTTGTATTCTTTTGGCTGCTGACAAGGAATCATGCAGTGCATGACCTTTCTATTCATCCTATCACTGAGCAAGAAACACTTAGGCACGTGCATGTACACGCACAGTTATACACAGGAAATTTTGTTACAAATACGCAGCTCCATCATGGTGAAGCCCTTCCTCCCAATGAGGGATTTAAGAAGAGCAGATATCTATGTCCTGTTCTACCTTAGAGGGAAGACATTTGTTCTTTCACTGCTGAGAATTATGTTAACTATAGGTTTTGTAGATTTCCTTTTTCAGGTTAAGGAAGTATGCTTTTGTTCTTTCTTTGCTGAGCATTTTTATCCTGATTGTTTTGTTAGAATTAGAATTGTGTCAAGTATTTTTCTGTTTTTGTTGAGAGGAGTTTTTAATGTGATTTTGTTCTTTTTTACCTTGTGATAGAGTAAATACATTGACCTGTTTTCTGTTAAACCAGCCTTGTATTCCTGGGAAAAAGCCTAAATTGTTAATATATATTGTTATAATATATAGGGCTCAATTTGCTAAAATTTCATTTAGAATGTTTGTACAGATGATTATGAGGAATATTGATCTGTACTTTCTCTTATTTCTTTGTTTTGTTCTTGGAAAGCCTTTGCCTGGTTTTGGTGTCAGTCTACTGTTAGCCTCATAAAACAAAATAGAAAGTATTCCTTACTCATTCATTTTTGGAATAGTTTGTGTGGAATTAATATTGTTTTACCCTTAAATATTTGTTAGAGCTCATCAAGTAAGCAATCTGAGCCTGGAGTTATCTTTGTGGGAAGTTTTATAACTACAGTTTCAATCTCTGTAACAGATAACAGCAGTATTCAGATTATCTATTCCTGCTTGGGTTAGCTTTGATAACTAATGTCTTTAAAGGAATTTGACAATTTCCTCCCTCCATGGCCTAGAAACTCTCAAAACATTTTAAAAAGGAAATCACAGGACTCACCTCCTTGGTTCCCCATTTGTCAGAAATCAATGTCTTTGTAGCCTTATGTACAGTGTTTTGAAAATTATTGTTTCATATTATTTATACATTTTAAAATTTGTTTCATATGTGTGGGTAAACCGCATCCATAGTTCTTCACCTTGGCCAGAAGTGAAAGTCTTCCAGCATTCTTTTGCTTAGTGTTTATATGTGTTTATATATTTTCTTGTGTCTGGCAGAGCTTTTCCCATGTTTTCACTTTTAACTTACCTGCTCTTTTCTATTTATATTACATTTCTTGGAGACAGCCTATAGAGCTGCACCTTTAAAAAAAAACAAATCCAATCTATCTCTGAATTCTCTTCATTTTAATTGGTGTGTCAGGCTATTTACATTAAATATAATTATCAATATTTTTTAGTTTAAATCTATCATCTTGCCATTTGTTTTCTAATTGTCCCATCTGCAATTTGACCCATTTTTTTCTTCCTTCTTTTGGATTGTGGATCATTCTTTATTCTATTTTATTCCTCCTGCTGATTTATTACCATTTCCTTTTCTATTTAATTGTTTAGTGACTGCTTTAGGGTTACAATATACCTTAACATTACAGTTCACCTTCAAATAATTTTTTAACTCATATATAGTCTAAGAACATTTTTCTTCCATTTACCCCATTCATCCTTTGTGCTATTTTTGTCATATATTTTATTCTACAAATGATTTAAATTGCATGATGCATTGTTATTATGTTTGCCTTAAACAGTCTTCATAGTTTAAGGAGATTAAAAGGTTAGTTAGGAATAAGATAGCCATCTTTCATCTATTTATTATTTCAGATGCTTTTCATTCCTTAGCTTAAATCCAAATTTCCTTCTGATTATCATTTTCCATGTGCCTGAAGAATTTTTTCCCCACATTTCTTGTTGTACATGTTCAGTGACAATGAATTCTTTCACCATTTATTAATCTGGAAAAAATGTTTTATTTCTCTTCTGTATTCAAAACATATTTTCAATGGCTAAAGAATTCTAGATTTTCCATGTTTTCTTTCAGTGTTTTGAAGATGGTACTACAGCCACTGTTGTCTGGCTGCCACTTTTTCTACTGTTATTCTTAGATATGTTCCACTAGCATTATGACTTTTTCTCTGGCTATGTCTCAAGGTTTTCTCATTTCCTCTGGTTTTCTGTAATTTGATTATAATGTGATTTAGCATAGTTTTCTGAGTTACTTTTTTTTTGGTATCATTAATGTACAATCACTTGAACAACTTTATGGTTACTAGACCCCCTATTATCAAGTCCCCCCACATACCCCACTACAGTCACTGTCCATCAGCATAGTAAGATGCTATAGAATCATTACTTGTCTTCTCTATAAATACTGCCTTTCCCATGTCCCCCGCCGCTGCATTACATGTGCTAATCATAATGCCCCTTTCCCCCCCTTATCCCTCACTTTCCACCCATCCTCCCCAGTCCCTTTCACTTTAGTAACTGTTAGTTCATTCTTGGGTTCTGTAAGTCTGCTGCTGTTTTGTTCCTTCAGTTTTTTCTTTGTTCTCATACTCCACAGATGAGTGAGATCATTTGGCACTTGTCTTTCTCCTTCTGGCTTATTTCACTGAGTATAATACCCTCTAGCTCCATCCATGTTGTTGCAAATAGTAGGATTTGTTTTCTTCTTATGGCCGAATAATATTCCACTGTGTATATGTACCACATCTTCTTTATCCATTCATCTACTGATGGACATTTAGGTTGCTTCTATTTCTTGGCTATTGTAAACAGTGCTGCGATAAACATAGGGGTGCATATGTCTTTTTCAAACTGCGCTGCTGCATTCTTAGGGTAAATTCCTAGGAGTGAAATTCCTGGGTCAAATGGTATTTCTATTTTGAGTTTTTTGAGGAACCTCTATACTGCTTTCCACAATGGTTGAACTGAGTTACTTTTTATTGATCTTCCTCGATCAGTGATTTCATCAAATTTGGAAAATGTTCACCTATTATTACTGCAGATTATTTTCTGACACCCCCCCCAATACCACCTTTTTTCTCTGAGATTTCAATTACTCATATATTATACTGCTAGATATTGTCCTACTGGATATTGATTCTTCACTTTGTTTTTTAAATGTATTTTTTCCTCTCTGTGCTTCATTGCAGTTAGTTTCTATTGCTATGTCTGTAAGTTCACTGATCTCTTTTTCTACTGTGTCTAGTCTGTTCTAATTCCATACGGTACATTTTCATTTTTCATTTCTGATACTGTATTTTTCATCTCTAAGAAGTTGCATGTGGGATTTTTTGTATCTTTTATATAAAAGAAGACTTTATCCTCATTATTTCATCTTTTGTTCTACCTTCATGAACATGGGGTCATATTTATAAGAGCTGTTTATACATAATTGCTAATTTTATCATCCCTGTCATTTCTGGATCAAATTCTATTGCTTGATCTTTCTAATAGTTATGCGTTGTATTTTTCTACCCATTTGCAGAATTTTAAAAATTTTAACTTTGGTTGGTGATGGACATTATGGATTTTATACTATCATTTGCTCTATTTTGTAATATTTCTTTAAAATGTGTTGATTTTTGTTCTGGCATATTACTTGTAACATGTAAGTTATAGGTAAATTACATAATAGATAAGTTACTTATAATCAGATCATTTTTTTGAGTCTTCTTTTATTGTATTTGGTACTTTTTTATAGTCTGTAATATAAAACCTAAAATTTCAAGTGCTGCCTTGATATCTTTGAGTTTCACGGGCTCCAAAGGCCTTGCTGTGTGTTTCCCTGCTCTCATCAGATATGCCCCTTGCCCACTGGGAAAGGCTGCCATGCCCGTCTAGTTAGTTCCCCTCAACCTAACATGTTTCATCTCATTGTTTCAACCCCCAAAATTATTCAAACAAGGCAATAACGACATCCCACAAGAATCAAGGGATAGATCCTGTGACAATAAAGCCTGCCTCCCACAGGTCCTTTGGGATTACTTTGCTTTCAGGTACAACACCCATGTGGCCCTGAATAGCAGGTGGTGTCCACTCCCCAGCTGGGAGTCTATGTGGTCAGTAAACTTCTACCAATCTCCTGTCCATTATTGGGTGTCATGCATTTGGCCATCTTATACTATTTGATGTTGGGGAACCCTTCTTTACCAACAGAGTGAACAGAATGTTGTCAGAAGTTTCCAAAGCAGCCTCCCATCTAGAGCTAATGTAGTTCCACTAAGGTGATGCTCTCTTGAGAATTCTATCTGATGAACTTTGTATTATGTGGGTCTTTACATGTTTGCTGTAGGAAAATAAACAATTCCCAACCCTATGTGATTTCTAGGAATTATTCTACTCACTCTATCATGGTAATTCTTTCTGTGACCCTCAGGTAGTTTTCCTCTCATGTAGATCACTTTCAGCCAAAGGCTCAAGAAAGCCTTCTAAAAATCTCTGGAACTCTTTCTTTGCATTTTTTTTTTCTCTCCAGTAATCTCACCAGCAAATTCTAGCCAACTCAGCCTCCCCAAAACCTGACCTTTTCTCTTCAACTTAGCAAGATGCTTGAGCTCTGTTTGGATCCCTATAACTACTACAGCATGTCTCTAAGCAATAAACTGGTAGACTCATAGGACTCTCACTGTTTATTTCCCTTCTCTCAGGAGTCACAGCCCTGTGCTATTTGCTGTCCAATGTCTGAAAACTTATTTCTCATGTGTCTCTTTCTGTAGTTGTTTAAGGCAATAAATGTGGGTAAAATCGTGTCCCTATTAGTTAATCTTGACTAGTAGAGAAAGTTCTAATTTAAAATTTTAAAATGCATTTAAAAAAAATAATTATGTGCTCATAAATTTTAAAAAGTATTTAGTTTCCAAAAATAAATAAAAGCTAATTTCTCCTTTAAAAGTTTTGAGAATTCATAGATGTGTAAAGGACTTAGGTTTTAAAGATTTACTTTGAAACCCTGGAAACTGTCAATTTTCACTAAGATATATGTATATTCCTTGGCAATATTTCCTATTTTTTCTCAATTCTCTTTCTTATTTTTTCTATCTTACAGATCGCTTGTCATCACAGAGCTCTAGATTAAAATAAACTTCTCTTATCTTTCTAGCTCCACTTTCAACCCCATTTCAGATCTCTTGCCCAGCAATGCAGAATGTCCTTTACCACTGTCTTCACTGTGATATTACCCTCCTCAAAACTGAAGGATAACTTTCTACTGCTCACATAATTAAATCAAAACTTCCAATTTTTGAACTGATAAACCATCCCACAAAACAAATGTTGTATATTGATAGAATTATACTCTGCCTAAATTTTAAAAGTGTAACTTATTTTCACTAATAGCATGAGTCACAGACTCAGTGATATTAAACTGGGATATGTTTATCTTCCTGTTTTTTTAAATTTATTTGTCAGTATTTGAAAGATGCTTTAGGAATAATTCTCATTTTTTTAATATATACATATTTTTTATTTTGCTATTATTAATGTACAATTTAATGAGAAATTCTCATTTTTTATCTAACATTTATTGAATGTTCACTATTTGCTGAGTGCTTTATTACACATAATGGATAGATGATAGATAATATAGGGTTATATGTAATACAGTGATTAATCACTTAACATAATATAGTGTTGAATTTTAATACAATCCAATAGAGTCTACACCAATTTTCATATTACTGTTGAGGAAATAGGTAGTTAATGAGATATACAATGAGTATATCACAGACCTGAGATGTATATATGTTCTATTTCCAGAACTGATTGTCTCAATCACCATATATAAATGGACAATGTAGAAAATAAAAAGAATGCAATTTGTTCTTTATTTGTGGAATCTTCAAATAACAAATTATAATACATGCAAAGAAAGTATAAATAGGTAAAGAGTGATGTATAGTGACAAAAAGGAAAAGCAACATGACTAATAATCATGTAAGTTTATATACTATTGTATCTCATATATCACACCACTTTTTCAACTAATTTATTTAACTATCACTTGAATAAATTACCATTTATTTTAAAACCACTAAAAATATAACACAAAACAGTTTAAAGAATTAAACATTTTCAGATGCACAAAAAGAATAAATAAATGTACCATATTATTCTAAGCTCATGAATGGTCAGTTAGATCAAAAATTATAACTGTAGGGTATTCATGAATAAGCTTAATACTAACATTTATATAATAGTTGTGTATTGACTTAATTCAACAGAAATTCTGTGACCTTTTCATACATCCTTGTAATAGGAAAACTTTCATTGCCCAATTTTACACAAGCAAAACTTCACTAAATTAAAAAAGCAGATACAGAACATCAAAGAACAATGTTACAAATGTAAGCTAAGAAAATGGTATGTAAAACATGTAACTTCCCCAAAACATTATAAAGAAAAGTTTTATGTGCTTTTATAAAATTAAGTACAAAATAATGACAAGAAACTAAGGGTTCCAATCCAAGAGATTAGACAAAATAAGAGTAAATGAAAAATAAGACAGATACAGATAAAAGGAATTCATAAAGCTAAAAGCTGGATTTTTTTCTTACTAAAAAGAAATAAATGGCAGAATTTGAAAGCAGAAGAGCATAAGCAAACACAGATTGCTGAGCTGATATAGATGGCTTCCTTCTGACTACAAAGAAAACTTTGGATAAAATATATTTTAGAGGTATTAATACAACTCTTAACTTGAAAGATAAGAAAACTCCAGAAGCTGTAATAGAAATAAAACAATTACAGAGAGCAAAGTCGGAGCTCATGTCCTGGCCCATGGAGTGAGTGAGTAAGTCAATCAGATACAATCGCTGGAACCGGGATTCTAAGGCGAATAGAAAGACTGAAATGTAACATAGTATCCATGTGGTGAAAACTTAACAAGCATTTCTCAGAAACTGATATTTATAGCATAGTCATTGATAGTTACTGTTGAAAAACCTTTTTCTAAAAGATGTCAGCAACAAATAGAGAACAGTTAGGGGGTGCACATTATTTTCAAGCTCAAGATATTTTCAAAAGTTGACCAGGTTCTAGACCACAAAATATGCTTGACAAATGCTAAAAAATTAATAAGACATATCACATTCCCTAACTACTCTGCTACAAAATGAAAAGCCAATAATATGTAGCCTAAAAAATAAACAAATAAATCAAAATCATAACAAATATCTGAACATGTAAAAAAGCACAGTTACATAAGTCATGAGTCAAAGAAAAAATAACGGACAGTGTTTATTATTAAATGTTAAGTCATGAATTACAACAAAACTCTCATAGAGCAAAATTGTGAAATGCAACTAAAACAGTTTTTAGAGGAAAATGCATAACCTTATAATGTACATGTTAAAAAAATGAGAAAACTACCAATTAATGAGCTAATCATCCACCCAAGAATGTAGAAAAATAATGATGGTAAATCCTAGAAATAGAACAAAGAGAATACTAGAACTAAGATCAAACATCAATTAATACAAGAAATGAAGATACAAACCAAAAAATAATTTTTTGATTAAAAAACAATAAAATAGTAAAATATATAATAAGATTGATGGAAGAGAGAGAAGTAGGGAAAGGAGAGATGGGGAGGGAAAGAAGTGGGAGAGAGGAGAGATTGAGAGAGTTGTGCTGGTAAACTAGTGCTCTCTGGGGTGGGGGTAGGCCCCATCTGTGAAATGTCTGATTCCCCTAGTGCAAGGATTCCCACTACTGCTGATGTTAACCTACATCTACCAACATGATGTCGCTATGCAAATTTAGAAAAGATGCATAGGCTTGGCTCTAAGTGGACAGTATAAGCCAGCTCCAGCATACTGCTGGGGAGAAGTCACAAACAAATAGTATTAGAACTGAAAATGTGACACAATGCAGTAAAGATTTAAAGCATTGTAAGAAAATAACCTGAATAATTCTGCCAACGTAAGTGAAAACTTGGGAAAAGTTGACATTTTCTTAGAGAACTATACCAAACAAACCTAAAAAGAAACTAGACTAGAACTAGGTCATTAACAGAGTGAATTAAAAGTTTAAAATCCACTTATTCCTTAAGAAAAGAAAACAAACAACTTGGCCGATCAGATTTTATAAATGAGTTTTTGCAAATATTTAAAACAGTGGTTCTGAGAACAAAGGCATCCACATTACCTGGGGATTTGCTAGGAATGCAAATTCTCAAGTTTCACTTCACACCTATTAAATTAGAAATTTTGAGTATGAGGCCAATGAACCTGTATAGTGATGCATGCTGAAGTTTGAGAATTATTGTTTCAAGGAAAAGATCAACTAAAATTATATAAAATATTTTAGGGTCTAGAAAAAGAAGGAATTTTCCTCCAGTGGAATTGTTTTATGAGGCCAGTAGAACCTTCAGTCCAGAACCGGACATAAATACTATAACAAAGGAAAATTATAAGCTGATGTCACATGAGATATAAACCCTCTAAACAAAATATTAACAAATGGAATCCACTGAAGCTTCTGTGTGTTTGTTTCTGTCTGTGAGGGCCAAGTCTAAATTGGGACTGTCCCAGGAACCAAGAGATGATTTTATATCAGGAAATCTGTTTGTTATTTGCCACATTAACAAATTAAGGAGAAAAGCTATATGATGATGTCCATAGGTATAGAAAGTATTTTTGAAAAAGTTTAAATACCCATTCATGATAATTATTAACATTATTATTATTGTAAACTCTCAGCAAACTAGAAACAGAAAAAATTTAACCTGACCAAAACTATCTATTCAAAACTGTCAATAAATATAATATCTGATAAAATTACAGATACATTCCTTTTAAATTAGGAACAAGACCAAGATACCTAATACCACTTGTATTCAGCATGTTATTGGATCTCTGAATCAGTGTAATAAGGTAATAAATGAAATAAAATGATATGGATTAAAAAGAAAGAAAACTCATTGTTTTTAAAATGGTATTATTGTGAATACAAAAATTCAAGACACTTTACAGATAAATTAATTAATTAAGTTCAACAA
The DNA here is from genome assembly GCA_032199065.1 of Smutsia gigantea. Classification (NCBI taxonomy): domain Eukaryota; kingdom Metazoa; phylum Chordata; class Mammalia; order Pholidota; family Manidae; genus Smutsia; species Smutsia gigantea. The sequence goes on from JAVSCE010018022.1 coordinate 190,856, forward strand.
GGATCACTTTAAAAGTTCAATGATTCCTCTGCTATAATAATATAACATCTCATTATAAAACATAATATCAATAATAATAATAGGTCTCATTCACAATAACTTTAAAATTTTTAAGCCGTTTAAGAATAAATCTAACAAAATAAGCAAGATATACAACCCAATTATTTAAAGATATAAATGCTAAGTAGATGGAGAGTATAGAGTGCTTGACTCAATTATTTCAATTTTCAATTTTAATTTTTTTAATTTAATTTTAATTGAAAAGGATGACTAAATTATCTTAAAGATTTAATTTCTTCCCAAATTAGGGTTTCAAGATTTAGCAAATAAAAATAAAGAACACTCAGTTAAACTTTATTTTCAAATAAATAATGAATAACTCTTTTGTATAAGTATGTCCCAATATTTAATGAGATATACTAAAAAAGTATTGCATGAAATATATATATATATACACTTTGTTGTTTATCTGAACCTTAAATTCAAATGTATCTTGTATTTTATTGGGCAACCCTATGCTAACTTAATTTGTTGACCCAGTATAATCTAATAAAATCCCAACAGGATTTTTCATGGAATTTAGAAATAATCCTAAAAATCATATGGAAGAGTAAAGCATGTAATACATGAATATGAAAATAGCTTTTCCAAAAATAACGGATTGTATAAAGAAACCCTAGACTTTTCTCTTACTCTCACACCACTACCACATTCACAACACTTGTATATGACACCCGGCATGTGGGGGTTTTCCCCTCACCGAGCAATTCTGCAACACCAGCTGTGTGTCCTACAATTCAACTCAGTCATGACACTGTCTACCAGGAGGCAGCATCGGATCCCACAGGCTAAGGGCTCAGTCCCCCATCTCAGATGCCAACTGCAAGTCCAGGTTTTTACCTGTACCTGTGACTGCTCAACTATAAATCAGTCAGAAGCCCTCAGTTTTGATTAATTTGCCAGAACGGTTCACAGAACTCCCCAAAATAATTTACTTACTGTTTACCAGTTTGTTGTAAAAGGGTATTATGATAAAAGATACAGATGAACATCCAGATGGAAGGGATGCATAGGGAAAGTTTTATGGGAAAGAGCATGGAGCTTCCATGCTCTCTCCAGGCACACCACTTTCCTAGTACCTCCATGTGTTCAGCAACCCAAAAACTCCCTGAACCTGGTGCCTTTGGAATTTTTTATGGGGCCTTCATCATGTGGGCATGATTATCACTAACTATTTCTAACCCTTCTCCGCATCCTGAAGGATAGGAGCAGGCTCATTCCAAGCTTCTAATCATGATCTGGGCTTTCTGGTGACCAGTCCACACCAGGAGCCCACTAGGAATCATTGCTGTTGCCCAGGAAATTCCAAGGGATTTAGGAACAAGGGTCAAACACCAATTAGAACAAAAGATGCTCCTAGTACTCTTATCACTTAGGGAATCAGAAGGATTTTAGCTTTGTAGCAGAAACCAATAAATATATATTTCTATTATCTCACAGGTAGGTTTTTGCCTTAGACTTATATGATTACAGAGACATTTTTAAGAAGTCTAGCAAAAAACAGGGAGCATCTTCTCCAAATATAAATTCAAATTTTACCCCAGAACTCAGAAATCTCAGCGCTGATTATACTGCACTGGCCTATTCATTCCTGCCAGGTGGCAACAAGATGGGAAAGGAGAACCTCCATAACCCTGGCCATTACCGTCACTCATTTTCTTCTCTTCCATCAAAGATTCAAAGAGTGCTTTTGATTTGAAGCAATAAAAAGCAAAAAATGAAAGAAGCATAATTTGAAAATGAGTCACAACCGTCATTTGACCTTATAAACACATCCCAGGCATGATCTGATCTTAGCCCCGTCCTGTGGATAGACGCATCATCTCAAGAGAAAAATAGACCAAATGGACAGACAGTGCTGGTAGGATCAATTTAGAATACTATCCTGTTAGACAGATGCAACCAGGTAACAAGAGAATTTGAACAAAAAGCATACTTACACAAAAATGCAAACATGAGTAGAACTTGTATCACCAAGGATCCTTAATGTGCAAGAAATAAAAATCAACCCAGCCTAAAAAGCACAGAGGAATATATTGGAGGACTGAATATAGGACATCTTTAAATAACCTCAGAGTCGGTCTTGGAAAAGTCAGAAGTTTAGGAAAAGTGTCCGTGGGGAAAATGGAAATGAATGGACAGTCACAACCAGATGGGACAGATCAGCTCCAACTGCTTTTCCACCTCTTCCCACATACCACATGAGCTTCAAACTCCAAAGAGAGGAGAGCATCAGATTAGTATAGCTTGGGTCATATGTCCATCCCTTGGTCAGGGGGGAATGGGGACATCTTGATTGATAGTTCCATGGTTGTATCCAATAGCGAAGGAGTAGTTTTCCCTATGTAAGTCCAGGGCACCATTTCAAAAGAAGGGGAAATGGGGTTTGGCAAGCATAAGCAACAGATGTCCACTACATGACTGAATAACACAGGTTTTGGGAAATGTACCAATGTAGAACAATGTTATGATTACCAGTTGAAACTTGGTGCAAGACCATTATTGTTTTTTATGAAAAAAGATATTTCCCAATATTAATAATACTAGGAAGTGTTAATATAAGAGTAGGAAATGAGTTGGGCATCCGGCTGGGAGAGGAAAAGGGTCTCTTCTCAGTCCCTGGGGCTGGAGGCATTACGCTGACAACAAGATGTTATTCTAGAACTGCTCCTCCGGCGGCTGTGGGAAATCTGTTTACTGTGTAAGGTGCAGCAGCAACAGCAATGATAAAAGATAAGCTACTTTCTGGAGCTCCCCGTATCCATGACGGTGGCTGCGGAGTCCTCCATGTCGGGGAAAGCACCTCAGAGTGAATAGTGGGTAAGTGGAGCATGGTCAAACAATATATAAGTAAATACATAAAAAGAAGAAGAGGAAGATGGCGACAAGACACACACAGGCAACCTGCCCTTTCCAACAATACAACAGAACAAGAAAACCATTTGGAACGCGGGAGAGTTTTCTTTCCCCAAGGTCAGTTTTCTCAGTGGTGACCAGTAGAGGGCCCATGGCCAGCAGAGTGACTAACCCTCGAGAATGGCTCGCAGCAGCATAGAAACAAGGTGAGAATGACGGTGTGAAAGAAACTGATCGTTCCAGAGCAAGCGCATATGCATCCGACCCCCTTAGTGAGAATCCATGTAACCATTCTTGCATAATATGGTAACATATAAAAAGACAAAAAAGAAAACAGAAGCACAGACATATACACATTGTATGTAAATGTGTATACATTTCTGTGTATGTGTACATGCAATACACATAATCTATACTTCATTTGGGAAATAATTGCTAATATTTCCAACAGCTTTTCATTCCCCTTTTAGTTTGTTTAAGGTATTTTTGACATAGAGAGGCTTGCCATTTTTATGGTATCAAACATTGTCCTTTTCCTCTGGAATATCTTCCATTTCTTTTATGCTTGGCAAGTTCTTCCCTATAAAAGACCTGTAATTCACTTAAAATAACTTTGGCATAGACGGTGTGCTATTATGTATATGTTACCTGACTTAGGCTACACATTATGTATGGTTATTTGTCCTAATTAGGTTTTCCCATCCAAAGGGCAATCAGCTAACATTCAATCAGAAAGACCACACTCCAAAGGCTCCAAGTGCTTCAGCTAGTTTATCTCTGATTACCACCAGAACTTTTACTAATCAATATATGAATGGTAGAAGAGGGTTTTTGTTGGTGAGAGGGTTCTTACTGGTGAAATTAATGGCATTTGAAATATGCACACTGGATAAAAATTTCAGAAACCCTTCCCTTGCCTGAAAATATTCAAGAATCTAGGGAACCTATACCCTGTTTGCTTAGGGATGGCACCAAGGCTTGTCGCCATGATGAGATGTTTGCTGCACTATAATAGAAAGTTGATAAATGGTTGCATGTATGGGAAAGTTTGATTTGAGAATTGCTTTCTTTATAACCTGATAGAGAGGTTGTAGGAAAGTCATTAATCCTCACTCACCTCTAACCCTTGGAGGTTACTATTAATTAACAAAAAAGAGTTGTAAAAGACCAAATCGGCTTAGGCCAATTCACCAGAACCTGTTAAATGTCCATCTGTGTTTTCTTCTAATTTATTTCATGGTTTTATTTTTTATACCTAACTCTTGACCCATCTGGCATTTAATCTCAAACAGCTACAGGAGTGAAACTATTCATTTAAATGCATGAGGCAAGCTGGTGTAAAACAGGAGGAAGGAAGAACTGTGCCAAACTGCAGAGCAGCAGGGGGCCGCCACTCCTCAGTTTCTGCCAATTGCTGCCATCTGGGAGTATGGGTCCAAGGTGGCATATCTTTTGATTTACTTTTTCTTCCCAAGGCTTTTCTTTTAAACATTTATATTTTGATGAACAGATTTTTTATTTTTAAAATATCATACAACAAACAGTACACATTTGTGGCCCAGTTATGGCACAAGGGTGGCCATTTTTCAATCTTTGCTTCATAGTGTAAGAGGTGGATGCAAAACACATTTTCCTCCAAGTAGGCAATTACACAAAACTCTTTGTTGAAAATACTTTTATTGTTGAGATCTTACTCTTCCTTCATCAAACACTGTACACTTGCATACTAGCAGCTATTATTTCCTGCATATTTGGTTAAATTTAATAACTTGCCCAGCTCCAACAACATCCTTTCAGATTTTGATTTGAAATTTTAAATTAAGCCCTTATTAATCCAAAAAATTAAATAACATCAGTAACATATTTAAGAAACAAGTAACTAATATGTACTTTAATATTTTTTAAAATATTTAAAATTTCTATATTTTTATCTAAACATTTGACTTAAGTAGAAAGTTCTAAGAATTTTATAACTTATTTTTTTGTGTTTTCTAAATATATAATTGAATAACTGGTCATCATTTTCTGGGCTATAAAACATTTCATATAACATGGAGAGTTTTTATTTACTGAAAGCTTGAAAGAGCTCAACAGTAAAATTGTCACACCTTGGAAATATTTTTTGAAGTAGTTCCATGATTACTGGTTATGTGCTTTGTGATTCTAGTCATTATTTTTCTAAAAAATTATCTTATTTGTTCATGTAAGACTTACTGATTACAGCCGTGTGACTTTGACTCTATTCTCAAGGGACTTACAATTGCAGAAGCAAAAACAAATAATACACCAAGAATTAATTTTAAAATATCAAGTAATGAAAAATGCTCTGGTGAAACTAAGAGTACAAAATGCTAGGGAATGACAGGCTGAGGGTAGTTGGGGAATTATGGACAGTCAGAAAAAACCTCTCTGAGGAAGTGACATTTAAGATGAGACACTGAGAAGAAGAAACTACCAAAGATCCAGGGAAGGAGATGTGGCTCAGTCCATCTGAGCTGCAATCACAAAATACCAAAGACTGAGTAGCTTATAAACAACAAAAATATTTTGCTCACATTTCTGGAGGCTGCAAGGTGAGATCAGGATGCCAGCTTGGTTGGTGAGAGCCAGGCTGCAGACCTCTTGTATCCTCAGAGGGTGGAGGGCCTACAGAGCTCTATGAAATCTCTGTTATAAGGGCATTAATTCCATTTATGAGGGCACTACCCTCATGACCTAATCTCTTCCCATCATCCCCACCTCCTAATACCATTACCTTTGGGAATTTAGGATTTCAAAATGCATTTTGGGGGGACACAAATATTCAGGCCATAGCAAGATTCCATGTAAAGTCACAGTCCAAAGTGTAGGGAAAATTTATTTGTGTACAAAGATTGGTATATTCCAAGTTACTCACATTACTGGAATTTTCAGATTTATTAGTACAGTGTTATCTAGCAATGCTAACTTCCTCCATGTTTATGGCTGTTTTTCTCTCTCATTCTTACTAGTGTTTATTTGCATTTTACCTCTTTTCTTAATAAAATTTGCCCAAGGTTTACCTGTTATATGGTGCATTTATTTTTAAAGCAAACAAACTTTTGGACTCTTGATTCTACATTTTTATATTTAATATTTTACTCCTCTCTTCTTGTGCTCTTTAAAACATTTGTCTTTGCTTTTTATTTTTAGTAATAAAAATATTATAAGACTGAAGTCCCTGAGGTAAGTTTTGCTCATGTTCAAAAAAATGCTAATACATTGTGTTCTTCTCATTCATGTTTTAAGATTCTCTTAAATTATAATATTGATTTTATCGTTGGCCCAAAATTTAAAAACTGTACTTTGAACTCTGAAATGATAAGGTATTTTTTCCTATTGAATACTTTGTTAATAATACTCAGCTTAATTACATTGTTAACAGAAAATGTGACCTGATCAACTTTTTTTTAATATAATTTATTTTATTATCATTAATTTACAATTACATGTGCAATATTACGATTATTAAACTACCCCTTCATCAGGTCCCCCCCACCAACCCCATTACAGTCACTGTCCATCAGCGTAGTGAGATGCTATAGAATCACTACTTGTCGTCTCTGAGTTGTACTGCCCTCCCCGTGCCCCCCCAACATTACATCTGCTAATCGTAATGCCCCTTTTTTCCCTCTTATCCCTCCCTTCCCGCCCATTTTCCCCAGTCCCTTTCCCTTTGGTAACTATTAGTCCGTTCTTGGGTTTTGTGAGTCTGCTGCTGTTTTGTTCCTTCAGTTTTTTTTCTTTGTTCTTATACTCCACATATGAGTGATATCATTTGATACTTGCCTTTTCGGCTTGGCTTATTTCACTGAGCATAATACCCTCTAGCTCCATCCATGTTGTTGCAAATGGTAGGATTTGTTTTCTTCTTATGGCTGCATAATATTCCATTGTGTATATGTACCACATCTTCTTTATCCATTCATCTACTGATGGACACTTAGGTTGCTTCCATTTCTTGGCTATTGTAAATAGTGCTACGATAAACATAGGGGTGCATATGTCTTTTTCAAACTGGGCTGCTGCATTCTTAGGGTAAATTCCCAGGAGTGGAATTCCTGGGTCAAATGGTATTTCTATTTTGAGTTTTTTGAGGAACCTCCATACTGCTTTCCACAATGGTTGAACTAATTTGCAGTCCCACCAGCAGTGTAGGAGGGTTCCCTTTTCTCCACATCCTCGCCAACATTTGTTGTTGTTTGTGTTTTGGATGTTGGCCAACCTCCCTGGTGTGAGGTGATATCTCATTGTGGTTTTAATCTGCATTTCTCTGATGATTAGCGATGTGGAGCATCTTTTCATGTGCCTGTTGGCCATCTGAATTTCTTCTTTGGAGAAGTGTCTATTCATGTCCTCTGCCCATTTCTTAATTGGATTATTTGCTTTTTGCTTGTTAAGGTGCATGAGTTCTTTATATATTTTGGATGTCAACCCTTTATCAGATACGTTTTTTATGAATATATTCTCCCATACTGTAGGATGTCTTTTTATTCTACTGATGGTGTCCTTTGCTGTACAGAAGCTTTTCAGCTTGATATAGTCCCACTTGTTCATTTTTGCTTTGTTTCCCTTGCCCGGGGAGATATGTTCATGAAGAAGTTGCTCATGTTTATGTCCAAGAGATTTTTGCCTATGTTTTTTTCTAAGAGTTTTATGGTTTCATGACTTACATTCAGGTCTTTGATCCACCTTTAGTTTACCTTTGTGTATGGGGCTAGACAGTAGTCCAGTTTCATTCTCTTACATGTAGCTGTCCAGTTTTTCCAACACCAGCTGCTGAAGAGGCTGTCATCTCCCATTGTATATCCAAGGCTCCTTTATCAAATATTAATTGACTGTATATGTTTGGGTTAATGTTTGGATTTTCTATTCTGTTCCACTGGTCTGTGGGTCTGTTTTTGTGCCAATACCAAATTGTCTTGATTACTGTGGCTTTGTAGCAGAGCTTGAAGTCAGGGGGCATAATTCCCCTGTTTTATTCCTCCTTCTCAGGATTGCTTTGGCTATTCGGGGTCTTTTGTGGTTCCATATGAATTTTAGAATTATTTGTTCCAGTTCATTGAAGAAAGCTGTTGGTAGTTTGATAGGGATTGCACTGAATCTGTAGATTGCTTTAGGTAGTATAGCCATTTTGACAATATTCATTCTTCCTAGCCAAGAGCATGGGATGCATTTCCATTTGTTAGTGTCCTCTTTAATTTCTCTTAGGAGTGTCTTGTAGTTTTCAGAGTACAGGTCTTTTCACTTCCTTCGTTAGGTTTATTCCTAGGTATTTTATTCTTTTTGATGCAATTGTGAATGGAATTGTTTTTCTGATTTCTCTTTCTGTTAGTTCATCATTAGTGTATAGGAAAGCAACAGATTTCTGTGTGTTAATTTTCTTGTATCCTGCAACTTTGCTGAATTCAGATATTAGTTCTAGTAGTTTTGGAATGGAATCTTTAGGGTTTTTTATGTACAGTATCATGTCATCTGCAAATAGTGACAATTTGACTTCTTCTTTACCAATCTGATGCCTTGTATGTCTTTGTTTTGTCTGATTGCTGTGGCTAGGACCTCCAGTACTATGTTGAATAACAGTGGAGAGAGTGGGCATCCTTGTCTTGTTCCCCGATCTTAGATGAAAAGCTTTCAGCGTCTCGCCGTTAAGTATGATGTTAGCTGTGGGTTTGTCATATATAGCCTTTATGATGTTGAGGTACTTGCCCTCTATACCCATTTTGTTGAGAGTTTTAATCATGAATGGATGCTGAATTTTGTCAAATGCTTTTTCAGCATCTATGGAGATGATCATGTGGTTTTTGTTCTTCTTTTTGTTGATGTGGTGGATGATGTTGATGGATTTTCGAATGTTGTACCATCCTTGCATCCCTGGGATGAATCCCACTTGATCATGGTGTATGATCCTCTTGATGTATTTTTGAATTCGGTTTGCTCATATTTTGTTGAGTATTTTTGCATCTACGTTCATCAGGGATATTGGTCTGTAATTTTCTTTTTTGGTGAGGTCTTTGCCCGGTTTTCGTATTAGAGTGATGCTGGCTTCATAGAATGAGTTTGGAAGTATTCCCTCCTCTTCTATTTTTTGGAAAACTTTAAGGAGAATCGGTGTTATTTCTTCTCTATATGTCTGGTAGAATTCAGAGGTGAATCCATCAGGCCCAGGGGTTTTGTTCTTGGGTAGTTTTTTGATTACCAATTCGATTTCGTCACTGGTGATTGGTCTGTTTAGTTTTTCTGTTTCTTGCTTGGTCAGTCTTGGAAGGTTGTATTTTTCTAAGAAGTTGTCCATTTCTTCTATGTTTTCCAGCTTGTTAGCATATAGATTCTCATAATATTCTCTTATGATTCTTTGTATTTCTGTGGGGTCCGTCGTGATTTTTCCTTTCTCATTTCTGATTGTGTTTATGTGTGTAGATTCTCTTTTTCTCTTAATGAGTCTGGCTAGGGGTTTATCTATTTTGTTTATTTTTTCAAAGAACCAGGTCTTGGTTTTATTGATTTTTTCTATTGTTTTATTCTTCTCAATTTTATTTATTTCTTCTCTAATCTTTATTATGTCCCTCCTTCTGGTGACTTTGGGCCTCATTTGTTCTTCTTTTTCCAATTTCAGTAATTGTGTCTTTAGACTATTCATTTGGGAATGTTCTTCTTTCTTTAAATAGGCTTGGATTGCAATATACTTTCCTCTTAGAACTGCCTTTGCTGCGTCCCACAGAAGTTGTGGCTTTGTGTTGTTGTTGTCATTAGTCTCCATATAGTCTTTGATTTCTGTTTTGATTTGGTCGTTAACCCATTGATTAATTAGGAGAGTGTTGTTAAGTCTCCATGTATTTGTGAGCCTTTTTGATTTCTTTCTAAAATTTATTTCTAGCTTTATACCTTGGTGATCTGAGAAGTTGGTTGGTAGGATTTCAATATTTTTGAAATTACTGAGGTTCTTTTTGTGGCCTAGTATGTGGTCTATTCTGGAAAATGTTCCATGTGCACTTGAGAAGAATGTGTATCCTGTTGGTTTTGGGTGTAGAGTTCTGTAGATGTCTGTTAGGTCCATCTGTTCTAGTGTGTTGTTCAGTGCCTCTGTGTCTTTACTTATTTTCTGTCTGGTTGATCTGTCCTCTGGAGTGAGTGGTGTGTTGAAGTCTCCTAAGATGAATGCATTGCTGTCTATTTCCTCCTTTAATTCTGTTAGTATTTGTCTCACATATGCTGGCGCTCCTGTGTTGGGTGCATGTATATTTATAATGGTTATATCTTCTTGTTGGACTGACCCCTTTATCATTATGTAATGTCCTTCTTTATCTTTTGCTACTTTCTTCGTTTTGAAGTCTATTTTGTCTGATACAAGTACTGCAACACCTGCTTTTTTCTCTTTGTTGTTTGCATGAAATATCTTTTTCCATCCCTTCACTTTTAGTCTGTGTATATCTTTGGATTTGAGGTGAGTTTCTTGTAGGCAGCATATAGATGGGTCTTGCTTTTTTATCCATTCTGTTACTCTGTGTCTTTTGATTGGTGCATTCAGTCCATTTACATTTAGGGTGATTATTGATAGATATGTACTTATTGCCATTGCTGGCTTTAGATTCGTGGTTACCAAGGGTTCAAGGGTTGCTTCTTTACTATCTAACAATCTAACTTAACTTTCTTGTTAAGTTATTGTAAACACAGTCTGATGTTTCTTTATTTCTCTCCCTTCTTATTCCTCGTCCTCCAGTCTTTCTATAATAGGTTTTTTATTCTTTGCCTTTAGTTGGTATTTGGATGGTCTGCTTTCTTTGCTATGATTTTTTTTTCTATGGTGACATCTTTTTAGCCTTAGGTGTGCTTCCCTCTAGAGCAGTCCATTTAAGATATCCTGTAGTTGTGGTTTATGAGAGGCAAATTCTCTTAACTTTCGTTTATCTGGAAATTGTTTAATCCCTCCATCATATTTAAATGATAATCGTGCTGGATACAATATTCTTGGTTCGAGGCCCTTCTGTTTCATAACGTTAAATATATCATGCCATTCTCTTCTGGCCTGTAAGGTTTCTGTTGAAAAGTCTGATGATAGTCTGATGGGTTTTCCTTTGTAGGTGATCTTTTTTCTCTCTCTAGCTGCCTTTAATACCCTGTCTTTATCTTTGATCTTTGCCATCTTAATTATTATGTGTCTTGGTGTTGTCTTCCTTGGGTCCCTTGTGTTGGGAGATCTATGAGCTTTGGTGGACTGCGAGACTACTTCCTTCCCCAGCGAGGGAAAGTTTTCAGCAATTATTTCTTCAAAGACACTTTCTATCCCTTTTTCTCTCTCTTCTTCCTCTGGTACTCCTATAATGCGAATATTGTTCCGTTTGGATTGGTCACACAGTTCTCTTAATATTCTTTCATTCCTAGAAATCCTTTTATCTCTCTCTGCCTCAGCTGCTCTGTACTCCTGTTCTCTGTTTTCTATTCCATTAACAGTCTCTCGCATCTCATCCATTCTGCTGTTAAGCCCGTCGATCGCTTGTCTGATTTCTGTATTGTCTTTCCTCAGTTCCCTCACTTCCTCCCTCAGCTCTTGCACATTTCTCTGTAGGTCCATCAGCATGGTTATGACTTTTATTCTAAATTCTTTTTCAGGGAGGCTGTGCATTTCCATCCCTTCAGACTCCCTCTCTGGGGTTGTCTGGTTGATTTTGGTCTGAACCATATTCCTCTGTCTTTTCATGGCTGTATAATTTGGTCACTGATAGTTGCCACGTATGTCAGCTGGGCTCTTTAAGACTTTAAAAAGAGAAGAAAAAAAAAGAGAGAGAAAAAAAGAAAAAAAGAAAGAAAGAAAAAGAAAAAAGAAAGAAAAGAAAAAACAAAAACAAAACAAAACAAAACAAAACAAAAAAAAACAAAAAAATGCCCACCGGACGTAGATTCTGTGGGAATGCTCTAGGTGGCGCTATTGCCCCACTATTCCACAGCTGTGACTGTGCCGCTCCGCAGGGCCCTTTATCGCTCTGGCAGGGGTGGGAACGAGTAGGAGGCTGTTGATCTCAGTGAGAAGTGTTAAGTATGGATACGCTTCCTCAGTCGCCAGCTAAGGCGTCTGAAACTCCCCAGGACTCCCAGCCTGCTGGGCGGAGTGTGCTGGGGCGATCCGGCTCCTCCACTGGGCTCCTGTCTCTTTAAGACCGCTGAAGAAAGCACGCACTTTTTTTTTTTTCCTTCCCGGGAGCCAGCTGCAAGCACCCTGGCGTGTTCCCCACTCAGATCCTGCCCCTCTGTCTCTCTAATCTCCGCTGCACTGCTCAATGTGGGTCAGCGCTCCCCGCGCAGATCACTGGGGCTGGCTACTTCGCGGGGTGTGCTTCCACTCCCTCCCGGCTCTGAATCCTCTCCTCCCGCCAGTGCGCTGGGGTGGGGGAGGGCTCGGGTCCCGCCGGGTCGCGGCTCCGTATCTTACCCGCCTCTTGGGGTGCCGAGTGCTCTCGGGTGTAGCTGCACGCTGTGCGCTTTCCTGTGTATTCTCGTCTCTCTTTTAGGAATAGGTGTATTTTCTGTGTTTTCGTAGATAAATGTAGTGTTGGGAGATTTCTGCTGCCCTGCTCACACCGCCATCTTCCCGGAAGTCACCCTGATCAACTTTTGATTTGAAAAATTCATTGAAATACTCTTTGCAGTCTAAGTACTTATGTTTCTATTTTTTTTTCCTCTTTCTCTGTTTGGTAATTATTACATGAGCACTGAATATAAGGCATATCCTTCCCTTGAAGATCTAAAGTTTATTATATTCCTATTGATTCAACTTTAAAATATGCAATTTCTCCTTGTCATTGCCTTTCATAAAAAAATCTGTGTACTCTATCAAAAGTTGAGAGATGTATCAATTGTACAAAACAGGTTTTTTCCACATTTTGCATTATATTTCTAACAGTTCACTAAGATTCAGAAATATGAAAGTTTACAGCAAGAATATGGGATTGTTTGTTGCCAGATCTAGGAACTGTATCGCATATCGTGGCATTTTTTTTATTGCAAATACTACATGAAAACTAACTCAAACTGACTAAAACAAACTATTATGAACTCACATTACTGAGATGTTCAGAGTCTCCTAATGTGCTTCAGTGGGCCTCTGTCATCTCTCCGTCCTGCTGTTGTCCACCTAGCAGCTCCATCTTCTGGCTGTTTTTCCTCATGGTAGCAATATGGATGAGGCAGTTCAAGGTGTGACACCTGCATGTGATGCCATCTGGAAGGGAGGTTCTGTATCCCCAAACCTTAGGCAAATGTCCCAGAATTTTCACATGATAGCCCTGCCTTAGGCTAAGTGCCCACATCTCACAGTCATTACTGGGATTGGTATGTACTCGTTGACATAGTCCAGTTCACACTCCATTTGAAGGAATGGAGTAGTGTTTCCCAGATTCTCATGGACCCCCTGTGGAAATCAGGGATAATGAGGAAGAACAGAAAGGGAAACCCAATTCTAGTCAGAGTAGCAGCAAATTCCTTGTCTGTTGAAGTCCTGCTTCCTACTGGCACTTCTATATTCCGCTTTACACTTAAGAGAACTGGAAAAGGTCATTTTTCAGAATCCACAGATCCTTGGCTTCCTGTATGGCACTCTATATGCAAATAGAAGGTGGAAGGGAGAAGTTATTCTGTTCCTGTTCCTGGCTCTGGCTGTGGCAGGGGTAGGTGACCGCTGGTGGCCATGAATTCCTGGATTCCTGCAGCCTCAGGGGGCATATGGGCTCCTGGCTTTCCACTGCAGCCTGTCTAACAGGAGTATGTCACTTGGCTTCTGGGAACACCAGTAAATCCTTTGCTCCTCCAACCTTAGGAAAACGAATGACTTTCTATAGTTACTGATTTCAGGATTTCAGGGTATCCTTATCTTCCTTTTTTTGGTTCTTCCAGTTTTATGATAATTTTACAACCAACTCACTGAATTAAATTCCCTTTGAAATATTTGAGGTAGTTTCTGCTTTTCAAACAGGACCCTATCTAATATACTGCTGTGAAAAATATTTCACGTATCTTGGTTATAAATGTATTAAACCAAACACTGATGTGTATTAAACCAATAATTGATAAAAACCATTCAATACTGATTTTCTAAATCCTAACTATTTTGAGGAAAATGTGGCATTGCAAAGCATATTTGAGGACTGAACAACTGCAAACTATTTCTTTTATGTATAGGGTACACTATTTTATGTCAGTTTTATTCAAATAATAATCTAGCTTTGCAATAACAAATGATTCTGTCAACAATAGAGCAGTTTTTTTTAATCCTTCAATGTTATGCTCATTGAGAGGTAATGTCCTTTAATGAAACAAGCATGGACTTTGGAGATATAACAGCTAATGTTGTCAAAAGACATCTAAAAATCAATACATATATCATGTAAACATACAACTGGGTTAAGAAAGGAATGTTGGGCTTTACAGTGAAACTGTAAAATGTGATTCAAGGATTTTTGTGGACTATTTCCCAGGCATGCAGTTGTTGTAATTCAGTTGTAACTTCTGGGGCTACAGTAGGAACACTGAGAACTAGTCAAAGAGAGCATTGGTTATCACATTAGGCAAAAGAAAAACACAAGGAAAACTGTTTACTATACTAGTATTTACAAAGGAATTCTACCAGGAAAGTATGTACTGCTAGATTACTGTAAGTAGAGTAATATCAGATGGTAGGACAGAAACCAAGGTAAGTATCAGCTCTTGGAGAAAAGTCTTCAATTGAAATAGGAAGCCAAAACTTTTCCTTGGCTTTACTTATATTCATCTGCTGACTACAATGACTAGTGGATTCCTGAATCTGGTTTGTTCTGTTTCCAGACATATGAACATCTTTTGTCCACAGTTATCAGATGATTGCTGGCATGTGGGAAGAAAGTTAGCTTACAGCTGATACACAAAATTGCCCCAGACCAGTGTTCTCAAACTTTTTGATCTCCAGACCCATTCACATTCCTAAAAATTATAAAAGACTCAAAAGAACTGCTGTTTGTGTATGTTAATCTATCAATGTTTACCCTACTGGAAACTAAAACTGAGAACTGTTTAAAAATACTTACAAATTCTTTTAAAAATAATAAGCCCATTAAGTATTAATGTAAGTACATAAATATTTTCTGAAAAAATAACTATATTTTCCAAAACTAAATGAACTTAGTAAGAAAAGCAGCATTACTTTATGTTGTGTAAATCACTTTAATGCCTGATTTGCAATAGCCAAATTCTAATATCTGCTTCTACATTCAATCTGTTGCTACATCGCACACCACATAGCCTCTGGAAAACTGCAGTGTACAAGGGAGGGGAGGTGGGAACACGGCAGCTAGAATGTTAAGAGCTATTGAAACAATTTTCACCTCTGGGACTCTTTGAAAGAATCTCAGGGACCCCAAGGTAACACTAGAAAGCATTTTGAAAACCATTGCCCTAGACTAAGGTATATCAATGGTTTTCAACACATTTTTCACTGTAACATATGTAACTTTCTCATGCACATTTTCAGAGATGTCCTCGGATATTAACTAAATAAAAAGAATGTTTGATCATTAAGCAAAACAAGTAACATCAAACATTTTTGAGTGTTGGAAGGATAGTATGGGGAAGAGCGGTGGCCTGAAGATGTATGGTATTCACAGAAGCATTTTATATGCTTGTGGGAAATAGGCAGTGGATTATGAAAAATGAGCAATTCCTAGCAGTCTGTTGCAACTCCTTTATTGTTGATTCAATGAAGCAAAATTGAACTCCAGTAACATTATTACAAAGATACCTTGAATCTGTTAGGTTCTGATTTATTTCCTTAAGTAAGTGATTTGAAAGTTTGGGCATTTTAACAATCATTGAAAACCAATTACTTTTAAAAATACTTCTGACAATATTGAGATGTGCTGCCCTGTATTATTCACAGAAACTGACCATCATCTTTCCGGTGACCGGCAGAGGTGCAGTGAGTATTGTTCCACACGTTCAATTCGCCTCTATATACAACTGTTGACAAAAAACAAGTTTTTATCATTTATATATTATTTAGTATATAAATATGTGTGCACATATTCAGTCATTCCTTCAGTAGGTATTTACAGAGAGTTTCTCTAAATGTGTTAGACACTATTCTTGACAGTTGGGATACAAAATAGAATGCAAATTCCTGCCCTCAAGAGATTTATGCTGTAGTGTGGAGACAAGACACACAATGAAGATGAATAAGCAAACCAAATCACACCTTTTATTGTGGCAAGTATTAGAAAAAGTAAAGGAGTGGAATAAGAAATATTGGGAAAGGGATGTCATGATTTAAAATACAGTGGCAAGTAGAGGGCTGACTGAACAAACGGTGTTTGAGCACAAAGGGATGAAGCCATTATGCAGAGGGTTCTAAGCAGAGGAAACAGCAACTGCAAAGCTTGAGGTTGAGAATTTGTGTAGTTTTCTGGAACATAAAGTTAAGTGAGCAGTTTGTGGGGTCAGAGGGAACAAGGGAAGCATCTTAGAGCCATTGTTAGGGACTTTGAGTTTTACTTCGTAGTTTTGGAACTCCATGGTAGACTGAACAGAGGGGTGGTTTGATCTTTCTGTTTTATAAGTTTACTTTGATCTCTGCATTGAGAATAGACTCCAAGGAAAGCAAGGACAGGAGCAAGAAAACCAGACCTGGGTTTTTACAATAATTCAACAAGAGATGATGCAGGTTGTAGTAGAGATGTTTTGAAGGGATAGCCAATAAATTCTTGGCAAAATGGATCTGGAACATAAGAGAAAGAGAGGACTAAAATTATGGATGTGGCTGAGAGAGGGTTTGAAACCTGGAAAGGCATTTTAGTGGGATTCCTGTTAATTCCTTTCTTGTGTACAGATGAATAGAAGAGTAGATAAACAGATGGGATAAAAATTATATTATTTATTTAGAGAACCTGTTCTAAATACATGCCTAGAACTAAGTAACTGAGTAACTTTCCCTAAATTGAAAGTATTTACAGATCAGAAAATATACCTGTGTTCTGATCCTGGCTTTATCTTAAACAAGAAAGTCTTTAAGCAAGTCATTTAACCGTGTTATATCTATTTCTTAGTTGATAAAATAAAGAATTTGGATTAGGTGAACTTCTATAGTCCCTACCTGGATTCAAATCCCAGATGTGCCTGTTTCTGTAAAATGATAATATCAATAGTACCTACCTCATAGTCGTGAGGTAATAAATTAAAGCATTTAGAACAATGCCCTACACATTGTTAATACTAGTATTATATCTTCAAACTGTAATCTTCAAGTATTTATCAAATTTTTGCTATTATTTGTTCATGGGGTGTGTAGGACTGAGAGGTAAAACCAGCTAAAGAGAACATAAAGATAGGGGATTAAGCTTAAAGCTGGGGAACATACACTTCAATATTCCTACATTTATAGAGGTTATTAAAAAAGAAATTGCTTTGGCTAACATGAGTAAACATCATTGAACTAGACAGCACTCTTCAAGAATTGGTTCTATATTGATATAAATGAATAAAGGATCTTGAAATAAATTGATTCCAGAGAAATTAAGGGTGAATACATTGGAATTTATCGTAGAGGACCCCTTTTGTTTCCACCTTTGAAAAGAGAACAAGTACTACTTTGCCAAGAGCTCTTCATCCCCAAATCCTGGCTAGGCGGCCAAGGGCTTCTGGGTCTCGAAAAGCTGGCTTCTCAGCAGCACCGCCTGCTGGTCCTACACAGGTCTCACATCCTCGGCCCATAATCTTTCGGTGGTGAACCTGCATTCTTTCAGAGAGTCATCCGCACCTACTTACAAGAAAAGCAAAAAATAGCAGTTAGAAGGATGCAGGCAGGAAAAGGTGGGTACCCGGCAGCGCGTTTCAGGGACCGGGCTTGAGGCGCTGGAGCGGGGCGGGGCCAGCGACCTAGTGCGTTGCGCTGCTTCCGCCCCGCGCGGCCCCGCCCACCGCGAAGCCACCGTTGGTCACGTGGCGGCCGCGCGCGTTCCCGGCCCCTGCGGGCTCCGAGGCCGAAGAGGAAAGGCTCCGCGGCGGCCGCCGCAGTGGCCGGAGAGGTGGGAGTTGGAGCTAGGTCCTCGGGAAAGGGTGAAAGTCAGCCACCGCAGGATCCTAACGCGGGCAGAGGAGTGGCGGCTCACGGTGCCACCGCCCGCCGCGACGCGCTCCGCTTCGGCCCCGGGCCTGAGGGGCGGCGGCGGCAGCGGGGTCAGGGGCCGGTACGTGGGTGGACGCCCTTGGGCCGGCGCGGGGGCGGCTGTGGCGCCCGGGCGGGCTGGGACTCAGCCCTTCCCGCCGCCCCCACCCCGGCCGCTGTTGCAGGTGAGAAGACCGGGACAGGCTCTGCGTTGCCCGCGGCCGCCGCAGCCCCTGCCCTGGGCAGCGGCCGGAGCTGGTCACGGTTGGGGTGCGAGAGGCGGAACAGCGGCCATTACCGCGCAGCCTCTTCCGCCGGGGCCCTCGGTCCTCCTTTTCGTGGCAGCCAGGTCCCTCTCCTCGCCCCTCGGCAGTGGTGTCAGGCCTCTACCCGGGGGCCTTCTGGCCACAAGCTTTAGAGGCGGCGATAGTTAGGGGCCATCCTGCGCCCTGTTTCCCATGTGGAGGCCTCTGCCCGGGCCTTGGCGCGCTCCCTGCGTGTTGTCATTTTCCGGAGTATCTTTGGCTGCTTTTTCTGTTGCTTCTCTCCCTTCTCCTGTTCCTGCCCAGTGTCTCCGTCTTGCCTAATACGAATAGCAGTTCCTCCGCCTTGTCCTGGTTAAAGCCAGCGCGGCTTGGTCTTTGTTGTTTTGATGAGACATTAATTAATAATACCCGTTGAGCCTCCAAACCCCCAGTACATCTTAAAAGCGAAGTCCTTTGCTTTGTTCTTTTGGGTACTGGTGCGGAGTTCTCACCCCACTCCCTGTCCCGTCTGAAAGAGTACGGGTCTTCATAGTTGTTGCTGTTTTATTTTCCGTAGGAGTCTGTAGAAAGGTTGCAAAATTGTTTTTTGAGTTTACAACTAGATCTTTTTTCCCCCCTTGTTATCCGTTTCGTATGTTTTATTTTCCCTAAGTGCCATTTTAAAGAGCACTTTTTTCCCCAAGTTTCGGAGCACGTATATTTTGTTAAATAGCATTTCTGTAATATTGAAACTGTGGAACTGAGGGGAGAATAAAGCCAAGAAATGACAGAAAACGCTTTGTCGTTATATGATTGACATTTCAAGTGCCTGGGGCGCACTCTCTCAGCTCCAGTGTGTGTACCTTTTAAATAAGATGTGAACTATAGCATTGACATTGAAAGCAGTATGTAATTTCAGCAATTGGAATACTTAAGACTTTTTGTCTCTTTAATAAATGAATCTATATTTAGAGTTTTAAAAGATGTGGCATGTAGGACACATGAAGAAAATGACCCACTCAACAGGATTTATGTTAGCTTTGCTGTTTTTGTGAACAACAGATACTGTATTGAGTGGGTGCCCTTAAAAACACATGCAAGTAGGTCAAGTAAATCTCATTTTAAAGAGAAAACCAGCAGAGTGAAAGCCACTCTAGAAATAGATTTTGGATGTGTTTGTTTTATCCCTATATGCCTTAAATTGAGCGTTTTTTAAGCCCGACCTTTGATTTAGAATTTGTGTTGCAAGTGGGCCAAGAGTAAGTAGTGGGTGAAATGAAAATAATGGCAAACATTTGAAGGATTTTGTTTTTACTGGTTGTTAAAAAGATGGTAGAAATACAATAATTGGAAAAACCATTTTTCTAAATAGCTTATCATTAGGTAAGTGGAAGAAAAAAGAAACGGCGTTTTTTTTTTTCTTTTAGGAGACATGTGTCAGTTGGTAAACACTTTGTTTCAGTTTCCACCAACTTGAATTGTCAGAAGAATGGGGCAGATTTTTTTTTTAAAGATTCAAAGATTTCTTAGCAGAAAAAATACCGTATTAAATCTTTTCACAATATTGATCTGTTTAGAAAATACTATTTTATGTATTAGCCATTTACGAGCATGAAATGCCTGACACACTGTTAATTGGGTATTTGAATGTTGAATGCCCCCCCTCACCCCAGTGTTACCAACAGAAAGTGTCTTTTCCATTCTCTTGCCTGGTTTCTGATTGTGGCTAAGGAGCCTGTGTTTGTCAAACAGGCTGGATCAGGAACAATATTTGGTAGGTATGGAAACCGCTTTACTAACATTCTGCTACAACGACCTGTGCTTATTCTTGGACTATTTAGTGTTCATGGCTTAATTACCTTTTATTAGAACAAGACTTGTTAAATGCCTGTTAATTTAGAATTTCAGAAATACCAAGTAGGATGAAATAAGACATGAGAGTTTTGACTTAACCAAGGTCACAAGATAATTAACAGCAGAGCCTTTCTTTTTTACAAAATGACTATGAAACTTGTGTTTGATATGATTAATAGACAATATTTGTTCACATTTAGTTTTCATGTTCTGTTAAAATACAAAATCCACATTTTGGGGGAGAAATGTAAAGATTAATGCATGAGTATGATGACTGTCAAGGCCATAAATGGGCATACAGTAATGTTTTTTAAGAGATGCTATGCAGTGAGGGAAATAATTATTTTCAGTAGAATACTGTAAAGTATTGGACCTTATTTAGTTCAAAGGAGTTTTGACTGAAGACTTTTTTTCCCCGCAGTATGACCTGTGTGCTTCCTGTAAGCCAAGTTTTAACGGGATTAGAGGAAGAGCTAAAAATGAGACATTAGGGCATTTAGTTAACATCTCTCAATTTGGAACTCTTTCCTAAGAAATATTAAGATGTATCTGCTAATTTTTATGGAATCTCCCTATTCTTTTTTTCTTTTTTTTTTTGAGTTTGTATACCAAAAATTGGAAGGTTTGGAAGTTTGAAGTTTCTTTTCTGTCCTTCATAGAACATTTCCTGTTTTTGTGTTTGTGAGTAAATAAAGAGTAAAAACTACTTCATTAAATATTAACTGTTAGTAATTGGAAAATACAAGAAGTCTTCAGATCTTTAAATTTTGATATTTTAACTGTTATATGCTTATCTTTTTCTTTGGTTCTTTTTTAAAAAGGTAACCATTGAATCTATTGTCTGAAAAATAACTTTTTTTTTTACCTTATGACTTACTTGAAAAGTGGAATTTTAATTAATCGTAGGCATTTTCAGAGAAAATAACTATAGGTAAATAATAGGGATGTCAATTTGTTGAGGTCACAAATCATAAATAGTATAATATTACTTCAGATTCATTTATACTTATTGAGTGGGTAAATGATTTAAATTCACTGATAATTTCTAAACTCTTTTATGTATTTTTAAATTTAGTCTTTGTCTTTCATTTCTCCAAAATTGTTAAGAGGCAGAAATATTTGAGTTTCAAATTTTTTCCATTTTTGTGTTACTTTCTTAATAGTTCATTTCTGTGTAGATTCACACCTAAAGAAGGAACCTTAGCCCATTAACAAACTGGTATTTGCATGTCAGAATATGTTAAATTTTACTGTAGTAATTCATAAATTGTATTGAGTTTGGTGTATAATTTATAAATCATTCATTGCAACAGAAATTATGTATGTTTGAATTATTTATGTTTGCCAAATTAATGCTGGCCTGTAGTTAGAATAACACTACTCTCGTGTTTTTGGTTGAAAGTAAAAGCCCCCATCCCTACTCCATTTTAGAAAAATATTTGGTTTCAAATGTAGAAGTTTTCTGAGGGCTACTTCACATGACCATTCTGAACATTACATGCCATCCATGCTCTATGTTGTGCCCAATTGGAATCATAATTCTCAGAGGTCATAGTTAATAGTTTGGCAGAATTGGGATCAGTATTGATGCCATTTTATTTTTTATCTGTGCCAGCAAATGTGTGGATAAAGGAACATAGAGTTCATTTTCTTTATTCAACAATTCTTACACTAAATTACCAATTCTGTGTTAAAAAAAATGTTGATATGCAAGATATTTTAAACCTGCATCGCACAGTATGGTAGCCACTACCTACAGCTGTTGAGCCATCTGATATGTGGCTAGTTTGAATTGAATTGTGCTGTAAGTGTAAAATACACACCAGGTTTCAAGGGGTGTATATATACACACACACACACACACACACACACACACACACACGCAAGAATGTAAAATAACATGGTAATAATTTCTTCATATTCAGTGTGTGTGGAAATGCTAGTGTTTTATATGTGTCGGGTTAAATAAAATACATTATTTAAATTAATTTTACCTGTTTCTTTTGTTCATGTGGTTAATAGAAAATTTGAAATTACATATGTGGCTTGCATCATATTTTTATTAGATAATAGAACCTTCTAGACCTTTTCTCTGAGATACAGTACATGGAAAAAAAATTTTTTTTGAAGATACACTTTGAATCTCATCGCCCAGTATGGATAGGTTTGATTGTATCCTTGTGGACTTAGGTTTCCTCATTTATAGAATAGGTAAAGTGTATCTTAAAGAGTTGTTGAGAGGATTCAATGATACAATGTGTCAACTAGTGCTTCCTGAGCTTTCATACAAGTATGAATCACCTGGAGATATGATTCTGTGGTGAGGAGTTGGGGCTTCAGATTTTTCATTTTTATGAAACTCCCAAGTAATGCTGATATTACTGGTTGGGACAACAGTTTGCATAGCAAGGATCTAGATTACTACCTAAGTTTGGTTTGTTTTCCTTTCCCAACCAGTATTACCTATTTAGAGTCTACTTTGCAAATTATACAGGGCAGATAGGAATTGGAAAAGTCACTGTAACTTGCAAGATTTACTAAATTGTTTTTATTCTTCAATTTTTATCTGCCTTCTGGAGAATTCATTGCTAGTGAACAATAGCTGTGTAAATGATGTGCTTGTCAAAAGGTAAAAATGGCTTGGATATCTTATATTTGTAGTAACTCCCTCTTAGATTTTAATCTCTTAAAAGAGTGAAACTTAGATATCTTTATGTCTTTTGTGGCTGGGTGCTCTGTTCACAATTAGAACTCAAGTGTTGTATTATGTGAATAAATTTAGTTTTTCAATATTTTATTCAACAGCTATTTTGGGGAGATTTTAATTCAAGAAAGTTTAAGTCAACAAAAACTGGCAGTTTACTAGCCACTTAGAGATATAAAAACACTATCTTCAGAAGGCCCATGATTTGTTTAATAGAAGAGGCACAGACCAGTAATTTCAGTGCCTACAAGTTCAGTAACAGAAGAATGTACAAAATTTAGGGGAAGGAACAATTTTTGAAGGTTGAGAAAGTGGTAGTAGCTATAAAAGAGACTAAGCAGGAGGAAATACTGAACTGCAAGAGATGTTGGGAGAACTATGAGTAACGTGCTGTAAGTAGAGTATTAGTCTGAGAGAGTGGTTGTGGGAGATAAATAAGACTAGAGAATTATTTAGGTTTCAGGTCATTAAGGCCTTTGAGTGTTGTTCTGAGGCGCTTTATTGTATGGAGAGTCAATATAGGGCTTCACTTATGGAAGTCCATTTTGCCTTTTGGTTATATCACTCAGAGGCTTTCTGAATAAATTTGAGAGGCAATGCTGAAGCAATATAGTCCTGCTGAACAGTAGTCCAAGTGAGCAGTGATACAGGTCTAAACTAGGGCACTAGCAATGGCAAGAGAGTAGAGGATAGATCCCAAAGGTATTAGGGATGAAAGTTGACAGAATTTGGTTTGGTTATGGTCTGAGGTGAGAAAAGTAATTTTGTTTTTCTCTATCAGCACTCCTTGGTTAAGGCATGGAAGCTGTGATGTCAAATTGTAAGATTCATGCAGACATGAAGGTTTGTGGAGTATGTGTAGTTGAGAGAGATGACAGAAAGAGCCAGGGGTTCTCTTAAGAAAGAAGTTAAAATGGTTAGGCTCCAGATTGGGCAGGAAAGGAAAGGAAATCAGGAACTCGATAAAGAAAAGGAAGTCCCCATGAAATAAAAGAGCAGGTGTGGGAATGAGTGAGTAAGTGAGCTGGAAGGACCAGAGCTTGTGATCTGATAATGAGATTAAGATTTTAGAGAGGCTGCAGTTTTAGGTGTTAATCTAGTTCCAAATGTGGTCATTATATTTTGTTGCTGGAAGGGGAGTAGTGTAGTTCACTGAATTTAGGATTTTAGGATTTGAAAACAGGACAGGGTTTCTCCAGTTTATTTGACTACCTGCGTTAGTATTACTTGAGGTGAGATTCCTGGGCTTAAACGCACACCTAATGGTCTAGAAGCTCTAGGGTTAGGGCTTCAGAATGCACATTTCTAAAAGGCAACCTCAGTGGGGCAAATTTAAGAACCTCTGAGTTAGGTGTTGGGTGGTTCATTCTCAGGGATAGTTAAATAGGTTCTTAGTGATGTGTCAGGCCTTAGGATGAAAAGGATGACTGGTTGTGGGAAGATTAAGTCCATGCCTTAAAGGTTAAGAGAGAATCCCCTGTAGGAGATTATAAACAATGATAGACACTTAAAAGAAAAAGTTTTTGTTAAAGAGTAATGATAGAATGGTGGAATGTTTCCTCCTATTCTGTGGGTAAAGAGGGGCAGTTTCTGTTTTGACTAGGCCTCAGGAGGGAAGTAAATGGCGACTTCTGTGGTGCCATTGAAGTTGTAGGCACCTAGAGGGTAAGGTGAGAGAGTTGGAGGGAAAGATGGACAGTGGAGGCTACACCATGTAAAGACAAGTTCTAAAGTCAGAGTAAAACGAAGACTATTTAGAAAGTCTTTTTAAGTCAGTTACTTTTTAAAAGTTCTCCAGTTTTGAAAGATTACTTGAAACATTAACAGAAACTGTTGGATTAAACATTTGGTGGCATAATCTGGTTTATATGTAAAGACCATGCATTATATTAAAAATGTTTATCTTTAAACACTAAAATCCCAGATTTTTGAGGGTGATAGATTCCCACCATAGGAGAGGCACAGGGAACTGAAAGAACATTGAAGTCTCTTACCTTGTGGTTACTGTGAGGTCTGCCATCTCTAGTCCTCTAGTTTGACTCTTGAGTCAAGAAAATTAATGGTTGAGGTGATGTTTTGGTTGATGCCTCTGGGTTCTTTGGACAAGAGGGATCTTGAAAGAAGGTTGAAACCTGGTATATACATAAAGATAGCAGGAGATCCAGTTAATATGATGGCCTGGTCTTAGCACATAGTACTTCCTTATAGGAAAGTAATAACAATGGAGCACGTTCCATAAGGGCTACTGTCTATATAAAATTTGTTTCACTTAAATTATTGTAAAATATAAACAATATAAAATTTACCATTTTAACTGCACTTAAAAAAGTGTACAATTCAGTGTCCTTACATTTACAATGTTGTGCAACCATCACCACATTTCTACAATTTTTTTATTACTTCAAACAGAAACTCTACTTACTCATTAAGCCATAACTCTCTACTTAACCCCTCTCCCCAGCCCTCTAATACACTTTCTAATAACCTCTAATAGACTTTCTGTCTGTGAATTTATGTTTTCACTATTTCATATAAGTGGAATCATACATTTGTCCTTTTTGTGACTGGCTTATTTCACTTAGCATGTTTTCAAGTCTCATATACGTTATAGCATGTATCAGAACTTCATTTTTTTTAAGGGCTGAATTAATCCATTTTCTTTATATACTGTGTTTTGTTTATCCATTCTTCTGTTGATGGGCACTTGGGTTGTGTCCACCTTTTGATTTTTGTGAATAATTCTGCAGTGAACATTGGTGTACAAATACCTGTTTTAAGTCCCTGTTTTCAGTTCTTTTGGGTATATACCTGGGAGTGGGACTACTGTAATAGATGGTAATTCTATGTTTAATTTTTTTGAGGAACCACCAAACTGCTTTCTATAGTGACTAAACTATTTTCATTCCCACCACAGTATATACAAGGGTTCCACTTCCTCTATAACCTCATCAATGTTTGGTATTTTCCTTTTTACTTTTTATTATAGCCATACCAGTAGATATGAAGTGACATATAATTGTGGCTTTGGTTTACATTTCCCTAATGACTAATACTGTTGGCCATCTTACCGGGTACTTATTGACCATTTCTATATATTTTTTGAAGATATGTTTATTTAAGTCTTTTGCCTATTTTTAAATTATTTTTACGGGGGGGGGGGGACTTTTTGTTGTTGAGCTGTAGGTATTCTTTATATATCATGGATATTAAACCCTTATCAGATGTCTGATTTGTAAAGATACTCTTCAATTCTGTAGGTTGCTTTTTTACTTCCTTGACAAAGTCCTTTGATGCACAAAAGTTACTAATTTTGATGAAGTCCCCAATTATCTATTTTTTTTTCTCATCTTTTGGTGTCATATCTAGAAATTCATTGCCAATTCAAGGCCATGGAGATTTACTTTTATGTTTTCTTCTAAGAGTTGTATGGTTTTACCTCTTATATTTATTTAGGTCATTGGTCCATTTCGAGTTAATTTTTGTATATTGTTTGAAATAGGTGTTCATCTTCATTCTTTTGCATGTAGAAATTTAATTGTCCCAGCATTTGTTGAATACACTATTCTTTTGCCATTGAATGGACTTGATACCCTTTTTAGAAGTCAGAAGTATTAGTTTATTTCTGAACTTTCTTTTCTGTTGATGTATTTGTTTATACTTATGCCAATACCACATGGTATTTGTAGTTAAGTTTTGGTATCGGGATGTGTGAGTTCTCCAACTTTGTTCTTCTTTTTTAAGATTGTTTTGGCTGTTTGGGGCCCCTTGCAGTTCTTACGAATCCGAGGATTCGCTTTTCCATTTTTGCAAAAAAGGCTGCTTGGATTTTGATAAGAATTAGTTGGATCTGTAGATCACTTTGGGTAGTATTGTCTTCTTCATGGTCTTCCAATCCATGAACACCAGTTGTCTTTCCTTTTATTTAGTTCTTCAGTATCTTTCAGCAGTGTGTTGTATAGCTTTCAGCATACAAGCTTCCACCTCCTTGGTTGATTCCCATACTTTATTATAGATGGTACTGCTTTCTTGATTTCCTTTTTGGATAGTTGACTGCAAGATACAGAAACACAAATGACTTTTTTGTGTATTGAACTTGTAATCTGTAACTTTGCTGATTGTTTACTAGCTCTAGTAACTTCCTTGGAAATTCTTTGGGATTTTCTATATAGAGATCTGTGTAGATAGTTTTACTTCCTTACCAGTTTATATGCCTTTCATATCTTTTTCTAGTCTAACTGCTCTATCTAGACCTTTCAGTACAGTGTTGGCATAAGCAGTGGTGAAAGCAATCATTCTTGTCTTGAAATTTTTTCACTTCTAAGATAAAATTTGCCATTGAATTTTGTTAAGTGAAGGCTCATACATAATTGATTCTGCTGATCTTTATCTGTAGAGGAGTTGATGTTGAAATTTTTTCTTTTGCAGCACAGGATGAACCAGCAGTGGAAGAAAAAATCCTGCAAACTGGCTGACTGCCAGTGAAGATGTTTTATTTTTATGACAAGCATCTGTGGGATCTGTAATAGAAATGTAAGTATGGCATCATGGTTTTTCCAAAACTGCAGTAAATTGAGTGAACTGGTATAACATGCAATAAATCAAGCATCTGCCATATTTAGTTCTAATTATACAAATGAGCATTTGTGTTGTTGACTTTAGCCGTTGTATTGTTAGCAGTTTTATTCACATTAAATTATTGTTCATGTAGATTTCCAAAAATCTCTATAAAAAGTGAAACTAAAGATGGACAAATTTGTTTATAGAAGGCTAAAAAACTGGAAAGACCTCCAGGTCTTCTGGTTCTACTTTCTTTTTACATAGTAATTTATGTAAATATCCAAGCAAGGCAGCCAGTATCTGTTTACAAATAAGAGGAGCTGATGGGTCATAAAACACTAGCTGTTAAAAACTTTTTTCACTAAATTGATTTTTTTAAAATTCTTACTTTAAATGTTTTAGTACATTATTGCATTTAAATTCATACTGAATTTACTGTAGTCTTCAGTTTTACTAGTTTTCCTATCATTTAGATTTTGTGAAATACACTTTAAAATATTTTAGAACCTCCATCTTTCCCATATTGAATTTGATTCTATATTGGACAAAACATTTTACATGATGAATATCATATTTCTGTGTTCAAAGTTAATTTGAACACTGTCCAATTTGATGTCACTCATGAAAATTGCAGTGAGCATTTTACTGACTTTTACAGTCATGGTGATTACAATGTTTAAAATACTGGACCAAAGTGTTTCACATGCTTTCCCAGTTTGACACATGACTATTGCTACCTACTTTCTAAAATGATGCTTTGATTACATACTCCCATTAAAAGTATGACCATATCATTTTAGTGTTGAGAATTTAATACAAGAAAAATGAAACCAGCAAGCATTTTTCTTTAAAATTGGGACAGAAATATCTTTTATTTAATCCTGTTCCTGTGTTACCTGTCTGTATACATATCTGTATATTTTAATCCTGTAGGTCAGAATAGTCTAGGTGCTGGCCTTCAAGGAACTAGACTGTGGTCTAATAACTGAGACACAAGATTAATAATTAAACAGTGGAAGAAATACCATATTGAGGTAACAGTAGCATGCTTTTGGAACTGAGAGGATTTATTCTATCTGAAGGGTTCACAGTGAACAGAATAATTTTTGGCTAGATCTTAAAGAATGAATAGAATTTTAACAATCTGAGAAAATTAGGAAATATTTTTCAAGCCAGGGGAATGAGGAGATGCTGGCTACCTAAAGATCTAGGCATCTTAAGAAAGTCAGGGAGGAGTCCTATGTAGGAAAGTGAGGTGAGAGAAAGAGACTTCAACGTTAGTAAAGGGAATGAGTGTTTATTTTGTACCTACTGTATTGCCAGGTGCTTATAGGGTAACTTTACTTGGATTATTGAATTTAAGCACCGTGAAAGATCATTTACTGATGTAGGAGTAGAATTAGAGAGGTTAAGTCATTTGTTGTCCTAGGTCAGTGTTTACCAAATTTCTCTGAGAATAATCCCCTAGGGAGCTCGTTGAGAACACTTATTTTTAGACTCTAACTCAGATATGTGCAAATTTCCACGGTAGAACAGTTTGGAATTCTTAACCTTTAGAGATGTTTGGTAAATGCTGTTCTAGGGCAACACACTGAGAATAAATGAAGCCAGGATTTTAACTAAGTCTGTTTTACTCTGAAGGCTGTATCAATGTACTTGAATGCCAATGCTTAGGAATTTGGATTAGATATGTAGGCAGGAGAAAACTATTGAGTGAGTAGGGATAAAAATAATTAGATATGATTAAACTGAGAAAAGAAGTGAGGAAAAAAGGATTGAAATTAGGGAGGCCACTTGGGAGGTCAGTGTTTTGTACAAGAGTGTGTCCAAGAGGCCAAAACTAGGGTTACAGGATTTGGGAATGAAGAGTACGCATTCTAAAGAAGTTTCTGTGACAAAAAAGAGAAGTGATCAGGGAATAGGGGAGCACTGAGGTTGGCTTCCAAATTCTATCCAACACAGAAAACAAAGGAAGAGGAGCAGATTATTTTGTTTTTAACTATGTTTGAGTTTAGGTGCTTGGAGAATATGAAGGTAGACTTTTTGAATACAGAATTTTTTCGGTGGAACAGTTCTGGATATTAGACTTTGAGATTCATGTATATGTATGTATGTATGTATTTGAAATATTCAGTAGATTGTTGCAACATCTCTGACACCAAATGCCATGGTGTATTTTTTCCCTGAATATATGTGTAACAGTAACAATATTATACACAGCAGTAGTATAACTTCATTTGGATACCTGGACCCAATTCCAGTGTGTGTAAGTATGTGGGAGGGGGTGTCTTCCCACACATATTTACACCAAGCAGTGCTCAAACACCAGTAGGGTGTTGGGGAGCTCAACTCAATTCTGATGCTATCTGCTTGAAGAGAGCACCACATTCCCAGGTTAAGGGCTCCGTCCTGCAAGACTGCCCTCCACCCCCCACACTAGACACTGGTTGCAGGTCCCGGGCAGTTACCTGTGCTTCTGACCTACTGACTACAGATTGGAGGTTTCCACAACCTCCCCCTTAGGTTCGATTAAGTTGCTAGAGTGGCTCACAGAACTCAGAAAAACACTTAACTTATATTTACCAGTTTAATAAAGGGTACCATAAAGGATACAAGTTAACATCCAGATGAAGAGAGACATAGGTCAGGGTCCTGAATAGAGGAGCTTCTATCCTCGTGGAGCTTGGGGCCTAGCTCAGTGGCACGTGGAGATAGTCTGGTCCCCAAGCACAACCTGTCTCCAACCAAGAAGCAGGATCCAACCGAGCAGAGAGAGCACTGAGAGCTCTTCTCACAGGCTTTGTGAGGGCTTCATTGCATACATGGTTGACTAAACTATTGACCCTTGGCTGATCCAACCTCCAGCTGCTACCCTTGGTTGGGGGTTTTAAAAGTCTCTCATTAACATGACAAAACACACATTTCAACTTTAAGAATCTGCAGTGTTCTCAGGAACTGTGGATAAAGACCAATAATACGTAGGAAATACATATTTATTATAACTCATCATATCACAGTTGTCTAAGCATAGAATGTAGTGTGAAAATAGGACGACCCACTGAGCCTTTGGGAGGAATACTGGTATTTAAGGAAAGTTAGAGAAGATAAATAAAAATGAAACAGGAGGCCAGTATCACTGTAACACCAAAACCAGAGAAAGACACCACAAAAAAAATTACAGACCAATAACCCTGATGAACATAGATGCAAAACTCCTCAACAAAATAGTAGCCAACCAAATTCAAAAAAATACAACCAATACATAAAAAAGATCATCCATCATGATCAAGTGGAATTTATTCCAAGGATGCAAGGATGGTAACAATATTTGAAAATCCATCAACTTCATACACCATATCAACAAAAAGGAGAAAACTCATATGATCATTTCAATGGGTACTGAAAAAGTATTTGAAAAAATTCAATATCCATTCATAGTAAAACTCTCAACAAAATGGGTGTAGAGGGTAAGTACCTGAACATAATAAAGGCCATATACAACAAACCCACAGCCAACATCATACTTAACAGCGAGAAGCTGAAAGCTTTTCCTCTAAGATCAGGAGCAAGACAAGGATGCCCACTCTCACCACTGTTATTCAGCATAGTACTGGAGATCCAAGCGAAGGCAATCAGACAACACAAAGAAATAAAAGGCATCCAGATTGGTAAGGAAGAAGTTAAACTGTCACTGTTTGCAGATGACATGATATTATACATAGAAAACCCTAAACAATCCACCAAAACCTACTAGAACTAATGACTGAATTCAGCAGTTGCAGGATACAAAATTAATACACAGAAATATGTTGCATTCCTATATACTAATGATGAACTAGCAGAAAGAGAAATCAAAAAAACAATTCCATTCACAATTGCATCAAAAAGAATAAAATACCTAGGAATAAACCTAACCAAGGAGCTGAAAGACCTATACCATGAAAAATAGAAGATACTCATAAGAGAAATTAAAGAAGATACCAATAAATGGAAATATATCCCATGCTCATGATAGGAAGAATTAATATTGTCAAAGTGGCCATCCTACATAAAGCAATCTACAGATTCAATGCAATCCCTATCAAAATACCAACAGCATTCTTTAACGAAGTAGAACAAAAAGTTATAAAATTCATATGGAACCACAAAAGACCCTGAATAGCCAAAGCAATCTTGAGAAAGAAGAACAAAGCTGAGGGGATTACACTCCCTAATTTCAAGGTCTTCTACAAAGCCACAGTATTCAGAACAATGTTCAATGGAACAGAATATAGAACCCAGATATAAACCCACACATATATGGCCAATTAATATATGATAAAGGAGCCATGGATATACAGTGGGGAAATGAAAGCCTCTTCAACAACTGGTGTTGGCAAAACTGGACAGCTACATGTAAGAGAATGAAACTGGATTACTGTCTAACTCCATACACAAAAGTAAACTCGAAATGGATCAGAGACCTGGATGTAAGTCATAAAACCATAAAACTCAAAAGAAAACATAGGCAAAAATCTCCTGAATATAAACATAAGCAGCTTTTTCCTGAACACATCGCCTCAGGAAAAGGAAACAAAAGCAAAAATGAACAAATGGAACTACATTAAACTAAAAATCTGTACAGCAAAGGACACCATCAGCAGAACAGAAAGTATCCTACAATATGGGAGAATATATTCGAAAACAACTTACTGATAAGGTGTTAACATCCAAAATTATATATAAAGAACTCACACCTCAACACCCAGAAAACAAATAACCCAATTAAAAAATGGGCAGAGGATCTGAACAGACACTTCTCCAAAGAAGAAATTTGAATGGCCAACAGGCACATGAAAAAGATGCTCCACATAGCTAATCATCAGGGAAATACAAAATAAAACCGTAACGAGATATCACCTCACACCAGTTAGGATGGCCAACATACCACAGAGAAGAAACAACAAATGCTGGTGAGGATGCAGAGAAAGGGAAACCCTCCTACACTAGGTGGGAATGTAAATTAGTTCAACCATTGTGGAAAGCAGTATGGAGGTTCCTCAGAAAACTAAAAATAGAAACACCATTTGACCCAGGAATTCCACTCCTAGGAATTTACTGTAGGAAAACAAGATCCCTGATTCAAAAAGACATATGGACCCCTCTGTTTATCACAGCACTATTTACAGTAGCCAAGATATGGAAGCAACCTAAGTGTCTATCAATAGATGAATGGATAAAGAAGGTGTACCTATACACAATGGAATATTATTCATCCATGAGAAGAAAACAAATCTTACCATTTGTAACAATATCGATGGAGCTAGAGGGTATTATGCTCAGTGAACTAAGCAGGTGGAGAAAGACAAGTACCAAATGACTTCCCTCATTTGTGGAGTATAACAAGAAAGCAAAATTGAAGGAACAAAACGGCAGTAGACTCACAGACTCTAAGACTAGCCGTTACTAAAGGGAAGGGTGTGGGGAGGGTGGGTGGGAAAGGAATTAAAGGGCATTATGATTCACACATATAATGTGGGAGGGTCACAGGGAAGGCAGTATAGCACAGAGAAGACAAGTAGTGACTCTCTAGCTTCTTACTATGCATATGGGCAGTGTCTGCAGTGGTGTTTGAGGGGGTGGACTTGATAATACAGGTGAATGTAGTAACCACACTATTGTTTATGTGAAACCTTCATAAGATTGTATATCAGTGATACCTTAATTTAAAAAATGGAGTATGTCTTAATAGGCAGGCTAGTGGTTTGGGTTGCTTTGTCTTTATCTTATATCTTAGCTATATCTTGTCTGGTAGTGTCTCATCCAGAATTATGTAAGAAGTATTTACTAAGTTTTTTCCCCATTTCTTAGTTGGTGATAGAATAATAGTATCCTTGGTGGGCTAAACAGAATCAGAATTTAAAATTTGCTCTGGGAAATTGATAGTTGAAAGTGCTTCAGATGAAATAATGAAGGTTTAGCTGGTATCCAATTGTATTTCGATGAAGTTTATTCAGCTTTACTAAACTCAATGAGAGAACTAAAATAAATGCCCAAATTGTTCTCCTTTTCAAAATGTGCTGCTTTTACAGTTCATGCCTTCCCCTGGAATGGGTGTAATTGCTTTTTCCAGTTTCGAAAATAATTATGCATTTAGGTGTTTTCATACATGCAAAAATAAGAGTGATATAAAATATTGATCATATTAAGCAGAGTGGAGAGGTAATGTGTTTAGTTTGAGAACTTTTTTTAGGTAAGCTAACTGCATCTGATGGAAATTGACATTTTGGGTCAATTTTACTTAAAAACATGATAGGTTTGGGATTCTGTAATTTTTAAAAGTGTGGCATTCATCCAAGTTACATGTTGGGTATTTTGTTTACAGTTTATTAGGCTTTTGTTTTTCTTTTTAAAATTTATCAGCCTGTCCTTTGTCCAGAAGGTACCTAGACAGTTTAGGATGTAGATTTTTATATATAAGATGTTGCTGCTGTTTTCCAAAGCAGTGGTGAGCCATTTCTCCATTTTGTCTTATGAATAGAATTAAACATCTTTCTTATTTAAATTATTACTTGTGGATGGGACTTACTGTTTTCTGTTCTCAATGGCACTTTAAATAAATATGGAAAATTTTAAAAAGATTTTCAAGAATTTCTTTGACCTAAATTGAAAAGGATGAAAGAATAAATGTACTCATTGTTCTCCTGTTCTACAGCTAGTTTTAGTTCTTTTTGTTACCAAAATGTTTAAAGTTATCCTGAGATTTAAATGCAGCATAGGACCTGATAAATTAAAACTAGGTAGTCAGTTCCTTACAACTACTTGTTTTTTTCTGAGATTGACCTGTGTGTAGTTTTTGCCAATAAATGGAAAAAGTGAGAAGCTAAATTCACTTAGCAAGTTATTACATACTGTATGGTGAGCATGTATTTGATAACTAGATGAGGCTTTCAGATATACAGTTTTTAGTGCTTTCATTTTATATCACTATAATAATTTTGATCTAAAACATGAATTACTCCCATTTTACTGATGAGGAAACTGAAATCTCAGGAGCATGGTTTGTGTGATTTTTTTTTTAAGCCTCTTAAGGGTACACTGGGCACTACTTACAGTTTGAAGGTAATTACATGGACTGTTACTGTAGTATTCCTACAAAAGTATTCTGTGTCCTTTGACAAATGAAATATGTGGTATTCTATCTATTGCCATTCTGGGGAAGCACTAAGATTTTATATTTACAAAATACATGTAAGCTTTTGAGAGCCTAACAAAATGTGTTGTTCACAGCCACTTCTTTTTAGGAGAAATACGTGGGGCTATTAATTGACCAGTTGAGAAGCATTTGCTTTTCATTCATAACTTAGATTGCTAAATTACGAGATCTTTGAAGGCAAGGGTTATCTCAAAATACTTTGAAGCCCTTGCAGTGTTAACACATTAAGAGGTCATATTTGGTTGACTTTGAACTACCATAAGTCAGGAAAAATTTAACCTTACTAGTTTCTAGAAACCTAGAGTTTCTGGTAAAGGATTAAATTAAAGGTTGAAAAGAGAGCTTGGAAATTAAGCATTTCATAGCGATCATTTCTTTCCATTGAGACTTTTCCTTTTCTAGATTAAGTGCAATATTTTCAAAAACTTACTATCATTTTGAATCATGCCTGATGGAGGAACCAAGGACACAGAAAAAGCATTAAGAGGATGGATTGTTGTTTGGATGTGCTGTAATGAAAGACAGAGTATTGTTTTTAAAGTTTTGATAAGTAAACATTTTTACTGACCACCCCATTGATAACCACTACACATATTTTTGAGTGCTTGAGTTTAGGAAAAAACGAAGACCTTATGGTGATTAAATTTGAATGTTCCATGTTTAAAATGGCAGATTCAGCTGGTGCAGAGAGATTGCCACTCATTTTAAGCAGTAGTTAATTAGCAGTTTCCAGTCTGTGAGATCTTCACCTCCATTTCTCATTTTTATTCATCACTGCTATACTCCCTCTGTCATTTTTCTTCCCTTTTGAAATACCTGTTTTTCTGTTACTGTGGGATAAAGTCAAATCAGATGTTTCTTCAGCAGGACACAGTAAGGCTTTCAGGATTTGGCTTCTGGTTACCTTTAAGCTTCATTTCCTGCTATTTCATTGCTTATTTGCCTTGCACATGTCTCTGCCTTGAATCTCTTCCACTCCTTAGCCTTCTAACCTATTTCCATCCTTTCATCACTCTCTCCTTTCTCAATTACTTTTAATAAGTATCCTGACACATTTATGAAAGAATCAGGCCATATTGCAATTATTTGCTTGCTTGCATATATATTTTCTTACTTAACAAAGTAGGTGTGTGTCTTATTCATCTTTAGATCCACCAGTACTCAGCGTTGTATATGTTCTATAGTAGTTGTTCAGTAAGTGTTTATCTATAAGTTCCAAATTCTATGTCTGTTTTAAGCCCCATACACCCAGTGTGGTAATTCTTTTTCTTTCTCCCTTTCTCCTTCCTCTTCAGGACACCTTCAGTATTCATGCCATTTTCTGCCTTAGTGTTTATTATATGATTGTAACATTTGTGGACTTCTAGTGATCACACAGCAGTTTTTGGGCTATTCTCACCTAAGTTTTATAAACTCTGATGCATAGGTAAGGAAATTTAGATTTACGGGTCTGACTATGTAAGAGTACATAAGTAATAAGGGAGACTGAGACTCAGGTTCTTAGATTTCTTGTCTAGCATTGGTTTCATTATGTGAGAGCTACCATAATTCAAGTTCTCTTTTCTCCTTTGGCCATCTATATTTTTTCATTATATAAAGTCTTCAGTATGCTGCTTCAGGGCTGATCTTTAAGTGCACTGCAAAATTTTGATACATTTTCAAGGTATGTACAAGTAAATGCTTTTTAAAAAAGGTGTTTATCATTCAGGTGGTTTAACTTTATATTATTTAAAATAAAGTGAAGCCCCCCAAATCTATTTTATAATATGCTGTATTTATATTCTTCTTTGAAAAAAACATACTCATTTTCTTAGCAAATATTTGAGTGTTCTCTGTCTGCCTGGTTGTGTATGGGAATACAGAGATGGGCCAGAAGTAACCTGTTCCTTGCCCTTTTAAAGCCTACCTGCTTATGGGGAAGACTCACATTAACAAATATAACATTGCAATTCTGGGAAGAGCTAGTAGTAAGTGCACAGTAGTCATGGAGGCTTTCTCAAGAGTGTAAGATGGATAGTAGTTTGCCTATGTGGGGGCATGGGAGGCAGGAAGTGAGGAAATGGTCTGTATAGAGAAAACCTGTTACTGGAGGGAGTAGCCAGTGTGGCTAGAAGCCTTATCCAGGAGAATTTTGTTGTGAGATGAGGCTAGTGTGAGAGGTTGGGGCCAGACCATGCAGGGCATGAACCTTCTCATTATCCTAAAACCAACTTTTTAAGCAAGAGGTATGACCTCTTAAAAAAAAAAAACGCAGTAATTTTAAGAAACAGTATTTAGTTGGTAGCTAGGGAAGGGTAGAGATGGATAGTAGGTGGATTCAGGAGATATTGAGGAAATAAAAATGATAACACTTGGATGTTTTGGATGGGGAAGTAGTAGAAGGGGCAATTTTAATGGTGGATTTCTGGCTTGAAAAAGCATATGGATGTGGTGTCATCAGGGAGGCTTTTAGGGAGTGAATAAGGAAGAAGCAGATCATGAGTTCAGTTTTTGTGCCATCCAAGAAAAAATCTGAAACAAGCAATTAGAAATTCAGGTCTAGGGCTGGAAAGAGAGGCCTGGGCTGATTATAATCAATTTGTGAGTCATTTATACATAATAAATTGAAGCCATAAATAAAGATGAGATTATCTTGAAAGAGTGCAAGAAGGGCATATGGTTTAGAAAAAGGCCATTAAGGAGATGTTTCACAGAAGGAGAGAGAATGAAATGGCTTAACTAGGGTTTTTGGGTACACAGGAAGGATACGGAACTTTCAGGACTTCAGCAATATGTCTTAATTTCCTGTGGTCTACTTGTCAAATACTCAAAGTATATTAATACATGGCAGTATTTGCCAAAAATATTTAAAAGAGCTTCAGAATTATCACTTCCTATAATTGTAACCTATATTACTTTTAATCCTTTTCTATTTCTCTACTTTCCAGACTGATTACAAGTCAGTCTGGAAAGGATTATATATTTTTAAATCTTTCTGTTTGGTTCTATCTTAAGTTCTGTGACTGAATAGAAATGGTATAATTATTGAAAATCTATACCTTGGTTGTATTATTTTGTTTTTGGTTTAACATCTGTGTGCCTCATTGCCTCCAAATAAAATTAATGGCATACAAGTCAAACAGATTTTTCTACACAAGTTAAAAAAGTTTTTTCTCTTTCATTTTTGTATCCCTGTTGTCTGGTATGAGGCTTACATATAATAAGTGCTGAGTAAGTGTTTTCTGAGCTATGAATTAAGATACTGGAAAAGTTAAAACATGATTTTAATGTTATGTATTTTCTTTCATTTTCTTAGGATGGCTGGCTGTGGTGAAATTGATCACTCATTAAACATGCTTCCTACAAACAGGAAAGCGAATGAGTCCTGTTCAAATACCACACCTTCTCTAACTGTCCCTGAATGTGCCATTTGTCTGCAAACGTGTGTTCACCCTGTTAGTCTGCCTTGTAAGCATGTTTTCTGCTATCTGTGCGTAAAAGGAGCTTCATGGCTGGGGAAGCGATGTGCCCTCTGTCGACAAGAAATACCTGAGGATTTCCTTGACAAGCCAACCTTGTTGTCACCAGAAGAACTCAAGGCAGCAAGTAGAGGACATGGCGAGCACGCATGGTATTATGAAGGACGGAACGGGTGGTGGCAGTATGACGAGCGCACGAGCAGAGAGCTGGAAGATGCTTTTTCCAAAGGTAAAAAGAGCACTGAAATGTTAATTGCTGGGTTTCTGTATGTTGCTGATCTTGAAAATATGGTTCAATATAGGAGAAATGAACATGGACGTCGCAGGAAGATTAAGAGGGATATAATAGATATACCAAAGAAGGGAGTAGCTGGACTTAGGCTGGACTGTGATGCTAATACCGTAAACCTAGCAAGAGAGAGCTCTGCCGATGGAGCGGACAGCGTATCAGCACAAAGTGGAGCTTCTGTTCAGCCTCTAGTGTCTTCTGTAAGGCCCCTGACGTCAGTAGATGGTCAGTTAACAAGCCCTGTGACACCATCCCCTGATGCAAGCACTTCCCTGGAAGACTCTTTTGCTCATTTACAACTCAGTGGAGACAGCACAGCAGAAAGGAGTCACAGGGGGGAAGGAGAAGAAGATCATGAATCCCCTTCTTCAGGCAGGGTACCAGCACCAGATACGTCCATTGAAGAAACTGAATCAGATGCTAGCAGTGACAGTGAGGGTGGATCTACGCTTGCTGCACAGCACTCCTTGACCCAACAGAGACTTTTGGTTCCAAGTGCAAACCAGACAATATCAGATCAATCAGTAGCAGGGGGTGGAACAGTGAGTGTCAGTGTCAGATCTAGGAGGCCTGATGGACAGTGCACAGTAACCGAAGTTTAAATAAAAAGTCTTTCGCTCCATGCTCAGAATGGTTATCTGTAAATTTCTGCCCACATAACATTATACTCATCCCTAGTAGTGCATTTTGGGAGTTGGGGTGGGAAGGGGTATGGTAAGGATAGACCTGTATGTAATTAAAATGTCTAACATGTCTCTGTTGAGAAATTTATTTAATATAAGGAACATGGGTGTTAATAGTTGAGAGCTGTTTTAGTAATAACCCAGTTTTCTTGAGGTCTGTTTATTTTATAGTTTTTAAATTTCTTCAGTTCTTTTTGGCCAGCGTGTGTGTATTAACTGCATTAATGGTCCTCATCTGACTTTTACATTGTGTCTTATTTTTCTGCATGGATTGACATAAAACCATTACTAAAATTTGGCTCCTATGAGATGTCTGGTATCAGTATGAACAGGAAGCTTAATGTGAGAATAGATGTGAATTTGGGATTTTAAAATAGATGAATAACAGCTATTTAATAGTAAAGTTACTGAAATGGAAATGTAAAGAACAGCTTAATTTATGTTTCAGAATCTTCTCTATAACAGACCTCATGGCATTCCCATAGGCTTTGCTGTCTAGTCCTTGTAGTTCGAGGTTTGATCCGCATTTTTCTTTTTGACGACAGAATTTATAGTTTAATAAATATTAGAGTTTATCAAAAATAATCGGTCTCTTGTTTGAGTCTGAAAAGGGGATGGGAACATTTTGGTATTAGTGGCCAAAGGTCAATAAAATGGTGGTAGTCTGAATTTTTTATGGGTTGAGTTTGTTCTCCTAGTTCTTGTCCCCGCCGCAACAAAGAACTGAAAGGCAGCAACACAGTAGCAAAGCAGAGTGAAAGTTTTATTTGAATGCACTCCAAGGAAGGACCGGGCCAGAGTACAGGCAGACAAAGGCATGTTTACCTGAACCTTACCTTCCCCTTTTCCAGCTGCTCATATCTATCTTTCTACCTAACATTCCTAACAAATTGGTGGTATTCAACTTAAAGTCACCTGCTCACAAAAGTTTGATTTCTTAAATAACACAGTGCAGACCATACATATTTTAGATTTTCCTTGCCAGTCTTCATTAGTGGTCCAACAGTAATCTGAATTAAATGGTAATTATTTATAAACAACATTAGTAGACACAAATTCACTTTAACACAAAATATTGTAGAATCTATAGCATGGTAGAAGCGTTGGTTTAACTTGGTAATCCAGTTTGGTTCTGAAAAAAGGTTGAGTTTGTCTTTCTATATTTTCCTAACTCAAAACAGTAGGATCATCTTGATGAAATATATGCAAGTATAATAATTTGACTTTCAAATGTGAATTGAATGTTACAGTTGCAAATAAAAACTATCACTACTTTGAAATCACCTTTTTATCTTTTGTTATGATAGGTTAGAATTGGGACTTCATTCTTTGACTTTAGTGCTTTTTTAATATCTGTATACTGAGATCATAAAAGTGAGTTGTGCATTTTTATACTTTTAAAAGAAGGTTAGCTATTTTTCAGAAAAAAAATAGAAATCTGATGTAAAAAGCAAATGTATGTTACAGGATGCTTCATGAGTCCCTTTGAAGTCTTAGGCAGTTTTGATGTATATTTGTTTTATTACTACATAAACAGTAATACTACCAGTTTGGAAATTGCAGGGCACTCAAATGAATGGCCAATTTTGTAGTCAATAGACTTTCCACATAATGGCTATCATTATTTAGTAAATACTTTAAAATCAAGAACTAATTATAGTAAGTATCAAATAAGGCTCCAAATTTGTAGGGGGTAACATCTTAATTTAAAAGAAGGGCCACTCCCCAAGACTGTTAACACTCCAGCTGCCTGGAGGAGAAGTAAATGATTGGTCATACCTTTCCTAATCCTGTTGTCCCCAGACCCCCATCTCCACCTTTGTTCTTTAACTGCACGTTTCACTAAGTTATTTTGTAAGTTATTTTCAGGTTAAGACAGTACAAAGACTTCATGGGAAATAACGTCAGCAACAGGTTTGTGTGGAAGTTTTTCCTTTTAAAAGCTAATTTTTGGTTACAGGCTGAGTTACTTTAGGAATTTGGAAATTGATAATTTTTAAGCCAAAAATATTGCATAGTTTAGCCAAATGTTCCACATTACTTGGTAAATACCCACATATATTAAAACGAGACCAATGAGTTCAGGTAGTAAAGAAATTACTAAAAACAAACCCAAATGCTAGTAATAGCCTTCAAAGTGATTCTGACGTCCATAATTATAAATACCATTTAGCTTTTACACACATTAATCACTGGAGTTTTACCTGGAGTACATCGTATTTTAAAAAACTATTCAATTAAATTTTGCTCTCCTAGCAATAGCATCTAAATTTGCAGGTCCACCCCAAAGTGTTCCTAAAAGATCTCTTTCGTTCTGCATCGCCTCCTCTACACAAAGCTCTCTGCTCGAAGAAACACATTTTTTCAAAGCTCTAATTACTTCTGGGGGCCCTTTGATAAACTGCTTTAGCCACTCTTGTGCCTCTTGTAAACATTCCGCTTCATCTGAAGACTGCAAGATCTCATCGGCCAGTCCTATGTTTAAAGCTTTCTTTGAATCCAGTTTGAGGACTCCACTTAACACTTTGAGAGCTTGTCTACTGCCAATTATTTCAGCCAGCCGGGTAGTACCACCCCAGGTTGGTATTATACCCATCTCCTTGTGCACAAATCTGATCTCACACTCTGTAGTCATTAATCTGTGAAAAGAGAAAAAAAGTTGTAACTAATTTTATATGCTTTAGTCACAGAGTACTACCCATTCATGATGTGATGTAAAATCCCGACACTTCACAGGTAGATCTCGACACCTCACAGGTAGATCCTACCATACTAAAACCCAAATGTTCAAAAAGTCTAAGTATAGAACTCAGTTTACTACACAGTACTTTATACTTCCATTTGAAAACAATTCAAGTTGTGCTTACTTATCCCTTACTCTGCAAGTAAGAATAAGCTTTTATTTTATGTCTATTTCTCAAAGCCCAAAGGGTTCTTTTCTAAAATGAGTGGTAGTTAAATGAGAAAACCTGGATTAAGTGAAAATTTGGGGATAAGAACTGTTAGATGTCTACCATGAAAAAAAAATGCTTAGTAAGGCCAGTAGTCCGGGGGAGAGGGGTGGGGAAACTTTCTTAACCCAGCATTTATCCCATCTGGCAAATATTTAAAAAGCATCACCAATGTCATGTTGCCTAGGTGTGGGACTATAGGAATGACCAAAATAAAATCTCTGCACTCAGTTTACAGTTCTATTAGAAAAGAAAGACACAGAACAATATAATGTCAACGGTGATAAGTGCTGTAAAGAAAAAATGGGGCAAGGGACTAAGGAATGAGGACGTGTACTGGAGAAGACCTCTGAATGTTTGAGCAGTTGCCTGAGTGCACGTGTGCATGGGTGAGCCAGTGGGTGAGTGATGAGAAAATTGGGGGGGGGGGGCGGTTCAGGAAGAGGAACTGGAGGTGCAAAGGCCCTGCAGATCTGCTTAGTCTTTGGGAAACAGATTAATGGAGCTGGAACAAAGTAAACATTAATGGGAG
Source organism: Smutsia gigantea (assembly GCA_032199065.1). Taxonomy (NCBI): domain Eukaryota; kingdom Metazoa; phylum Chordata; class Mammalia; order Pholidota; family Manidae; genus Smutsia; species Smutsia gigantea. The sequence continues at coordinate 233,379 of JAVSCE010018022.1, forward strand.
ATGAAATCAGAGAGGTAGGTTTATGGGCCTTTGGATAGGAGTTTAGATTTTTTTAAGTGTGGAGCTATTCAGGGTAGGTTGACCAAGGGAGTAATAACTGACTTATTTTGAATGAGTTGCCCTAGTTGCAGTATTAAGACTTTATTTAGCATTTCACATGGGCTGTTTAAGGAATTTTATGTTAACTAACCTTCAGAACAACTGTATGAAGTACAGCAATATCCTCATTTTACAGAGGGAAACTGAGGCAACAAATTAACTGCTCCCTCAAGACTATGGACCTATAGCAGAGCCAATTTAAACCTGGGTAGGTTAGTTTCATTGTGTGTGCTCTTAACCCCATGGTACACACAGAAGTCAGCTCGACTCGAGTGGGGGCAGCAACACCATTAAGAAAGTTGACAGAGGGTTGGTTTGGACTGAGAGCTGTGACTTCGCATAGCAAGGACTCATTTCCCGCAAAGTGGGGTTTCTTTATGAATAGGGTGATTAATAAGGAAAGTGGAATAAAGGAGAATTAACAGAAAGAAACAGTGGGTATAGTAAAAGGCTTTACATCTGCCAGTTAAATATTTGTACAATATTAATAGACTACATAAAGCTATACTGGTTAAGGGATGCTGCCAATGAGTTTTGTTTTGACTGCATGCTTCAAAGAGAAGCTTTCACTACATTGAAACCTCTAATTTGGACCAAAGGTCATGTCTGAATTACAATTTTTTAAGAAAAATTACTGATTTCAAACTACTCACTAAAAGAAAAAAAGACAACCCTAAATTAGTTTGGCTTTCCAAAGTGTTCAGTGTTCGGCTGCAGGTGGTTCAGTTCTATCAACAACAGACTCTTAGTCTCTGACCCTTTAATCAGAAGAAATATTCCAGTAGAGAATTCTCACAAAAGCCTATCTATCAGCGTACTGGGAAAGAGAACTTTCTCTTCCCAGCTGTGAATTCCCACAAAGGAAAATCTGTCCCAATTATGAACAATTGCTTTTAAAAGAATATAGCCATGAAAATAGTTTTCAATAAATAATTTTTAAATGGGAAGAACAAATCTAAGACTCTGAGTCTAGCCCAAAACTGAGGAGTACTGGCTTGTTATAATAAATAGAAAACAATGTCAGAAATTAGACTAGAAATTACAGAAAAGACGTCTAAAAGTATTGAGATAGGAACACTGTTGATACTGAACACAGTCCTATAAAACTTTTCAGAATAAATTAAATATACCACAGTTCTGAATTATATCCTGGAATTGAGATAGATGTTGGCTCAGAGCTATGCCTACAATACAGGAAACAATTATGCCAGGAATAAATTCACTTAGAATCAGGAGAATATGAAAGTTGGTTAAAGCCCTAGATGTTGGGATAATGTAGGTGAGCTTATGACAACAAAAGTTATCATCTATGTTAGCACATTTATACCAAAATCCTCTGCTTCTAAAGAATCTTCATCACCATCTTTATACAGTGTGGGTTTTTTTCCTTTGCCATATTTTACAAGGTGAGGTATGCCTTTCTAACTCATATTTTACAACTCTTAACAGATCCTGAGGTGATCTTTGTAAGAATACCTGTTGTGATCAAAACCTGATGTCCATTCTTTTGATAGCATATACCTAGGGTGTGCTTGTGCACTATTATATGTTAGTAAATATGGCCTGTTAGTGACAAAAGAAAGGTGGTTTACTCTAACAATGAAATATGGAACATTCCAGTTGGTAACCTTTCACAGAATCTAACAAAATTAAAGTTTAAATATAAAATTTAAATGTTCACCAAAATTAATGAGTAAACTGTCCAATCAACAAGATATATCTAAAAACAGAAACTGCTTCCTGACCTTACTGGATTATATACTACTTCTAGAATTTAGATACAGTTGCCTGGTACCATCTGTACTGTAATTTACTGCAAGGGATAATCGAGCCATGTACAGCACTAGAAGACCTAAATATCAAAATTATCAAGACTTAGAGCAGAGTCAATTTATAAAACCATATTAGGCTCCATATCAAGTAAAAGATCATTATAAGTATCTTCTGTTAGTGTAATTATTGGCAATGTTTAAAATTTTCTGTGACACTTGGAGGGAAGTGGAATGGGGAAATTAAATGTGGTTTCACTTTACTGTATGGATACAACAGTGATATCGGAAAAACTAACTATGGAAAGAGTATCATCTTTGACAGGGCAGCAAAGTCGGTGTTGATACCTGAAATTATTCAGTGTGCTAGAACTGATGAGTTTGCTGTAAGTTGCAGGTCTTTGAACAAGTGTATCTAAGAAAGAACAATTTTTTATTGAAGTGTACTAAAATGGGAAGCTTTTAGTAAAAGAAAAGAATTATAATGTTTGTTTTGAAAGAAAGGTACTCTCAGTGAACTCCACGATGAAAAAGAGAAACACATCAATAATTGTGACAGCTTTGATGTGAAATGCATATAGACTTGAGGCAGACTTCCTGGCTTGGCCACTAGACTGGCTGGCTGCACACTACCCCCTTGTAAAATACAGCAAAGAAAAAAGACACATGGTATAAAGAGGATGAGGAAGATGAAATTACTTAACATCTCTGGGCCTCAGTAAACTTGATAAAATAGATATAAAAATAGTACTTTGCCACAGAACTATTGTAAGTATTAAATGAGTTAACATGTGAAAGGTACTTAGCACATATATGTCCCATAATTCTTTTAAATAGTCTTAGAGGGGTTGTATTCATGTATGTTAAAAAAAAAATCTTTTCCCTCAGCTGTACCTATAGAACACTGTATTATTTATACTTTTATTTGGAGTATAAAAATTATAAGTATTTTATAGCCTCTCAGTGCCTGACACATATTACACTCTATGTGTACTAGCTTTTATTACTAAGTTGTTTTCATTGAAAGGTAGGTAACTACAAATAATAGTAGTGTTTCTGCTAGAATGATAGGTTGTTACCTGAACTAAAATCACTGTCCCTAGAGAACTGAAAGTAAAAGAGCTGTACTCATTCTGTGAAGCTGAGGAAATGATGGTATGCTATCCTTTAATATCTGTTAACAAAGGCTATAAAATATATACAATTTTTCTTTCCAAATAAAGGTAAATATAATACTATGTTCTACTGCAGACAAGGCTGAAGCAGAAAATCCCAAATTGATTTTTTAAAAAAAGATCTAAAATTAAGGAATATAGTGCAATACAGTAACAGCATATTTAAAAATTTTAAAGAAACCATGTTCCAAAATTAATATGGCATAAATATTGGAATCATTGATTTAAATAAACTTTAGGGTCAGCAACCGTTAGTCCTTGTACATTGCACACTAAGCTCCAAAGATGCCAAAGCAAACTGTGCTGATGTGGTATATGCAATTCTATTATTAGCAACAGTGCTTGTGTCCACAAACAGTATGTTCAACTCATGCCTGAGTACCAACACTTATTTGTCCATGTACTTCCTGGCACCTTTCCATCCTGTTTTCCACCTGACATCACATGACAAGACAAATTATGGAAAACAGGAGCAAAGAGCTCAAAGATTCTCCCATAAGCTCACCTTTCTGATCTAGTCTCATGAAGACTATGAGGTACCCTATATTTTATGCAGAGACTTGAGAAAGAAAGTGTATGGTGAAAGTGGCTTGAGAGGCGAGACAGACCTCCACCTAAAACCACATATAAGACGAAAATATAATTAATACAATTAATCCTGAAAGAGCAACAGGAAAGATGGCTACGCAAGACTGCATACACCTGGACAAAAGAACAGTCCTCATTGAACAGGGCACCAACACAGCTCCCCTGTGACCCCCAACAACGCTCCAGAGGCTGAGCAGCTCCATAGAATAGAGGTTCTGGGCACTAGAGGGCACCACATTCAAATATGAAACGTCAAAGGAACCTAGTTCAAACCAAAATCTTACAAATACCAGAAAAAGTCAAATGAAAACGATCTCATGAATCTTCCTGAAAAGAGATTTCAAAATAAAAATCATAAACATGCTCATGGAGGTACAGAAAAATACTCAAGAACTCAGGAATGAATTCTGGTTGGAGATCCAATCATTAAGGAATACAATGGTCTTAAAAGCATAGATACGGTAGAGGAGATGATAAATGAAATAGAAATTAGAGAAGAGGAATACAAAAGCAGAGCCACAAAGAGAAAAAAGGATCTCTAAGAATGAAAGAATATTGAGAGAAATGTGTGACCAATCCAAATGGAACAATATTCATATTATAGGGGTACCACAAGAAGGAGAGAGAGAAAAAGGAATAGAAAGTGTCTTTGAGGAGGTAACTGCTGAAAACTTCCCTAATATGGGGAAGGAGATAGTCTCTCAGGCCATGGAAGTGCACAGATCACAACATAAGGGACTCAAGGAAGACAACACCAACACATATAATACTTAAAATGGCAAAGATCAAGGATAAGGACAGACTATTAAAAGCAGCCAGATAAAGAAATAAGATCATATACAAAGGAAAGCCCATCAGGCTATCATCAGACTTCTCAGAAGAAATCTTACAGGCCAAAAGGGAATGGCATGATATATTTAATGCAATGAAGCAGAAGAACTTCAAACCAAGAATACTTATCTGGAAAGATTATCATTTAAATTTGAAGGAAGGATTAAACAATTTACAGATAAAAGCTGAGAGAATTTATCTCCCACAAACTGTCTCTACAGTGTATTTTGGAGGGACTGGTAAAGAAGGAAGTGTTCCTAAGGCTAAACAGCTGTCACCAGAGGTAATAAAACCACAGTAAATAAAAAAGAACAATTATTTACTAAGCAAATGCAAAATTAAATCAACTACCCCCAAAATCAGTCAAGGGATGGACAAAGAGTACAGATTATGATACTTAACATACAAAGAATGGAGGAGGAAGGAAAAGGAGGAGAGAGAAAAAAAAGAACCTTTACATTGTGTTTGTTAATAGCATACTAAGCAAGTTAATTTAGACTCTTAGATAGTAAGAGTGTTAACCTTGAACCTTTGGTAACCACGAATCTAAAGCCTGCAATGGCAACACCTATCAATAATCACCACAAATGTAAAAGGTCTGAATGCACCAATCAAAAGACACAGAGTCACTGAATGGATAAAAACACAAGCCACATCTATATGCTACCTACAAGAGACACTTCATACCTAAAGATATACATATACTAAAAGTGAAGGGATGGAAAAAGACATTTCATGCAACAAATAGGGAGAAAAAAGAGGAGCTGCAGTACTTGTATCACACAAAATAGACTTCAAAACAAAGAAAGTCACAAGAGACAAAGAAGGACATTAAATAATGATAAAGGAGTCAATCCAACAAGAAGATATAACCATTATAAATATGCACCCAACACAGGAGAACCTACATATGTGAAACAAATTCTAACAGAATTAAAAGGGGAAACAGAATGCAATGCATTAATTATAGGGGACTTCAACACTCCACTCACTCCAAAGGACAAATCAACCAGACAGAAAATAAGTAAGGACACAGAGGCACTGAACAACACATTAGAACAGATGGACCTAACAGACATCTACAGAACTCTACACCCAAAAGCAACAGAATACACATTCTTCTCAAGCACACATAGAACATTTTCAAGAATAGATCATATACTAGGCGACAAAAAGAGCCTCAGTAAATGCAAAAAGATTGAAATTGTACCAGTCGGCTTCTAAGACCACAAAGGTATGAAACTAGTGAAAAATCCCACAAACACATGGAAGCTTCACAACATGCTCCTAAGTAATAAATGGATCAATGACCAAATAAAAACAAAGATCAAGCAATATATGGAGACAAATGACAAGAATAATTCAACACCGCAAAATCTGTGGAACACAGCAAACGTCAGGATAAGAGGGAAGTATATTGCAATACAGGAAAGAACAATTCCATATGAACAGTTTAAACTTACAATTAATGAAATTGGAAAAAAAAGAACAAATGAGGCCCAAGGTCAGTAGAAAGAGGGACATAATAAAGATTAGAGCAGAAATAAATAAAATCGAGAAGAATAAAATAATACTATGAAAAAATTGGATAACCTAAAAGAAATGGACAACTTACTAGAAATATACAACCTTCCAAGGTTGACCCAGAAAGAAACAGAAAATCTGAACAAATTACCAGCAATGAAATTGAATTGGTAATTAAATAACTACATAAGAACAAAACTCCTAGATGATATGGCTTCATCATTGAATTTAATCAAACATTTAGTATAGACCTAATACCAATCCTCCTTGAAAGATCTCCAAAAAGTAGAAGAGGAAGAAATACTTCCAAACTCATTCTATGAGCCCAGCATCACTCTAATACCAAAACCAGGCGAAGACACCACAAATAAACTTACAGACCAATATCCTTGATGAACATAGATGCAAAAATACTCAATAAAATATTAGCAAACCGAATTCAAAAATATATCAAAAATATCATCCACCATGATCAAGTAGGATTTATTCCAGGGATGCAAGGATGGTACAATATTCTAAAATTCATCATCATCATCAACCACATCAACAAAATGAAGGACAAAAACCACATGATCATCTCCATATATGTCAAAAAAGCATTCGACAAAATTCAACTTCCATTCATGATAAAAACTCTCAACAAAATAGGTATAGAGGGCAAGTACCTCAACATAATAAAGGCCATACATGACAAACCCACAGCCAACATCATATTTTAACAGCGAGAACTGAAAGTTTTTCACCTAAGATCGGGAACAAGACAGGGATGCTCACTCTCTCCACTTTTATTCAACATAGTTCTGGAGGTCCTCGCCACAGCAATTAGAAAACAAAAAGAAATAAACGGCATCTAGATTAGTGAGGAAGAAGTTAAACTGTCACTGTTTGCAGATGACACGATATTGTACACAAAAAACCCTAAAGAATATACTCCAAAACTACTAGATCTAATACCCGAATTCACCAAAGTTCAGGATACAAAATTAATACACAGAAATCTTCTGCATTCCTATACACTAACGATGAACTAGCAGAAAGAGAAATCAGGAAAACAATTCAACTCACAATTGCATCAAAAAGAATAAAATACTTAGGAATAAACCTAACCAATGAAGTGAAAGACCTATACCCTGAAAACTGCAAGACACTCATGAAAGAAATTAAAGAAGATACCAATAAATGGAAACACATCTGTGCTCGATAGGAAGAATTAATGTTGTCAAAATGGTCATCCTGCATAAAACAATCTACAGATTCGATGCAATCCCTATCAAAATACTAACAGTATTCTTCAATGAACTAGAGCAAATCATTCTAAAATTCATATGGAACCACAAAAGACCCCAAATAGCCAAAGAAATCCTGAGAAGGAAGAGTAAAGCAGGAGGGATCTCGCTTCCCAACTTCAAGCTCTACTACTAAGCCACAGTGATCAAAACAATTTGGTACTGGCACAAGAACAGACCCATACACCAATGGAACAGACTAGAGAGCCCAATATAAATCCAATCATATATCATCAATTAATATACAATAAAGGAGCCATGGATATACAATGGGGAAATGACAGCCTCTTCAACAGCTGGTGTTGGCAAGACTAGACAGCTACATAGAATGAAACTGTATTATTGTCTAACCCCATATACAAAAGTAGGCTCAAAATAGATCAAAGACCTCAATGTAAGTCATGAAACCATAAAACTCTTAGAAAAAAACATAGGCAAAAATCTTTTGGACTTAAACATGGGCAACTTCTTCATGACCATATCTCCCTGGGCAAGGGAAACAAAAGCAAAAATGAACAAGTGGGACTATGTCAAACTAAAAAGCTTCTTTACAGCAAAGGACACCATTAGTAGAACAAAAAGATATCCTACAGTATGGGAGAATATATTCATAAATTACATATCTGATAAGGGGTTGACATCAAAATTATATAAAGAGCTCACACACCTCGACAAACAAAAAGCAAATAAGCCAATTAAAATATGGGCAGAGGTGCTGAACAGACACTTCTCCAAAGAAGAAATTCAGATGGCCAACAGGCACATGAAAAGATGCTTCACATCCCTAATCATCAGAGAAATGCAAATTAAAACTACAATGTGGTATCACCGTACACCAGTTAGGATGGCCGCCATCCAAAAGGCAAACAACAACAAATGTTGGCGAAGATATGGAGAAAGGGGAACCCTCCTACACTGCTGGTGGGAATGTAAAATAGTTCAACCATTGTGGAAAGCAGTATGGAGGTTCCTCAAAAAACTAATAGAAATACCATTTGACCCAGGAATTCCACTCCTAGGAATTTACCCTAAGAATGCAACAACCCAGTCTGAAAAAGACATATGCACCCCTATGTTTATCCCAGCACTATTTACAATAGTCAAGAAATGGAAAAAACCTAAGTGTCCATCAACAGATGAATGGATAAAGATGTGGTACATATACACAATGGAATACTATTCTGCCATAAGAAGAAAACAAATTCTACCATTTGCAACAACATGGATGGAACTAGAGGGTATTATGCTCAGTGAAATAAGCCAGGTGGAGAAAGACAAGTATTAAAAGATTTTACTCATCTGTGTAGTATAAGAACAAAGCAAAAACTGAAGGAACAAAACAGGAGCAGACTCACAGAACCCAAAAATGGCCTAACAGTTACCAAAGGGAAAGGGATTGGGGAGGGTGGGTGGGAAAGTAGGGATAAGGGCGAAAAAGTGACATCATGATTAGCACATATAATGTAGGGGGGTGTGACACGGGGAAGGCAGTAAACAGAAAAAAGTAGTGACTCTATAGCATCTTACTATGCTGATGGACAGTGACTGTAATGGGGTATGTGGTGGGGACTTGATAATAGGGGGAGTCTATTAACCATAATGTTGTTCATGTAATAGTACATTAATGACAGCGAGAAAAAAAAAGAATAAAATACCTAGGAATAAACCTAACCAAGGAAGTGAAAGACCTATACTCTGAAAACTACAAGACACTCATGAGAGAAAGTAAAGAAGATACCAATAAATGGAAACACATCCGTGCTCATGGATAGGAAGAATTAATATTGTCAAAATGGCCATCCTGCCTAAAGCAATCTACAGATTCAATGCAATTCCTATCAAAATACTAACAGCATTCTTCAATTAACTAGAGCAAATAGTTCTAAAATTCACCATGGAACTGCAATAGCTAAAGCAATCCTGAGAAAGAAGAATAAAGATGGGGGGATTACGGTCCCCAACTTCAAGCTCTACTACAAAGCCACAGTAATCAAGACAATTTGGTACTGGCACAAGAACAAACCCATAGACCAGTGGAACAGAATAGAGAGCCCAGATATAAACCCAATCATATATCATCAATTAATATACGATAAAGGAGCTACAGACATACAATGGGGAAATGACAGCCTCTTCAACAACTGGTGTTGGGAAAACTGAACAGCTACATGCAGGATAATGGAACTGGATTATTAACTCCATACACAAAAGTAAACTCGAAATGGACGAAGACCTGAATGTAAGTCATGAAACCATAAAACTCTTAGAAGACAACATAGGCAAAAATCTCCTGAATATAAACATGAGCAACTTCTTCTTGAATGCCTCTCCTCGAGCAAGGGAAACAAAAGCAAAAATGTACACATGGGACTACATGAAACTAAAAAGCTTCTGTACAGCAAAGGACACCATCAACAGAACAAAAAGGCATCCTACAGTATGGGAGAATATATTTGTAAATGACATATCCGACAAGGGGTTAACATCCAAAATATATAAAGAACTCACATGCCTCATCACCCAAAAAGCAAATAACCCGATTAAAAAATGGGCGGAGGTATGAAGAGACAATTCTTCAAAGAAGAAATTCAGGTGGCCAACAGGCATATGAAAAAATGCTCCACATGGCTAATTATTAGGGAAATGCAAATTAAAACCACAATGAGATATCACCTCACACCAGTAAGGATGGCCACCATCCAAAAGACAAACAACAAATGTTGGCAAGGATGTGGAGAAAGGGGATCTCTCCTACATTGCTGGTGGGAATGTAAATTAGTTCAACCATTGTGGAAAGCAGTTTGGAGGTTCCTAGAAAAACTCAAAATAGAAATACCATTTGACCTGGGAATTCCACTCCTAGGAAATTACCCAAAGAAACAAGTTCTCAGATTCAAAAAGACATATGCACCCCTATGTTTATCACAGCACTATTTACAGTACCCAAGATATAGAAGCAACCTAAGTGTCCATCAGTAGATGAATGGATAAAGATGTGGTACATATACGCAATGGAATACTATTCAGCCGTAAGAAAGAAACAAATCCTACCATTTGCAACAGCATGGATGGAGCTGGAGGATATTATGCTCAGTGAAATAAGCCAGGCAGAGAAAGACAAGTGCCAAATGATTTCCCTCATTTGTGTAGTACAATAATGAAGCAAAACTGAAGGAACTAAACAGCAGCAGACTCCAAGAAGGGACTAGTGGTTACCAAAAGGGAGGGGATGGGGAGTGCTGGTGGGGAAGAAGAAGGGGATTGAGGGATATTATGTTTAGTACACATGGTGTGGGGTGGTCACGGGGAAAACAGTGTAGCACAGAGAAGGCAAGTAGTGACTCTGTGGCATCTTATTACACTGATGGACAGTGACTGCAATGGGGTATGGGGGAGACCTGATAATATGGGTGAATGTAGTAACCACATTGTTTTTTCATATGAAACCTTCATAAGAGTGTGTATCAATAATACCTTAATAAAAAAAAGTGTATGGCTAAATGAGTACATTTTTAAATTTGTGTATGTAGTGGTGGCAGAGTCAAGGAGGAGCAGATGGGAATATGTTCAGGATCATTAAGTCTGATTTTAACATTCTCCTAAATTAATATTTAACATCAGATTAATTTTAATATTCTATTAAATATTCAAGTGACCCTTGCATGCTCAGAGATGGCTTTTGTGACATGACAGGCTCCAAAGTAAGAATTTCCACACAATATTGTGGTAAGTACAAAACAAAGCAACACGGGTAATGGGACTGCTTTCTGAGGTAGACATCTCATATTCAGAGTACACGCACTGCCACATCAAAAATGGGATTTTTGTGATGACTGGAATGTGTTGGTTGGGGTGTGTATGTGCACACATGCACTTTGTCGATGTGCAAGTGTGTCTGATTTACTAAGTTAGTATATTAAGAAAAGGGCTACCTACAGTAGCTCCCTTGGGACAAGCACGTTTGCCGCTCCCTTTCTTTGTCGTATACTTTGAACTAATGGGTGGCAGGTGGCCATGATAATACCCTGGGCTGAGGGTTATTTATATCCATGAAAACAATGTTAGAGATTGGAAACAAATTAGAGAGACAAGCTCAAGTTCCACAGTTGGGAGTTTTATTTTGCTACAGAGATGGAGGAATAAAAATGTGATTTTCATTCTGGGGTAAACAGCTAAATCCTTGATACCCCAAAGAAAAACAGGAAAAAGAATGTGAACTTTTCTCTCTCTCTCCCTCTCTCCCTCTCTCTCTCTCTCACACACACACACACACACAAATAACCATGGAAATTTATGCCTCACCAAAAACCTTTAAAAATGCAAAGTAAAATTAAATTTTTTATTATCAAAATTAGAAAAGATCTTTTAAAAGATAATACTCATTTGTAAGTTCACTATGGATTCAATGAAACTGAAAAATGACAGTGCAACATTCTTGAGGTGAAAGAGTTTACACCCAACTTTATTCCCATGGTGGCAGGTCAGTCACTAGAATCCCATCCACTCAGAGCAAGTGTGCATGCAGCAAGCCTGTCTCTGCCTCTGGGCCTCTCTGCCCCTGGCAGCCGTCCTCAGTCTCTGTCCTCGTTGCTGCTGTCACTCCGGTCACTGCTCTCCTGCAGCCCTGCAGCCATGCCACCTTGTCACCCAGAGGTAGTAACAACGTGTCGCCCACACTTGTGTAGTGAGTTAGCTGACCAGGGCCAGATGAGAATCCTGGCTATAGGAGCCTTCACTTTGTCCACACTCCACGCCTCCAGGATTCTCTCCTCTCAATCTATGGGCCCTCAGTCCTCTGCAATGATCCCTGTTCAAGGAAGCTGGAACATTGTAACCAAATTCCATAATACCATAACAACAGAGGTTATGACAATATACAAGTAACACAAATTCTGACAAATTATAATAACCCTCAAGCCTGAGGAGATCCATTGCCACCAAGTGGTCATCCTGGCAGTATTCAAACCAGTTCTACTCTTCAAAAGAGTTAGCCAAAGGACCATGGGTGGGCCTTACAATACCCACCCACCTTCTCCAGCCTCTCCAGCAGAAAGTCTTGCAGACACACAGGCCTTTGTTGCTTTGTCTCTGGCTTCTGCTTCTTCATCTCCAGAGGCCGGAACCACTGCTCCAGTTTCAATTGTTGCCACAGCTCCGGTAAGATTCTACTTGACTTTACATCTGATTTCTTTCTGTCTGCTCCTTCCTTTATCAAATCAGCCACATCTGGGTCCTCGTGACCATCACAAAGGTTTTTAAATTCTTCCTTTGAGTAGCAGACAGTATTTCCTTTCATGCTTTCATTGCTTGAGCCTGAGGGCAGGAGCAGAGCACGGAGTGCTCCACGACCTGGGGAGGGGGCTGCACCTCTCCTGGAGGAACTGTGGTTGCCGAGTCTTTATTTTCCTTCAGGCTCTCCACTAACTTTCAACCGGGTGGGGTTTCAACCGAGGAGGGGCCAATGCTTCCGGCACCGGCAGGGCCTCCACCCACACCTGCTCATCGGACCTCGGCTCCTCCATTTCTGGGGCTGCCGGCTCCCCCACCCCCTTTGCCTGCCCCCCGGCACCTGGCAGCCTGCGCTCTCGGGCTGCTTCTCCTTGGGCCACTTCCTCTCTGGCTACCATGACATCCTTCACCATCTCCACAGAACCTGATAGTGACGCCATTTCAGTCACCAGCAAATTTTTTACCTCCTCGCCGGCACCTCGCAGCTCATGTTCTCGTGCTGCCTCTTCTTGTGCTTCCTGTAGGAGGGTGTCTTTCTCCCTTACAGCCTATCTCAATATTGTGAGAAGAAAACTCCCCACCGTTCCCGCTGCCTCACAGGCACTCTGCTTCTCTAAGGAATTCCCTGTTTTGCTGAGGGCCTGAGGGCCAACTTTACTGCCTCCGGTGTGGCCTCCACCCCTTCCCGGTCTTGGGGTGGGGCCCAGTCCTCTAGGAGGCAAGCCCCGTCGGACCACATGCCCACTGGGGAACACTCGGATGTCTCCCTGTTCATAGACACAGCCCACTGAAGCACCCCTCCCTGAGGGCAGCCTGCTCTTTTCCTTGGTCAATGAGGAAACCTACAGATGTCGCCAATTGTCTTGCCAATGGCTTTCCGCCCCGCCCAAGTTCACTATGGATTCAATGATACCGAAAAATGACAATGGACTGTTCTTGGGGTAAAAGGGTTTATACCCAACTTTATTCTCACGGTGGCAGGTCTTCACTAGAATCCCATCCACTCAGAGCATTGTGATTTTAATTTGCATTTCCTTTATGACTAATTGAGTACTTTTAAATATATTCTTTGGCCATTCAGATATTCCCTGTGAGAAGTCAGTTCAAGTTTTCTGCCCATTTATTTTGGTTGAGTTGTCTTATTGCTTTGAAGGAATTCTTTATATATTCTAGCTATGTCTTTTGTCAGATACAAATAGAATCTCTCTCACTCTGCGGGCTGCACTTTCACTCATTTAGTTGTTTCTTAGAGATATGTCACTAATTTGAAAGTAACCTACTTTATCAATCTTTTCCTTAATGGTTAGTGATTATTGGATCTTGTTTAGAAAATCTTTGACTACTTCAAGATCATAATGATATTTTGCTGTATTTTCTTTCAAAAAGCTTACTGTTTTACCTTTTACTTTGAGACTTGCAATTCATCTGGAATTCATTTTACACATAAAAGTACACTTACTAAAGAGTTTGTTCTTTCCCCACTGCACTACAGTGTCATGTTTGTCTTGGATTAAGTAACCATATATTTTAGTTCCATTTCTGGGCTCTATTGGTCAGTTTCTCTATCCTTTTGCAAAGAGCATACTATAGTTTTAAAATAAGGTTGCTATCTGATAGTATAAGCCTTCCAACTTTGTTCTTCATGACTACCTTGGTTCTTCTTGGTCAACTCTGCATTTCTGTATGAATTTTAGAGATTGTCAGTTCCCATACACACATACAAACCTGCTGAGATTCTTATTAGGATTACAATGAATTTATAGATTATTTTGGGGGAGAAGTACATCTTTACAATTCTAAGTCTTTTAGTCTATGGATGTGCTATATTTCACCATTTATTTACGTCTTTAATTTCTCTCAGTAATGTTTTCTAGTTTTCAGTGTAGAAGTATGACATGTCTTTTGTTATATTTGCTCCTAGGGGTTAAATTTTTTTTAAAGCTACTGTAGATAGTATTGATTTTTAAATTTTGTTGTCAAATTATTTGTTTCCTGCTGTCATACAGAAATGCCATTAACTTTTACTGACCTTGCAGCCAACAAACATAAAATTAACTTATTAATTCTAACAGATTAGCTATATATTCTTTTGGATATTCTAATATATGGTCATGTCATCTGTGAAAAGGTTTTATTTCTTAGAATCCAATCCTTATGACTTCTTTAATCTTGCCTTACTGAACCGTCCAGCACATCCAGTAAAATGGTGACCAGAAGTGGTGACAGTATTTTTCTTGTTCCTGATGTCAGAGGGAAGCTTTCAATACTTTCATCATTGTAAGATTTCCAGTAGGATTTTTGTAAATGCTCCTTGTTAGACTAAGAAAGTTCCCTCCTAGTTTGCTAAGAGTTATCATGAATGGATGTTGAATTTTTTCAAATGCTTCTTTGGATCTACTAAGACTGTATTTGATTTTTCTCCCTTTTTTTGTTAATGTGGTATATTATACCCATTGATTTTCTAATGTTAAATGAACCTTGCATTTCTAGAATATGCTCCTCTTGGTGATGATGTATTATTTTTTTTTTAGACAAGATAGTATTTATTTTTTTAGAAAAACAAAGTACTTGAAGATGTTCAAGGTATGATGTTCCTTAGCAGCATAATAATTTTTGTAAAATAAAAAAACAACATGAAGAGAACAAATGACCATTTGATGAGTGGGGAAAAAATAAACAATTATTATATGAAGGTAGAAAACACAAAATGAGATTGGACAAAAGATGCATTTCAGGTGAGCTCTAATAGTTCATGAATCGGAAGCAACATCTTAGGTCAAACAAAAGAGTATGGGATAATGTTTTGGGAAAATAAAATGTGGAATGACTCTGGCTAAGTTATATAGCTCCTTAAGAGGAGCTAATGCTATAATCAGTAAGTAATATCTTCAAGATCTATGAAGACCTTCCCAGCTAAATACTATGTGGCATTTAAAGTACTATAGAATTGGCTCAAAACCACAGGCTAAGTATGTATACCTACCTCCTTTTTATACCCATTTGCCAGCTGCACTGTTTGCTTCTATTGTGAATAGTATTTTATATGCTCTAACTGATGACTGCTGAAACACAGAAAAATCATTGATTTTTTGCTATTGATTTGTAATCTGGCCAAATTACTGAATTCTTTTCTTTTTTTAATTTTGGTGTCATCAATATACAATTACATGAGCAACATTGTGATTACTAGATTCCTCCATTATCAAGTCCCCATTACAGTCACTGTCCATCGATGTAGTTATTTTTAACATTACACTTGTTAATATTTTGTTAAGGATGTTTATATTATGCTCATGAGAGATACTGGTCTATAATTTTCTTTTTTATGTCATTTTAGATTTTGGAATAAATACGATGCTCATTAAAAGACTCAAAAAGTATAACTCCTGTTTCTATTCAGTGAAAGGTTGTATGTAAGACTGGTATTTCTTTCTTAAATGCTTGGAACACTTTACTGATAAAACTGCTACAGTTTTAAAAAGTAAAATTTCAGGTGTTGGTCTGGAGGATAACAGCTGCTGATTGATTTCTAATCTCCCTACACATCCTCCTCAAATTAGGAGATTAACAAGGAGCAAAAGAAACCAGACAAGGAGCCTACAAGATTACTCAGAGATAGGTAATACTACATCCTTAAAATTATCTGTAAGTACAAAATACAAAATTAAAAAAAAAATTTCTTGCTGTTGTTGCAAGCCAATGGACAGAAAGTGACAAAAAGGAGGCTTAAGGCCTCCATGCAAAATGGGAAAGAGGCACAGAAGACTCTGAGGAAGCATGGTCAAAATCACCCCCAGAATGACAAAGTCTAACATGTTCTAAAATACAGAACACAAAATGAGTAAGGCTGTAACTGATAGTTTAAAATAAGCACAAAGAAGACAAGGATAGAGAAGGGTGGTTCCCTTAGAAACAAAAGACAAAAATAAGAGGAAAAATACAGATTCTGTAGGAACAGAAGAAATACAAGTCATCTCCCATTTCCACAGTTATCACCATCACCAATATCATCCATATTGTTTGAAAGATGGCACTCTCTCAAATTAGCAATCCTAGCCAGTAATACTCAGAAATGGAAAACATCAAGCCAATTATATAGAAAGTTACTTTCAGAATGAAGCAGAAGATATGAATTCAAACATTTCAGTTGATGAAATGAGCCGCCCTTCCTAAGAAAAAATCATGAAACTGAAGAAAATACTGTGATGATCACCCCAAATTGAATTCATTATCTTCAAAAAGCATGATTACATGAAAAGAAAAAATCTCAAATTGGAAATATAAAAACCAGGAATAGAAATGGACACCCCCCCCCCAAAAAAGTATAATGAGTGGGGAAGACAAAATGAATGAGAGTTGACTGAAGTTGAGAAAAAAAATAGAAGAAAAAGACAAGAAAAGGTTTAAATGAAAATTTAAAAAGGGGCATTGAAGAAAAGCAGGAAAACGACCAAGAGAATGAGAATTGGTTTTAAAAAAAAGCGTTGGAAAAAGAGGCAAAGATGTAATAGAGTATAACTGGAATAACTGAAACAACTAATATTTACACAGACAAAAATGAACTTTGTGGGAATAGACTGAATTTAGAGGTATCAACTGTAAGTTAATGATCTCCAATGAATGAATGAATGCCCTAGTTTTGTTTGCTTAAAGGGTCTAGAAACAGATGCCAGTAACAATGAGAACACCAGGCATCCTGGACATTATTGTCAAATTGACAAAACTGGAATATGGAGAGTGCATTAGATAAAAGTACTGCATCAATGATAAATTTCCTACATGTGACAACTACTGTGGTTATATAAGAGAATATTCTTGTTCTTAAAAAAGAATATATTTATATGTGTGTGCATTTGTATATAAAGGACTAAAAGGGCAATTTTTCAGAAAAAAATATATACACACATACACATATATATGAGTGGCAGAAAATAAAAACAAAAAAGCAAAATTAAAAATTATTGAATTTAAGTGAATAGAATAGGGAAACTCTTGCACTTATTCTGTAAGTTTAATTATTTCCAAACAAAAATGTAATTCCAGTTTACCTCTTGCACTCAATTCAAAAGCAAAAAATTAAGTATTAGAAATGTAATTAAAATGTTCACATGCTTTTGATTAGAAATGTAATTAAAATGTTCACATGCTTTTGATTGTCAAAAATTGATGCTAAAAGTGAGGCTATCTGTTATTTTCTAAGGTAGTTTTGAGAGATTTTTTTCTCTTCCCCCTTCACCCTTTTTTTTGATTGACATAGAATAAGACAGAAAGCTGAATCATGTAATGTATGTTCTCAGTACCTCCTAAAGCACATCTGGATTCTTGAGCTTGAAACCAATCTAAGGAAGGATTATTATAATTACACTTAAAGCAACATCTGTATAAGTGAACTTTATAAATTCAGTATATATAGGATCTATTTTAATGTTTTCTGAAAAGTATCTGAAGTTAAAATAAAGTTTAGAAAGATAACATAGAGTAACAAAATTACCAATTTTCATTGGTGATCAAACAGAAATGTGAAAGTTAGCAACTGTATTCTCTACTCCAAGCCCGTATGTTACAGACAGAATGGTCCCAGAAAGATGCCCATGCTCTATTTCCTGGAACCTGTACATGTTACCTTACACAGCAAAAGGGAATTTGCAGACATAGTTAAGGTTACATACATGAACATAGGAAGATTATCCTGGATTATCAGAGTGCGTCCAATTTAGCCACATGAGCTCTTTTTTAAAAACAAAGAACTATCTCCAGCTGGAGACAGAGACACAGCAGAAGGGAAAATGAGAAAGGTTCAAAGTATGAGAGGAACTCAAGCCACCACTGCTGGTGAGGGCCACATAAAAAATAGGAGAAGGAAGCAAACATCCTCTAGGAGCAGAGATGGGTCCCTGTCTGATAGCAAGGAAAACAAGGTCCTCACCCTGAAGTGCATGGAACTGAATTCTGCCAGTTATAACCAAGATTAGTCTGTAACTGCATTCTCCCTCAAAGTCTTCGCATCCCAGCCCAGCTGACATACTGACTTTGGCCTCGTGTGATCAAGTGTAGAGAAACCAGTTGAGCACACCTGAGCTTTGTTTGGACCTATGCATCTGTGAGATAATAAATTGATGTTGTTTTTAGCCACTAACTTGTGATAATTTGTTATGGCTGCAATAGAAAACTATACTTAAATATTTCCAAATTTATATTTCATTGTAAAAATATATTTAATAGTCAAGACAGATTTTTTAAAAAAGGAGAAAATTATTTTATTCCAATTCTATCTTGTTTCCTCACATCAATTTTGTTGCTAAAAGGGAAACATAGTATTTGAGTGGCTAGATTCTAAGCACTGAGGAATGTCAATTTTTAATTCATAAGTTAATATTTTGCTCTTAAAAATGTTTTTAAAAAGCCATTTTATCTAATAATATATTAAATGAAAATTATGACTCAATCGAATAGGAGGGTCTATATATGCCACGTAGACCTAAGTGTCTCTGATATATTAATTCATTACATAGGTTATCACCTGGTGCTTACAGGATTTTAGGATAGGGGATGGGGTAATGCTAGGATGCTATATGAGCTCATTCCTTTGGAATATTTGTATTAAGTTTATCTCTTCTGAAGTATTTTCCATTTGTAATGGAAAAGCAGCAGGGATGAAAATGTAATTTGAGTGAATTCCAGGCTATTCTCCAAGGTAAGAGAGTTAATAAGCTAAAAAGGGCCAACACATATAACTAAGGAAGGAACCTACCTTATCAGCAGAATGCTGTGAAAGCTTTTGGTGTTCTTTTGGGACGAGGAGACATTTGTAGGATATAAGGAAAGCATTTTCACACTGGATAACTGACAAGATTACAGATAAAGTTGGGGGAAAACTCAGCTAGAGTAACTTGCATTGATTTATCATTTTCTTGTAACTGTGCTAATAATGTAGTTCAGTATGCAATCCTATTAGCCTCTAACTTTTAAGAACTTTTCTCTTTTGGTGTGCAGGTTTAAAAGGGCTGAATAGTCTAGGATAGCGCTTTTCAAACTTTGGTGAAGAATCAATTTCTACTTTTTAAAAAATTTCTCATTAGTGGTGAACCAATAATTTGGAAAATGTAATACAACTGTATCACTAGAATAGTGAAAAAAAACAAGACATACAAGTTTCTTGAATGGCACTGCCTTGCATATATGGGTGCTAACCATGTTTAATGAATGACTCAACTGAATGCACTTTAATGTAAGAGTCTATATATGCCAAGTGGTGGGCCCATAAATGAACGTGTCTTTATTGGATAAGTGAATGTGTCTGGTATATTACTGGATATATCTTATGAGGCAGTAGTCTCAGACATCTCATAACAATAAAACTAAGTATTGCATGAAGCTATAGGACACATGACATTTTATTCATTTAGAGAACACAACAGCAGGAAAACTACCAGCATTAAATGACTAAACAGTCTCTGATTATTTTCCCTATGATTTCTGCATTTTATCCTAAACCCTAACTTTACTCACAGATCAGGAATGAATATGAAGGATGATGCAAAAGCCTAATAAATGCTTAAAGAAAACACCAGACTGTATCAGAAGGTTCACTTTCTCTAGAGAACATCTATAAAGTTTGAATCTGTACTTACTTTTATGTAAAAGATTTTTAACTGTAATAATGCACATTCACAATAGCTCAGAATTCTTTAAAATATTAAATTAGACTTAAATACTTTACATTTACATATTACATATATATAATTACTATTTAAGTTATATGTTCCATAAGTACCTGTATTTCTGGGTAACGTGAGAAAAGCATTTAATCCTTTCACACAGAATGTTTTAAGTTTGGTATCACATGGTTCATAAAGAGAATGATGGATTGCTTCCTTCTCACAGAATGAAATGTAGCATCCTAATGCAATCTGCCTTGATGACAGCAGAGGGCAATGTCATATGAAATGGCCATTTTTCTTTATGTACAAAAATCCTCTCCAATTAAGGAGTAGTTCTCAAAGAGGCTAGGATCTTTGTAAATTGTCTTATACACCAAAATTATTTTCAAATCTCTATTTGTGTGAACACAAAGGGATATAATCCAACTGACAGATTAGAACCTGAGTCGTAAGTTTTCAAAAAGAAGAAAAACATAAAATTGTGCTACTGAATTAGCTTACTGCATCTTTCTTCATATTATTTCTATTACTACAAATGTAATGTACATGAAGTTTCCAAAGAAAAAATAGAATACATTGGTTATAGAATTGTTAGCTTATAAACCCATAAAGGAAAGAACGTAATTATCATAAAATTCAAGGTAACAGTTTCCCCCCAGAAGGAAACAAGGGGGCTATGACTTAGGAGGGGCACGCAGGGAGCTTCAGGAGTGCTGGTGAAGTTCCAATTCTTGACCTGTATCATGGGTTACATAGGTTCTTATTTTTTAACAAGTAATTAAACTGAACATTTATGTTTCATACACACAAAACCAAAATACTAGAAGGTCTTATCAAAACTGCATCAGCAGTTAGAAGAAATACCTTAAGGCACAAAAGATAATGATGAAATAAATAGTATATATGTAGAAATATCTACTTCAAAAACAGGAATTCTAAACCAAAGTTCCATGGATAAGATTTTATGTGAAGTTTCCTAAGACAGGGTTCCTAGCTTTCAGTACATTTTTAAAAAGCTTAAGATAATGTGCAATGTGGAAATACTATTTGGCATTATTAATATAGGTGATACAGCTATCTTAAAAGCAGTTAAGTTCCAAAACTATTCAATTGATATAGAATAAAACATCTAATAGTAGAAGAGTTTCTGGTTAAGAAAAGCACTATCTTCACTCATGAAGTAAAAAATTAAGATATGCTTAAACCCATGAATTCTTTCTGATAAATAAATAGTATAAAAAATATAAATAAAAACATTATTCTCATTATGTTTATTTCTTTAAAAGAACTGACTGAGGCAGAAAGTAGTAATTCATGGTTACAACATGTAAAAGCAAAATGTAGGACAACAGCATGAGGACAGGGCAAGGAAAACAGCATACTGTAATGTTCTTATATATTTTGTAGTATTATTTAAAGGGGGACTATGATAACTTATCTTTTTAAGTGCATAATATTAATTTTAAGCCAACCAGTAAAACAGTTTACATATGTATATATTCATATGTACATATACATAACTAGAAAACATATTTAGAAATTCATATTTTTTACCCATATATGCCAGACACTGCCATTCAAAAAATGTGTAAGTCTTCGCTTTCTGTTTCATTTTCTAGTAGTACACACTTATATACACGCGTACCTCGTTTTATGGTGCTTTCCTTTATTGGGCTTCACAGATACTGAATTTTTTTTTACAAATTGAAGATTGTGGCAACCCTACATCAAGCAAGTCTTATGGCTTCATTTGCTCACTTCGTGTCTCTGTATGACATTTTGGTAATTCTTGCAATATTCCAAACTTTTTCTTTATCATTTTACCTGGCATGGTGGTCTGTGATCAGTGATATTTTATGTCACTATTGCAATACAGTGATATTTTATGTTACTAGCACCACAATACTTGTCCATATAAGACAACAAACTTAATCATACATTTGTATTGTGCTCTGACTGCTCCACCAGCCAGTCATTTCTCCATCTTCTCTCCCTCTCCTTGGGCCTCTCTATTCCCTGAGACACAACAATATTGAAATTAGGCCAATTAATAGCCCTACAATGGCCTTTAAGTGTTCAAGTGAAAGGAAGAGTCACTTATCTCTGTTTAATTAAAAGCTAGACAGTGTTAAGTTTAGTAAGGAAGGCATCCCAAAAGCTGAAACAGGCTACAGGGTGTGCCTTCTGCACCAGAAAGCTAAGTTGTGAATGCCAAAGGAAAAGTTCTTGAAGAAAATTAAAAGTGCTACTCCAGTGAGCACACAAATGATAAGAAAGTGAAACAGCCTTGTTGCTGGTAGAGAAAAAGTTTTGTGGTCTGGATCGATCAAATCTGCGACAGTATTCCCTTAAACCAAAGCCTAACCCAGAGCAAGGCTCTAACTCCCATCTATTCTATGAAGGCTGAGAAAGATGAAGAAGCTAAAGAGGAAAAGTTTGAAGCTAGCAAAGGTGAGTTCATGAAGTATAAGGAAAGAGGCTGTCTCCCTACCATGAAAGTGCAGGTGAACCAGCAAGTGCTGATGCAGAAGCTGCAGGAAGTGATCCAGAGCACACAGCTACCTGCAGGAAGTGATCCAGAGCACACAGCTACCTGCAGGAAGTGATCCAGAGCACACAGCTACCTGCAGGAAGTGATCCAGAGCACACAGCTACCTGCAGGAAGTGATCCAGAGCACACAGCTACCTGCAGCAAGTGATCCAGAGCACACAGCTACCTGCAGGAAGTGATCCAGAGCACACAGCTACCTGCAGGAAGTGATCCAGAGCACACAGCTACCTGCAGGAAGTGATCCAGAGCACACAGCTACCTGCAGGAAGTGATCCAGAGCACACAGCTACCTGCAGGAAGTGATCCAGAGCACACAGCTACCTGCAGGAAGTGATCCAGAGCACACAGCTACCTACAGGAAGTTATCCAAAGCACACAACTGACCTGAGCGATCAAAGTGGCTACACTAAACAACAGATTTTCAACTGAGGAGAAACAGCTTCGTATTAGAAGATGCCATCTAAGACTTTTATAGCTAAAGAGAAGAAATCAATGCCTGGCTTCAAAGTTCAAGGACAGGCTGACTCTCTTCTTAGGGACTAATGCAGCTAGTGACTGTGAGTTGAAGACAATGATCATTTATCATTAAGGAAATTCTAGAACCTTCAAGATTATGCCAAATCTACTCTGCCTGTGCTCTACAAATGGAACAACAAAGCCTGGATGACAGTACATCTGTTTACAAAATGGTTTGCTGAATATTTTAAGCCCACTGTTAAGACCTATTGCTCAAGAAAAAAAGGTACCTTTAAAAACACTACTGCTCATTAACAAGAGCACTGATGGACACACACAATAAAATCCATGTTGTTTTTATGCCCTTTAACACAATATCCATGCTGTAGCCCATGGATCAAGGAGTAATTGTTGACTTTTAAGCAACTGCACGTGTGGAAACAGAGAACTATAATTAGAGGTGGAACCTGGAGATGTACTAAATTGCTGCAATCTCATAATAAAACTTCAGTGGATACGACATTGATTCTTATAGATGAGCAAAGAAAGTGGGTTCCGGAGATAGAATCTATGACTGGTGAAGATGCTGCAAAGATTGTTGAAATGACAACAAAAGATTTAGAATATTACATAAACTTCACAATTAGACCAGCAGCAGGGTTTGAGAGGACTGATTCCAATTTTGAAAGGGTAGAATGCTATCAAACAGCATTG
Organism: Smutsia gigantea; assembly: GCA_032199065.1. Lineage (NCBI taxonomy): Eukaryota > Metazoa > Chordata > Mammalia > Pholidota > Manidae > Smutsia > Smutsia gigantea. The sequence goes on from JAVSCE010018022.1 coordinate 257,262, forward strand.
CATGATACAGAAAATCATTTATAAAAGGAAGAATCAGTGGATGCATCAAACTTCATTGTTGTCTTATTTTAAGAAATTGCCAGAGCCACCAATCTTCACAACCACCACCCTAATCAGCAGTCATCACCATCAAGGCCATATCCTCCAGCAGTAAAAAGATGACTCCCTGAAAGCACAGATGGTGGTTAGCGCTTTTCAGCCATAAAGAATTTTTAAATTAAGGTATGTATTGTTTTTGGTTTTTATTACAGTTTCACATGAAAAACATTGTGGTCACTACATTCACCCATATTATCAAGTCCCCCCCACACACCATTGCAGTTACTGTCCATCAACACAGTAAGATGCCAAGAATCACTACTTGTCTTCTCTGCTGTACTGCCTTCCCCATGACCCCCCCCTACATTATATGTGCTAATCGTAAAGCCCCTTAATCACCTTTTCCCTCCCTCTCCACCCACTCTATCCAAACCCTCCCCTTTGGTAATCGCTAGTTTCTTCTTGGAGTCTGTAAGTCTGCTGCTGTTTTGATTCTTCAGTTTTGCTGTTATACTGAGTGAACAATGAGTGAAATTATTTGGTACTTGTCTTTCTACACCTGGCTTAGTTCACTGAGCATAATACCCTCTAGTTCCATCCATGTTCTTGCAAGTGGCAGAATTTGTTGTCTTCTTATGGCTGAATAATATTCCATTGTGTATATGTACCACATCTTCTTTATCCATTCATCTACTGATGGACACTTAGGTTGCTTCTATGTCTTGGCTATTGTACATACTGCTGCAATAAACATAGGGTTGCATATGTCATTTCCAGTCTGAGATCTTGTTTTCTTTGGGTAAATTCCTAGGGGGGAGTTCCTGAGTCAAATGGTATTTCTATTTTTAGTTTTCTGAGGAACCCCATATTGCTTTCCACAATGGTTGAACTAATTTACATTTCCATCAGGAGTGCAGGAGGGTACCCCTTTCTCCCCATCCTTGCTAGCATTTGTAATTTCTCATCTTTTCAATGTTGGCCATCCTAAATGGTGCGAAGTGATATCTCATTGTGGTTTTAATTAGCATTTCCCTGATAATTAACAATGTAAAGTATCTTTTCAGGTGCCTGTTCCCCATCTGAATTTCTTCTTGGGCAAATTGTCTGTTAAGAACTTCTGCCCATTTTTTAATCGAGTTATTTGCTTTTTGGGAGTTGAGGTGTGTGAGTTCTTTATATATTTTCGGTGTTAACCCCTTATTGGATATATCATTTATGAATGTTCTGCCATAATGTAGGACGCCTTTTTGTTCTACTGATGGTGTCCTTTGCTTTTCAATTTGATGTAGTCCCAATTACTCATTTTTGCTTTTCTTTCCCTTTCCTGAGGAGATATGTTCAGAAAAGAGTTGCTCACATTTATATTCAAGACATTTTGGCCTGTTTTCTTCTTAGAGGTTTATAGTTGCATGACTTACATTCAGGTCTCTGATCCATTCTGAGTTTACTTTTGTGTATGGAGTTAGACAATAATCCAGTTTCATTCTCTTACACGTAGCTGTCCAATTTTACCAACACCAGTTGTTGAAGAGGCTGTCATTTTCCCAATGTATATCCATGGCTCCTTTATCATATACTAATTAACTACATATGCTTGGGTTTGTATCTGGGCTCTTTATTCTGTTCCATTCATCTATGAGTCTGTTCCTGTGCCAGTACCAGATTGTTTTGATTACTGTGGCTTTGTAGTAGAGCTTGAAGTTGGGGAGCATAATTCCCCCTGCTTTATTCTTCCTTCTCAGGATTGCTTTGGCTATTTGGGGTCTTTTGTGGTTCCATATGAATTTTAGAACTATTTGTTCTAGTTCATTGAAGAATGCCATTGGTATCTTGATAGGGATTGCATTGAATCTGTAGATTGCTTTACACAGGATGGCCATTTTGACAATATTAAATCTTCCTATGCATGAGCATGAGATATATGTCTATTTATTGGTGTCTTCTTTAATTTCTCTCATGAGTGTCTTGCAGTTTTCAGGGTATAGATCTTTTACCTCCTTGGTTAGGTTTATTCCTAGGTATTTTATTCTTTTTGATGCAATTATAAATGGAATTGTTTTCCTGATTTCTCTTTCTGCTAGTTCATCATTAGTATATAGGAATGCAACAGATTTCTGTGTATTGATTTTGTATCCTGCAACTTTGCTGAATTCAGCTATTAGTTCTAGTAGTTTTCGGGTAGATTCTTTAGGGTTTTTTAAAGTACAGTATCATGTCATCCACAAAGAGTGACAATATAACTTCTTCCTTACCAATCTGGATGCCTATTATTTCTCTGTTTTGTCTGATTGCCGTGGCTAGTACCTCCAATACTATGTCAAATAAAAGTGAGGAGAGTGGGCATTCTTGTCTTGTTCTCGATCTTAAAAGGAAAGGCTTTCAGCTTCTCACTGTTAAATATGATGTTGGCTGTGGGTTTGTCATATATGGCCTTTATTATGTTGTGATACATGCCTTCTATACCCATTTTGTTGAGAGTTTTTATCGCGAATGGATGTTGAATTTAATCGAATGCTTTTTCAGCATCTATGGAGATGATAGTGTAATTTCTGTTCTTCTTTTTTTGATGTGGTGAATGATGTTGATGGATTTTTGAATGTTGTACCATTCTTGCATCCCTGGAATAAATCCACTTGATCATGATGGATGATCTTTCTGATGTATTTTTAAATTTGGTCCACCAATATTATGTTGAGTATTTCTGCATTTATGTTCATCAGGGTTATTGGTCTGTAATTTTCTTTCTTTTTTTGTGGGGGGTGTCTTTGCCTGGTGTAGGTATTAGAGTGATGCTGATCTCATAGAATGAGTTTGAAAGTATTTCCTCCTCTTCTACTTTTTGGAAAACTTTAAGGAGGATGGGTATTACGTCTTCACTAGTGTTGGGTATACATTTCAGTGAAGCCATCTGGTCCAGAGTTTTGTTCTTAGGTAGTTTTTTCAATTACCAATTCAATTTCATTGCTGGTAATTGGTCTGTTCACATTTTCTTTTTCTTCCTTGGTCAGCCTTGGAAGGTTGTATTTTTCTAGAAAGTTGTCCATTTCGTCTAGGTTATCCAATTTGTTAGCATATAATTTTTCATAGTATTCTCTAATTTCGGTGGTGTCCATAGTGACTTTTCCTTTCTCCTTTCTGATTCTGTTTATGTGCTTATACTCTTTTTTCTTGATAAGTCTGGCTAGGGGTTTATCTATTTTGTTAATTTTCTCAAAGAACCAGCTCTTGCTTTCATTGATTCTGTTGTTCTATTTTTGATTTTATTTATTTCTGCTCTAACCTTTATTACGTCCCTCTTTCTACTGAATTTGGGCCTCATTTGTTCTTCTTTTTCTACTTTCATTAATTGTGAGTTTAGACTGTTCATATGGGATTGTTTCTCTTTCCTGAGGTAAGCCTGTATTGCAATATACTTTCCTCTTAGCAAGGCCATCACTGCATCCCACAAATTTTGTGGTGTTGAGTTATTGTTTTCATTTGTCTCCATATATTAATCTCTGTTTTTATTTGGTCATTGATCCATTGATTATTTAGGAGCATGCTGTTAAGCCTCCACGTGTTTGCGGGATTTTTCATTTTCTTTGCATAATTTATTTCTAGTTTCATACCTCTGTGGTCTGAGAAGCTGGTTGGTACAATTTCAGTCCTTTTGAATTTACCAATGCTCTTTTTGTGGCCTAGTATATGATCTATTCTTGAAAATGTTCCATGTGCACTTGAGAAGAATGTGTATCCTGCTGCCTTGGGTGGAGTGTTCTGTAGATGTCTATTAGGTCCATCTGTTCTAATGTGTTGTTCAGTGCCTCTGTCTCCTTACTTATTTTCTGTCTGGTTGATCTGTCCTTTGAAGTGAGTGGTGTGTTGAAGTCTCCTAAAATGATTGCATTGCATTCTATTTCCTCTTTTAATTTTGTTAGTATTTGTTTTACATATGTAGGTGCTTCTATGTTGGGTGCATGGATATTTATAGTGTCTATATCCTCTTGCTGGACTGACCCTTTTATCATTATGTAATGTCCTTCTTTGTCTCGTTACTTTTGTTTTGAAGTCTATTTTGTCTGATACAAGTACTGCAACTCCTGCTTTTTTCTCCCTATTAGTTGCACGAAATATCTTTTTTCATCCCTTCACTTTGAGTGTGTATCTATTTGGGTTTGAAGTGAGTCTCTTGTAGGCAGCATATAGACAGGTCTTGTTTTTATATCCATTCAGTGACTGTCTTTTGATTGGTGCATTCAGACCATTTACATTTAGAGTGATTATCAATAGATATGTACTGGTTGCCATTGCAGGCTTTAGATTCATGGTTACCAAAGGTTCTAGGGTACCTTCTTTACTATCAGTCTAACTTAACTCAGTACGCTATTACAAACACAATCTAAAGGTTCTTTTTTTTTTCTTTTTTCCTCCTCCATTCTTTATATATTAGGTTTCATATTCTGTACTCTATGAGTTATTGTTTCTATTTGTCTCCATATATTGCTTGATCTCTATTTTTATTTGGTCATGGTTCCATTGATTTTTTTAGGAGCATGTTGACTGACTTTGAGAGTAGTTGATTTAATTTTAATTTACTTATTAATTAATTGGTCTACAACCTTTATTGTGGTTTTATTTTCTCTGGTGAAAGCTGTTAAGCCTTAGGAACACTTCCATCTAGAGCAGTCCCTCCAAAATACACTGTAGAGACAGTTTGCGGGAGGTAAATTCTCTCAACTTTTTCTTATTTGGAAATTGTTTAATCTGTCCTTCAAATTTAAGTGATAATCTTGCTGGGCAGAGTATCCTTCTGTTTCATTGCATTAAATATGTCATGCCACTCCCTTCTGGCCTGTAAGGTTTCTGTTGAGAAGTCTGATGATAGCCTGATGGGTTTTCCTTTGTATGTGATCATTTTCTCTCTCTGGTTACTTTTAATACCTCTGTCCTTATACTTGATCTTTGCTATTTTAATTATTACATGTCTTGGTGTTGTCTTCGTTGGGTCCCTTTTGTTGGGAGATATGTGCACGTGCACCTCCATAGCCTGATAGATTCATTGGCCTGGAATTCACCTCCATTCCCCAGATTGGGGAAGTTTTCAGTAATTGCCTCCTCAATTATACTTTCTACCCCTTTTTCTCTCTCTTCTTCTGGTACCCCTATAATATAAATATTGTTCCATTTGTATTGGTTATACAGTTCTCTTAATATTCTTTCATTCCTTGAGATCCTTTATTCTCTTGGCCTCAGCTTCTTTGTATTCTTGTTCTCTAATTTCTATTTCATTTACCATCTGTTCTACTTCATCTAACCTGCTTTTAAATCCCTCCACTGTATGTTTCATTTCAGATACTGCATTTTTCAAAGTTTCTGTCTCTTTCTTGAATTCTTCCCTGAGGTCTTGAATATTTTTCTGTATTTCCATGAGCATGTTTATGATTTTTATTTTGAAATCTTTTTCAGAAAGATTGGTGAGTTCGGTTTCACTTTGCCCTCTTTCTGGTGTTCATGAGATTTTGGTTTGTACCACGTTCTTTTGATGTTTCGTATTTGTAAAATAACTTGGTGTAGGCAGCACTCTCTAATGCCCAGAAGCTCTACTCCCTGGAGCTGCTCAGCCCCTAGAGCGATTGCAGGGTTTGTAGGCAAGCGGCACTTGTGCCTGCTTGGAGGAAAGAGCTGTTTCCTACTTCCCAGCTGCAGTGCCTGCCTCCAGTGCCAGGGTCAGTGGACCAGGAGTGCAGGGAGGATCCTCTATGCTACACATTTGTAGATGCTGTAGACGGGGCCGCCCTCTGGCTGGCCTGGCACAATGGTGGTGGCAGCTGGTTGCGAGCCAGTGCTGGCCAGGAGGAAGGAGCAGCAGGCTACATATCAGGGTGGGGGGCCTCGGAGGTGTGTTGCCAGCCAGAGGATGGAGCACCCAAAGCTCCTCAAGTTCCCAACCTGCTGAGCTGAGTGCACCAGGACGATTTTTCCACCTGTCCTTTCTCCTGAGCAGCAAGCTGCTCTATGCAGTCCTTGCCCCTTTAGCAGCCCTTTTGCTGTTGGAAAGTCTCTCAGAGTGCCTGCCTTTCTTTTGCCCTGAAGCGGCCAATTGTCAGTTCCTCTTCTACACAAGTGGCTGGAATTTCAGTCTCTCCAAGTATTCTGCCTGTCTTAGCTTTCCAACTCCACTAATCTCCAGAGCACCATGTAATGTAGGTTTGTGCTCCCAGAGCAGATCTCCAAGGCTTGGTGTTCAGCAGTCCTAGGCCTCCATTCTCTTCCTGCTCCATTTCTCTTCCTCCCACCAGTGCACTGGCGTGGGGGAAGGGCCTGGGTCCACTGGATCGTGGCTTTGGTACTTCACCCTTTCCATGAGGTCTGCTCTTTTCTTCAGGTGTAGACACTCTGCCACAGCCTTCTTTCCTGTTGCTCATTCAGGATTAGTTGTATTTGCTATATTTTCATATTATATGTGATTTGCACACCACCATCTTTAAGCCAATCTCTGTACATTGTTTTTTAGACATAATGCTACTGCATACTTTATAGACTACAACATAGTGTAAATATAACTTTTATATTCATTGGAAAACCAGAAAATCCACTTGATGTGCTTTACTGTGGTATTTGCTTTTGTGAAGTGGTCTAGAATGAAGCCCACAATATCTCTGAGGTATGCCTCTATGTAGTGATGTATAAAATAAACATATAAAAATACATAACTAGAAAAATTTACAGACATATTTATAAATATAGTAAAAATATATTACTAGAATAACATTTACATTTGATATATATCAAAGAGTCAATAGCAGAGGTAAAATGGGATCATAAGATATAATCTAGAATGAGGCAGGAAAAGAGTAAGAAAGAATAAGCAACAGATGGGACAAATAGATATAAGCCAAATTATCTTAATAACTGCATTGAATATAAATTGTGTGAATACTCTAACTAAAACACAGAGTTTGTCAGACTGGATAAAAAAGCAAGACCCAAATATATATTGTCTACTAACTGGAATTACCTTTGGAAAATACAGCATGGGTTACAATGAAAGGGCAAAAAAGATATACCACAGAAATGTTAATCATAAGAAAGCTGGGATGGCTATACTTCTATCATACAAAAGAGATTTTTTTACTAGATCCTAGTGCAGAAAAAGGACACTTATATCTATTGAAAAAGTTTGAATAAGGTCTGTAGATTAGTTAAATGTACTGTAACAGTAAGAATTTCCTAGTTTGGCAATTGTAGTATAGTTATATATGGTATTAACATTTGGGGAAACTAAGTAAAAGTATAAGGGAATCATCTGAAATTTTTGCAAGTTTTTCATAAGTCTATAATTATTTCAAAAAGAGAAGTTAAAAATGTTTTAAAAATTAAAAACTCCTGCTCTTCAAGTCACTAATAATAAAATGAAAAGGCTGAAAGAATATTCACAATATTTATATTTGTCCAAAAAATTATATTTGACTTCTGTAAGAGGACTTTTACCCAGTATATATAATAATAATGTCATATGTATAGACAGAAATACTACTGAGCAATAAAATAAGCAAACCACTGATACACAAAATAACACAGATAAAATCTCAAAAACCAACCTGTGGTATATCCACAAAATAAAATACTTTTCAACATTAACAAGGAATGAAGTAGTGATACATTCATCAATAGTGATTTCAACATTGATAAATATCAAAATAAACCAAATGAAAGAAAAAAGCATATATCATACCAATCTATTTACTTACAGATTGCTAAAAATAAACCAAAAAAAAAAACTAGAGTAAGAAGGCAATCAGTGTTGGCCCTGGACTAAGGTGGGAATTGACTGGGAAAGGGTACATGTGTGAACATATGCGGGTAATGAATTTGTACATATTGAATGTGGAGGTTGTTACATGAGTGTAAAAACTTGATTTAAAAATTATTAAAATGAAGGTTAGAAGAGATAAGCCTTTGATTAAGTAATACACATCATAACTATTTCACAGCACTTTAGTACAGTGAATAGATTACAAGAGTGAGCTTACATACTTTGAAAATATGAACTTTGACAATATAAAATTTGTAATTCAAAGAAACAGAGCTAAAAGGAAAACTAAAGAACTGAATGAGTCACCTGCCTCAACTCATTTCCCTCTAACCTACAGTGTTACATGCCAGAGTTGAATGACTTTCTCTTTGGTGTCTGAAAGAGAGAGTCAAATTTTAAACACTGAAAATCTGCTCTTGGTGTATGCTCCAACATTTTCCTTTGCCAGAATCAAGTGCATAATTAATAGAAAATAATCAAGTGTATAATTAATAAAAAAAAACAAGTGAGGCCAGGGTTAGCCTTAATGTTGAAAAGCATCCCCAGTGAAAGGAGAATTAATAAATGTAAAAGTATGCCAGAAGTTTAGCCTGCTGGCTTTCCTGTGAAAGATAATAGAGTAAGTAGAATAAGGTAATTTTAAGACTCTAGTCAATATCAGTGGTACATTAATGTGTACTTTAAACCTACATATTCATAACTCATTTAAATCTATCAATAAACATTTAGGGAAGATTATTTCTATTTCATAAAGAAAGTGAGACTGAAATGCAACAGTTACTTTTTAAAGATAAATTGATAAAAGTGGTAAACTGGGACTGAACCAAAATCTACCCAACTCCAGTGCTCGAGCTCTTTTTTGTTTTGCCATTTTATCTCCAATTATGCTATATACGCTACCTTTCATATTATAAACAAACTCAAGTGTATGTACAGATCAAAGAACATTGTACTGGTTCTCCTTATAGCTAAGCTGGCTAAGGCCTCAGAATGGTAACTGAGAACAGTTTCAAGCACATGTAAAGCATTAGTTTCTACAAAATATCATTTCTATAAAGTACAACTATCCATTACTAAAAATATTCTAGAGACTCAGGGTTATTGGTCCCAAATAACTTTTCCTAATTTTATTCCCTGGTCAGTGCAAAAGCTCCACAAAGTTACTACAAATCACAGTGAAGATAAGAAATGGATCTCAGAAAACTTTTTATTGGCAAGAGGATGACTACAATCTCTCTCCATCGTCTTTTCTTTTCAGTCTTTACTTTTCTTTGTATAATTATTTTGAATCTTAAAGTTTCATAGATTTCCGTGGCTTCCCTCCCCAGGGATTTTGCTAATATGTATTAATTTTATCCAAATTCAGTTTGTTTTGTTAACTTTTTGAAATGCGTAGTAATAAAGTGATGGTACAATTATACTAGAGTAACTAAAATTACCTACTATAATAACTGACAAAAATAAAATACTGGCTAATTATCTTAAATACTTAAGAATACATAACATATATATATACTCATGCAGAAAATAAATTTGAGGAATTATATTTGTGCAATGGGTAATGTGATTTTCATCCTACCTGAAATCACATGCTGTAGTAAATTCTGCTCCTCCACCCAATGCTCTACCTTGAACCAGTGCAACACTTATTAAAGGAAGTCTGTATTGAGGGAAAAAGGAAAAATAAATGTTAATATTTTTAATTTCAGTATTATTTACAAGTATTATTTTTTAAAAACTTAAGACACAGTAGAAACAAAATGATTGAACTATATTTGTAGTAACAAACATACCTCAAAGGACAGTGGAAGCATGAGCCTGTGCATCATGAGGAATGAGACAGTATAATATTGAAGATATAGCCATTTATATTCAGTGCTATGTAAACTTACTAAGATACATCCCTGAATAATTATGTTTTTAAACTATTGCCATATGGTAACTTTCTCCCAAATAAATGGATATATATACAGCTCTTGGAACTTCTCAGCTGCTGGCAGTTGGGAATAATTCAATGTGATACTGAATGTCCTCCTCCATTTTTACTGATACTAGTTTATGGAGGGGAAAATTAAGGCTCCAAAGGGAAGATATGTGGTACAGAAGACTGAGCTCCAAAACGGTGTTATTATGAAGATTCTTTTCAAAAATCTTTTTATTATTCATGGAAATGATCTACAGACTAATCCTAAATAAAGGAATGGTTCTGTGATAAATATAAATCTCTTCTCCCTTCCTGTTCACAGACTCACTTTGCAGGGGTGTGTGAGTGTATTAAAAAAAGGTCAATCAAAAATGTTTTCGAAGTATGGAATTTTTTTTGTAGCTTCTAACCAAAATGCAAAGCTGAAGGCCTAAAGTAATTGAAAATTTCTAAACACACACTGCTTTGAAATAAAAAGGATTATTTTATTAAAGAAACAAAAAGCTTTTAAGATTTACCTGAGAAAAAGACAAATGTATCAGGGAGAGAGATGTAAACTGGAGCTAAGACACTGAAAAAGTATTTTAGAATAGTAATGTTATGATTGCATTATTCTTTTTAGACCCTCACATATGAAGGGCACCAAAAATACAATGATGTCCAATTAATAATTATGCTAAATATGAATTTCCTTAGTTTTTATAATTTTTAAATTGTTTATATTTGGATTATGGAAGTAGAAGGCTAATTGATCCAAACATGTCATAGTTTACAACCCCAAATGCATAGTGATAAGCCAAAAATAATTTTTCTCCTTCTTCACTTAGGTGCAAAGTGAACCCATCTTCCTCACAATCTGGAAAAGTCTTCCCCAATCCATAGTTCTTTTTCTCTCTCATCTGGAAACATATCACTTCACATACATTCTACTAATTTTGAATATAGGTACCCTTCATATATCATCTCTTGACCAGTGTCTTATTCTGCTCTAATATCAGTATTTTACTTTTCCGTATCTATACCTAAATGTATCTAGTAATATAAGTTCTTTAGAGAAAAGTGCTATTGTCTTAAATTTTTATATCTCATGCCTCTTATTTTTTAAACATTTGTATATACTTCACTAACTTTTAATTAAATGACTGCCCTCAATAGCACAAATAAATAGTTCATCATTAGAATAAATATTCATTTAAGCATAAGCTATTATTTTGTAACTGGTGCAAACACAGAATAATAAAGAGCTATTTTTGGTTTTTTAGAAATCAGATTTTAAAAAGATACATTACCTCATAAATCTTGTTAAGGTGTTCTGCATGAACATACATAAGGCCATTCCATCCTTTAAATAAGAATAAGCATAAATACAAAGATATAGTGCCATTATATAAGAAATAAAAATTTTTTTTCAAACTTTAAGAAGTAATGAAGCCAAAAATATATCTTTTTATTTAAAAATGAAATTTTAATTTAAAACTCTTTGATGCCGTCAGAAATGCAAATGATACATATTTCCTTCTGTTGATTTTCTACGGCTCCTTGAGCTCAGCTTTGCATGAGGTGTTAACAAAGACTTAGCTATGAGAACCAAATAATATATTCAGAAAAGTGTTGAGTTCTGCTTAGGATAATCTGTGGGGAACAGGCACAAGATAAACCCACCTATAATCCTAAACTCTGATCCCCTAAGAATATAAACATATAAAAACAAATTTCTTAAAGGTAGTCCAAACTAATTACCTCTTTTTTTTTTTTCCTCATACACTTTCTTCAACCTTAGTGTAATCTGGTCTTCAGCCTTCTCTCAAAAAACTCCCCTCAAAGGTTTCTAATAATTTCCTATTTGTTAAAGTAAATGGCTTTTCCTCATCCTCATTTTCCTCTGTCTCTCCACAACATATGGTATCTTGCTTTGGCCAGTTTCTTCGATTTGATATTCTCTCACAGTTTCTAGCAACATCTCCCACTCCTGATTCTCTTCCCATTTCTTTGATTTTTCTTTTCCAGTTTTCTTCTTTGATCTTATTTAGCTAATCCTCTAAATGCACGTATTCCCCAAATCTAATCTTAAGGTTCTCTTTCTCTTCTTTATCTACAATTTCTTCCTTGGAAGTCTCATCCATTCCTGTTGCTTCAACTATTTTCATATATAGTCCCAAAACTTACTAGAAATTTCACATTCTGCCAATACTTCGAATTCAGTGTGGTAAAACCAACTGGGAGTGAAAGAGCTGAGTTTGCATCCTAGTGTTAACACTTAATAATAATGTGAAATTGAGCATGTCCTAACTATGAATTTCAGTTTCTTCATCCATAAAAAAGGCATGAAGAATAAAAAATACCTATTCCACTTGACTTACAGGATGGTTGGAAACATGAAAATGTACCTACATATTCTGTAAAAGATCACATAAATGTAAGTAAGTTGTAAGTTAATAGAAAATGCTCTTCTGGTCAACTGGCTCAGAATTTTGGTATAATCTTTTACTCCTACAAAGTGATGAGAAAGTTAATACAAGCATAAAGAGCTAGAAGGTTTAAAATGAAACTGATTTATATTCTCTTAAGAGCTATCCAATAAAGCCTGTTCAATTAGCTCAGTAAAATAATTTTAATGGATCTATTTTCTATTGCTAGAGTTAGAGTACTCAAAATTCTGATGGAAGTTATCTAGAATTGGTAGAAATGAAAGTGAAGCTGATACTGGAGTGAAGCTGATACTGGGACTATATATGAAAATAGTTATAATTTCATTCAGAGGTTAAAATTACATTAAAAATATTTAAAAGCAGTTATGGAACAATGGTTAACAACACAGACCCTAGAGCCAAATTGCTTAGGCTTGATTCTGGGCTCTACCACTTTCTGGCTAGTCTGAATTAGGGAAAGATGCTTAACCTCTGTACCTCAGTCTCCTTACATGTAAAATAGTGCTAATAATAGTACCTACCTTAGTAGGGGAGTTAGTCAAAGTTAAATAAGTCATGACACATGAAGACCTTAGAACAGTGCCTGACATACAGTAATAAAACAAGAATATTATCTATCATTTTTATTATCAATATCAGTCACAGCACCAGCAATCAGTTAAGTACACTGGCTTTAAATGTATCATAAAGTAAATTACACTGTACTAGCCAGCATGACCTATAAGAAGACAGACTTAATCCATTAAATCTGTTCCCCAAAGCCACTGAGTCAACAATGGTTAAATACTAGTCCTCTTCCTGGGCTGTGGAAGAAAATAAGCCAATGAGAGATAAGCCCCTACTTGTGATAGAACAAGTTGAGGGAAATGAACCAATGAAAAGCTAGCCCTGCTCTGATGAATGAAAGCTGGAAGCTGGGAAGTACTAAAAGAAGGTTTTGAGAGCTGCTGCAGATGATCATCCTATTCAGATGTTACCCTGAGAACCAACCCTACCTCCAGTTCTTCCTAAAACAACAAAGCTGAAAAGCACGATGCTCAGCTGACATAACAAAAGAAACTATTAATACCATATTTATGTGGTGCCACATTTACCGTAGGTAGAAAAATGCCCAGTCTGTAAAAGTATTTTATCTAGAATCATAAATGAGCCTCCCTTTCCTTCTAAATGTTTGTTGTAAGGATTTAATTTCCTCAAAATACAAGGGAGAGTTAAGAGAAAATTATAATAGCTTGTCTATAAATTACTAAGACTAAAACGGAACTATACAAAAGTAGTAGCAAAAGCAAAGAGTTATACAAGAATTTTGAGGGCACTGTAGAAATTTAATTAACAGAAAAATAAGGGGTGACAGATTGGCAGAAAAGTAACAAGGGAGGTTGAGAGCAAAGGAGTATATTATCCTCAAGCCACATTAAGAATATAAAGGTTTCACCAATATCCCTGACGAACATGGATGCAAAAATACTCAACAAAATATTAGCAAACCGAATTCAAAAATTCATCAAGAGGATCATACACCATGATCAAGTGGGATTCATCCCAGGGATGCAAGGATGGTACAACATTCGAAAATCCATCAACATCATCCACCACATCAACAAAAAGAAGAACAAAAACCACATGATCATCTCCATAGATGCTGAAAAAGCATTTGACAAAATTCAGCATCCATTCCTGATTAAAACTCTCAACAAAATGGGTATAGAGGGCAAGTACCTCAACATCATAAAGGCCATATATGACAAACCCACAGCTAACATCATACTTAACGGCGAGACGCTGAAAGCTTTTCATCTAAGATCGGGAACAAGACAGGATGCCCACTCTCTCCACTGTTATTCAACATAGTACTGGAGGTCCTAGCCACAGCAATCAGACAAAACAAAGACATACAGGCATCCAGATTGGTAAAGAAGAAGTCAAATTGTCACTATTTGCAGATGACATGATATTGTACATAAAAAACCCTAAAGACTCCACTCCAAAACTACTAGAACTAATATCTGAATTCAGCAAAGTTGCAGGATACAAAATTAACACACAGAAAGCTGTTGCTTTCCTATTCACTAATGATAAAATAACAGAAAGAGAAATCAGAAAAACAATTCCATTGACAATTGCATCAAAAAGAATATAATACCTAGGAATAAACCTAAAGAAAGGAAGTGAAAGACCTGTACCCTGAAAACTACAAGACTTTCCTAAGAGAAATTAAAGAGGACACTAACAAATGGAAATGCATCCCATGCTCTTGGCTAGGAAGAATAAATATTGTCAAAATGGCTATACTACCTAAAGCAATCTACAGATTCAACGCAATCCCTATCAAACTACCAACAGCTTTCTTCAATGAACTGGAACAAATAATTCTAAAATTCATATGGAACCACAAAAGACCCGAATAGCCAAAGCAATCCTGAGAAGGAGGAATAAAACAGGGGGAATTACACTCCCTGACTTCAAGCTCTACTACAAAGCCACAGTAATCAAGACAATTTGGTATTGGCACAAAAACAGACCCACAGACCAGTGGAACAGAATAGAAAATCCAAACATTAACCCAAACATATACAGTCAATTAATATTTGATAAAAGTGCCTTGGATATACAATGGGGAGATGACAGCCTCTTCAGCAGCTGGTGTTGGAAAAACTGGACAGCTACATGTAAGAGAATGAAACTGGACTACTGTCTAGCCCCATACACAAAGGTAAACTCAAGGTGGATCAAAGACCTGAATGTAAGTCATGAAACCATAAAACTCTTAGAAAAAAATATAGGCAAAAATCTCTTGGACATAAACATGAGCGACTTCTTCATGAACATATCTCCCCGAGCAAGGGAAACAAAAGCAAAAATGAACAAGTGGGACTATATCAAGCTGAAAAGCTTCTGTACAGCAAAGGACACCATCAGTAGAACAAAAAGACATCCTACAGTATGGGAGAATATATTCATAAATGACGTATCCGATAAGGGGTTGACATCCAAAATATATAAAGAACTCATGCACCTTAACAAACAAAAAGCAAATAATCCAATTAAGAAATGGGCAGAGGACATGAATAGACACTTCTCTAAAGAAGAAATTCAGATGGCCAACAGGCACATGAAAAGATGCTCCACATCGCTAATCATCAGAGAAATGCAGATTAAAACCACAATGAGATATCACCTCACACCAGTGAGGATGGCCAACATCCAAAACACAAACAACAACAAATGTTGGCGAGGATGTGGAGAAAAGGGAACCCTCCTACACTGCTGGTGGGACTGCAAATTAGTTCAACCATTGTGGAAAGCAGTATGGAGGTTACTCAAAAAACTCAAAATAGAAATACCATTTGACCCAGGAATTCCACTCCTAGGAATTTACCCTAAGAATGCAGCAGCCCAATTTGAAAAAGACAGATGCACCCCTATGTTTATTGCAGCACTATTTACAATAGCCAAGAAATGGAAGCAGCCTAAGTGTCCATCAGTAGATGAATGGATAAAGAAGATGTGGTACATATACACAAAGGAATATTATTCAGCCATAAGAAGAAAACAAATCCTACCATTTGCAACAACATGGATGGAGCTAGAGGGTATTATGCTCAGTGAAATAAGCCAAGCTGAAAAAGATAAGTACCAAATGAATTCACTCATATGTGGAGTATAAGAACGAAGGAAAAAAAAAAACTGAAGGAACAAAACAGCAGGAGACTCACAGAACCCAAGAACGGACTAATAGTTACCAAAGGGAAAGGGACTGGGGAGGATGGGTGGGAAGGGAGGGGCAAGGGGGAAGAAGGGACAGTACGATTAGCAGATGTAATGTTGGGAGGGCACGGGGAGGGCTGTACAACCCAGAGAGGACAAGTAGTGACTCTATGGCATCTCACTACACTGATGGACAGTGACTGTAATGGGGTTGGGGGGGGAGGGGAACCTGATGAAGGGGGTAGTGTAATCACCATAACATTACTCATTTAATTGTAGATTAATGATATCAAAATAAACTTATTAAAAAAATGAATAAAGTTTCTATCACTTTCAGCACTTTATTAAATATGAAATTAATCCAAAAAATATATATATATAAAGGTTTCTAAATGCCAGACTTTTCCTTGAGTATTATACCCATTCACTGCAGAGTATGCAGGTTTATTTTCCCATATCTTGGGAGCTTATAACTGAATTTTGATTACTTCTGCCCTCTGAAAAAAGCCTTCTTGAAGGCTACAAAACATCTGTAGCATCAAGCCCAACTGGGTTATACTTAATTAGATTTATTTCTTTTCTCTGTCCTTAACTTTTCAGAGTTAATGTTTTTGTTATGCTAATCCACCTCCCTGCCTCAACCTCTCAACCATGGATTAACTGCCTAACAGCAACCGCTGGAGCTCTTTTTCTGCTTATTAAACAAAGGACACCAAAATGAAATCAACTTCTTAATACACCAGCTACATTTAAAAAACAGTGGAGTGAGAAACAAAGATAACAAAATGTGGATGGTTTTGATGCAATTATGAGTGCGTGAGGGTATCACTTGCTCTCCACTTTTGTTTCTGTTTGGAAATTTTCATTAGTGAAATATTTTTTAAAACTGAAAAAAATGGTGGCAAAAACATCAACATAATTTTTTTTTATGCCATTTAATCATCACTTTCAAGTATCTTACTATAATTAGAAGGGAATATAATCCAATTACTAAAATTATCATCTATTCTGGTCATCTCATCAACCTCGGAGGAGCAAATTTACCAAACAGGTAGATGTCAGCGATGCATGTACCAACAGAGTTGAGTATACCAGATAAAGAAGAGCTTCATTGAAAGAAAGGTTTTTATAACATCATGTTAAGAGTCTCAGAGTATCTCAGCTCTGAGGGGCAGATGCATATATATGTGCAACTGCAACCTATATACATGTATGAACCTCAAAAGGCCCAAAGCCATTTAAAATTTCAGTTTTACATATATTTACAGTTATTCCTCAGGTGTACAGGAATATAGTCTAATGAGGAATGGAAACAGTTATCAATAACTTTATATATACTGTTTACAGTTCTATCATTATGTGACAAATATGTCCCATACTTTGTACATATTACTGTGTTCCTTAATATTATCCATAAGAGAAATTTTACTTCAATTACTTATTTCTATGCTATATAGTTCCTATACTTTGACTAGGGATTTCATAGAAGTACAATAAGGGATCCACCTACACAGGAAAATGCTGTAAATAAAATAAGGTATTTTAAGTAAAGCAGAATCATAACTCCAGCTTTTCTTGATGAGCCCAACAGATGCGCGTAACTGCCAAGTGATGGACACCCACAAGGCTATGTAAGCACCAGAGCCAAACTACCCTGGTTCTCAGCTGTTATCAAAGGTCAACCTTACTTGAGTGCATGCATTCAGGAATGTGTATTAGTTGGAGAATGTCTGCACTAAAAAGAATAAACTTTATTAAGTGATCCCTTATCTGAAGTCTGAATAAAAACTACTATATTTTCCCAGAGGACTTACATCAGATCTACCATATATAAATGAAACAATTAGCACGTTTCCACTTTTAGCTTTTACACTGACAGGAAGAAAAAATCCTGGCCAAATGATCTAAAGAAAAACAACCTTCTAACTAGAAGAAAGCAAATTAGCCCTCACCTTTTTAGGGATGTTTGCCTCCTGATTTATAACAGGCCCACAATAATCTGTTGTCTCATTCTATCTTTACAGTATCTTTTGTTTTCAAAGTAAGATGCCTAGCAATACAATCATTCTAGGCATGAGAAATTACAATCAAATGACTTGCAGATCACATAGTTAATTATTAGTAGAGTTTGGGCATATATTCAAATCTCCAACTTAGTGCTCTAACCACTTCAATGCATTACAAATTAAAGTCAAGTGATGCCATAAATTATGGATCTTCTCACAGATAACAGTATTTATTAATATCAAGATCTTTGAAATAAAAATAATACTACCTTTTACAGATACTATGTGTCTGGCCAATGGGTCTCATCCCTGGACAAGTTCACTCTGGATTCAATGAGACAAAAGAAATGACAGTGGAACGTTCTTGGGGTAAAAGGGTTTATACCCAACTTTATTTCCACAGTGGCAGGTCAGTCACTAGAATCCTGTCCACTCAAAGCAAGTCTGCACACAGCAAGCCAGTCTCTGCTTGAGTCTTTCTCCCCCACAGCTGTCTCAGTCTCTGTCCTCGAAGCTGCTCCCACTCCAGCCTCGTCTCTGCTCTCCGCAGCAGAGCCACCATGTCACCCAAGAGCGCCGGGCAGAGCTCTTTATATAGAGTCAATAACAAAGTATTGCCCACACATGTGCAGTGAGCCAGCCGACCAGGGCCAGGTGAGAATGCTGGCCATAGGAACCTTCACTTTATCCACACCATGCTAGTAAGCACTTTATGTACATTATCCTGTGTGGATAAAGTGAAGGTTCCTATGGCCAGGATCTTCACCTGAACGTAAACTACTTGATAATGTAACTGGCCTGCTGCGGCAATAAGCTATTATTAACTGAGTCACCACATAAAGAGCTCTGCCCAGTACTCTGGGTGGAGGCAGAGACAAAGGAGGATTACAGACCTGCAGACTGTTGGATGCAGACTTAATTCTAGTGCTCAACCTATCGCAGGGAGAACAAGCTGGGTAATAAACCCTTTCTCCCCAAAAACATCTTATTGTCATTTGTCATTCTCACCAAATCCATAGTGAATTTGGCTGGGGCTAAAACCCACTGAAAAGACAATTGGCAACATCAACAGAATTCACTGCTAACCAAGGAACAGGACAGGCTGCCCTTATGGGAGGGGTACTTGAGCAGGCTGCCTCTATGAATTGGGGGACACTTGAGTCTGGACACAGTAGGCATGGGGTCTGAGGTGGCTTGCCTCCTAGAGGGCAGGCCCCACCCCAGTGCTAGAGGCAGGTAGAGGTGACACCTGGGGCAGTAGGGGTGGCCTTTGGTATAGTAAGCAAGTCCTTTGAGAAACAAGAGTGCCTGTGGGGCAGCAGGAACTATGGGTTGGCTGCTTCTCACAGTATTAAAAAAATCTACAGATGAGAAGAACATGATCCTGAAAGAGACACAAGAAATGGCAGCATGAGAACGTGAGCTGTGAACTGCTGTGGATTAACCGAAGAATGAAATAAATGAATTGATACAAGATGAGGCATCACAAGAACGCTGGCTGCAAGGTGCCGTTGAGGAGGTAAAAAATTTTTGATGACTGAAATGGAGTCACTACAAGGTACTATGGAAAAGACAAAGGCCATGGAGGAAAAGGGCAGATCCCTGCAAAAAGCACAAGAAAAGGCAGTGCAAGAATGTGAGCTGGGATGTCCAGCCAAGGAGGTAAAATACTCCTTAGAGAATGAGACAGCAGTGCTGCCAGGTGCTGTGAAGGAGGCAAAGGCCATGGAGGAAAAGTACATACTCCTGAGGGAATCATAGGAAGAGGCGGCAGGAGAATGCCAGCTGTGAGGTATTGAGGTAAAGGTAAGAGAACTACCAAAGACTGAGCTAGCATTTCTGCAAGGCACTGTAGAAAAGGTAAAGGACATAGCAGAGGAACACTTGGGGGAGTGGAGATAAAGGTGACATCAGCCCTAGAAAAGGAGGAGCTGGGGAAGGATGCCGGGGGCACCAACCTCTCCTCTACTGAAAGCATGCCAGTGATTATAAAGAATATAAAGACACAGCAACCAACGAGTCCTCCAGGAGAGGTTCAGCCCCCTCCCCATGTCATGGAGCACTCTATGGTCAACCCCTATACTCAGGATGAGCTGGTGGATTTGGGCTCCCAGTTTAGGCAGAAGCCCTCGGAGTCAATATCAGCTTGGCTCCTGCATCTGTGGGACTTAGGGTGGATGGAATTGTTCTGTCTGTATCAGATATGGGAAAGCTGGCTTCCCTGACAGCTCATCCTGCCTTGAGGCAGCGATTACAAAATGCACATCAGACCCAAGGAAATCACTCTCTCCTCAATTGGCATATGGCTACACTTTGTGCTGTGTAGCCCAATCAGGGTGATTTACCATCCTCCCCTGCTATGGCAGGCATCTGCTGAGCCCTAACAGGTGTTATGGGAGCTAAGCGCAAAAAGTACCATCTGGAATCCAGAAAATTATAGCCCAGATGAGGAGCTTTTCACTGCAGGGATGAGAAATGTACTTCAAATGGCTCCCACATCCTTCTCTGGGCTTCTAGTGGCTCTTCTTGCCCCTCACTTAGGGCAGCCCATAAGCAAGGCTAACCATACAGTAGCAGACTTAGGAGAGGCTGAAACAATGAAAGTACAGACACAAATAAGGTCTGCTATGCAGAGGAAGTATTTAAAGGGCCTCGTGAAAGTTATGAGGACCCAAATGTGGGTTGATTTAACATGGGCAGGAGCAGACAGAAGGAAATTAGATGGGAAGTCAAATAGAATCTTACTGGAGCTGTGTCAACAACTGAAACAAGGGCAGCAGTTCCAGCCATTAAGAACAAAGAGGCAGAGGCCAAAGACAGAGCCACAAGTCAGGCCTATGTATTTGCAAGACTTCCTGCTGGAGAGTGAGTCAGCCTCACTTGAGCTCACACAGGAAGATGATTGGGGAACACGGTTTGATTGAAGGAAAGGTTGAGGTACCTGCCCTAAGGGACCAGGGAGGGGGCAAGAGGCCACATGTTGCAATATCTGTCCATTGTTCCCCGT
Organism: Smutsia gigantea; assembly: GCA_032199065.1. Lineage (NCBI taxonomy): Eukaryota > Metazoa > Chordata > Mammalia > Pholidota > Manidae > Smutsia > Smutsia gigantea. The sequence goes on from JAVSCE010018022.1 coordinate 278,170, forward strand.
GAACTACAACATGTTCTGGCTTTGGTGGACACGGGGGCTGAATGTTCACTGATTCATGATAACCCTGAGCAGTTTCCAGGGACCCCCAGTATTATAGATGATTACCAGGTAAGGCTATCAGAGCAAAACAAGCCCAAATCCATTTTGGAATAGGGCATATTAGGAATAGGGTATATACTGTGTATATCTCTCCCATACCTGAATATATTTTGGGGATAGATATCCTGCAGGGTCTATGACTGAAGACTACCTCAGGTGAGTTCAGATTGAGAATATGTGTGGTAAAGGCAGTTATGAGGGGACATGCTAAGAACCTGCCCATAGTTTTGCCAGTGCACTGGCAGGTAACTAATAGTAAACAATAGAAATTGCCTGGAGGGCATAAAGAAATTGGAGAAACCCTCCAGGAACTGTAAAAGGTGGGTATTATAAAGCCCACCCATAGTCCTTTCAATTCCCCAGTGTGGACAGTAAAAAAGCCAAATGGCTCCTGGCGTATGACTGTGGATTACAGAGAATTGAATAAAGTCATAACCCCATGCATGCTGCTGTCCCCTCTATTGCAGACCTGATGGATACCCTGTCACGAACTAGGAACATACCATTATGTGGTACATCTTGCTAATGCCTTCTTTTCCATTGACATTGAGCAGGAAAGTCAGGAACAGTTTGCTTTCACATGGGGAGGACAGCAATGGACTTTCACTGTCCTTCCACAGGGATACCTCCAAAGCCCCACTTCTGTCATGGACTTGCAGCACAGGGCTTGGCAGCATGGGAGAAACTGCCAACAGTGCGGCTACACCATCATTACATTGATGATATCATGTTCACGTCTGATTCTCTTTCAAATCTAGAAGGTGCAGCACCTAGACTGCTGCAACATCTGTAGGAGAAAGGATGGGCTGTGAACAGCACCAAGGGTCAGGGACCTGGTTTGTTAGTCAAATTCTTGGGGTAGTCTGGTCAGGTAAGACTAAAGTTATACCAGAAGCAGTCATAGATAAAGTCAATGCCTTTCCTATAGCAATGTTACAGGAGTTTTGGGGTCCTCTAGTCTACTGGAGAGTGTTTATCAAATATTTGGCACAAATTCTGAAACCCTTAGAACAGTTTGTATGAAGGGCATAAGGTGGGACAGGGATGAGACATGTGCCTCTGCCTTTACTACAGCAAAACAGGTACTCAAAGCCGTGCAGGCCTTGAGTGTGATAGACCCAACAAGCCCATGAGCTGGATGTTCATGTAACTGAAGATGGTTATGGTTGGCATCTCTGGCAGGGAACTGAACGAACTTGCCAACCTATGGGATTCTGGTCACAACTCTGCAAAGGGGCAGAGGTACGATAGAACTTGAAAGAAAAACAATTGGCTGCCATGTACCACGCCTTACTGGCTACAGAACCCATCACTGGAATGGCCCCGATAAAGGTAGTAACCACCTATCCCATCATGGGGTGGGTACAAAACTGTCAAAAGCCAAGGAGTGACATGGCCACACTGGCCAAGTAGTGAGCTTATCTACAGCAACATAGTGCCCTCTCTAGTAGCCCCTTGAGTGAAGAACTCCAATGCTTATTGGGGCCAGCGACATATACTAATGAAAACCAAAGAATTTACTTGAGAACCATTAGTAATAGAGAGTCCTTATCAGGAGAGAAGAGCCCCTATACCCAAAGATGCATGGTACACAGACAGCTCCAGCCAGGGGCAGCCCCCAAAATGGAGGGCCATAGCTTTCCATCCTAAGACAGACAATATGGATGGAAGATGGTGAAGGGAAGAGCAGTCAATGGGCAGAGCTGCGGGCAGGGTAGCTTGTGATCAGCCAGAAGCCCTCCCCTATAGTTGTCTGTACTGACAGCTGGGCCACTTATGGGGACTTGATTCTGTGGCTACTGACATGGTACCAAGCCAACTGGATGGTTGGTCACAGACCACTTAGGGGAAAGAATTGTGGCAAGACTTATGAGCCTATGGTCAGACTAAAACACTTACAGTATATCATGTGACAGGTCATTTACCACTGGCATCCCAGGAAATGAGGAAGCAGATGAACTGGCCCAGGTGCACTGGCTAGAAGAAAAGCCTGCTTCTGATGTAGTTCAATGGTTACATCAGCATTTGTTGCATGAAGGGCAAAAGACAATGTGGGCTGTAGCCTGTCAGTGGGGCTTGCCTTTGACCTTTGAAGAAGTCAGCAGAGCCCAGCAGGCATGCAAGAGATGCTCTAAAAGGGGCTTATACCAAGTTCCACAGCAACACGGAACAATAGCTATGGGGCTGATAGCCCTCGTCAGATGGGAGATAGACTATATTGGGCCTCTGCCCGTGTCAAAAAGGCTTGTGTGGACATAGCTACTGGACTTCTGGTTGCTTTTCCTACACTCTGTACAGACCAACAGATGACCAAAAAAGGCCTGGAGTGTCTCTTTGCAGCCTATGGCCAACCACAGGTAATTTTGAGTGATCGAGACACCCACTTTACTGGACATGCACTACAAGAATGGGTGTAACAGTTGGGAATCAAATGGAAGTTTCATGTGCCATACAATTCTACTGCAGCAGGCAGGATAGAGAGGTACAATGGTTTGTTAAAATCAGTACTGAAGTCAGACACCAGTAGTCTGCAGGGATGATAATTCTGCTTATAGACAGTGCTATGGCATTTGAACAAGAAATGCTGAAAGACAGCCCTGAGCCCAGTAGACATGCTAAAGCATATGGCTGCCTCCCCTATACAAGTACAAGTACAAACCAAGGAAGAATCACTGAAGCCAAGGTTCAGCCACCAGAATAGTATCTTGCTGCCCGCACTAATTGCACTAAACCTGGAGACTCCATTAAGTGGACATGGCCTTGGACATTTCAACACATGGAGCAACAATGGCTGGCTCTCCTAGCACCTTGGGACAAGGCCTGGAAGCTGGGCACCTGTTATTCCTGGAGTAACAGCAGAGTAGCCCCCAAAGATCACAGTAGTATATCCTGAATGGCCAGAAGGTAGGAACATCTTACCAGGGAGTTATGTTTTACCATTATGGCTGGTGCATGCACCTCCAGTAGCACTATATATAGAACCCTCAGTAACCCCCATGGGGAGAGGAGTAAAGGTATGGTATACTAGACCTGGACAGGAACCTCCTTCTTGCTACAGTCCTACCTGATACACAAGATTTGCCCATGTTGTTGTCAGTAAAACATATGTCTTATCACTCTTAAGGTGTTTGTGGATTGGGCACACAACCTTGCAAAAAAACTGCTACTCGCTGTAGTGCATGGAGCTCCCTATCAATACCACTATGAAGTGTGAGTCATGAACTCATCTGAGTAGAACTGGTTTGTATATACCTGAAATAACCTCCTCAGTCTTGAGGATTATTATAAATTTTGTTACCTGTATCAAAATTTTGTTGTATCTTAATTTTTGTTATTATCTCTATGTTGTTGTTATCCTCTGTTGCTGTTGTGGAATCTGGTTACAATGCTCCAGCTTTCTCGCAAAAGGACCATTGCAGAAGACTGAGTGTGTAGACTGTGAGGCGAGAATCCTGGAGGCGTGGAGTGCGGATAAAGTAAAGGTTCCTATTGCCAGGATCCTCACCTGAACCTAAACTACTTGACTATGTAACTGGCCTGCTGCTAGGTTACTGCTTCCACACCCACAGGCAATTAGCTATTATTGACTGAGTCACTCTATAAAGAGCTTTGCCCAGTGCTCTGGGTGGAGGCAGAGACAGAGGAGGATTAAAGACTTACAGGATTAAAGACTTACAGACTGTCAGATGGTGATATAATTCTAGTGCTCAACCTGTCACTGGGAGAACAAGCCAGGTCATAAACCCTTTCACCACAAGAACGTTCTATTGTCATTCCTCGGGTCTCACTGAATCCAGTGACCTTGCCCGAGGCTGAAACCAATAGGCAAGACATCTTGAATCCTCACAATACTCTATGAAATACATAATTCTAACACATAGGATAGGAAAATAAGACTTAAAAAGATTAAGTGATTTGCTCAATTGCTTAGCCAGAAATGTTGAAACCAGCATTCAAATCCGAGTCTATGAAAATTACCATAAAAGAGCTCTTTATTCACATTTTTATGCAAATAGAGATTAAAGAGTGGTATAAGAGTTGTGGAATACCACCACTTAAACATTATTACCTGCATACAGCCCACATCTATAGTTAAATGGTATCAAATACTTATTTGTTTTTCCTTTTTCATTTCTCCCTCTGTCGGTGGTTTTTTTCTTGGCCTAGTGGATGTGGGTGGAAAGCTGAATTAAAGAAAACAGGTTCCTTGGAGGACTGATTATGGAAGATAATTAAGACTCCTTTTCTTTCAGAGTAATTCAAAAGCAAATTTTTGAACCGTTACCATTTGCTGAAGCGTACTCTGTGCCAAAGATACGCTAGATACTTTATCTAGTATTTCATGTAAAATTCTTTATCTTGAGAGGCTAGGAGGCTCCCACTTAAAAGATTCAGATTCTTGCCAGCTTTAATAATGGATTTTGGTTTTTGCTAATCTTGTGTCCTTCCTTTTCTCCCTCCAGTACTTCATACGGCTTCAATCTAACCTTGAAGCAAAACAAAAACTCTGATCCTTGGAAACCTATTAAAGAGTAGCTGTCATCATAATGACCATATAAGTAAAATATAAATATTCAGCTACAGAGATGTCTTACAAACTTGTAGAATCTAGTACATAATTCATACAATACTTGCCTCTGGAGTTCTCAGTGCTTTCACAGTATTGAGATCGGATCCTGAGGAGAAAGTGTTTTTTGCCCCATGGACAATGAGACCTTTCCCCTCTGTCCAATTTTCTAATTCAATCACTTTTTCCAGGAGTTGTAGCATCATAACACCTGTCAGAGAGGGCAGGGGGAATCACAAATACATGAGATACTAGTAAAATAGAAATAATTTAGAAACTATAAGATGTCAAACAGAACTCTTATATATTTTACAAATATTTACTGAATATCTATCAAATGTCTACGGTGTTGGTACTATGGAGTATATATGACAGTCTCAGATTTAAAAATTTATAATTTGTTATTGATCTCTGTCTCTATCTTAATTAAGAAATCATACAAATATATGGTTAGGTAGAAAAATGAGAATATATCATACATATCCTAGAAATAAGAAAACTGTGATGAATAATATAGGACATGGTAGTAAGAAAATATTATTCCTTAAGGTAAAAATGAAATATAGACCTGAGTTCACAACAGTACATATTAAGTGTACTTAGTTAACAAGCTCAATAAGAGTTATAAAGTCAAAAGCTTATAACAAGTTATGCCTGTATTCCTCATTCAAATACAGTATTGCCTACCGGAAGAGCATGAGGTCTTATGGTATATTGGGCATATGGTATATAAAACAAAGGTGAGATTCCTACCCTACTCACATCAGAACTACTGTAAGAGGATGTTTGTTCAGGAAAGGGATAGTAAATATCTTGTTCTATGGTCAACAAACTGCCCTGAGAAGCCCAAGGCATGCATACCATGGAGGTGCTTCACAGGCTGAAAATAAGATGCAACCAACCATCAATTCTATGATTTACAGATTAGATTGTTATTTTGATATCATTTCAAAAGCTTATTGTAGGTTCTTTATAATGGACAAATTTAAAATGGAAACAGCAAGGACTATCATTCTTTTAGACATGCTTACCTGTAGTAATTGTCCAAGTTTGTGAAGCTCTCAACATGATTAAACCTACTTTCCTCTGTTTAAGAAAATGCTCTCAAAGCCAATATAAAGATCATAACAGAGGGTTAAAATTGGCAAAGAATCTGTATCACAAGGGTCCAAAACTTAAGGCAATATTAAACTATGTTCAATTCTTTGGAATATAAACCTCTATGTTGTCAAAAACTGTTTTTCTTCACTATTTTCTGAAGTAGCCAGTAGTGAAGCAGTTCCAAAATAAAAGTTAATTTTTCTGATTCACAAATGACTAATGCAGCTATCTTCTAATTGCTAATTATCACAGAGTTAACACAGCAGACCTGCCCAAGAAGGTACTAGATGCTTTAGTGCTTACTCTCCAAAGATTTACAGTCTAACAGTTTTTTACAAAAAAACACACATTTAGGGTAAGACTCAATCTATATAGGTAAATATGGATCCTCAATCATCTCTGATACTTAAACTTCCAAAAAAAAACATGTGGTCTGGAGGATGAGAAATCTGTACCAGTAGTTAATCTTGAACTCACCTTTTGACTTTGTAACATAAATGTTAAGAGTTGGAAGGGACCTTCAGGAGTATCTTGTTGGGTGATTTTCAAACAAGGGCTTTGGGAGTTAAGTGATATGGGGCTTACTCATCACCTACCACCTCCCAACCCACCCTAACCAAACACCATTAACTCAAAGTAAGTCTGCTTGTATTAAACATTAGGCATCAAATTAGTATTTGTTACCATTTGAATAAAAAGTTTTACTAATATAAATAGTTATTTATAGCTATTCAGGAGTTAACTGTAACTATTAATCTAGTCTAATTCTCTAGAGTAGTCTTACCTTTCTACTTTTATTTTTCCTAGGCTAATATTAAAATTGGTTTTAATTCTCTGAACCAACTGAAAGTAGGCTGCTGCACAGTTCAGTAAAGTAGCCACTACTCACATGTAGCTATTGAGCTCCTGAAATGTGGCTAGGCCAAACTGACATGTGCGGTTAAGTGTAAAATACATACCAGATTTCAAAGACTTGGTATAAGAGAAAAAAGGGAAATGCCTCATTAATAACTTTTTATATCAGTCACATGTTTAAATATTTTAATATACTGGGTTAAATAAAATATATTATTAAAATTAATTTTACTTGCCTCTTTTTACTTTTTAAAAACATGTTACTAGGAAATTTTTAATTATATATGGCTCACATTTGTGGTTTGCATCATATTTCTACTGGTTAACACTAATAAAGATAGATTTTTCTGCATTTTGCTGAGTGGAAAAAAATCATTTTGGGTTTAAACACCACAAATGATAATTTACAAAGTTCATGTCTATTGAATTATGTCTAGGGGCATATAATACATAGGCACATGAAAATTTGACATATTTGAGCCCAATATTTCAAATGCTATTACAGAATATAACTTATCCCCCATGAAATACATAACTGACAAAAAGAGATTGCCAAAATCCTCTTAAAATTATAGTACTAGGTAGTCAGCAAGGTTACTCATTAGCATAACATTGTAGTAGCATAATTTGAATTTGAGCTTTGGCAAAAAACTACAAATTACTATGCCCTGGATATTTAGGTCTTTTAAATAAGAAATTCTCATATGTCAGGAGTGCTGCCTAGAAAATAGATGGCATTTACCAGTATCTGAGAGTTAGGGGAAAGGGGCAGTAAATAGGCAAGTGCAGTGTTTTCACTGATTATTAGAATTACATGGCTAAATGACAGTCTTATTTCAATTCATGGAAAATAAAATTAAGCTAAATAATTTCCTTCATCATTTAAAGGCCTTTTTCTTGAGTTTTTAAAAATCTTTGAAACCCTTCCCTTGTTTTTGACATTAGCTGAACACAAACAAATGAATTTATTAGGCAGTTAATAAATTTCAATGGAAGAAATGATCAAGATTAATTTGGCAGTTTCCTTTTTGTCAACTTGTGCATTCATGGATTTTTTAAAAACATTAAAACATTCACAAATGAAAAATGTTTCTGGTTCATGTGATGGTTTTTCTTTTTCTTTTTTTGTGTGTTCTACAAAGAGTACCACAACCTTTAAGAATTCTGTCACCAGAGTAAGGATAAACATCAAGTGATAGCAGGTTAGATTTAGTGTTAGATTTTTAAATCTTAAAAGAGATTTAGTTAGATCTTTAACTAACAAAAGAAAAGATCTCTGTACCTGAGATGGCATTCATTTTAGTTGGATTGTTCAGAGTAAGAATGCCAATGCCACTGTCTTCTTTCTGAAGGTCAATGGATCCACCAGGAAACTGCTGAAGTTGTTTTCTTACATCTTCTTCATGGAAACCATGAGATGAATTATAAAGTGGCAATCCCATTTGATGCAGCAATTTTGTCCTTGCCAACATAGATGATGTCTTCAAAAGACTTCTTGCCATGTCTGGAAAAGTGGGGTAAATATGCAGTTATCTGGATGAATACTTTCTAATATTTGTTTAATTGGGAGTATTTCCCCACTTCTAAAAGCACTGTTTGAGGAGACGGTCAGTATGGAATTCCTTCCCTTTTCCCCCTTCTCAAGTCAAGTAATTCACAAAGCATATCATTTCAGTGTATTATTGAGGGATGATGACAGTTACAATACATCTACTGGGACCCAATACTCTAGGTTGGTCTAGAAAAATGTTGCAGTTCTGCATTTACCACCATCTCCTGCCTCCAGGTAGTCTTTCTCATGACAATAGTCTTTCTTCCTCCAACTCTGTAACTTCTCCAAAAATCTAAGAATAAATTCAGTCCAAATGTCCTCTTGGAAACAGTCTCTATGCAAAAGTGCTACAAGAGCAATCCTATTCTCTAACAGAAATCTTATTCTTTGCATTATCCTTACCTTATGCAATGCTTTCATTGGAGAAGCTGGAAGAGGCCCCGAAGAAAATGGGGAAAGAAATAGGAATGTGTGTGTGTTTGCAGTTTCTGTGTTCCCCAGCATTCTGTCACTCTTCTCTTCTCACTTTATATATATATCCTGGCAAGATCATCTCTGCCCATAGGCTTTTTTGCCCACAAGCACTTTTTGGGGACATAAAAATAATGCTTATGGGCAACATACATTCAGAAAAGTATACAAATCGTAAGCTACAGTTCAATGAATTTACACAAGGTGAATACATTCAAGTAAACAGCACCCAGATCAAGAAACACAACACGAACCTCAGAAGGTCCATTGCGCCACCTTTCAGTCAAGACTCCAAATAAGGATAACCTTCTTGAAATAGTACCCAAGATTAGTGTGCCTTGAATAATACAGTATATATTCTTTTTTGTCTGGTTTCAACTATCTTTGTGACAACCATTACTGTTATTATATGTAACTAAAGTCTAAATAGTACTTTCTTCTAATTGTGTTATTTTATTGTATTTTATGAATACACCACAATCTATTCTAATATAAACAGACATTTAGATTGTTTCCAGTTTGGGTATTATAAATAGAGTAGCTGTAAATATTTTAGTATGTGTCTTTTGGATCAACACTGTATTATTTCTGTTAGCAACAGATCTAGAAATAGAAACACTGGACTGGCTGCAGGCACCATATACTGATTGTTAAACATTAAAGAATTCTGCAACTTGGTGCTTTAGACCACTGGTAGCTTGAAACTGACCATGTAAAGAGTATCAGCAAGCTATATATACCAATCTCTTCTCCTCTGTTTTCTGTCTCTCTGTCTCTCTGTCTGTCTCTCTCACATATACATACACACACATGGAGCTGCTATCCCAGAATATATGTTTCCCACTGGCCATGATTTTAGCTCTTCATTTACTCAACTTTAATAGATACCACCAAGGAGTTTTCCAAAATGGTTGCACCAACATAAACTGGTATTTCCACAGCTAGTGAATGTTCCAGTTGCTCCAAAACCTTCTTATCACTTGCTAACGCTCTTTTTTGTTTTCTTTCCATTTCAGACATTCTAGGGGGTGGTACATCATTGTTGTTTCACTTTGCATATTTATGATGTCTAATGAAGTCAAGCTACATTTTCATATGCTTGTCATCTATATATGATCTTTTCTGAAGTTCCTGTTCAAGCCTTTTGAACCTGTTTTTCTATTTATTTGCCTCTTTATTATTGATTATTAGAGTTCTTTTATTCATTTCCCTAGTTTTCATTAAAACCCAATGGACAACAAATCCCACATTTCCATCTCCATTTGAGACCTTATGCCTGTGTACTCCTAATGCAAAAAGACACCTACTTCCTTGCTCCTCACCTCTATCATGTACCACAGGCTTCTTGCAATCATTGTCTTAATTTGAACTCATGCTTTCTAAAACCTGGTGCTTCTTCTTTAATTCATCCCTTAACTACCCCTCAGAATCATCAACTTAGCAGGCCACAGCAGAAAACCCAATCTCCTTCCCCTTCCTTAAATACCATATGCAACCTACCTCTAAAATGGCTTCTCCCTTATCTTTTCCATTCTTAATACCTTCTACTACTAACACAGTTCAAACCTCATCACACATGTACTACTCACCAATTAGTTTCACACTACTCCTTAAAATCAGAGTTACCTTTGTAACCTGATCTGGTTATTCTAAATATAAGGTGTTTCAATCACTTTCTACTAACAAAAGGATCAAGTCCAAAGATCGCTTTGATTTGGTTCCTACCTGTATCTTGAATCTCCTCACTCATGACATCTCTACACACAGTCTTCACAGAAGACCAAATCAACCAGTTTTACCTTGCTATTTTATATTATTATTTACCCCTAAAATGTCTGTCCTTCCTCATCGACCTTCAGGTCAAATGACCCAATCATCTTTAAAAACTGAATTCCAAATGTTCCTTCTAAAAGTGATAGTTCCTAAGCAGAGACAATCACTTCCTTTATTTATCACAACCCAGGACACTTTATATTATTTTATTTTAACACATTTCACACATCATTTAAATTTTATTTTTCATTTATCTTTCGCACTAGACAGGAAGCTTCCTGAGAGCAGTTCCTTGATGCACATAACTTCTATCAGTAGGGCCTACAGTGCTCAACGCTGTAGGGGGGTCCAACACTGTCCAGGATCCAAGAAACCTGGACCAGTAACTTAACCTGGGTAAGGAGCCCAGACTAAAAGACAGGAGGAATACCTTACCTGTAACAATTTCTTTGGACTCTGAAGTCACTTACCCACAGGTAGAGCTTAGCACTCTGGAACTCAACCAGTAAGATTTGTTCTTAGAATCTTTTATCAATATTCAACCTGGACATTCATCGATCAGTATAACAGTTTTTGGAATATTTATAACAACTACTGGTGCTGTTCTAATGGGATTAAAATTTCCAAAGTCCTATCCAAACACAAGCTCCTTTTAGGCATTTATCAATTCACTCCTAAAACTTAAGGGGGAAGGGGCTCTATTTACTGTAGTTTATTTACATCACAGTCTATCTAGATAATGTCTCACCATTCTGGAATAAAAATCACTAGAAATTAAGAAGAAAATATAAGGACACACTGCATATGACAAGAGCCTTTGGTAAAATGTAACTGGTAACAATTCAATGGGCATTTCTTGAGTTCTTACTGATGATCTTCCCTTTGCTATTTCTAAAAGAAAAAAAGTACCTTTACCCTCAAAAAACCTTCAGTTTTATCAGGGAAACAAAATATGCACACATGAAGCAAAAATAATTCAACTATCTAACTGAAAACAGAACAAAGTCCCTCCTTTCGTAAGCTCTATTAGAGATTTGCATCAAATTGAAAATGCAGTCTTAACTTCATACAAGGATGTTTTTTTCCTCACCAGTAAACTTTTATCATGAAGTCTACACATTTTCCATAGGCAGAAATGGATCCAAAAGCATTAAAGTAGTGCACAGGATTATGATACTCTACTTCCCTTCATTCTTTCTAAGTTTAAAAATTCTAGGCAGAACAGTAAGAAAAATTAAGCAACATCCCAGTTCTGCTGGGAGTAAGCAAAGGAAAACATAACTCAGATCAGTTTTTCTTTGTAGTGTCTTGTGGCCAGAATATTGGCAGAGGGAGCTACCCTTAAAATACTTCATCTTACTTATTTTCAAATGATCAATTCTTCAAAAGATTGCATTAGTTTTATTAGCATGAAATCATATAGTCCCAAAACAAATCCAGTCTTTTGCTCTGTTTTCTTGTTTTTGCTCTGATATATGTGGGCCCACATTTCCTTTTTACAATTAATTAAAGCTTACCTCTGTGTGCAGCTTTCTTCTAGAGAGTAATCTACTTACAGTCAAATTTTAAAAGAGCAGAAAAGCTCTCAACCGAAGTTCTCACTCTGCTTTTTCTCCCGATAAATACATTATATTTTAAAATGCAAGCTATCGCCTTATAAAAACATTTAGAACTTGAGACATTATTTCAAGTAACTCCATAGCTGCCTTGAATCACAAACCTTTTGAATGGGCAAGAACGTATTTTACATACAGGTTATATGATTAAAAATATTTATGAGGTGGTTATAAAATTGTCCAACACTGTTGTTCATATATTGCTTCTATAAATCATTATTTTTGGTTACTGGTTTGAAATTCAGGTTGTATTACAGATGGCCAGAATGAAAATAAATGCAGACATAATGACTGAAGAAAGCCACTGCCTTAGTCAGTTAACATGCACTGAAGTTAGTGTTCACAACATGGGTGTGTTCTATTTCTTAACCTAGGTAATAGACACACAGGTATTTTTGTTGTTTTGTTCTTTAAACTCCTCTTATGAATTTTTCACTATTTGTATGTGTTCTACATTTCCCAGTAAACTTTTTTTTAATGAAGTATATCATTCCAAATTTTGAGGAGGGGGTCTCTGAATTTTCCAGTAATCACTCCCAATCTTCTAAATTGAAAGTTTCAAAGCTAGCTTCCTAAGTACTCTATTTCTTTACATAGAAGGTATTTAATAAAGAACACAAACATTGCATCAGTGGCCACATAGGTGTCTGAAGTCTCTGGCAGGTCTGGCAACTAAGCAAGAGTCCTTATTAAAGGTAATGATGTTCCTTAAAAATGTATATACAACCAGAAACCAGATAATAAAGAATTAGAGATGGCTTCAGTAAATTTAAAAATTCTTATAGGCAGGAACTAACTGTATCTTATTCCCAGCTTTAAACACACAACTTTTACATTTAATATTTGTGGAACTAAATGATACATAATGTGGTTATTACTGTATTGGGATTCCTGTCATAACCATCATTTCCTAAACTAAATATAAGATCTCTGCAAAATAGAAAAAGTTTATGTCATTGTTGGGTTCCTAGGAAAGCAAGTCCAGGACGTGTACCTGCAAGTGTGCAAAGGCACCAGCGTCAGCCAGAGAAGCAGATATGCCTTTTTACTGGCCTCTGGTCAGTTCGCTAAGGACCACGACTCTTCCATAAATCCCAGCTGAGGAATCTCTGCTCCTCTTCAGAAAGGGAGAGAAAGAGCTCTAGGTCTGATTTTCCTTTTCATGTTTACAAAAGAAGTTTCAATACAACCCAAGCTCTATTGGATCACTAATAAAAAATGTCAACAGTTTTAAAGAAAGGAGGTGAAGTAATAGATAATATGAGATAACTCTACCTATTATATCTGTAGTTGGTAATACATACTTTGCAAGAGTCTGGTTGGCAGTATTCGCACTTTTTAAGACCATATTTCCCTCAAGTCTTCTGAGTTCGGATTAGTCTGTTATGTTCTCTTTCTCAGAATGAAAGGCAATTTACCCAATGAGTATAACACCTAGTGACTGTTAGTGGCAAACTTAAATGGGGAACCCAAGACTTGACCTCTTTTGCCCTACCTTCCCCACTCTTCCTTCCAAAGGAAGATACTGGTTTTGAATCAAAGACAAGTAATTCAGTATTAGTTTTCTGTAGAACGCAACAAAGTGAAATTGTTTCCATGGGTTACGGCTGCCATTTTGGATTTTCTTAGTTCTGGTCTCCCTCCTTTTCCTTTCTACTAGATAGTCTTTCAACTATCTCTCTTCCCCCGCCCCAACTTCTCCCTCTCTCTTTCTCTCTCTGCCTCCCCTCTCCCCTTTTTAGCTTGTGTGGTAAAAGGAACCTAGGACTGCCTTTATCATGGGAAGCATCCCATTTGAAGGTCAAACAGAGCAGGACTGAGGATTCTTTAGGCCTGCTTCTAGTCTAGGAAAAATAAGCTCTCAAGGTCACTTACCAGGTCAGTTCACAAAGCTGAAAGGCACAGAGAGAGTCAGAGCGAAACAGCATGTCCAAGCTTGCTTTTGCCTGGAGTATGCTCTATGTATGTTTTGCCCATGGGGATAAGTCAGATACAGAAGAGACTCAATGGAAAATTCCACTGGGGCAGAGGTTCTGATCTTCTCCACAATGATCATGACTTCAGTAAAAGACATATGTCAAAGAGATTTGATAAGGACTTACTTAGATAGCTATTTTTTTAAAATAAATTTCCCTGTTTTCCACAATATTCTCTCTACGAAAAACAACAAAGACTTAAACTAGAAAATAATAAGGAGTAAGGCTTATAAAACCACTAGCATTTTAAATTATTATTATGTGGTAACAGAATCAATAAACGTATCCTCTCTTTTAGTCTGCCTGTTCTGTCTTCACACATTACCCCTCCCTCCAATACCCAACAACACAAAAGCAATTGGTATAGATGCCATCAGTTCTCTCTCCTTATCCTTAAATCATTACAAATTTAAATATTTGTAATTCATATTTTTACCTCGTTAGACAACTTTGATATGCTGATTTTTCCAAGGAAATCTCAAAATACTTTATATATCCTTCAAATAATTTCATATTTTTTCTTTTCCACCTCACTTCTGTTCCCCTTCCACTACTAACACTCCCTTCCCCTTATATTATCTCATATTGTGTCTGTGCCACAGAATAATACCAGAAAAAACACAAGGGCACTGCTTAACTCAACTAGGTTTGCAGAACTCGAGTTTAGGAATCCAATTCTAGAAACGTGTAATAACAATAACAATAATGTATACTTTCACCCAATTTCTAAATTCAGAGACTAAATTAGACAAGAGCTCAGTGCTGAGAAAATGACAAGGTGCTGGCCACTATTAAATAACATCCGAAAATACAAGTGAACAAACAAGGGTTGAGATTCAGATTTTGTAAAATGTACTTAAAGAGCATTTTGGATTTGTTCCAGAATCGTAAGGCAATGAAAAGGTTCTGAGGCATTTACAATTTTATACACTTTCTTCCGGTCAGAACATATGTTTAAAACTTGTCATGTAAGATGCATTGCTGTCCTGCCACAAGCAAATTCAGTCCCCCTGAATGAGCTCACAACCAAGCCACTGGAAAATGGAGAGAAGAAAGCCCAATGGACATCTGAGATCAAAGGTAATCACTCTTCCCATTTTTTTTAAGTTCTCCAAAGGTGACCACACAGTTCCCCTCCTTGCACAGGGAATAAGCTAGCCATTCTTTTAAACCCCATAACATGTTTTACCATATGCTGGAACCACTAAATCCATAAAATTAACACATATACATGTTAGGCAGAAAAATAGATATGAGCAGGGTAGAGAGAGAATAAGGCCAGTAAAGCCCACTAAAAGGGACTCAAAGAGTTAACCAGATAAAACTAGAGAGCCAGAAAGGACTCACAGAGTTAATGAGTTAACCAGTTGAAGCTCCAAAGACCAGGAGCAACTTGGAATTGGGGATACTCCCCCCATAAAGAAAAGTATCCAAGTGCAGCCCATGTCTTCATTGTGTCCATTAGATCAAGCCATTTTAAGATTTACTTTAGCCTGCTAAAAGGCCCGGCTTATTCTTTAACTTAACCTATATGCTTTTTTTCCCCCTCCACCAGCCCCTCATCAAGTACTTTTGAAACCAGGGTAGGAGACGAGCATCATAATAAATTTTCCAAAAAAACCCAGATAAAAGCAATATCGTAATAACAGGAAAGATTTCATTTTAAAAGGCAGAAAGTTAGGAAGTAAGATTCCTAACATATTCTTTAGCAAACAGACAATAACTCAGCCCACCTTTGGGGCAGGGCAGGCAGTCTTGATTGGTCTGTTCCCAGAGGCTGACTGGTAACAGAGGAGAGGAGACATGGTGTCTCTCACCAGAGATAAGCATCTTGGGACCTTAGCCCTTTGTCACATTCCTGAAAAATCCTTAAAAGAGAGAACCCCCAACCTTTCAGTGTGCCTACTCTCTAAGGACGCTCACACTTTTTCTCTCTTTAAGTGCAAAACTTTTACTCTTCTTTGCTTCTGTGTCTCTGCCCTTCAATTCTTTGTTGTGGCGGAAACAAGACCAGAGGAAAATAAAGTCAACCCGCCTAACACAGACACTCAGTAACAATTCAATAAGGCAGGGAGTAAACAACAAAATCAGAAATACACTACTTTAGACTGTGAATATATGACCTGTTTTTAAAGTTCTGATTTGGTTTTAGGCCGTCATTATATATAACAACCTATCTTTCAAGTTTCATTACATGCCATACACACTCTGTCCTTCCTCACACAGCCAAAATGAACTTTCAGTTCCTCTGTATGCGTGACCCGTTGTCCGCTACACTTTTCTCTTCCTCAGAGTAACTCCAAGTCATCTCTTTAATATGCTAGACTACACGAAGTAACTCTGCTCTCACAACTCTTAGATCCTTTATTAATATTCACTAACACACTCCTTAATTACTTCTTTAACCAAACCTTCCCAATAAATTTAGCAGCAAGAGGGCATTTGCAGTGCCTAGAAGAGTACTTGGCAAAGACTCTCTGGCATACAAGGTTTAAGAATCCATAATGCCTTAGGAGGCTTAAGAATCTGTCCATAAGCAAATTCCCCACCTACCCCATTTATTATTCCCACCACTCACCCTGTTTCAACTCCATTGCTCTCGTAGGCTGGTTTCTCTTCCTGGAATAGAACTGATTGTTTTGCACGTATCCTCGGCCAGGCTGTAATGTGTTAAGGAGTCACCTGTTTTATACAATGCCCCTCCCTCCTCACGCCCCCAAGTAGATTTCACTTACAGCTTTCCTTCAAAACTTCACAGGTTTTCACAGAGGGATGGTATGTTATTCCTGCCCATGCGCAGTTTCTCTCCATACCTCTAGCACCCAGAGCAGTAGTAGGTAAAGAGTAAAACCTCAGTGTGAAAGTAAGAAAAGAAATTGGGGGGCGGATCGATGTACATTTTTCTCTCAAGGTCTCTATTAGTCATTTAAACATAAAATTTAAGTAATCTGTGGTGTTAACCACCTACATTTATGACCCTAGTATGTGTGTAACATTAAAAGGATTATCGAAGCGCCTAAGAATTTTAGCATGAAGGACCCGAACCAAAAATAGTAAAATGATTTGGGTCATTTTTGTTGTTCTTTAAAAGTTGGCTGCCTGAAACAAATAATGTTCATTTTAGTTAAGCAAGATAATGTAATAACAGAAGAAGAATTATAGATGGAACCTAGGGAACCCTTTAGGATACCCTAAGAAACTACCTACTTAGCACAGGGCCCGGTCATTATTCATAATTTAAATGACTGCGTCTCCTATTATTTTGAAAACGTTAATGGGGGCTATTCCTCCACGTACAAGTTTGATTCCGTTCTCAGCGCCCTCCACCTCGCAGCCGGTCCGCGACGCAGGGCCCTGCAGAGGCCAGAGGGCCGCGCGCCGGCTGCGCAGGAGGCGCGCCGCGGAGCCGGGGGGTCACGTTAGGGATTCGGGGGCAGAAGCGCTCAGTCCGTTACACACCGACGTGCCAGCGGCCTCTCCCGGGTGACACTCAAAGCTCAGGGCCTGCAGCCACTCCGGACCCCGCCGCGGCCGTCTACCGCTTCCTGCGGCCGCCTTCCGCCGCGTCGCGCTTCTCCCTGACTTCTTGTGCTCCCCCTCCTCTCTTCGTACTCTTTCCTCCTCTCCGCGCCCCCTTTTCTCGCGGCGCCCCTACGGTTCCCCAGCAAGCGCCCCCCGGCCCCGGAAGTCCCGCCCCTGCGGCGAAGCGCCGCTTCCTCCAGCCGCGTCCATCCTGCGCCCTCCCAGCGTCGGGAGCGAGCCTGGGGCGTGGGCTCCAGTTGTACGGGGCGGCCTTTTCCGTTCTGTGACCCAGGGTTTGGGCTGCTGCGGGGAAGCGGCAAACTCCGCTTATCTGCGGGGCTCCAGGAAGAATGGAAAAGGCAGCCAGATTAGGGGAATTGCAAAAGGGCGGAGGGGAGAGAAGGTACTGAGGCCTGTCCCTTCTAAACATCTTTTCTGCGATATTGAGCCAGGAGAAGTATTTTCGCCATTTTTTTCTAACAGTACTATTTACCTGCTATGTGACATCTTTATTTCAATCTCAACAAGCTTAAAATTCCGTTCCAATTTGCTCCTGGAAGTTGCAGTTTTGCTGGATAAAAGATTACATGCGTAGATCATTTTCAAATAAGGTTATATAAAGCAACAATAATTGTCAAGCGTAGGTGTAATTCCAGGGGAAAATCTTGGGGCAGAATACCTTTGAAACCGAAAAAAGTCAAAAGGGAGAAGTTAAGTGGGAGAAACCTTTCTTAGCAGTCATCCCGCGTCTCTGTCAACCTGGCTGCTTCAGAAGAGACCTCTACCCACCTTCTCTGGTCCAGATAAGCCCTTGCTTGCCCTCCTAATTATCTATTGATAGGTACATGGACTGCTTCTCTCCACCCTTTGGAAACACCTATTGTATGAAGATGCACTAAGGCCACGCGAGAGGTTCTGGAAATACTGCAATTTTACCCAAATTGGTCATTCCAAAACTTTTAAAACTTCTGATAGAAGATACTCAGCATTGATGCTAATTTAATTGAAACAGACATGTCTCCATGGCGATGAACCATTAAAACGAAAACATTTATTCTGCCTAAGTTTACTTATCTGTTAAATCTTACCAAAAAAAAGGCTTAAAGAGAGGCTTTGCTTTGATGTTTAACGAAGGCTTTGCAGGTCATCTGGCATGGTTGTTAAGAACAAGTGAACTGAATGGTGTAGTAAGTAAAAGTTTTTAATTATGTGTTACAGTGTGTATATGTAAAAACAGCTTAAAAATCTTTGTAGTAACCTGAAACCTTAAAAGTTTTGCTAAGTAATAAGTCAAGTTAATGAATTAGATCACTTCCAAATAAGATAAAAATAATGAAACATTACTGAATATAAGCTCATTCACTTTTGGCTTCCTTATTGCACAAAAACTAAAAACAGGTTTGGGTTTATTAGTAAACATTTTATGCTTATTGAAACGTGCTATGAAGAAGCACGTTTCTAAAAATTATGAAATGTATTCATAAACTTGCCAATCTAAAGAATGCTAGTGTAACAGTTTACAATAGCTTCTCTGTTCACTGGAAAAGTTTCTAAGAGTTTTAAGTTCTAATCAAGACTACTAGAAATAGTTAAGGGAAACATCTCTGCATGCTAGAAAAGATGTGTGTTTTGGTAACAGAAGGTACGAGTAGTGGAAATGCATTTTTATTGAGGGTAAAAGAAGATAATTTTGTCCTAAGGTAAAGCTGGTTATTTAAAGAGGGAGAATTCTGAATGTAAAAATAAAGTTTTAGAAGGTTTGTGGAAGAATTTGATGTAGTCATTCTATGTGAGATTGAAGTAAATGAAGCTTAATATCAGATACAGCATGAGATTAGAATTTTGCTTTCTGTTAAAAGGACAAAGTTTTCTTGAACTATTGGTCTGTTCTTAATATTAAGAGATTATAAAAGGATTTCTAATTGTTTTTATCAATTTCTCATGCTTAATGTCTCAATAAGACATTGAGTATTTTCAGTACTTAAGAAAACAAAATCTTAATAGTAAAGAGCTAAGTTTTGCTAACAACTATGTAACCTTCTATATCTGTCTTTAAAATCTTTGTTGTCACTTTGGTTAAATGAATAGTATTGTTTCATGGTGACCTATTTAGGCAAGTGCCTTAAAAACTTTCTTTTGACAACTAATCAAAATCAAATTCAGAAAGCACCTGGGCTCCTGTCACCAAAGAGAGGTTTGATCAGGTGCTGGACACAAGTCTTTCTCTCTTTTTCACAGGGGAGCTTCCTTTTCAAACCTGAAATCAGGCACATCACTAGCATGTATTTTGAAGAACTGGAGATAGTTTTATCCCCAGACCCTGAAAAGGAAGTGTCTTTTCTGCACTCAGGCATGGCCACAGTATAAATGATCTGACAGAGAGGCATGGCCACCAGAGGGAAGTACTAACTATAACACCATCCTCCAGCTCTATCTGTTTTGTAGTAGGGAGGGTAAATGGTCGGACATCCTATATATACAGGTTTTCTTTGTACTTAGGGACAGAACAGACATGCTTAGCTCCTGTGGGATACACCTGCCTCAGGCACCCCATATCCTGTGCCCCTGTAGAAAAGTCAGTCAACTAATCTGATACCCCCCATGGTTGCCAGGCCTAAGCGACAGGCTCTAGCCACCCCCTACAAAAAAATTCACCTTCCTTCTTGCTGCCCCTACAGCAAGTAGCAAATGGAGAGTGGGAACCAGAGAGAGCAGATGACCCTGACAAATATCGGGAGGTCTTCCTGAGCCTGACCCAGTCCTTTGAGTTAACATGGAGAGATGTTATGCTCCTGTTGAACCAAACCCTAACAGGGGGAGAGAAGGACAGAGTGATTAAGACTGCACAGGAATAGGGAAATGAATGGTATGCAGTAAACGCCTGGGAAAGATAGATGAGGAACTGGCTAGATACCCTATGGGGTACCAGGCCGTGGACCCTGAGCAATCCTAAGTGGTCCCCAGACATAGATGACGCAGATAATTGGAATAGAAATCACTTCATCACATGCATAGTGGAGGGCCTAAGGAGACCATGACAGTGTGCACTAAACCCTTGAATTATTCCAAGCTGTCTGATGTAATCCAGGGAGATAAGGTAAGCCCTTTGGCCTTTCTGGACAGGCTGCAGGAGGCATTGAAGAAACATGCACCCATAGTCCCAGAGTCAGTGGAGAGCCAATGTCTTGCCATTGGGTTTCAGCCCCGGGACAAGTCACCTATGGATTCAGTAAGCCTGAGGAATGACAATGGAACATTCTTGGGGTGAAAGGGTTTATTACCCGGTTTTGTTCCCCTTCAATTGGTCAAACAATAGAATTACTTCTGCATCCAACAATCCATAGGTCTGTAATCCTCCTTTGTTTCTGCCTCCACCCAGAGCACTGGGCAGAGCTCTTTATATAGTGACTTAGTCAATAACAGTTTATTGCCTACTGGTGTGGAAGCAATAGCCTAGCAGCAGCCAGTTATGTCATCAAGTAGTTTAGGTTCAGATGAGGATCCTGGCCATAGGAACTTCAATTTTCCCCACACTCCACCCCTCCAGGATTCTCGCCTCACAATCTACATACTCCCAATCTTCCATAATAGTCCCTGAGTGAGAAAGCCGGAGCATTGTAACCAGATTCCACAACAGCAACAGAGTATAGCAACACAGAGATAATAACAAAAATTAAGATACAACAAGATTTTGATACAGGTAACAAAAATTATAATAATCCTCAAGACTGAGGAGGTTATTTCAGCTATATAAAAAAACAGTTCTACTCAGATGAGTTCATGACTCACAGTTAATAATGGTACAGATAGGGAGCTCCATGCACCCCAGCAAGTAGCAGTTTTTTGCTAGGGTTTGTACCCAATTCACAAAGACCTTATGGCCAGTAAGACACATGTTTTAGTGACACCAACATAGGCAAATCTTGTGCAACAGGTAGGATGCATGCAAGAGAGTGGTCCTGTGATAGGACTGTAGCAGGAAGGGGGTCCCGTCCAGGTCTAGTACACCATACCTTTACCCCTCTCCCCATGGGGGTTACTGAGGGGTCTATATATAGTGCTACTGGAGGTGCATGTGCTGGCCATAATGATAAAACAAAACTCCCTGGTAAGATGCTCCTACCTTCTGGCCACTCAGGATATACTACTGTGATCTTTGGGGGCTACTCTGCTGTTACTCCAGGAATAACAGGAGGCCTGTTTCCAGGCCTTGTCCCCAGGGAGCCAGGAGGGCCAGCCATCGACGTTCCATGTGTCAAAATGTCCGAGGCCACGTCTACTCAGTGGAGTTACCAGGATTTAGTGCAGTTGTTGCTGGCAGCAAGCTACTATTCTGGTGGCCAGACCTTGGCTTCAACGATTCTTCCTGGGTTTGTACTTGCAGTTGTATAGGGGAGGCAGCAATATGCGTTAGCTTGTCTATGGGCCTTAGGGCTCCCTTTTGGGGTTTCTTGTTCAAACACTGTACCACCGTCAATAAGCAGACTGACCATCCCTGCAGACTATTGGTGTCTCACTTCAATCCATATTTTAAGAAACCATTGTACCTCTCTATCATGCCTGCCTCAGTAGGATTGTATGGCACAAAAAACTTCCATTTGATTCCCAACTGTTGTACCCATTCTTATAGTGCATGTCTAGTAACGTGGGTGCCTTAATCACCCTCAGTTACCTACGGTTGGCCATAGGCTGCAAAGAGATTCTCCAGGTCTTTTTTGGTCACCTGGTCATCTGCACAACATGTAGGAAAAGCAACCAGAAGTCCAATAGCTGTGTACACACAAGTCATGGCATACCAATATCCTTCTGACACAGGTAGAGGCCCAATATAGTCTGTCTGCCACCTGAAGAGGGGTATAAGCCGATTAGCTATTTTCCCATATTGCTGTGGAACTCAGTATAAGTCCCTTTTAGAGTACGCAATGCACTCCTGCCTGGGCCAGTTCATCTGCTTCCTCATTTCCTTGGATGCCAAAGGCAAATGACCTGTCATGTGATATACTATAACTGTTTTAGTCTGACCACAGGCACATAAGTCTTTCTACGGTTCTTGCACCCAAAGGGGTCGGTGACCAACCAACCAGTTGGCATGGGAGAGGTGCTTGGTCATTATTGGTTGAGTGAATGAATGGATGATTAAGGTGTGCAGTAAAGTTCTTCTCTCCTCAAACCATGTGTCACCTCCTCACTTCTTATTCTTACCCTGGAATAACATAACAGACAAAGCAAACTGTTCTTACTCTGTCATTCAATGTCTTGTCCTCATGTCATTCAAGCACCAAGAGGTCAATTCATAAAAATCAAGTGATATCTGCCCAAATAATTAAAGGAAAAGTGGAAGATTTGAAAGTACCAAAGAAAAACTTTATGAAACTAACTTGAGAAGCCAACGGTAGGGAAGCTAAACCTGCAGGGGCTTTATAGAACCAGAAGAAAGCCAAGTGAACACAGAACAGATTTTACTGTAACTTGAAACTTGTTCTTTCCTGTCATTTTTTTCTGTCAAATGGTTTGAATTTGAATGAACCATTCCACTGACTCAAACATTTTGAAACGTATTACCATGTATTAAAGTCAGTAGGAGAGAGGAGAGAGTTTATTTTGAAATTTGAAGAAATCCTGAAAAATGTATCGATTTGTAATAGTGCAAAGTCACATGTGCTACCCCAGAGCTCACAGTCTGGGCAGCCCGTGTGGAGTTTTTCAATCTGATTTCATCATGGTAGAGTTCACTCTATATCTTCCTGACATTTTTAGAGGACCTTCTATTCCTCTTTCTTTTCCTTCTTTATGAGGACAGCAGCAGGGCACCGTGGTGAGGGAAGGGAAGATTTTGTCAGTTCAGTCTCTTGCTGACCATGATCTTGAGAAAGTAACTCAGTTTCTGTAAAAACTAAGTGGAAAAAAGTGAAGCAATGCTCAAAGTAGGTAGAAATAGTTCAGTCAGCATCAAAAAACAATGAGCTGGAAATGACCTCTTTGTGGGAAGAAATTGCACAACACTAAATATTCCTCTGGAATTCAAATTCTCTTACTGGTAATGTATCTAAAATGTTACTCTGGGATGTTTTTATGATCAGCTTAGGATAAGGGACAGAGAACTTCCAGCTGTTGTCTTAATTTTAAAAACCCACACAAAATTAGAATAGGTGAGCTACATGTAGCCCAGAGAATAGCATACCCACGGCAGAGCATATACAAACTCCATTTCAGACAGGAGGGATTAGGCAACGGAAGGCTGTAAAAAATGAATTCTTTAATATTATATTTTCCTGTCATTTTTAAAGAGCGTCCATTACATATTTATCATAATATAATTCAACCAGACAAACATGAACATATTTAAAGAAAGCTTCAAAGTAATATAATAACTACTGACTCTGCTTTACCTTCCAAAGCAATCAAACAAGTTTTGAATAGCCAGAGCATAGTAGGCAAAGGCAATTCATACTCTTTTTAGCTAGTATATATGTGTGGTGTGTGTGTGTATGTATGTATACATGTATATGCATATCTATGAGTGTGTATATACATACATAGCATATAGTATATATGTGTGTGTGTGTGTGTGTATCACGCAGAAGAGAGATTTAAAAGATGAGTATCTTACAGATAAAGGCTTAGTAGGTAAATTATAGGATAAATTCTCATAAAGGGAGTCATTAAACTAAATAACAGATCGTTTTTACCTTGAAGGCTTCCTCACAGAGTTGTTGTGAGGATCAAATGAAATAATGTGAAAATGCCTTGTGAACTGGAAGTTTCTTTCCAGGTGCTACGAAGGATCGATTTGAGCCCTGAATGGTGAGGGAGGCCAGGCCACACACTGTTTTCCCAAAAGGGTGCCCCTTGTGCTTTAGGATTTGGAGTTGTTTGAACTGTTTGAGTGCCCTGTACCTGAACTCCAGTGACTGCAACCTATATCTCAGTCACTTGGCCACTGAATAGCTCTGGAAAGAGGGGAGGAGAGTTGTATGATGTGTGGGTGGGTGGTGGCAGTGGGCAGAGTAGAAAAGTGGGAAGAGGAATAAGATTTTATTTTTAAGTGGTGACTTATATTCCTCCCCTGACCCACTAGACAGTGAGATGTCCCTCCTCTGAGGTCATGCAGCCCTCTCTTCAAGTACATGTAGTATCTTAATGTCTGTTTCTGCCATCATAACTGGGCATCTTGAGGGCTCAATAAATATTTGTCGCATGAATAAAAAAGCTGTTTCAAAATTCAGTAGTTTCAGGACTAACCAACATTTTTTTCTCTTAAAACACTAGTTTTTTCTTTTTTTTTTAGGTACATACAATAAAGACTAGCTAACTTTGATACCCAGGGCACAGATGAATATCAGGATGTTATGGACATTTAATTATTTCTAAATCTCTGATTAAACATGTTGTTTTCTTTTTAAAAGGCTCTATGTTGGATATAAGCAACAACATGATTTATTTGTACATTTCTTGGGTTTGAAGAGCTGCAAATGTAGAAAAGGAAGTAGATTTACAATGACAAATTATACCAAGATAGAAAGTCTTGGAAAACTTAAAATGTGAATGGAGTCTTGAAAGATTAACAGTATTTTATAGGCTAAAGCGTGGAGAAAGAGGCATTTCAGAAGAGAATGGCATCTGCAAACATAGAGACATATGCAGCAGTATGTTCAAGTGGAGAACTGGAAATAAAGCTTTGTAGCTGAAGTGGGGAGACTAACAGATACCTCCATGCCTACTAAGCTGCCTGCATTTCTTGATTTTTCTTCATTACAATTGGTTGAGATTCTAGAATGTGGTAGATTATTGACCCTCTTTTATTGATTTTCATCTCTTCATGTACCCACCCCTTTGCCATTTCCTCTCACTAAAGCAGAGTGTCTTTACCAGCTCCTGTACTGTAGCCAGTGGGCTCTATGGGGAGCTTCCCTTGGGTAGCTGCTGCCTCTTTTCCTGGAGCCCAGAATGAACACACATGGAGCAGAGTCAGTCCATCTGACCAGTGGATCCAAGAGTGAAATGAGTGCCCACTGCTGTATGCCGCTGAGATTTTGTGGGTCTTTTTTAGGCCATGTTGTTGCAGTGGTGAGCTGAGACATAGAGGATCAACATATAACACCTCCTTTTTTCAGCCTAATTTCAGATCAGTTGACAGAAAGAGACAGAGAGGAAGAGAGGAATCAGGCAGATAGAGAGCAAATACCACTTTTATTATGAAAATCCTACTTTACAGGATGAGGCTTAGGTGTATTTGAACACTGACTTCATAATACAGACCTTGAATTACACAGTTCTCCTGATCCTGCTACAGCTGATTTCACAGGCAAAGGCTAAGCCTTTTCCCATGAAACTCTGCCAGGAGGAGAGCAGAATTGATGTATTTGACAGGCAGATCTAAAAGGTAAAGAGAGATGGAAAGGCATGATTTACACATATCTAGGTCCTACTTTTGGTTTACCCAAAAGATCATTTCCATCTATAAAACTGTCTAAATAATGCCTACTTTTCAGAGTTCTACGAGGGTTCAATTAAAATATAAAACACCAATAAGGTGCCTCATATAGAATGTGATCAGCAAACCTCCATGCCCTCATTCTTTCCCTCCTTATATTGCCTCTGTTTTGTGTCTTTATCTATTATTCTCTCCTTTTCTCCTCCCCCTTTTTATTTTCTTCTTTTCCCTCCATCTTTTTAATTTAACTCTAACTTAGTGATAAATATGCTTTTTTTGTATTTTACTAACTTTATGCTCCTTTTCCTTATTTACAAATCCATTGTATGAAATGTCTATTTCCTTCTATAAACATATATCAAACTACATTAAATTCCTTTCAAAAATTGGTTTGGGTATTCAATAGTTTTTCACTTTTTGGGTCATTGACTCTTTTTTTTTTTCTCTTTATGAAAACTTTTATTTTTGTCTCATCCATCAAGGGCACAGGATAGCTTCATCAGCTCCAACTTTTGCTTTTCTTCTTACAAACTGTTCTGTCACCTAAACTAGGGGTATTTTGTGTGGGCAGCTTCCTAGAACCAGAAAATATTTTTGCCTTCTGGGTTACATATGCACAAGCCAAGTGTGGAAACACAAGTTGCATAAGCAGCAGATTCCAAGCTGCCCAATAAAATCCGGCCATCACTGGTCAAACCTAGTTTCTTACTGAAAAGGCAGCTTAGGCCAAGTGAGTTCTGTACCTGTGTAGGCTGGCTAAAGTAACTTCCTATATAATTATCTGTAAATATGCTTCATGAACAGATCCCCAATTTCAGCTCTAGAATTTGAAAGAAATTTACTTTCCTTGGTCTACGTTGCACCTTGAATGAATTTCCTAACATGGGGGGGCGGTGGGAGGAGCATATTACCAGTCTTAGGCCCACACTGTGAATATGGCAATCACATTTTTAGAGGACTGCTTAAGCACTTTCTATAAACAATCCCTTTGTCTAACAAGCAAAACCTGAACTTAGCTAAACTCAAAACTTTAAGATACAAAAATCCTAGATATAATGGGCATATTCAAGCTTTGCACATTCAATTTAGGTTTTTGACACTTAGTTGGATAAACAAGTTTATTTGTTAAATTTAGTCAACATACGTAATTGACCTAAAACACTTCAATAGTGAAGGATCAATTTTAAAACCACTTGGAAGGCCATCTCTTTAAGTGAATTTCCCAGGACAGTATACCAGATATAACCTAACTAAACACTACCTAACTGGCAGAAGTTCAATAGGCTGGAGCTGTACACCCCTCCCCCACAGCAAATTTACTCTAAGGGTTATAATACAAACTCCACAAGGAAAAGAACTTCAGTATTGTTTCCTCTTAGTAGAGCAAAATTCAACCTAGTTATGAGATCAACCACAACACAAAGAAAAGCTGCACTAACTAGTTAAGATTAGTAACAGATGATGCTGGTGTGAATAACTTGTATTATAATCTAGAGCTCTTATAAATAAAATCCCCCGTTAGTGTTTGCATTAGCCAGAGGGTTAACATGTGGTAGAATGAGGACTTATGCAAGGTGTAATTCGCAAAGCATTTTACTGTTATGAAAATAAGTGCAGTCTAGTTAGGAGAAAACCAACTGGACTAAATTACACACACCTTAATGACAAGACTCCCTACCATATGTGAATGTAAAACATTTAATTTAAAAATGTTGACACTACAATATATAAAATAGCTATTATAAATGCACATAGTGTATTCTATAGCTGCCAGGTTTACTTTTTTTTTTACTTTTTTTTCTTAGGAAACTGTAAGTTACACTGTGGTTAAGACTTGTATTTTCACCCTTGAAAAAGCCCACATTCTATCACAGTGATGTATGGTCAGACTTAACAGCCCCAATTGTTAAACGCTTGGATCAAGTCATAACCAGTTTTATTGCAAAAGGACCCTGTACACATTTATCAATTCTAGTACCTTAATAGCTACCCAACAAGTCATTAACATACAGAAACATGCATCATGAGAAGCAAGAAATATCACCCATCCCTTCTGCATATTAGCAACTTGTCACTCCTGAGCAGCAGTGCTCACATCACTGAGGTCTGTGAACAGTCACTTTTCGCATTCATCCTGAGTGAAAGATGGAATGACTTAAGTACAAATGCAACATATTATAAACAATTTCTTACAAAAAAAAGTCACAAATTAAACCAAAGTATTTTATAGAATATACTACAAAACACCATAAAAACTGCCTTCACTTAAGCTCTCTCCCCCGGTATCCAGCGAGCCAACTGGATGTCTTTGGGCATGATGGTGACTCTCTTAGCGTGGATGGCATATAGATTAGTATCTTCAAATAAACCCACCAGGTACGCTTCACTAGCCTCCTGAAGCGCACCAATGGCGGCACTCTGAAACCTCAAGTCAGTTTTGAAATCCTGGGCAATCTCCCTCACCAACCTCTGGAAAGGCAGCTTCCAGATCAAAAGCTCAGTTGATTTCTGGTAACGACGGATCTCTCTAAGTGCAACGGTCCCGGGCCTGTAGCGATGAGGCTTTTTCACCCGCTGGTAGAGGGGGCGCTTTTCCTGGCAGCTTTAGTGGCCAGCTGTTTACGGGGCACTTTCCCACCCGTGGATTTACGAGCAGTCTGCTTGGTTCGAGCCATTTTCTTTCACCCACTGCCGAAGTCGTAGGGCGCTGTTTTGACCGCCGCGCTGCTTCTGCTGCCCAGTGAAGAGCCGCAGTGGCCAAGCAAAAGACACAAACTACCACAACTAATGACCAAACCGCTCTGCCAGGTCATTGACTCTTAACTGTAAAAGCTTCCAGCTAGCAAAATCTGTGGGATGCAGTGAAGGCTGTGCTAAGAGGAAAGTATATTGCAATGCAGGCCTACCTCAGGAGAGAAGAAAATCCGATATGAGCAGTCTAAACTCACAATTAAAGAAACTAGAAAAAGAAGAACAAATGAGACCCAAAGTCAGTAGAAGAAGGGACATAAATATTAGAGCATAAATAAATAAAATCGAGAAGAATAAAACAATAGAAAGGATCAATGAAAGCAAGAGCTGGTTCTTCAAGAAAACAAACAAAATAGATAACCCCCTAGCCAGACTTATCAAGAAAAAAACAGTCTACTCACATAAACAGAATCAGAAATGAGAAAGGAAAAATCACTATGACACCACAGAAATACAAAGAACTATTAGAAAATACAATGCAAAATTATATGCTAATAAACTGGATAACCTAGAAGAAATGGACAATTTTCTAGAAAAATATAACCTTCCAAGGCTGACCCAGAAAGAAACAGAAAATCTCAATAGACCAATTCCAGCAATGAAATTGAACTGGTAATCAAAAATCTACCTAAGAACAAATCCCTGGACCAGATGGCTTCACCACTGAATTTTATCAAACATTTAGTGAAGACCTAATACCCACCCTCCTTAAAGTTTTCCAAGGAGTAGAAGAAGATGGAATACTTCCAAACTCATTCTATGAGGCCAGAATCACTCTAATACCAAAACCAGGCAAAGACACCACAACAAAAGAAAACTACAGACCAATATCCCTGATGAACACAGAAGCAAAAATACTCAACAAAATATTAGCAAACCAAATTAAAAAATACATCAAAAGGATCATCCATCATGATCAAGTAGGGTTTATTGCAGGGATGCAAGGATGGTACAACATTCGAAAATCTATCAGCATCATCTAACCCATCAACAAAAAGAAGGACAAAAACCACATGATCATCTCTATAGATGCTGAAAAAGCATTTGACAAAATTCAACATCCATTCATGATAAAAACTCTCAACAAAATGGGTATAGAGGGCAAGTACCTCAACATCATAAAGGTCATATATAACATAATAAAGGTCATATATGACAAACCCGCAGCCAACATTATACTAAACAGCGAGAAGCTGAAAGCATTTTCTTTAAGATCAGGAACAAGACAAGGATGCCTACTCTCCCCACTGTTATTCAACATAGTACTAGAGGTCCTAGCCACAGCAATCAGACAACACAAAGAAATAAAAGGCATCCAGATAGGCAAGGAAGAAGTTAAACTGTCCTTGTTTGCAGATGACATGATATTGTACATAAAAAAACCCCTAAAGAATCCACTCCAAAACTACTAGATCTAATATCTGAATTCAGCAAAGTTGCAGGATACAAAATTAATACATAGAAATCTGTTGCATTCCTATACACTAACAATGAGCTAGCAGAGAGAGAAATCAGGAAAACAATTCCATTCACAGTTGCATCAAAAAGAATAAAATACCTAGGAATAAACCTAACCAAGGAAGTGAAAGACCTATACACTGAAAACTACAAGACACTCATGAGAGAAATTAAAGAAGTTACCAATAAATGGAAAACCCATCCCGTGCTCATGGATAGGAAGAATTAATATTGTCAAAATGGCCACCCTGCCTAAAGCAATCTACAGAATCAATGCAATTCCTATCAAAATACCTACAGCATTCTTCAATGAACTAGAGAAAATCGTTCTAAAATTCATATGGAACTACAAAAGACCCCGAATAGCCAAAGCAATCCTGAGAAGGAAGAATAAAGCCAGGGGGATTATGCTTCCCAACTTCAAGCTCTACTACAAAGCCACAATAATCAAGACGATTTGGTACTGGCCCAAGAAGAGACCCATAGACCAATGGAACAGACTAGAGAACCCTGATATAAACCCAACCATATATGGTCAATTAATATATGATAAAGGAGCCATGGACATATAATGGGAAAATGACAGCCTCTTCAACAGCTGATGTTGGCAAAACTGGACAGCTACATGCAAGAGAATAAAAATGGATTACTGTTTAACCCCATACACAAAAGTAAACTCGAAATGGATCAAAGACCTGAATGTAAGTCATGAAACCATAAAACTCTTAGAAGACAACATAGGCAAAAATCTCCTGAATATAAACATGACCAACTTCTTCCTGAACGCATCTCCTCCAGCCAGGCAAACAAAAGGAAAAATGAACTCATGGGACTACATGAAACTAAAAAGTTTCTGTATGGCAAAGGACACCATCAACAGAACAAAAAGGCATCCTACAGTATGGGAGAATTTATTTGTAAATGACGTATCTGACAAGGGGTTAACATCCAAAGTATATAAAGAACTTACACACCTCAACACCCAAAAAACAAATAACCCAATTAAAAAATGGACAGAGGATATGAAGAGACAGTTCTCCAAAGAAAAAATTCAGATGGCCAACAGACACATGGAAAGATGCTCCACATCACTAATCATCAGGGAAATGCAAATTAAAACGACAATGAGATATCTCCTCACACTAATAAGGATGGCCAGTATCCAAAAGACTAAGAACAACAAATGCTGATGAGGATGTGGAGAAAGGGGAACTCTCCTACACTGCTGGTGGGAATGTAAGCTAGTTCAACCATTGTGGAAAGCAGTATGGAGGTTCCTCAAAAAACTAAAAATAGAAATACCATTTGACCCTGGAATCCCACTCCTTGGAATTTACCCAAAGAATACAACTTCTCAGATTCAAAAAGACATATGCACCCCTATGTTTATCACAGCACTTTTTACAATGCCAAGATATGGAAGCAACCTTAGTGTCCATCAGTAGATGAATGGATAAAGAAGAGATGGTACATATACACAATGGAATACTATTCAGCCATAAGAAAGAAACAAATCCTACCATTTGCAACAATATGGATGGAGCTGGAGGATATTGTGCTCGGTGAAATAAGCCAGGTGGAGAAAGACAAGTGCCAAATGACTTCCCTAATTTGTGGAGTATAATGATGAAGCAAAAGTTAAGGAACAAAATTGCTGCAGACTAGGAGACTCCAAGAAGGAATTAGAGGTTACCAAAGGGGAGGGGTGTGGGAGGGCAGGTGGGAGGGAGAGAAAAGGGGATTGAGGTGTATTATGTTTAGTACACATGCTGTGGGGGGTCACGGGGAAGACAAGCATAGCACAGAGAAGGCAAACAGTGAATCTGTGGCATCTTACTACACTGATGGACAATGAGTGCATTGGGGTATGGGTGAGGACTTGATAATATGGGTAAATGTGGTAACCACATTGTTTTTTCATGTGAAACCTGCATAAGAGTGTATATCAATAAAACCTTAATAAAATTTTTTTTAAATAAAGAAATAAAAAATAAATAAAAGCTTCCAGCGCTCCAGAATGTTATTTTCAAATTTCTCAATGGTTTTCTATTCCCACTTGTGATTAGATTCTATAGAGAACATACTCTTCCTAATTTGACATGTGTTTGAGCTTATCATACTTTTGATTTCAAATCTTTTTAGATAGTTACAAATTAGAACAATACATAAGTCTCAAAAGAACACTGTTGTGTCTCCATTTTGAATGCTTATCTTTTCTTTTGGTGGAATTTAAAAATCAGTGTTTTGGGGCTGACAAGAGAAAAAAAGTATAGAAAGCTCAGTACACAGCCTTGGTGAAGCAGCTAATGACTGGATGGAAGGAGAAAGAAAAGGAAAGAAGGACAGAGGAGGAAGGGAGGGAGAAAAAAGGAAAAAGATTCAAGAGCTATTACTTGGCAGAGTGATATAATCATGAAAGGTGCAAAAAAACTCTGTTAGGAGAAAACAAAAGCAGTCAGTCCCACTTGCCTTAGGGCCTTATGATCAAAGGCAAGGCAGCCTACGTCGTGAGAGGGGACAGGGCACCAAAAGCATTTGGGTCTACAGTCTAGATGAGGATGACTAATATAAAACTTCTGAATCCATCTACACCTGTCATTTCCAGGTCACTTACGGCTTTTGGATACAAAAGACAATGACATGAGGAAAAACCTAAATAACTTAAAAACGTTATATGCCAAAATGGTTTAGGAAAACAAAATAACTGTCACTGTTGAACAGTATGAAAATTCCAGCCTACCATCAACATATACTCTGGGAGCTCTTTATTAGGGTAAACTATTTCCTGAGATTTGGGGAAAGTATATTTGTGTCTATAGCTCTTTTTTTTTCTTTTGCATATCCTCCTCCATGGAAGGTCTGCAGCATCCTGTTAGAAAAAGACAGGCAGAACTGTTCATCGCTCAATAGCAATACATTTGCTTCTTTTAAGGACCGGCTTCTCTGATTTTCCCGTATTTGGTAAAGCAGGGAATAACAGAGTAATATGCATTAATAACACTGGCAGTTTTATGTAGCAATGCCTAACGGTAAGAAAGGAAGAAAAATTTGAATATAGTTTGCAGTTTAGCCAGATCAGAGGAGGTTTTTGAAACTTTATCTGAAATATTTAGAGAGTTTTTTGAAAACATACTCCTGACAGTAGTGAATATTAATTTCCATCGTATGGGACTTGGGATTTGTTCTGTCTCTGGTCTGCATGGCAGGCTTGCATTTATTCTGGCTTCCTTAAAGAGCTTCAGATTATAGAGTAAACATTTTTCTTGCCCTTCTCTTGAGCACAGTGGGTGGAGGGATGTATGCTCTGCTTTATTTCAATGAATATGTCTTCCGTATCCTCTTGTCTGAGTAGGAAAGGTTTATAGCTTTTTATTTTAATCTTATGAGTCTTTCAGCAGGAACAGATGAATTTTATTGAATTTTGTTTTGGCTTCTAGTGAGATAGATATTTTTGGCTTTGACTTATTGATTGAATTAATTATGTGAATACATCTTCTAATATTAAACCATTCTAGTATTTCTGGATTATAGCCACTTAAACTAAGTGTATTACTTTTAGGATATGATTGAATTCATTTTTCCATTTTTTATTTAGGGGTGTAACAATGTATGTTTGTAAGGAAATCATTGCTTTAACTTTTAAGTGCAAGTTTGATTTCTTCTTGGATGAAATGTTATGAAACCTCTGAGCTTTAAATATTTAAGTAATTGGTTTTTTTTGTTCATGCTTTTATTATTACATTGGTTTTCTTGCATTGTACTAAGAGAATGTGTCCTATGCTATTTGTTTTCTTTAATTTGAGACTTCCTTTGTGGCTCAATAAAGAATCAGTTTTCATAAATTTCTCATGTTTGTTAAGAAATAAGCTGGAAAAAAAAAATTCCGAGAAGATGGCGGTGTGAGCAGGGCAGCAGAAATCTCCTCCCAACACTATATTTATCTATGAAAACACAGCAAATACATCTATTCCTAAAAGAGAGATGAGAATACACAGGAAAGCACACAGCGTGCAGCTACACCCGAGAGGACTCGGCACCCCAAGAGGTGGGTAAGATACGGAGCCGCGACCCGGCAGGACCCGAGCACTCCCCCACCCCAGCGCACTGGAGGGAGGAGAGGATTCAGAGCCAGGAGGGAGTGGAAGTGCACCCCGCGAAGTAGCCAGCCCCGGTGATCTGCGCGGGGAGCGCTGACCCACATTGCGCAGTGCAGCGGAGATTGGAGAGACAGAGCAGCAGGATCTGAGCGGGGAACGCGCCAGGGTGCTTGCAGCCGGCTCCCGGGAAGGAAAAAAAAAAGCGCGCGCTTTCTTCAGCGGTCTTAAAGAGACAGGAGCCCAGCGGAGGAGCCGGATCCACCCCAGCACACTCAGCCCAGCAGGCTGGGAGTCCGGGGGAGTTTCAGACGCCTTACCTGGCGACTGAGGAAGCGTAGCCATACTTAACACTTCTCACTGAGATCAACAGCCTCCTATTCGTTCCCACCCCTGCCAGAGCGATAAAGGGCCCTGCAGAGCGTGCAGCCACAGCTGTGGAATAGTGGGACAATAGCGCCACCTACAGCATTCCCACAGAATCTACGTCCGGTGGGCGTTTTTTTTGTTTTTTTGTTTTGTTTTGTTTTTTGTTTTGTTTTTGTTTTTTCTTTTCTTTCTTTCTTTCTTTTTTTCTTTTTTTCTTCTCTTTTTAAAGTCTTAAAGAGCCCAGCTGACATACGTGGCAACTATCAGTGACCAATTACATAGCCATGAAAAGACAGAGGAATATGGTTCAGACCAAAATCAACCAGACAACCCCAGAGAGGGAGTCTGAAGGGATGGAAATGCACAGTCTTCCTGAAAAAGAATTCAGAATAAAAGTCATAACCATGCTGATGGACCTACAGAGAAATGCGCAAGAGCTGAGGGAGGAAGTGAGGGAACTGAGGAAAGACAATACAGAAATCACACAAGCGATCAACAGGCTTAACACCAGAATGGATGAGATGCAAGAGGCTGTTAATGGAATAGAAATCAGAGAACAGGAGTACAGAGCAGCTGCGGCAGAGAGAGATAAAAGGATTTCTAGGAATGAAAGAATATTAAGAGAACTGTGTGACCAATCCAAATGGAACAATATTCGCATTATAGGAGTACCAGAGGAAGAAGACAGAGAAAAAGGGATAGAAAGTGTCTTTGAAGAAGTAATTGCTGAAAACTTTCCCTTGCTGGGGAAGGAAGTAGTCTCGCAGTCCATTGAAGCTCATAGATCTCCCAACACAAGGGACCCAAGGAAGACAACACCAAGACACATAATAACTAAGATGGCAAAGATCAAAGATAAGGAAAGAGTGTTAAAGGCAGCTAGAGAGAGAAAAAAGATCACCTACAAAGGAAAACCCAACAGACTATCATCAGACTTCTCAACAGAAACCTTACAGGCCAGAAGAGAATGGTATGATATATTTAACGTTATGAAACAGAAGGGCCTCGAACCAAGAATATTGTATCCAGCACGATTATCATTTAAATATGATGGAGGGATTAAACAATTTCCAGACAAACGAAAGTTGAGAGGGTTTGCCTCCCATAAACCACCACTACAGGATATCTTAAATGGACTTCTCTAGATGGAAGCACACCTAAGGCTAAAAAGATGTCACCAGAGAAAATAAAATCATAGCAAAGAAAGCAGACCATCCAAATACTAACTAAAGGCAAAGAATAAAACACCTATTATAGAAAGAATGGAGGAGGAGAAATAAGAAGGGAGAGAAAGAAAGAAACATCAGACTGTGTTTACAATAAGTTAACAAGAAAGTTAAGTTAGATTGTTAGATAGTAAAGAAGCAACCCTTGAACCCTCGGTAACCACGAATCTAAAGCCAGCAATGGCAATAAGTACATATCTATCAATAATCACCCTAAATGTAAATGGACTGAATGCACCAATCAAAAGACACAGAGTAACAGAATGGATAAAAAAGCAAGACCCATCTATATGCTGCCTACAAGAAACTCACCTCAAATCCAAAGATATACACAGACTAAAAGTGAAGGGATGGAAAAAGATATTTCATGCAAACAACAAAGAGAAAAAAGCAGGTGTTGCAGTACTTGTATCAAACAAAATGGACTTCAAAATGAAGAAAGTAGCAAAAGATAAAGAAGGACATTACATAATGATAAAGAGGTCAGTCCAACAAGAAGATATAACAATTATAAATATATATATGCACCCAACACAGAAGCACCAGCATATGTGAGACAAATACTAACAGAATTAAAGGAGGAAATAGACAGCAATGCATTCATCTTAGGAGACTTCAACACACTACTCACTCCAGAGGACAGATCAACCAGACAGAAAATAAGTAAAGACACAGAGGCACTGAACAACACACTAGAACAGATGGACCTAACAGACATCTACAGAACTCTACACCCAAAAGCAACAGGATACACATTCTTCTCAAGTGCACATGGAACATTTTCCAGAATAGACCACATACTAGGCCACAAAAAGAACCTCAGTAACTTCAAAAATATTGAAATCCTACCAACCAACTTCTCAGATCACCAAGGTATAAAACTAGAAATAAATTTTAGAAAGAAATCAAAAAGGCTCACAAATACATGGAGACTTAACAACACTCTCCTAATTAATCAATGGGTTAATGACCAAATCAAAACAGATATCAAAGAATATATGGAGACTAATGACAACAACAACACAAAGCCACAACCTCTGTGGGACGAAGCAAAGGCAGTTCTAAGAGGAAAGTATATTGCAATCCAGGCCTATTTAAAGAAGGAAGAACATTCCCAAATGAAGAGTCTAAAGACACAATTACTGAAATTGGAAAAAGAAGAACAAATGAGGCCCAAAGTCACCAGAAGGAGGGACATAATAAAGATTAGAGAAGAAATAAATAAAATTGCGAAGAATAAAACAATAGAAAAAATCAATAAAACCAAGAGCTGGTTCTTTGAAAAAATAAACAAAATAGATAAACCCCTAGCCAGACTCATTAAGAGAAAAAGAGAATCTACACACATAAACACAATCAGAAATGAGAAAGGAAAAATCACGACGGACCCCACAGAAATACAAAGAATCATAAGAGAATATTATGAGAATCTGAATGCTAAAAAGTTGGAAAACACAGAAGAAATGGACAACTTCTTAGAAAAATACAACCTTCCAAGACTGACCAAACAAGAAACAGAAAAACTAAACAGACCAATCACCAGCAACGAAATTGAAGTGGTAATCAAAAAACTACCCAACAACAAAACCCCCGGACCAGATGGATTCACCTCTGAATTCGACCAGACATAAAGAGAAGAAATAATACCCATTCTCCTTAAAGTTTTCCAAAAAATAGAAGACGAGGGAATACTTCCAAACTCATTCTATGAAGCCAGCATCACTCTAATACCAAAACCTGGAAAAGACTTCACCAAAAAAGAAAATTACAGACCAATATCCCTGATGAACGTAGATGCAAAAATACTCAACAAAATATTAGAAAACCGAATTCAAAAATTCATCAAGAGGATCATACACCATGATCAAGTGGGATTCATCCCAGGGATGCAAGGATGGTACAACATTCGAAAATCCATCAACATCATCCACCACATCAACAAAAGAAGAACAAAAACCACATGATCATCTCCATAGATGCTGAAAAAGCATTTGACAAAATTCAGCATCCATTCCTGATTAAAACTCTCAACAAAATGGGTATAGACGGCAAGTACCTCAACATCATAGAGGCTATATATGACAAACCCACAGCTAACATCATACTTAACGGCGAGACGCTGAAAGCTTTTCATCTAAGATCAAGAAAAAGACAGGGATGCCCACTCTCTCCACTGTTATTCAACATAGTACTGGAGGTCCTAGCCACAGCAATCAGACAAAACAAAGACATGCAAGGCATCCAGATTGGTAAAGAAGAAGTCAAATTGTCACTATTTGCAGATGACATGATACTGTACATAAAAAACCCTAAAGATTCCATTCCCAAACTACTAGAACTAATATCTGAATTCAGCAAAGTTGCAGGATACAAAATTAACACACAGAAATCTGTTGCTTTCCTATACACTAATGATGAACTAACAGAAAGAGAAATCAGAAAAACAATTCCATTGACAATTGCATCAAAAAGAATAAAATACCTAGGAATAAACCTAACGAAGGAAGTGAAAGACCTGTACTATGAAAACTACAAGACACTCCTAAGAGAAATTAAAGTGGACACTAACAAATGGAAATGCATCCCATGCTCTTGGCTAGGAAGAATAAATATTGTCAAAATGGCTATACTACCTAAAGCAATCTACAGATTCAATGCAATCCCTATCAAACTACCAACAGCTTTCTTCAATGAACTGGAACAAATAATTCTAAAATTCATATGGAACCACAAAAGACCCCGAATAGCCAAAGCAATCCTGAGAAGGAGGAATAAAACAGGGGGAATTACACTCCCTGACTTCAAGCTCTACTACAAAGCCACAGTAATCAAGACAATTTGGTATTGGCACAAAAACAGACCCACAGACCAGTGGAACAGAATAGAAAATCCAAACATTAACCCAAACATATACAGTCAATTAATATTTGATAAAGGAGCCTTGGATATACAATGGGGAGATGACAGCCTCTTCAGCAGCTGGTGTTGGAAAAACTGGACAGCTACATGTAAGAGAATGAAACTGGACTACTGTCTAGCCCCATTCACAAAGGTAAACTCAAGGTGGATCAAAGACCTGAATGTAAGTCATGAAACCATAAAACTCTTAGAAAAAATCATAGGCGAAAATCTCTTGGACATAAACATGAGCAACTTCTTCATGAACATATCTCCCCGGGCAAGGGAAACAAAAGTAAAAATGAACAAGTGGGACTATATCAAGCTGAAAAGCTTCTGTACAGCAAAGGACACCATCAGTAGAACAAAAAGACATCCTACAGTATGGGAGAATATATTCATAAAAAACGTATCTGATAAAGGGTTGACATCCAAAATATATAAAGAACTCATGCACCTTAACAAACAGAAAGCAAATAATCCAATTAAGAAATGGGAAGAGGACATGAATAGACACTTCTCTAAAGAAGAAATTCAGATGGCCAACAGGCACATGAAAAGATGCTCCACATCGGTAATCATCAGAGAAATGCAGATTAAAACCACAATGAGATATCACCTCACACCAGTGAGGATGGCCAACATCCAAAACACAAACAACAACAAATGTTGGCGAGGATGTGGAGAAAAGGGAACCCTCCTACACTGCTGGTGGGACTGCAAATTAGTTCAACCATTGTGGAAAGCAGTATGGAGGTTCCTCAAAAAACTCAAAATAGAAATACCATTTGACCCAGGAATTCCACTCCTAGGAATTTACCCTAAGAATGCAGCAGCCCAATTTGAAAAGGACAGATGCACCCCTATGTTTATTGCAGCACTATTTACAATAGCCAAGAAATGGAAGCAACCTAAGTGTCCATCAGTAGATGAATGGATAAAGAAGATGTGGTACATATACACAATGGAATATTATTCAGCCATAAGAAGAAAACAAATCCTACCATTTGCAACAACATGGATGGAGCCAGAGGGTATTATGCTCAGTGAAATAAGCCAAGCCGAAAAAGATAAATATCAAATGATTTCACTCATATGTGGAGTATAAGAACAAAGAAAAATACCGAAGGAACAAAACAGCAGCAGACTCACAGAACCCAAGAACGGACTCATAGTTACCAAAGGGAAAGGTTCTGGGGAAAGTGGGCGGGAAGGGAGGGATAAGAGGGAAAAAGGGGCATTACGATTAGCAG
Source organism: Smutsia gigantea (assembly GCA_032199065.1). Lineage (NCBI taxonomy): Eukaryota > Metazoa > Chordata > Mammalia > Pholidota > Manidae > Smutsia > Smutsia gigantea. The sequence goes on from JAVSCE010018022.1 coordinate 318,185, forward strand.
ATGTAATGTTGGCGGGGGGCACAGGGAGGGCAGTACAACTCAGAGAAGACAGGTAGTGGTTCTATAGCATCTCACTACGCTAATGGACAGTGACTGTAATGGGGTTGGTGGGGGAGACCTGATGAAGGGGTAGTTTAATAACCGTAATATTGCACATGTAATTGTAGATTAATGATAATAAAATAAATTATATTAAAAAAAGGAATAAGCTGTATTTTTTTCAGGACAGAAGTTTGGGAAAAATAATAAAGCTTATTAATGATATCATCAGATTACCTACAGTTATAAGTTCTACCTACTTTATCTACCGTGAACATGTTTGTATTTTCTTAATACTATTGTGTTTTGGGAGGTTGTTCCTTTCAGTTAAAATAGTTTGGTATCATATGTTTTGATTCAATATTTTTAAGTACATATGGATTACTCCATTACTGAAACACACACCCATACACAGACACTGTTTAAGGTCAATTATATCAATATGAAATGACTATTTTTATCCCATTAATGAAATTTCCTTAAATTCCTCCACCTTGCTAATTGTAATATCATCACATCTGTTTTATAATTATATTTGTCTAGTATATTGTTCATGAAAAATACATTTGTGATAATTATAAATAAACTGATAAAAACTCTGATACGGATCCTTTATATTCAAACTTCCTTTGTTTCAACAGAAATGAAAATATATTTAACTCATAATGCTCAGTCCTCCACTTAGAAATCCAGTATGCTATAAAGTTAGATGATATATTGATGAAGAAATTTGGAGTCCATATCTAAATAGTGTCTCTTTATGATGAATTAAGTAAACTAATGGTACTCTAAACACTTAGATGATTACATGATGATCTTTATTAAAAGATAAGGATTTCTGGGCAGTGATTTTAGGTTACTTTAAAACTGCAACAAAATATGAAAAGTCTGATTACCTGTCCTTAGATTGAAGCCATGGCATATTAATTGGTTTTTGTACCAAAATGAATTGATGACTATAATGCCTTAAGTGGAGAAGGAAAAAGAAAAAAACCTGTAGCTCTGGGAGGAAGGGTGCTCCCAGCTCCGGTGAGTCCCATATGAAACTGGTGAAACTGAAATAAGTCAAGAGAAAGGGCAGGTTGGGAGAAAGACTTTTATTCCTTACAGTAGCTACCCAGGCCTGGCTCAGGCCAATTCCTCTGGCCAAGGCTCATGCTCAGCTTCCCCTGTCCATCCCTTCCATCAGGAACTCCATCGGCTGGTCCTTGGTCACTGGCAGATGCCAGACATGTGCCAGGAATGGAGGGGAGGAGAGAATGGCTTTCTCCCCACCCCTTGGCCTGGAGGTGGCAAGCCTGCAGTAGTAAACAACCATTGATATGTAAATGACTGAGGCTAGGTGGGAGATTCTGGGAATCCTGCCATTTATCCCAGAAACTTAAACATACAAGAAGTGGTGATATTTCCTGGCAGCAGAAGTCTAGCATTAATGATGTTTTCTTTTGGTTAATCTTGATTGAGTCCTTCAGATTGCTGTGTAACTGAGACTCAAGTTACTGGTCACAAGATTCATGTGGTTGGTTAGTGTTTATGTTGCCCTTTGTACCAGCTGGGATCCATTTTCCCCAAAGCTGCAGTACATATCTGCACTTCTACCACTGGCATATTGGAGTTCCTTTTCATCCACATCCTTGCCTACACTTTATATTGTCAAATTCTAACTTTTGTTTATCTTACAGGTGTGAAAAGTTTAAGCATCTTTGGTATGTTTATGGCCTATTCTTCTTTCTGTGAACTACCTGTTTATGATCTCTCCCTGTGTCCTATTTTTTTCTTTTATTGACTTGTAGAAAATATTTTATATTCTGACTATCAACCATTTATCAATTATGTGTTCTCAGGTGTTCAGCTGAGTTGGGAAAGAGAGTGAGCTGAGCTGTCAGGTATCTGAGTAGCTGAATAAAACAAGCCAAAATTGAGAGTCACATGTTTAAAGATTTACTTCCATTGAGTAAGCAAGAAGCTAACACCAATATACCCCACTTCCCTTCCATTTCTCCCCATGGAAAGGTAAACTAGTTGAGTGTCAGTGAAATCAGTCTAGACATGGTGGTCATCTATGGCGGAAGCCCAAACAAAAGGCTCCAGCCGTTTTATGAACCTTGGGATGGTGAGAGGCTTAGGAGGAAGGGCTAGGAGTAGAAAAGTACAGTGTACTAAGTCAGAGCACAGGGTTCCCCCTCCTCTTTCTGACAAATTGATCTCGTCAGTGGTGCCTGAAGGCCCCAGATAAAAAGACCTGGGAATGAAAACGAATATATGAAGGGTTCCACCTGCCAGGGAGCCCTGAGTCCTTGACTGCAGCTCCCTTCAGAGGCTGCAGTCACTGTGCACTACTTGTGGTGTGGGGAAGGCCGTTTTCTCTATGAGGCAGAGCCTTTGCACTGTGTGCCATTAGGCCCCAAAATCACACATATGGTTTTCACTGAGAACTGGACTCCTTTTACACTGCAAATGTTTTCTCCCTTGTGTATTGTTTGTACTTCAACTTCATAAATAAGTCAAATTTCTTTATTCATCCTTTTCTGTCCCCAAGCTGTAAGTAGTATCTTATCATTCCTGAAAGTCTTAGGCTTTTGCTAATCATATTTAGGACTTTAATCTGATACTGATTTTTGTGTATGATGTGACATATAGATATAGTTTATTTTTCCATACTTATAACCAATTATTTAGCACCATTTATTGAATTATCCGTATTTTCACTGTTGATTAGCAGTGCCGCTTGTCACATACATAGTTTCTGTTTATGTGTGTTTCTGTTTGTAGGCTTACTATTCTGTTCTTTTGGTCTTTTGCTTGTTTCTGAGCCAACACAATATTGTCTCAGTTATTATGTTTTGTGATAAGCATTTATATGTAATTGGCTAATTCTTCCATCTTGTTCTTTTACAAAGTTGTCTTGGCTATTCCTGGCCATTAGCTGTTGCATACACATTTTCAAAGCAGTTTGCAAAATTGCATAACAAACTTGAGTGTGATTTTGAAAGGAGTTCACATTAAATTTATAGTTTAAGATATGACAATAAGCATCTTTTTATTATGTAGGAGACATTTTTGCCCATACTTGACTTATCTCTTTAATATCTTCCAGTAAAGTGTTTTTATTTTCTCCACTAAGGCTATACATTCATTTTATCAGCTTTTTTCCTCCTTGGTATTTAAAATTTTTTCATTGTTATTCTGAATGCTATCTTTAAAATTATCTTTTCTAATTATCCTTTTATTGGCTATATATTTCTATAATCATAGATGTTTTATATAATATTATATCCAGTTACTGTTCTTCTGGTAAATAAAATATTTTCTATGGGTTTTTTTTAATATAAACAACATTATTTTATAATAATGATCAGTGAGTTAATTTTGTCTTTATTCCTTTTACTTGTGTAACTGCATTGCCATGATTTTCTTAATGATATTCAATATGTTGGAGATAGTGAGCATTATTGTCTCAGTCCTGATTTTAATGTGAATTAACCTGACAGTGCACTATTAGGTGTGGTAAGTTGCTGTAAATGTATGACAGGTTCCATTTATCAGTAAAGAACTTTTCTTCTATTCTTTATTTTCTATTAATTGCTATGATAGTAAATGCTGATTTTATTAATGCTTTTTAAGGAGATGATCAGAAAATTTTCTTTCTTCTGTATATTGATGTGGTGAACTCTATTAAAAAACTTAAAAATGCTAAAGTGTTCTTGCATTCTTGCATGGGATTAATCCAATTTGTGTTGTATGGATCATTATACAATTCAGTGATGTATTATTATTAAATACATTGTTAATTCAATTCCCTGACACTTCTACAGTGATTTTTGCATCTAAGACTCATAAGGCCAGATTTCTTTTCTTGTTCTGTCCATCTTTTCACCTTCCTGGATTTCTGTTGGATTACTGTAGTTTTTTAGAAACTTCTGTTTTTTTCCCAATAATTTGGAAATCATAAATTCTATTCTCTAAATTTTTTCCTTGAAAATTATGATATTGTATAGAGATATGATTAACTCCATCTTACTATGTAATTGTCCACTATTTTTGTTATATCTTCTTCTCTTGTTCCCTGAGTTAGACAGTGATATTACTTGATAAGACATTATTGTCTTTTAAGAAAGGTTTATTTTTATAAATTTCTTGATTATTATTCCTCTTTTATATGGAACCATTTTTCTGGGACCATTTCCCTTTTTTTCTGAAATATAGTTTGGAATTTCCTTTGTTGCCAGTTTAAGTAGGGGAACAAACCTATTTTTGGTCATTTTTCCGAAATGCTTTTGTTTTGTTCACATTCTTGAGTAATGACTTATCAGTGTGTATAATTAAAGGTTGAAATTAATCTGTACCAGTACTTTAAAAATTTTCTGTTGTTGAGATTGAAAAATCTGCATTGAGTCTAGTTGTCATTTCTTTGTAGGTTATTTTTTTATTTTGACTGCTTTTAAGATCATCTCTGTTTTTTTCTTTATCTTTACTATGATATGTTATGGAAGAATTTTCCTTTATTTGTCTGATTATAAAGATTTGTCTTTTATCAATTATAAAAATTCCCCAATTATTATCTCTTCAAATATTGTCTCTCCCTTTCTCTGTTTCTTTCTTTCTTCTGGTACAATATATAAATACATACATTTAAATGTGAATAGATAAGTATATACATGCACATGCACATATACATATATATGTACATATGTACTTTTTTTCATTCTATCCTTTATATGTCTTAACCTCTGTGTGTTTTTCTCAATTGTTCTTTATTTTTGTGTGCTATTTTTTAGAAAACAAATTTGAATCTGTCTTTTAGTTCCCCAATTTTTCTTGTAGGTTATGTATAGTCTGCTACTGAAACCACACTGAATGCTTAAATTCAATTATTACATTTTTTCCTTTAACTTCTATATATTTATTTTCAAATATGCCTGAATTTGGAAACATAATATCTGGTTAATTGTTTAGTTTTTATTTATTTTTACTTCTTCAAGTGTTTATATATTTAACTTTATGAGTTTTTAAATTCGGACCTAACTTTATCTGCTTGATTTTGGACTCAGAGTTTGTATTACATTTAAGCCCTTTGGGAAGAATGTTCTGCCAGGCACCCAGGGCTCTGCCAGTGTTGGCAACTGGAAGTATATTTCTCAGCTTGGCACATCCCATGCCTCCCAGGCGGTTTAAATTAAATCCTTAAGGCTGGCCAAATCATGCCTGTGTTTAGAAATTCTTAAGAGAGACATTTTCCTCACTCATAGGCCAAGTTAAAACTGTCACATTTTCTGACTGTATAGATTTTGCCTCATTTATCATTTTGCAGAAGCCATAACCCTTCAAAAATCACAGCTTTGTGCAGGAGTGGAAGGGCAGGACTCAGTTCTAACTCTCTATTTGGAATGGTCCCAAGGCCTCATTTCCTTTTTCTGTCCTGTCCTTAAAACACAAACCTTTGGTAACCCAGTTCAGCAAATGCTTTGAAGGCTACTTTAACTCACCATTTTAAAGCACACAACAGTAACAGGCAAACAGAAGGCACTATATATATAAATACATGTTAAGTAAAACAATAAATAGAAAATGTCACATAGGAAATGGTTGATAGGCTGAGAATGTTTAGTTTGGAGAAGATGTTACATGTTTTTAAGATTATGGATGAGTAGACAGATCACCTGGCAGCTCTCTCTATCCAGTTTCAAAAACCTGTAAGGTAAAGAAGTTTTAATAGATTTGGTGTATGTGACCTAAATGAGCAGAATTAAGATTGATGCATGAGTAAATATCCAGTAGCCACTGCTTTCTGGCAGTGGAAAATATATGAGGGACTGAGTAGCATTACTTGATTTATTTTCTTTTTTATGAACTTGTATGGTCACATGTGTAAAGTTGTACCCACTTTTCAAAAACTAACATTAAACCTTAAAAAATAATAAGTTTTCTAAACACTGTTATTGGTCATAATGTAGAAATGGCATGATTTATTTAACCATTCCCTGTTGTAGAGTTAATTTTTGCTCTTAAGAAGAGTACTATGAAAAATACCCACATAATCTTTTAAGAAGATCGCTGATGAAATTCCTTAGATAGATTGGTAGAAATCTCAAAATGTCATGAATATTAAGTATTTAAGGCATCTGATATTTGTTTCCAAATTGTTTTCTGGAAAGTTTAGACCAACTTAGGCTCCCATCAGCAGTACATGATCAAGCTTGTCTCATTTCTATAATTTCTCTTCTGTGTATATTTACTACAAATTTAAAAACAGGAACTCATGTTTACAGCAAAACTTAAAACACAGGTTTTGCTCATAAAATACACACTAGATGTGCCTTGTAATGATAGACACTTAGAGAGTTTACCAAGTTGATGGACATACACGTGTTTCTGTTCTAATAACTTGTCACATTCTCCTGCTGCTTCTGTTGAATGGTTCCTTGTTTCTTTTGCCTAGAGAGATTACTTGTAGTTCCATATGGGATCTGTTTGAAAACTACATGGTTTTAGATGCCAACTGTAACTATCCTTTGCAGCAATAGACATAGAATATAAAAGTAAATCTATTTTAGATTATTTCTCATATGACATTTTTTTTTCTCTTCTTGCAGTACCATAAAGTCCTTGATGTTTAAGAAATGACGCTCGAAGGTCAGATACTAGACTCTTTAGAATTGGACATTTTATGTTTTTTAAAATTTGAAGGTATTGTGGTAGCAATTTAAATTTTACTCAACACACAAATTATATTGTCTGGATGGTGGGAAAATTGAAGCTGCATTTGCTAATGTATCACAATAAGCTATTTAAATAAGTAAGTGATCCAGAATATTTATTGCTGTTCCACACTGGTATATACTATGCAAATTTTCCCTTGGGCAAAGAGTTGTGATTTGTGATCAAATATCTCATTAGATCCAAGATGAGTATTCTGCTGCCAGCACTGAATCCACCCCATTCATTTACATCTTGAAGTAAATGTAAACCAACTCCTTATGTTGCACAGAGTACCTTCATTTAAAAGTCCTCTCTTTAGAGAGAATGAAAGGCTGCTTCATATGTAAAGAAACACATAAGGAATCAGTCTATAGATAGGGGAGTTGCTTTGAGTGACAGGCAGCTTTGCTGTTAGCCCTGAAGGAATATTACACTGACTCCTTAGACAAGTAAGGTTGGCTTTGACATCATGGCCTCTTGACCTCATGGCTATGTCATATTTGTACATAAAACCATATAGTACTGGCACTCATTTGCTTTTACAGTTGAATTCAGTAATCAGTATGATAAAGCATAATGTGCTTTTTTTTCTTCCACTGCAGTCATCATTTGTATTTTAGAAATGCTTCCTTTGAGATCTTTAAAAATTGCATTTCAGAAAGAAAATATCTTAACTGGAAAAAAACTATACTTGCAGGGAAAAATGTGTCTGTGCCATCTGTCTTTAAATTAATCACTAACTGTTCTTGTCTAGGTGAATGTAACAACTTATATTTTTAAAAAAGACAGCAAAACACAATCAGAAAATATAACAGCCACCTACTCTGAAAATTAACTAAGTGAAATATTATCCTTTATGATCTTTCAGAAGAGTCAGGCTGAAGTCAAGGTCCTTGGTTCATCAGCCTGCAAGACGTTAACTCAAGTTACATGGCTGCAGAGCTGGGGCTCTGAACCACGCTGCTGTCCACTCTCCCTCCCCACCGCCTGGCCCACAGTGACTCATGATTCCTTATTCCCTGATTTGCGTCTCAGGGAGACCACTCATCTTCACTTTTCCCTGCACATCTCTGCTCATCTTGTGTTTCCATCCACAGAATATTCCATCTTTTCCCTATCAGCTGAAATGCTCCACTAACTAATGCCAAGTCACACATTGACATTTTACTTAATATACAGAAACTCTATTTTGCATATATCACATAACTTCTTCTTTAGAATTATAGTCATGTTGTTTATTTTTGTATACTTTATGTCTTTCTTGTCTTGACCTTACTTATTTCATAATATCTAGTACAAATTCAATAATATCTACTACAAATCTGGTTATAACTGTCTTGCTAATGGGTTTCAGCCCCAGGCAAGTTCACTATGGATTCAGTGAGACTGAGAAATGACAATGGAATGTTCTTGGGGTGAAAAGGTTTCTTCTCCCGGCGATGGATTGAGCACTAGAATTACATCTGCGTCCACCAGTCTGCAGGTCTGTAATCCTCCTTCATCTCTGCCTCCACCCAGAGCACTGGGCAAGGCTCTTTACAGAGTGACTAGTCAATAACAGCTTATTGCCCACTGAAGGCCCAGCAGCAGGCCAGTTACATCACCAACCAGTTTAGGTTCAGGTGAGGATCCTGGCCATAGGAACCTTCACTTAATCCACATAACAGATCCCTAATAAATACTTAATTATCTAGAAGTAAATAATGTAAGTTCATTCTAAAATATGTACATTTTGCCATGGCAAAAGGGTTGAAACCACATCAAAATAAAAGGTTACAAGTAGGTTAATGATAACAAAAATGTAATTTTCTCTTTCCACTGTTAGCAACCTTTTAGGATAGTTTTTCAACAAAGACTAAATAAAAGATGGCACACTCTCTGGGTCTCCTATAGATGGTTAAGTGTGGAAATACAAGTGAGAATGGCAGGAGGTGAAAATTCCTTGCTCCCTGTAGTGTTTAATGTATGTGCCTAAGAAAACACAACAGACAACACCTCCATTAGGAAGTTAATTGGCCGTATGGGTGTCTGCAAGCTCTTCAGAGATTGAGCCTCTGTCATAGTCATCTTTGTATCCCCAGGACTAAAGATAGCTTCAAAAATAAATAACAAAATAATTTATTTTGATTGAACTACACTGAACTTACCATTCGTGTTGAGGCAATGGGTATTTTTCATACCTAGCACATTAATTTCAGTTTTTAAGACATACCTTGCCTACTTTATAAAAATATTTGAAACTCTTTAAATAGTAAAGGAAATGTTAAAGTAAAAGATGAAAGCAGAGCAAAACATTTAACAAAAGCAAATTAATATTTATTACCAGGCATCTGATGCTGTTAATTAATTGCAGTTGGAAATTCTGTCTTACTTTGAGTTTTCTGACAGATCAGATACAGAGAGAATTATATGGGGTGTTTTGCTTCTTGTGATCTTAGAGCTGAAAGTGTATAATTTGGATTATAGTGGCAGTCTTTTTCTAACACTGCATTTAAAGAGGAATTTTTTTCCCTCAGCCCTTACATAAGGGAAATTAGGTACTATTTTGGTAAATAATTTCATGCATTGCTGGAATGATTTTGGAATTTGGAGTTGAACAGTCTTGCATTTGAATCCTGGATTAGATAACTTTGAATGCTAACTATATAACTCTTGTAGTAATCTCTCTGATACTGAATTTTCTCATATGTGAAATGAAAATGACATTAGCATCTGTCTTGTAAAATTGCTTTTAATCTATATGGGATGTAGAAAGTGTTTAATAAATGATAGGAATGTGACACGGCTGTTGTTTCACTGAGGTTAGCTTAAGACATAGATGCAGACTACAGGGATTATAGGATTTGGAAAATAAGGATGTCTAGTACAGTCACTTTGCAATATCAGATATCCCAAATAATATTGTGATAAATGTCAAATCATAGTCAACTTGGAGTGATTTTTATGATACACTTCAAGGGTTAATAGTCCACATTTCTGACTGTAAATACAGACGACTATGAGATATCATGTTGATATCCTACTGTACAATTTTAAGATCATAGCTTATTGCTGTACAAAAGCACACAATAAGGATCTATCAAGAATAAACTATTTGTAAAACAAAGACAAGTAAAACTTCCAGAAATAAAAAATACATTTGTCAAAATAAAATCAAAATGGTTAGTTAAACAGTAAGTTTGAAGAGAATTAAATGAAATACATATCTGAAAAAATTACTGCAGAATAAAGGGAAGAGAAATATATTAAAGAGTTAAAATATATACAGGGTGTAATGAAAATGTCTAACTTACATCTGATTGAGGACCTATAAAATTGAGAAATGAGAGACTGGAGGAATAAAAATGTTTAAAGAAATAATGACTGAAAATATCCTGAACTATTTAAAAACATGAATTCACAAATCCTGGAAGCAAAATTATTGCAATTTATAAAAATAAATCCATACATAGACAAATCATTGTAAAACTGCATAACTATAAAGACAAAAAACCCCACAAACCCTTGTAAAATTAGCCAAAGAGAAAGAACAGACAACTGTGCATGATCACAAAGACTCAAATTGTCGAACAGACTCACACAAAACAATGAAGTATATTCAACATCAATATCCAGGCGGCCCCAAACTGTCAGACCCCATTTTCAGAATCCCTTTGCTTCACCAGTCTGTATTTGGTTTTAGAGTTGTGAGCTGAGTATAGGCCAAGTTAGAACAGGAAAGCCATGGTACATACCTTCCATTCTTCAGTGCAACTGTGGTATATAAATTGCAGTTTATTTCTGATGACCAGTCTGGATGGAATACCAGGATAAAAGCATCCTTAAATATGTAATCAGCACATCTAAACACATAGGACCCTCATGTATTTCTTAGCCCATAAATTCCACCAGTCAATCTTTGCAAGGAGTTCTGTTCAAAGTCAAAGCTTGCCTCTAGTGTCCTTGAAGATAGAGAAATGGGTTACAGACCCATTGCTATTCTTTCCATTCCAAACTACAGAGGAACAACAGTGAAGTATTACAGCAGACTTGTCAACAGTAATGATGAAATCTAGAAGAGAGTGGATAATACCTTTAAATTATTGAGAGAAAATAACTCAAAATTTACATTTGCATTTTTAGCCAAACCTTTTTAAAATGAGAAAATAAAAATATTTACAAGTTAAAAAAAATGAGCTTATTACCTACGAACAGTCCAGCATAACGCAGCATTTAAAGACATACTTCAGAAACCCAGCATAAAGCAGCATTTAAAGACATACTTCAGAAGACATAAGACCACCTCAGATGGTCTGGGATTGATGCAAAATAAAATGGTAAATCTTATTATGTTATCATGTGAAAAATATCTTAATTAAGATGACATTTTCAAAAGGCAGAGAAAGGAAGAAAGTCTGAGAAAAGATAAAGAAGACTCTAGTGTGTTTCCCTTCAAAAAAAGGTATATGGAAATATTCAGTACCATTTCATTCCAGGAAAGGAAAGCCCAAGTTTCCAGCAGCAAGGAATGGGAATTTTAGAGCAGCTTCAAGATGCTTGGATTGGGGCATGGGTTACACAGGGTAGCAGAAATGAGTCTGGAGGGCCATGAAGGGTCCCTGTGATGGGGGGAAGTCTCGTAAGTTATGCTAAGCAGCATGGATTTTATGCTTTTTATATACCATTACTGTTTCTAAAATCCATTTCTATAATTGCACTTACACTAGATTATAATGATCATTCACTTACCTTCCCTATTATTGTGTGAAACCCTCTATAGAAGTTATCTAATTTGCCTTTGTAATATCAAATATTTAGCAGTTCTTTGCACATAATCATTGCTAAAAGTATGCACATTAAATGACTTAATAGTTAACATGCTCCTTGGCCTCTTTAGATTTAAGTCCTTTTTTGTTTGTGGTCCCATACAGCCTATTTATGCCTCTAATATGACATGGGCTTGTTTAAAAAATGTCTCTGTTAGACTTTTAATCTTTAGAAAGTAGTATTAATAATTTTATCTCCTATTCCTGTCACAAGACACTTCATAAATGTTAGTTTAGGAAATGAACCTAAGTATGTATGTGTTAGTGAATGAAACCAAACTCCACAATGGGCTGAGGAATGTGATAAAGACCCTCCAAGGGGGAAAACTGTTGTGCTGGAGTGCACTCATACTAGCTCATGAGAGTCAATTAGTAAATATTCAGGAATTTTGTGAGCTAGTCGTTATCACATTGGTATCTGGAGATTGGCTGGGATAGAAACAATGTATGCCATGGAAATCAGTAAATGCTACTTCCAGAATATTTGTTTGTTTCTCACCCCATCTAGAAAGCCAGTTGTAAAGCACTGTCAGCACCCACATTCAGAACTTTTATCCTGAGGTCAGATGGTATATGTTACATCTTAGAAGGAAGGAAAAATTTGTGAATTGCCAAGCAGGATCTAGTCACTCCGCAGCTGTCTTAATAGAGACCCAGATCACTCACCAGACAATACTTCCCTCAAGCCTTTCAGCCAAGCCCAGGACGTGTGATCACTGATTCTAATGCTTTGCAAACTATATTAGCTGCACTAGATGCCTACCAATAGTTGACCGATTTTCCATTGACTGAGAGGTTTAGATGGGGAGTTTTCCCTTCCTTTTTGTACCAGAAAGAATAATTTCGGGTCAGCTGTTTGTAGTTCCTTGCAAGTTACATGATTTACTTTTTTTCTCAGCCTACACTTTATATTTTTCGTTTTTCATGCTTGAAACTCAGTTCCTGAATAAAGTCATTATCTTATGCTTATAAAATAGGTTCAGAATGAATTTAACCCTATAAAACAAAGGGTTTAAGATTAAGATTGCCTAGCCATAAGGTCTTGGAATCATTCTGTTTATGTGTGCATATATATGTTAAAAATACGTTGTATTTTCTACCTCCAGATGGTATTGCTAAAAATAATTTGTAAAAGAGCTCTATGTTGTTGGTTTGAAGGTAAATGCTTATAAGAATTGGGCATTCTAAAACTCTCAGAAAGATAGAAACTAGCCCAGTGTTTCCCAATCTTGGATAATCTTTGGTAAGTAAAAGCTAGTTTAAATTCATTGATTTAATTAAAAGAGACATGTCTTTAGCATTACCAACATGGAATACAATGCAGATAAAAAAAATTTTTCCACCTGAATTTAACATATGTTTATCCACTTTTGGCTTCCTATTTCAGAGGAATCAAGATATTTTTTGGGTCTGTTGGAAAAATGTTTTGTGCCATGCTGAGAAATTTACTATGAGAAAGCATATGCTTCCAGAAATTATAAAAGGTATTTAAAGTCTGTCAAACCACAGAATGCTAATACAGTTCACAATTACTTATTTTTTAGTTTTCACTAGAAATTAAGGTTTCTAAGGGCTAAGAATTCTAATTAAAGCTACTAGAAATAATGGAGACATCTTTATGCAAGGGAAGTAAATGTGTGTTTTGGGTAAAAGAAGGTTTAAGGAATAGAGAAGTATTTTTTACAGAAAAAGAAAGTTGTAGAAAGTTTTGGAAAAAGTTTTTGGAAAGGAATGTTATGCATGACTAGGGCTGAGTAAGATTGGAATGAATACGTTTTAACATCGAAAGTAAGCTAGTGCAAAATTAAAATTTGGTTTGTGAAAACGTCTTTACCTTTTAAGTGATCTTCCCGTGAGATGTACACTCACTGGCCCAAATTCAGTAAGTGGACACAGAAACAACGAAAACAGCAGAGCGAGGCTTTCATGGTGGTCTTGAAAGATGGGGTATCTGGTGAGCAGGCACACGTGGGGCAGTTGGGGCAAATAATTTATTCCCTAGCATGCGAGTCCTTCCCCTGGTTCCTCATTGGTTGAGTATTACAGGGTTCACATTCTTTCCTGGACGTCGCCTAAGCAAGTTATATCCATATTAGGTTTTCCCTTACATTTGGCTTAATTTTATTGGCTGGTTTAAAAATTCTTTCTTTTCCCAAATAGGCACAGCCCCATTCCTTATCAATTTCCCCCCACCCCCAACCTGAGCAACTTCCTGGTGTATATTTCACCACGTGGCCCTTTGTCAATACCTTTCTGTTAAAATGTTTAAACCTCCTGGAGGGAATAAATCGCATTTAGGTTTTATGCTTTTTCTAACACTCCTAAAAAACAAAGATTTTGTTTTACCAAAATAATTTCCTGTGTTTGCTGTTTTTATCAGGTTTTTGATTACTTAGGAAAACCAAATCTTAGAAGAGCTAAGTTTTGCTAATAGACAGTTAAGTGTTCAGTTTCATAATGATCTGTGATCCTATTTAGGCAAGTGCTTTAAAACGCTTTTTTGACATTTTTGACAATGAAGCCTGGAATGAAATTCTAAAGGACGCCTTTTTTGACCTGGAAGAAACAAACACTCCAAAGGATTTGTTAAACTAATTCGATTTATTTGATATGGTAATTGCATGGGAAGCATTGTCAAATAAGAAGTAATACTAAGCCTTCTTTATGTTGTATTTGTATAGGTATAAAGTATTCTAGAAATTTTGTGATGTTCCTAGAAATTTATATATCCTGGCATAATGCTACCATTTCTAGTTATTCTCTTACCTTCTGAAATTGCTGTTCTCAAAACTGAGGCTCACACTGAAAGGGCTGAAGCCTGAGTATCAGGGAACTGCCCCAACTGACTGTCAAGCAAAGGCATCAGCGGAAGAATCTGTAAACATGTGGATGAAGTTTATGCTGCTTCTGCAAAAATTGGCCCCTCATCACCAGATTTTTGCCATCCTTGTAACATGGTGTTCTTGTAACATGGTAATAGTCTGCTCCTGAATCAGAAGAAATTAAGGTGGGTAACCAATGGCTATAAATTAAACTAACAACAGGGGACTATGGGAAACCGAAGACAACTGCTTGGTCCTTCCTGGCACCCTGATAAACCCCATTTCTCAGTATTTGCACTTCTTCACCCACCATTGTGCATTTAAGATGACTCAAATTATGAATAGACATTTGCAGGAAGATGTCTACAAAACTGCAAAAATGTCTGACCTCCCAGGTGCATAATCCTGGAAAAATGATTTTTGTCCCTAGAGGCCTTAGACTTCCTTTTTCTGGACCCCTTGGACACCTGCAATTGGACTTCATTTAACTGCCTTTTAACAGGGTTCTCAATATGGTCATGCACTTGTATGTGTGTTCCGGGGACGGGTTGGAGTCTTCCCTTGTCGCAAGGCTGATACCCTCCTAGTGGCAAAGAAACTGATAGACAATGTGTTTCCCATTTGGGGTATAATTTCCACAATCTCCAGTGATTGTAGTACCTACTTCACTGGGCAAATTATATGAGCCTTAATAAAGGCCCTCAAACTTGGCATTACCACTGTCCCTCTCACCCTCGATAATCAGGCAAGGCATCGAAAACTAATGGTATTCTCATATTTAAAGTTCCTAAACTTGCTGAAACTACCGGACTTCCCTGACCTAAGGTATTGCCTTTGGTCTTGCTGACACAGTACCCCCTTTTGGGCAACAAATTCACCCCACACAAGATAAACACTGGCAGACAAATGTCTATCAGTATATAATCTTCTGCCGATTCTTTGTTATCTCATGTTAGTATGATCAGCATAAGTCTCTAATATTGTATGCTCAAGAGAGAGAGACTGCAAAATCCTGGGGTTCTGCTTTTATTGGGGTTGAAGGTGGAAGCCTAGGGTTTTGTGGGCTCAATTTTTATTTGTGAATATAAAAACGTAAGAGTGGGAATTTGAAGTGCAGGAAGAGAAAAACAAGTGGCCCAAATGGTCAGTTATTAAAATCAACCAAGATATCTAAAACGAAGGAGCCCCGTGGTGAGGAGGTAGCCTGGCTCTTTATCTAGCCCCAAGGCTGGCAATGTGTGCATTTGAGATGGCCCTCTCTGTAGTGGGTCCCTCAACAATCAAGATTAAGTCCGGCACTTGCGTTACAAAAAAGAAAAAAAAATCAATTGACAGGGCTTACAGTACACCAATCTGGCTCTGGAATCCATCCTTGGATCAAAATCTGTGGCTATGTTGACAATATTTTCTAAAGATATGGCCCTTAAGAACCTCTACTTCCTATGGGGTTGGCTCCCAGGGAAAAGTAGTTTGTGGGTCTGGTCATCACCTCAGAAGGTGCCAAAAGTGTCAAAGGTTCTAAAAATGAATGTAGCCAAGAGGCAGATAAGCAGAT
This sequence comes from Smutsia gigantea, assembly GCA_032199065.1. Classification (NCBI taxonomy): domain Eukaryota; kingdom Metazoa; phylum Chordata; class Mammalia; order Pholidota; family Manidae; genus Smutsia; species Smutsia gigantea. The sequence continues at coordinate 334,105 of JAVSCE010018022.1, forward strand.
AAGCTAAAAGGGATTGAAATAGTCATAGTAAAAGTAGAGGGCTTGGTAAGTGGCACTCCCACTCCTGATCTACCCAGAGGGACCTATTAATTAGCCACATGCAAGAATTTCATCACTCACGCCTCGTTTTCTGAAGGATGAAGCACAGCTTGGAGAGTTCACAGTGTTCTCTCCTTAACAGCAGTTGTAATCTCTATTTAGATCAAAACTCATTGAGTCAATTCTTATTTTTTACACACTAGTGTAATTCATACCAAAAAAAAAGAATAATTGAAGAGAAGAAAATAACAGACCTAACAATTTTGCATAAAACATAAAATTCATATCTGTGAACCATATGAAGCCCAGGAGACCCTGGGGTGTGAATACTTTGAATCTTGGGTAAGGCTCTTTGCGTGTGTTATCTTTCTAGACATTGTAGTGGGCCAGCTAGTGACCACTCAGTGACTAGTCAACTTCTTTCCTCTGCATTTCACTAAGGATCAGAAAAATTCTCTAGACAATCAGTAAGAATGTAAAACTTTATCTCTTCTTCCTTTCAGAGTTCGTTACCTCTTAATACTCCCCAAAGTCCTCCAATGGAAGTTAAGTTCTATTCTCTCCACTGAAGCTGTCCTTGCTAATTGCTAAATTTCCTTTGGTGCAACTCTTCTGCAAGGCTCCATTATCTCCCCCCCCCCCCTTTTCACACCATTACTTTCTAAGGCAGTTTTATCTAATACCTAAACTTCAACATTTGTAAATTCTTTGTAGATATTCTTCTCTATACCTGTAGCTCAGACATCTCACCTTAGCTCTGAAGATCCTATTAAATATGTCTTCCTGTCTATTATTCCTAAAATTTAAATTCAGTATTTCAGATTCAACTTCATCTTGCCTTGGTAATGTATTTCTCCTTGGTTTGCTATTGAATGGGCTTGTGTTGTAAGTGGTTGGCCAGCTCCTTTGAAGACGTCCCTTTATTTTTGTAATTCCTTACACTATGAGTCCTGCCTTCCGAAGATAGAAACAAGAAAACTCATGCCCTAACTCCTTTGGATCTACAATACTGGCATAAAAACTAGGTTTGACCAATTGGATTTTATGCATTGTATGTAATAATAACGGAAATGTTAGGAACTTATACAGCATGGATTATTCCTTGTTGAAATAGTCGTATGTCAGACCTTACTGTTGGTGCAAGATCTACACTGAGACACTTAGTTGGGGCTCCAAAGGCTCTCCATGTTCTTCAGGATAATGTACCTTGTCACTAACATGGTCCTTTATAATCCAGTTTCTACTAGTCTGTGTAAGTTGGTATCACAAATATGTCACCTTACCTAATAGCAAGGAGCTATTATCTTGCATGTAATGCTCACATGTTAAACAACATCTCAAGTCCCATCACTCCAAGGCCAGCAACCTTTTCAACATTTTTACCCATATTAAACTAAATATAAATAATTGCTTTGATTTGTTAGCATGTCCTATCCCTTAGGTACAAATTAGCTATGATTTGACAAAAAAATGAAATGACCATATTTCCATATATGTTTTATATCACATGTGCTTATTTTGGGACTTAGAAAATTTTATTTTATATATTCATTCAATGGATATGAATATATTTTAAGTAGAATTTAGTTGAGAGTGAAGTTAGAGCTCTCCCTGTTGTTCAGGAGGTGATCAGAAAGGTTGGGAGTTTAATTTTCATGAAGTCTAAGAGAGAGGTCTTCTCACTTCCTGAATTAACTTGATGAATTCTCATATCAGTTGGGCCTGTCTTGCCCTTTGTCTGCATTGAAAATAATGATAACAGCACTAGGAGCAGTAATAGTCTCTCTTCCGAATGCTACCTCCACATACTGTCCAAATGGTCACTATCAATCTTTCTCTGTAGAGCTGGGTATATTTCTTCGGAAAAATTATGTATCTTTCACATCCTACATTCCCCAGATAAAAACTTGACTGAGTATAAACTTGTATAAAGAACACATTGTATGGAAGGCTGAATGGGTAGCTTTTGAAAGAGATTCTCACTTAATAAGGTAATTGGGTAATAAAAAACTGGTTTCCCAAGATCCTGGCCAGAAACCAGAATAATGACTTTGCAGAGAAAGCCTCTGAGAATTTTCTCAGTAAAAAGATTCTGTCATTCTTCTTCTTTATTGTAGAGCTTCACATCAGGGCTGGGCAAGTGTGAGAACCCCTAGGTCTAGTTCTATTTGTGAACAGGAGCAAAGCAGGTTCTTGTCGGAATGGTGAATGTTCTCTTGGCTTCACTGCTGGGCACCCTACTCTAAACCAGTTTCTTTGGTGAAGCACATTGGAACTGAACAAAGTAATGGGTAAAGCCTGGAAACAGTTATTATTGTACTGTGTAGAAATTAAAAGAGACAGAGAGATTTCTTTTAATATGTAAAGTGACTAGGAAGAAGGCAGAAGGCATATATAAGGAGTAAGAGGAGTAGATGGGGAACTGGGAGAAGCAGAAGGGGAAGTAACATTTACGACGCCTAGTCTGTGGCTCATAATGCTGGGAGCTTGACAGTTTACCACACTGAACCTTCACAATGACATTTCCCATTTAAAATATTTTCCCATTTCACAGATAATGGAACAGAGAATCATAGAAGTGAGCTTTGCACAGAGCTAGTGAGGATCAAACTTAGATTCAAAATTCTAAGCAGCATTCAAAGCTGAAGATGTCTGATTCTAAAAATTGTGCTTTTTCTACCATGTGCCTTTTTTACAAAATTTCTTAGTTTTGGGTTTTGTTTCTTTCAAAAATTAAAAAACACACTTAAAATTAATCCCTAGGGTTTGTAAATAATCAGTTAACTAATAATTCCATGTATGAGGCAAAAAAATTAATAAAGCAGTATTTATAAGAGCTGTATTTTGATGTCATCAGTGGAATAAATTATTAAAAATGGAAAGGAAAAGGTGAACATGTCAGTTTTTAAAGATGCTGAAGCAAGAGATACATAGTAGAATATATTCTTAGCTTAATATTTTTATTATATTAAATTGTACACCTTTTTTACAGTAACATTTCCCTTATAATTTAATTCAGTATGTCAGACAGATTTTGATACTCTATTTTCTACTAGAACTAATAAAATAAATGAACTTAAAATACTTTTTGTGAAAATAGGACAGACACAGGCCAGAAATTGTCTTTGGATGAGAACACACACTTTATAGGGCTGAAATCTTTGGACACTTTAATGTGACTGTATAAGGAACAGAAGGCACTAACTATAGTGTGGGGCAGAGTATCACAGATTTTTGCAATGCTCTAGCTATTTTCATGACTAAGAATACGATGCCTCAGCGTCATCGCGGAACGGAACTCCTCACATGCAGACCAAGTGGCAGGACAAGTATGCGCTGCGTCGAAGCGACTGTGTGCTAGCAGGCTAGGTGGAAACATCTACCCTAGTAAGCTAGGATAAGGACAGTGCAACCCAGCTCATAGACAGCCCATTCACCACTCTGTCTCCCAAAGCTCATAATTCCCTCTAAGTGGTGCATCTTTGATCTGTGCAATGTCAACAATGTTCTGTGTGGATGTGTAACGTTCTGCCCACTGTATAAAACCTGTTTTGCCTGTATAACATCAAGCTGGTAGGCATTCATTCATTTTCCCATTCATTTATAACATGAAGTTTTCTTTTTCATTTGGATGCTTGATATCATTTAAATATGATCCAGGACTTGCTCAGAAATTGAAAACACCTCCTTCTTATGCAGCTCAAATTACCAGCATGATACCACCGCCTGGTTATAAATAACAGGTGTATCAATTATCCTGACGCCTCCCTCATACAAGGCGGATGACAACTCCTACTCCTCTCTAGAGGAAGCTCGTGTTGTGGTATTTCCAGTTTATGGTTTATAAGAGACCTAATCCACAATGTTCTTCTATTTTTACATCTGCAAAAGCTGAACCTAAGAGCCATACTAGCTATTTAGGCTATTTTAGCTCTGCTGGCCACTTTGACTCTGGGACATGTGTGAAGCCTTGTCTTTTGCAGTAAAGCTGGACACACTGCTTGTTTCTGACATAGCCGCCTACTTAAGCCAAGTGGCTTACATAGAGTATGGCTTCCTTCAGCTCAACCACTACAAAAGTCACCCTGAGTTATTAAGTCACCATCAACCTCAGAGACCTTCATCCACAGTACAGACTAGCAATTTTTAGCTGGCGACCCTCCAGATAACCTGTGTTAGCAGTATAACCTATATTACCATTATTAATACTAGAATCATAAAATTCGAGAGCTAGAAGGAAGTTTCTGGGTCCTGGGAGTTCCTCTCCCTTATTTTAGAAAACAGAGTGTTGTCCGGGTGCTGGTGGAGAAATAAGGCTCTCCCATAAACCAAGGTTAAGTTGGGTTTTATACAGAACAGGTGATGCATATCTTAGCTACATGACTCTGAGTTGTAGACAAGGAATGATAAAAGAGAAGGGGAGTCTGCAGCATGGACACTAAAAGTTGTCCCGTGCCAAAAGGCAGTTCACAGCGAGTTGTTGAGTCAGAGGCATGTCTTCTGCGAGAGGAAGGTCTTTCCCGCCACAACTTGGCTGACTGGTTTCCTCTGGTAAACCAAGACTCTCAAGCCTTCTTCCTGCCATCGGTTTAAGTTGTTCCTAAGGTTGATCTAAGAACTCATCTTCTGGACCCCAGAGAACTTTCATTCAAAAAAAAAGTGACAACACACACATGTATATTAATATTCTAAATTTCAAATGGTAAGAATTCCTAGCTCTGGTTTCCTGATGACGCGTACCTCCTCCTTTCTCCTCCCATAGAAGTCAGCTCTTGAATTTCATTCTGTCGTTATTCATCCATTTGTTTGCTTTTTTTTTCATTCTTACATTCATTCATTCCATATTTATTGAATACTTGCCTTAAATGATGCACACTCCACATCCTTGATGAGATAGAAAGATTTTTAAGACAGAGGATTTCACATTCTCGGGTATCAGATAGGCATGTGCACAGGTAAGTTACAATACCAGAATACCACAAAAGTGATAAAATTCCTGTTGAAGAGCAGGAGAGGGTATTGCGTACTTCTGCATGGGGACATCTGAGACAGAACCTGAAGAATTAGGAAAGTTGGTCAGTCACAAAAAGAAAGATCCTTCCATGCAAGTAACAGCATACTCAAACACAAAGTTATAAATGGAACCAGTGATGTTTGGGAAATGAGGAGCATTTTCATGCAGTCAGAAGAGATATGACAGATAGCATTCCCAGAAGTTATTTGATTGGAAGGATGCTGGAAAAAGATGCTCCAAACTATCCTGGGAAACCTTGGGTTAGCTTCAGAAACAGAATGAATATTTCATATACTAAAAACATTTTTCGGTAAGTCCAACAACATATCAGAGTTTAGTTTGGGACAGTTGAGAATGTATAAAACCCTCAGGTCAATTGTAGAACAATTATTATTCTGCTTTTCAGTAGTTAAAAAAACAGTTCTTACCCATAGAGATGGTCTTGCTTTGTTCTCAATAATTAGAAGATAAAAGAATAGGTACAGTGGCAGATACTAACTTAAAAAGACTTTATTTCCTGCTATTGATAATAAATAACATTGGAAAGAAGGATCATATTTCTTAGTTCATTAACCCAGGAGACTCAATTAGACATGTGACCCAGCTTTCCAGTGCTATTCATTTTTTAAATTAATTATAACAGTTACACATATAACTTGCAATACTAGTTATTAAAATAATTGAAATTAGAATGGCTGCAGATGGTTAGGATCTGAGCAAAGTTGGAACACACATATTAAAGGCAAATTAGATGATTATGGGGGAAGTAAAGGAAAGTACAATCATTATATTAAAAAAGTTAACTGGTTCACATCAGTAAATAATAAGGTTTTCTGCTCATTTGGTGCAAACATCTATTGCTCTATGGCTGTATCTTTTTAAATAATCTAAATATTATGAACTACTGGAATTGAATAATATATTTCTTATATGTTCTTTTTTTAAGACTTTTAAAAAAGTTTCAAATTTATAGAAAAGTTGTAAGAAAAATTTGAATAACTTATATTACCACAGTATGGTTATCAAATTCAGTGTATTTAGCATCAGTATAATTGTTTTTATCAAATCTACAATCTGTATTACAGTTTTGACAATTTTCTCTTAATGTTCACATGGTATTTTTCCCTTCAGTACAAGATGAGCCTAGGATCACACATTGTAAGGAGTTGTCATATCTCTGTATCCTACCACCTGAAATAGTTCACTAGTCCATTACATTGATAATTTGAAGAATACAGGCAAGTTATTTCATAGAATATTCTTGAGTTCTTATTTGTCTGATGTTTCCTCATAGATTCAGGTAATACCTTCCTGGCCAGAATGCTACAAAACGGATATTGTGTCCTTTTTAGGGTATCATATCTGGAGGCACATGATGTCCACCTCCTACGCTTCCTTGGTGATGTTACTTTGGATCACTGGTCAATGTATTGTGTGATTTTTGCATTATTTGATTACTAATTTCCTTTTTGAAACTAATAAACAATCTGTGGGGAGACAATTTGAAGCCATGCAAACATTCTGCTCTTCATCATGCAAACTCATCCCCTACCCACTGCCTTTATGTCCATCCATTGACATTCTTGCCCAAGCCAGAATTTACTATAATGGAGACAAAATGGTGACACATGTCCAGCACTCCGTCCATATTTATCAGTTGTCGTTCTACTCTAAGGAAGAATACATTCTATCCTCTATTTGCCCATCTCCATTGTGGGCCCATAGATTTCTGTCTTTGATGATATTACTGTCCTTATTTACTTGGATAATTAAAATGTCTTACATTGCCCAGGCTGGCTTCCACATTATTTATTTATGTCCCCATTGTTTTTCTTTTTCCTGGGAACTTCCTTAATTTCTGGTACAACAATGGCTTCCAGGTTCATTTGGTACCCAAATTGCTCCAACCTTGGAATCAGTCATCTCATTTTATGGTGTCATTAAAAATATTTCACTTTTTAAGATTTACAACATACCCCGAAGACTTATTCTGGCATTCTGGATATATTCCCTGTTATTTCTTGCTATGCTACTGAAGAAAAATATTAAAATATTCTCTTTCTAACAAATGTGCAGCTCACTTAAAAAAATTTATTCACACTTCTGTGGATTAAAAAATAAAAATCAATGCTTACGAGATCTGTAATGGAATTTGTAATTCAAAGAATACTGTGCTAAATCAGAATATATTCTTGAGCCTCCAGGACATGTGAACAAGAACTGGGGTGCTAGTCGTGCAATTAAGTATTGCTAAAATTATGGGAGCAACAGTAAAATCTATATTTGGGTAACATCTGCTGCTTATTAGCTCAGTACACCTACCAGTTCTAGTGATACAGCTCTTCGCATTCTGCCACAACTGTCAGCAGTGAAAATTTGCTTTCATCACTGATTTTTAAGCAATTTAAGGCATTACATGTTATTTTTCTTAATGTGCTCTTTTTATCACATGATCCAATAATGACTTTCTGCCTCTCACAATAAAATACTGTATATTCATTGATCAACATCTTAAGTTACATTAGAATAAAAAGATAGGTTAATTTGAGGAACAGATTAGTAGACCCTGATTCTAAGATAAGCTATTACACAATGAAATGAAATTGCCGTCTGGTGAATTTTATTTCACTAGTCTATGATGCAGGTTAGAGAGGGTCATACCGAAGTACTTTAAGTAATGCAAATTATATGGCTTACAATGCACATCTGAATAAAACCTTATGATGGACCAATGAGTAATTTTGAAATGAATGTCACTGGATTTTTTGATGAGTACTGCTTTTTTTTGTGAAGTCCTCCTATTTCTGGACGTTTTGCATTTCTGGAAAGAAAGCAAAGACAACGAATTATCTTACTTCCTTTTTAGTATTTTATCCAATATTTCTAAAGAAACAAATATGATATGGGATGGCATGATATGATATTGTATAACTCTTCAAAGCTCTTTTCAAGATTTCGATGTGGCATCACTGCCTTTGGGGCAGTTTAAATTCAGGTCTTCTACCTCACTGGTTGGCTTCTAAGTCGAGTGGGCACTGACAGTATACTCGGTGGTGTTTCAGGGCTGCCTTCCAGGTGACTCCAACACGTGAGCCACTTGTTCTGTAACAGTGCGAGTGTTTCATCCTGGTACTGGGCAGGAAGCACACGCTTGGGGGCCAATGGGTCTGTATTTCAGTTCTAACCGTTCCAAGGCTATATGAATTCAGGATACTTAAAACTCACAAATCTCACTCTTCTAGTCTATTAATGAGCACTGATAATAACCACTTCATAGGATTATTTTGAAGTTTAACTGAGATAAAATAATAAAAGTGCTTTGAATATTTTGAGGTGTTTCTCTTTGTCCGCCTCCTTCGCCTTCTCCTCCTCCTCCTTTTTCTTCTGTTCACATAGGCTTGTCTTCAACTTCTCTGGATTGTCAACAAATAATTTGGAGTCGATGCATTTGGATAAACACTAAACAAATGAAAAGTGTAGTAAAACAAACACCTCTACTAAGAAACTTAGTACGTCAAGAACTATGAAATTACTTTCATAAATACTCATTTATTCTTAAGTGTCTTATAAATCAAAACATTCCCATTTTGGACAATGAGAAAAATGAGGAATGGGAATGTTGAACAAGGTGGTCAGGGTCTTTAAGTGACAAAATTGGTATTTTATATCTGCTGGATTTCTGTCTTCGCCAAGTTTGTCTTCAATGTTAACTTTTCATGTGTCTGGTTAACTTTCATTCCCGCAGGAAGAAAGCTGAGACATTGTAAGAGGAAATTATTTTCTATGGGCCATGACAAACTGTGAGTGGGACTGGACTGCCCGTCCGCTGAACTTCATCATGAACTCAGAATGTCATCAGGAATGACCATCATGGAAGCTGACAGGCAAAGGAGAGGCTGAAAGAGAACATTTGCTTTTTTCTGTGTTTTCAGATGGCTGTGCCTGAGAAAGAATTATGGGAGGAAGCCCTGGAAGGGGCTGTTTTTTAAGGATCAGTGAGGAAGAGCCGCTCCTCTTTTTAAAATTTTGTAAATTAAAACAAAACGAACATACCAACCAACAACAGAACGTTAGAACCAAACAGTGCAAGTTACCCTGAAAACAAAAGAATTAACCTGACATCTAAGATCTTATAAATAGAGTGAGTGACAAAAGGAGATTAATAGGTTAATTTAGAATTAGTTTACTATCGAGTACTATGGGGACTTAACGCACAAGCGAGGAATAGAGACAACACGCATGGTTATGACTGGATTTGCTCTACATGCTTTCGTCTCTTTTTTCTCCTATGCTTAAAATTTTAATTTACTGATTTCATCAGTTGGATTTGGCTTCATGATAAATCACACCAAAACTTAGTGTCTTAAATCAACACACACTTATTTGGCTCATGAAATTTTGTTTGGGCTTCGCTGGTTGGAGCCTGTAGGTCTTCTTCACGGGTCTTCAGCTAACCCAGGTTGGCTGGGGGTCAGTCTGGGAGGCCCCCGCTGGCATCGCTTGCCTCTTCTCTATGTGACCTGTCCTCCTTGACCTGACCAGCCATGTGTGGTTATTCACATGGGCCAGTTCCAATGTGCAAGTGCTTGTCAAGCTTCTGTCGCTGTGTCTCCTTTGCTAATATCCAGATCACAGGTGGACAGATTTCCCTGTTTGATGGGACCATCTGTAAAGTCAAACTGCAATGACACGGGTGCATGGACAGAAAGAATTTGTGGCTATTTTGAGAATCCATTTGATTTACATTTTAATATGAATAATGTAAAATTATAAACGATTATACTTTTTAATAATAAATACAGATAATAGTTCTCTGCAGTTCTAAGTTTTCTTTAGCTGAAGCCTATGCCTTGTTGCCTGTTTCAGCCCTTAACGAAAGGAAGAGACTCTGCATCTTAGAGAAGGGAATTCATTGGACACCTGTCGTTTTTTGCAGATGTCCCTTTGTCAGCTTTTCTGGTGCCTGTTAATGTCATACTGCTCTTCCTTTTAGAAATGGTGCCTTCCTCATCCGAAATTCAAAGGGGTAAAAGGGTAGGCAATACATTTTTCCAAACTGCATCCATCACCATCTCTTAAAAATCTAAATCTGAAGTGCACAGAAGCCCAGAAGCAAGGCCCTAAAAAGACCAACCTAGTTTGTGCACCTGACATCCCCAGAGATGCCCTGGGTCCTGTTTTTCTTGGAATCTGATAGTTCATTTCCTTCAATTCTGTGAATTTGTGTGTTCAGAAATGTTCTGCTTTACACATAATTTATGCATTTTTACATGTGATGCAGTAAATAATACATGTATGTTAAAAACATAAATACATTTATGCAAAGCAGAACACTTATGAAGATGTAAACATATATCTTAAACATACTTTGTTTAAATTTGCCAGAACTTCTGTTTTGGCTTTTTCTGAGCCTAAATATGCTTACAAATAAATCAGTATGACTCAGTCCATAAAAGGATATTACAAGCCCTGAATCCCAAAACCGCACTGAAGGCAGTACATTCTTTCATTCAACAGATACCTACTGAGTACCAACAATGGCAAGGCCCTGTTGTATGTATCAGTGAACAGAGCAGACAGGAATCCCTGCCCTCCTGAAGCTAACATTATGGCAGGAGACCATCTGGCTGTAATGGCTCTAAGAATTCACAAAGATATAGATTGCTGAGCCCTGAAATGCTTAAGGAAGGCTTCGTGGAGAAAGTAATGGTGAGCTGTGCATTCAACTGAGTGAGATTTAGATAACCAGAAAGAAGATACAACAGTATAATCAATGTATTCCTGTAGTCTGGTATGCATTTTTATGAATTAAAATATTAGTATTTTAGTTGTATTGGTAAAAAAAAAAATCTGAATTCTGCATTTAAAAAAATAAGGTCAATCTTGATTTAAACCCTTCAATGGCTTTCCTCTGTTCCTAGGATGAGATCCAATATCCTCAACAGGCTCCTTCAAGATTGGATCCCAGCAGATCCATATAGCTCCTTCTTTAGCCTTTCTTGTCTTTCTGGAGTCAACAAATTCCTGCCACACCCACCTACTTTCAATTTTTACAGCTTATCAAGATTCATCGTGAGCTTTATGATCTCTTTGCCTAGAAGGCTCTTTCCCCATCAGTTTGTTTAACTAACTCCTACTCATCTTCTACCTTTCAATTAAAAGACATTTTCTCAAGGGAAGCCTTTCCTAATTCCCCCGATTAGGCAAAGTTCCTTGTTAAATACTGCCAACATTCTGTATCTTCCCTTCAGAGCATTTAATAGAATGTAATTAAACAATTGTCTGTGTAATTTAATAGTTTAATATGTGTCCTCCCACTGGATTATAAACATTTTTGAGGATATTCAATATTTGTTAAATTAGTGACTAACATGAAGGTGTGCTTACTGAGACCCTTTCTTGCTCTAGTGAGTGTTTCCTGTAGTGGAGACTGCTCCTGTCTGGAACAAATTACACTAGATATCCTCATGGTGCGACTTGTTGCCCAGGAACTTCCCAGCAAGTAACCTCTTCAGTCGCCCTGTCTGAGAGGGTGCCAGTGAACAGAATGGAATGGAATGGAATAGAATAGAATAGAACAGAACAGAACAGATCAGAACAGAACAGAACAACAGAACAGAACAGAACAGAACAGAACAGAACAGAATAGAATAGAATAGAATAGGTTTGCCTGATTTTTTAGGGTACCAGTGAAAATTCTCCTTTCTTCTCTCCCTTCTCATAGGAAGGTAAGTGTGTTCCCTCCCACCTCCATCTACCCACCCAGTTATCCAGTTGGATGCTTGTTGAGTTGCAAGATCTGCTGTCTGACACTCTACTGTCTGGTGTGTGGAGAAATGTCTTTAGGGTAAGGTGGCATAGTGGATATCCAAGAGCAATCAAAAAAAAACTGGATTAAAGATATTAATCAAATCCATAGTCATCAGTGAGATTTCCAGGGGGAAAAAATATAGAAAGTATGAAAAGAAGATAACTGAAAACTGGGGGCCATCTTCATTTAAGGAAAGATCAGAGGAAGAGAAAAAATATGTTGAATGGGAGAAGCCAGGGGTCTGGGAAGAAAACAAGGACACTGCAAATCATGGTGGCCAAGGAAAATAAACTTTCAAGATGAAAGACAAAGTCAGTGCTTTAAATGTTGCAAAAGAGGTTATGTACAATTTTAGAACTTCCCCAATTGTTTCCGACAAGGAGGTCTTTGACAACCCTGAAAAAGGGGAATTTTGTAGAGTGACGGCAGGTGCATACCAGAATGATGGGAGTTAAGGAATGTCTGTTAAGGAAACAACTCCCCAGGAATTACGACTGTAAAAAAGAAAAAGGAGGTGGTTTAGGGCATGGGGTATGTTGAGTTGGGCACATGTTTTAAAGAGAGAATATTTAAAGACTCCTGGGAAAGAGGCTGTAGAAAGGGAAAGATTAGGATGCAGAAACGATGGAGAGAAAGTCCTTAAGGACATAAGAGATAGCATCTAGGGCACAGAACAGAGTCAGCTTTGGCATAAGGAAGGGGCTAAGGCTGGGTGGCTTGGCATGAGCATGGGGAGAAAGGTGATCCTGTTCTTGCTGAAGGACTGTTTTTTTTTTCAAGCTAAAAATGAGGTGAGGTGACCTGTTGGAAACAAGGTGGGGTGGGTATGAAGCAAAGGGCCTGGGAGAAGTGGAGGACTATAATGCCCAAAGGGCAACCGAGGAGACAGGACCTGGGCACACCACAGAAGGGCCACGCCCTTAGGCCCAGGTGAACCTGGTGATTACCCCTCATGAGGATGCCGACAAGGTGTAGCGTCCTTCTAGTTTGCTCAGTAGTCCCAATAGACAAGGGAAAAGAAACTGTTCGACTGCTGTAAAGCTGGGATTTTTCCAGGTGAGCGACATGGCTGAGTGCAAGTACTTCTCCCTCCTCCTAATATTTATTATTTAAAACATGGAAAAAAATCCTACAATTTAGAAAACAGAGGAAAGAGGAAAGAACACACCTCATCACAGAAGCAAACACATCACCAACACTTTGGTATGTTTATTTATGCCTTTTTAACACATTTTTTATTTTTTATTTAATGAAAATCAATGAATATATGATGAGATATATCTTCTTTGAAGTTCACATAATCTTATACAATGGTAAAAATTAGGTCTCACGCATGGGGAGAAATGAGATTCAAAATACTTTACTGAAAATGACTGGTAGGTGCCCCTGACCCCTGCACTCCTTTTGGTAATGTGCAGAATGACCTATATTCTCAATTTCATACCCCTATTGTAGCCAGTTTGATAATTATCAAGTATTTTTTGCCCAAAAGTGATCTTGTGAATTCTTTCAGCCCAGTTTTCCACATTTCTCTGTTGGACTGGAAGACAAAAACAAAATAAATAATCTCCACATTCAAGGCCTACTAAGTACTCATGCAAATATCACCTCTTTCAGAAATGTTTAGAAGAATTATATTCACATTATATGGTATAAAGAGATGAACCAAAGGAAGTTTTCTGTTTTCATAGTGACCTAATGAGGAGAAAAAGGCAATGAACATGGGTTGATGTTTTTGTTACATTTAACCCAAATTTGGATGCGGTTCTTAAGTCCTTCCTGATCTGATCCTTTTTCTTTCCATTGTCTACCTGCCTAGAGCTGCATATCAAATTCACTAGCTCAGAAAGAGGAGTCCTGTGACCCGCCTGTTAGGAGACCGACTGTATTACCCTTAGCACCTGCTTGGGCAAACCACATTCTCTTATGCAGTTGGTCAGCCACTCGATGCCAAAAGGACTTTTTCTCTTCCTCTCTGCCACATCTTTGGCTGGTTGGCCTCCTGGCCTCTGACTTGGCCTATTAAGAGCCTCTCTCTGTCACCACTGGGCCTTGAGCCTGGTACTCCTTTTAATGTTTCTACTTACCTCTGTGAAGATGTTCATGCACTCCAGTGTGACTTTTTCTTTCAAGGCCCTCATTCCCACTTTCTTGAAGACAGTAGGAGCTTCTCTCACCTCTCTTTCTTTGGATGAAGACAAAATTATTTCCTGGATACAATCCTGGTATTTAGGCTCTCAGGAAATACGTCTACCACAAGGTCCAGTATATGCGTCTATGGGGTGGAAGGAGAGAAGGAGGAGATTGAGAGAAAGCACATTTCCTGCCTTCCTTGCTTCAGTGGCCACTTTACCTTCTTCCCACTCGGTGTGAATCTTGCTGTGCCCCAGACCACGCTGAGAGGCGCACATTGACTCTTCTTCTCCTGGGCCCCCAGGCTGCTCCCTGAGAAGGCAGCCCCTCCACAGATACCTCGGCCTCTTTCCCCAAAACTCTTCATGTCTGCTGGGAAGGTGATTCACTTTCTCTGTCCCTGTCATCAAGTCCCAGACCCTATCCTACGCCCAAGTGTCCTGAATGTTTCCGATCCCTGACTTATTTGCACACTCTAAATAATCCCAAATAAAAAGAAATATAAAATTCTTAAAATAGACATTTGAATTTGCTACCTTTACTTGAATTAGCCAGCCAATACCTCCTGGCAGTGTTTACAGATACAGAACCTATCTGACAGACTATAAGTCGCTTGCGATTACTCTTCAATTTCGGGGTTATTTCTGAGAACCCTAAAAGTCTTGTTTTCACAAGATACTCATTGACTTACATAAAACATCAAATACAGTTTTATGAGAGGTGTTTGTATGCTGTCACTTTCCTCCTGGGACTTTAGAAAGAAATTCTCTCCAGGATTTCAGGTTTCTATGAGGAATGCGGTCTTGCGGGTATGGCTTTCGGAGGTCATGCTGCGCTCCAGGCCCTGTAGCCTCTTCCTGTCCCCAGAGCCAGTGTGGTTTCGGAGTCCTCCACGTCTTCCATCTGCACAGTCTTAAAATCAGGCTCCTAATGACTCTGCAGATAAAGAGAAATCAGGGCACCGCACAGGAAGAGGTGGACCTCCGCTGCACCTAGCCAGTTCTTGACGGCCAGCTCTTGCTCCTGACATGTTCTTATGTCTGTTCAGGAAAGGATTGAAGGAGCAATGATCACTAAGAATGTTCTATCATTTTCCCTGCCTTGGAAATAAAATGAAAAGGAGAGTTATCCCCAATTATCTTTAGACTGCTCAGTGCTAATTTGCTCTAAAAGATTGAAATTAAATGTGTGCCTTGTGTGTTTAAAATTTTTTCAATGTTTTATTTAATCCAGTATATATGAAATATTACGCAGCAATATGTAATCAAATATTACATTAATAACACAAAAATCATTAATGAGATATTTTACATTCTTTGTGTATATTTTATACTTACAGTACATCATCAGTGTCTGTCAAAATGAAGACAAGAAAAATAAATTTAATGGAATGTATAATTTATTAATTATGTTTGTCTTTGTTTTACTGTTCATCACATCACCAGTCTATAAACAGAACACCAGATACGTATAATGGTAATCGAATTCAGGCAACTTTGGTATTTTTCAAACTTCCAAGTTGTATAAAAAACATAGTTTTACGTGTATTTTGCAATTTTGTTGTTATGAAGGCATGTGACATATAGAATATGGGCCTCCATTTGTGCTCTTGCTCCAAGTCCCACGCATACGAGGGGTGGGACTGATTCCTTCTCTCCCGTATGACCAGGCGCTGGGAAGGAGAGAGTACTTGGGCAGCCACAGATAGCCTCCCTGACAGCCTTGCCACTGTGCGTGCTTATTCCTCAGTACCTTCTCACAGTCTCTCTATTCTCTTTAACCTTTCCCTTTCAACAAAATAGATATTTATTAACTAAATAAGTTACTGCGATATTTTTACTTTTCAATCTACAAGGACGTTCACATACATCATCCAGTTGGCGTGTAGCATGCAGTAAGGTGGATAACAGCAAATAAGGAAACAAGTCAAGAAAAGTTAAGTGATGTGCCAGAGTATAACAATTCACCACCTAAGTCTTCTCATTTTAAATATTGCTCTTTCACCTTCACTTGGTTGCTTCATCCTGGGTGTGATTTGGACCAGGATAAATAGGAGTTAGGAAAGCATTTTTGATGGAGCAAACGATGGGAGCAAAAAAACAGAAAAAACCCGTCCAGTTTGGCTAAAGTTCACTGTCTTGTATTCAGGAAAAATAGAAAATGTAGGAAAGAACAGAGCTACGCTGATGAAGCCTGGGATGTCAGGGTTGGGATTCTGCATTTCACTCTGACGACTGTGTGCTATATTTTTAAAAGAAAGTAATTGAGGTAAAGTCTTATTTTTTTATTAATAAAAATGCTGTTCATTTGCCCTTGAGAGTAAGTTGCTTTTCATCTTAGGAGCGGGAGGAGAGAAAAGTGGTTTCACTCGCATCTGCCCATCCTGTGAGGGGGAGCTCTCACACCCACCACTCCTGAAGCCCACATCTTCCTGTCATTCTCCAGTACGGGAGGAAAGCACATAATCCTGACCAGCTGGCACCTCAGTATGTACCACTAGTCATGAGGGTGACAAAGTTAGAGAGAGTGGTTGGATCCGTTACAATTTTCAGCCAGTGCCCAAATGAGGATCAATTAGCCACATCATTGTACAAAGAACAGGGCATTTCTTTTTTGTCAGTTGATACATAATACTTTAAGGACTCATTGTTTTCAAGACAGAAGTGAATTATATGTTTTGATTTTTTTTTTAATTCTCCATACAGCAGAGTAATCCCTTAAAATCCTGTAACAGATTTCTATTTTTCTTGGAGTGGGAGCATATATGTCTTTAAAACATCTCAGAGGGTGTCATGCAACCTGGTTACCCATTACCTTTTTATCACCTTCTTCTCTATTTCTCTCTTACGCATGCTTCTCCAGCCACGGCCTTTGAGCTGTGCCTCTAACGCACTAGGCCCACTGCTGCCTCAGGGCATTTGTACTTGTTATTCTCTTTACCTAGAAAACTCTTCACCCAGATGCTTATAAGTTCACCTCCTCACCTCCTTATGATCTTGCTCAAGTATCGTCTTCCCAATGAGGCCTCCCTAATCACTCTATTTAAATAAAACCGCCATTCTGGCATACCCTATCCACTTTCTGTTTCATTTTCCAACACACTAATCACTACCCGGCATCCTATATCTTTTATTTATGCATTTGTTTTTGGTCTATCTTCTGCCACTAGACTGTGTGAAAATTAATTAAGAAAAACCTCACTGACATGGAGTCAGAACGCTTGCAGGGGGAGCTCTCACGCCCACCACTACTCAAATTACAGAACTCACCTGAAGAGTTGAGCCCCTCACAACTTATACTGTTTTAGCTACTTTACTACCCAATAGGAGGAGGGAAGAATTTCTGCCACCCCCTGCAACAGCCCGGACAATGAGACACTGTCACAACTCAGCCAATGAGAAGCCATGACATGTGGGGCTCCCAGTTTCCTAAAATGGACTTCTTACTTAGAACAGTCCACCCAACTCCCTCATTTCTTCTATAAAAAAGCATTTATCAGGGGGTTGGGGAAAAAGATGGAGGAGTAGGAAGGCAAGGTGGAAACCTCCTCCCACACCCCCCCCCAGGAAGCAACTACAACAAATACAACTAACCCTGGAAAAGACCTGCAGAACAGACCACCTACACCTGGGGAAGAAGAGAAGACCATAGAGAGACGGATAAAGTGGCAGAGCCACAACTGAGTGAAACTCAAGCCCTTACCCCATCCCAGCCCACAGGTAGGAGAAAGAGGAACAGATTGGGGAGGGGATAGGCATTCAGAAGCTCTGCACACCTGGCCCTGGAGATCTGCTCTGGGAACACGAGTCCACATTCCAGTGGGTTCTGGTGATTGGCGGCGCTGGACACCAGGGAGTGCTGGAGCACTATGGGAGGCTGACTCCTGCCAATTCTGGAGGACAGGCACACTCTGATGCTCCCACTGAAATCCAAAACAGAGGCAGCAGTTTGAAAAATTCACCAGCAATAGGAAGGGTACCAGAGGGATGAGGGTTGGAAGGGGCTCTCTTCACAGGATGTAGGGCAAGTGGACAACACTTCCTAAGCCCTCCCTCAGGCCAACAGGTGGGATGCTCATGGGAGCCTGAAATGCTCCATCTCCCTTGCTGACAGCTCAGCCCCAAGGCGCTTCCATGTGCACTTACCCATCCACCTGGCCCACTCAGCCCAGCAGTGGTAGACTTTGCTGCCTGGCGGTCAGAGGGAGGCTTTTCCAACTGTCTCCACCCTATCTCAGCCCAAATGCAGAGGCACCTGGGGGAGCAGCTCTGAGATCTCCTTCCTCATCGTGGGAAACCCAGACTGACGCTGTGCACCCTACTCTGGCTGCCATGTCCGCCCCAGAGCCTCGCATCCACACCATCCGCCTTGTTAGCCCAATGGCACTACCATCCCTGCAGCGCATAAGGATCACAGCAGAAGTGCAGCTACTCAGCTTTAAAAAGGCGACCTGAGGTAAGCTGCCATCTGCAGTGGACTGAGACAGACCACTGCCAGCAGAACAGACAGGCAGATCTGCCCATGGCCCACCAACAGCAACGGGGGCTCCACAGCAAAGGAGAACCAGGCACTGGAGGGGAAGGGGCTTGAGCTTCTGGGCACCACAGGACGGCTTCTGCATAAAGCCATTACCCTCTAGACAAGGAAGCAAACTCAATTTATTTAATACAAAGGAAGAAACACAGAAACCCTGACAAAATGAGGAGGTAGAGGACTATGTTCCAAACAAAACTATAGGTAAGACACCAGAAAGAGGGCTAAAAGAAACAGAAATTACCAATCTTCTTGATAAAGATTTCAAAATAACTGTCATAAACATGCTCACTCCTCTGTGGAAAAGTATTGATAATCTCAGAAAGGACTTTAACAAAGAGATAGAAGAGTTGGAAAAGAGCCACTCAGACATGAAGAATACAGTTACTGAAATGAAATATACAATGGAAGGAATGAATAATAGATTGCTGCAAATAGAGGAGACAACCGGTGAGATGGAAATTAGAGAACAGGAGAACAACGAAGCTGAAGAACAGAGAGAAAAAAAGAATCTCTAGAAATGAGAGGTTGCTAAGAGAGTTGTGTGACAACTCCAAATAAACAATATTTGCAAATAGGAGTACCAGAAGGAGAAGAGAGAAACAAAGAGGTAGAAAGTCTTTTTGAAGAAATAATTGCTGAAAATTTCCCCAGTCTGTGGAAGGAAATAGATATCTAGGTCCTGGAAGTACAGAGAGCCCCAAACAAAAGGAACCCCAGGAGGACAACACCAAGACACATAATAGTTAAAATGATAGGGATTAACGATAAGGAGAGGGTATTAAAAGCAGCCAGAGAGAGAAAAAAGATTACTTACGAAGAAAATCCCATCAGGCTAACAGCAGATTTCTCAGCAGAAACTGAGGGGCCAGAAGGGAAGGGCATGAAATATTTAATGTATTGAAACAAAAGGACCTTTAACCAAGAATCCTCTACCCAACAAGATTATCATTCAAATATGAAGCAGAGATGAAACACTTCCCAGATAAATGAAGGCTAAAGGAATTTGCAACCACTAAGCCAGCATTACCAGATATTTAAAGGGATTGCTGTAGATGGAAATATTCTTAGGCCTAAGTAGTTTTTACCAATGAAAATAAACACAATAAAGGTAGTAGGCCAATTACTTACCAAGCAAGTATGAAATTAAAACAAAATAAAGGTAGTAAAACCAACTATACACAAAAATCAGTCAAGGGGGGATACATAGAAAATGCAGATTAAGACATCTAATACATAGAATGTGGAGGAGGAAGAAGAAGAAGTACTTTTAGATTGTATTTGAAATAGAGCAATGATCAACTTAATGTAGACTGTGATATAGTTAGGAAACTATCCATGAACCTTATAGTAACCACAAATCTAAAGCCTACAATACACAAAAAATTAAAAAAGAAATTCAATCACAACACTGAAGAAAACCATCAAACAACAAGAGAAGAGTAGAAGAGAGGAAGAAAGGAACAGCGAGGAAGTACAAAAACAACCAGGAAACAATAAAATGGCAATAAATATATACCTATCAATATTACCTTAAATATAAATGGAATGAATGCACCAATCAAAACATATAGGGTGGCAGAATGGATAAGGAAACAAGCAAGATCCATCTATATGCTGCCTACAAGAGACTCATTTCAGACCTAAAGGCATATACAGACTGAAAGTGAAGAGATGGAAAAAGATATTTCTTGCAAGTAATAGGGAGAGAAAAGCAAGAGTACAGTACTTGTATCAAACAAAATAGACTTCAAAACAAAGAAAGCAACAAGAGACAAAGAAGGACATTACATTATGATAAAGGAATCAATCCAACAAGAGAATATAATCATTATAAATATCTATGCACACAATATAGGGGCACCTAAATATGTAAAACAAATACTAACAGAATTAAAGGGGGAAATAGATTATAATACATACATTTTAGGATACTTTAACATATCACTCATATGAATAGACAGATCAACCAGACAGAAAATAAATAAAGAAACAGAGGCATTGAACAATACATTAGATCAAGTGAACTTAACAGTTATGAACAAAATATAAGTAGACTACAAACATTGAGAGGTCACTGGCAGTTACCATGGGGGAGGGGTTGAGGCAGTTGAGTGGGGAAGGTGAGGGAGATAAAAGGGCACAAGAATTCTCAATCATAATATAAGTTGGTCATGAGGATGGTAGTACAGCATGGAGAACATAGCCAATGGTTCTGTAATATCTTTCTATGTTGACAGTAACTGCACTATTGGGGGTGAGGATTTAATAATATGAGTAACTGGTGAACCACTGTGTTGTATACTTGAAACCAATATAAGATTGTATATCAACTATATTCAATAAAGAAGAAAAAGAGCATTTTTTTCTCCTTTGTTCTCCAGACATGTCTGTGGCTTTGCCAGAGCTTGCTTTTCCCAAATTGCAATTCTCTGCTGCCCCTGAATAAGCCCATTTTTGCTGGAAACACAACATTTTTTTTTGATAACAATTGTTAGCACCACGGTAAATAATTTGTTCAGTTTTGCTCAGGTTGTATTTGTCAAGACCTAGAACAGTGCCTGGCACATAAATGTGCTCAATAAATATTTGTTGAATGAAGTAAATGAGGTCTTTTATTCTCTGGTGTTTGTGCACAGTATTTTTTGGATCCATTAGTTTATTAAAGAAACTGCTAATCTTCGTATGAATGTCTATGAGTCTAGAGATTTATGTATCTCCCTGAGTATTTTGGTTACTGTATTAGAGGATTCATTTTTTATTTCCCTCAGGACTGGCAGTTTCACCAGGGGTTTAGTCAGACTGAACAAACATGACCTATTTCTTCTAGGCCATAGAATGGGCCTTGTCAAAGTTTGGGGCTTTGAAAAAAAATCTCCATCTGCTGGGTGTGACGCGGGCACCATCTGTGGACGGGAATATTGTTAATCTGTTCAGTTTCTCATTTCTACTCTGATTCTATTTTATATGTATGTATTTAATTTGTTCTATTACAATATTGTTTTATACTCACTGACTGCTAACTTTGGAGGTGTCCAAAGCATGTATATTTTCCTATATAATCGAGTTTTAATTCTTGAGGGTGAAGAAGAACCAGGTTTCTATGTCTAAAACGGTGGTGTGCAGAGGTTCAATAAATAGAGGTTTACTCAGTGCAGTGATGACGGTCTTTTAATCGTGGGACTCAAATAATGACATACGAGTTATAATCACAAGTCATGGGATGAATTATACCAAGCCATTCAAGATTTACATAAGAACAAATAAATCTTGCATGTTCTTAAAATATCAAGATAAGTGGAATCAGAGAATGGAAGGAAAGGAACAAATAAAAGGATACTTTCTATCATGTAGTGTCAATGCTGTCTTCAATTATTTAGGCATTGAGAACATTTTCAGAATGCTAAGTAATCTTATTCAATCTGGTATGTCTTGCATCCATATATCATAAAGTTAATGGCACAGTATTCACAAGAACAATTTTAGCGAATCCTTCAAACCCATAGAATCTCTCTATACTTCACTGACAAAGAATTTTAGAAGAGCAAAGTTATATTGAGGAAAGTACCAGTGATGTGGCCTTTATTCTGTTCCATCAGCAAGATGGAAGCTAACTAGTTCAGGCTGGACCTGGAAAATAAAGACTAAGAAGCAATGTTCTTTAATCCTAGATCTGAATCTATTGGTACATCTTAAAGCCTCACTCCATGGACTCCAAACCAGTGTCATTGTTATGCTATTCACTTTCCCTCTGCCGTGCCACTTCCCAGTTTCCTGGGAATCTCAAGGCTTTTCAGAAATAACACTGTGTCTCAGGAAATGTTCCAAGTTCTTGAAAACAAATACTGTTTATTAGAGATGATAATGACACAAGTTTTTCATCCAAAAAAAAATGATCCTTAGAACTTTTGGGCATTGCTACAAAGAAACAGCTGGCTTAAGAGGCTATCCTCACCTACTATCAAACAGAATGGAAACATTTGTGGAGAGATTTGGACAGATCAATAATATGTACGACATCTTGCTAAGATGAGTGATCTGAAAATTCATTGTCATTGTATGGTGGTCTTGAGTCCCTACAAGTAATTTATTTAAAAAAAAGAACATTTCTGGCTCATGTACTTTTATTGAAGCCTACTGTCATTTTCTTCAAAGATATAATGTCAGTCCTATGACATTTTCATTAGTTATCCATTGGTTTACTTAATAAAGTATAAACTCTTTTGCCTTGCTATTCCAGCCTCTCCTGAAACCTCCCCTCCAGGCAATCGGGTCTACTCACCATTTTCTGAATTCCAATGGAGGGCCTCGAGAATTCCCAGTGCCAAACCTCTCAACAAACTTGTCTACCACTTAACATGGCCTATGTGCCTAGGTCCAGTCAAATCTACCATCTCTCATGAGGACCCTGATAATGTCATGCTCCAGTTTGGATCTCCTAGACATTTAATTGCCTGGAAAACTCCGAATCATGAATTTTATGTTAGACTTTCTTTCTTACTGGAAGTGAAATATTTGGCAAGTGCCTGCCTTCCTAAATCCCAATTTCTTTATCCACTGAATGGTGGTAATAATACCAAATTCACAGATTTGTTGACCTCTAAGAAGTCATAGAAATATTAGGTATATCATAATTTCTGTTCAATAGCATGTATTCTTTGTATTATCATTTTATGTGTAAATATCTTATTTCTCCATCTACGACCTCAAATACCTGAGAGTGCTGTATACTTTGTCTCCTCAATATGCCTGGCCAAGTATCCTTTCTATTCTACATAAATAAAAAAATGTGTCAATTGATGGACTAGATTTGGTACAGTGATGAAATTCTTCCAGAGTATCTCATGTTCGATATCTTACTCACTGGTTAGTAATATGTAAAGATAGTGCTTAATTCATTTTTATTGTTAATTACAGGAGATCTTGGGTGATTTTCAACAGAATCATTATGACAAAGAGGAGCTATGTTCTATATATTAATTAAAAAATCATGAACCCCTCCTTTTTGTCTCTGGCAGAAAACCAATGCTGAATTTGATCAAATGTCACCTGTTCTTTATTGTTTTAGCTTTAAGAACTAGCACCCAGCTTTGAGTTTCTGACTGCCAGATGACTTGTAATTCAACCTAGTGTGGGCTGGCTGTGTATCAAAACACATTGGCTTAAATTAGAGCTTTCAAACAGCAGACAAAAGTGAGAAAACCGGGGGTGGTGTTGTGAGAGAGAGAAAAGATGCTTTGTTTTAGGGACCTGAATTTTTTTTTATCCATTTATCAAAGGACATCAGTGATTAATTCAGGGACTCAGGTTAGTGAAGTAGGACTCTAAGGTAAATGTGAGCCTGGAGCAGAGCAAGAGAATTATGTAATACAGCCAAATAGATTATTAAAAAGCCACCTTGCAGTTATTAATATGAAATTGAGCAATCTGTTTCTCTACATGAAAATAAAATTATCACAAATGTTCAGTAATTTTTAAAGCATAGTTGAAGGCAACCTGAGACTCACCTCGTTTTCTTCCTCCTCTTATCTTTGATAACCACTATTGGGTTATTAGTGATGGCTCATCGCTCTTCCGATGAGGGCAAATGGTGTGTGGGCTCTCCTTAAAAAGAGGGAAAAAAAATAACAAAGCTATTCTTTTTCCTAATTTCCAGTGGTTTTGAATGCTTCAGAGTATTTAATTGGAATGAGAGGCAGGAACTGTTAAAGTCACTTTAAAATCGTAAGAACCATACAATTGCTTGATGAATAAGCAAGGGGAAGAAAAACTATTGGATAAAACATACTGTGTATTTTGGAAAAACAACTTAGCAATTCAGCAACATCTACCAAAACCTTTAAAATGTTCATTCTTACTTACTTAGCAATCCTATTCCTGATTGCTCCTTAACTTTTCTATTTTATAAGGACAAATACAATTTTAAAATAAGAGGCTAAATTCTCCCTGTTGAAAACAAGGGAAGAGTCAGAGCATTTACTTTAGAAAACTTGTCCTTGTGAATGCTTTCTTCTCTTTTTGTAAGATACATAAATCCATTTGAGGACTAGATAGGCCTTTTGTCAGCTTTATGACCCAGGAATGTCTCTCTGCAGGATCTGTGAACCCTCCCTTGGAAATGTAAACATCAGACCTTTGCAGCCTGTGAGGACACAGAAACCTGGAAATCTATGAACTAGGAAGGAGGCTTTCCCCAGACCCTGAGTATGCCAAGCTCCTTGATCATGGAAGTCCCAGCCTCCAGAACTGTGAGAAATAAATGTTTGTTGTTTAAAGAAGATATTTCCCTCCCAAAAGGGAATGTAAACATCAAAGATGATAGTACCACAATCTCCCAGTTTCAGTGGGAGGGCAGGAAACTAACTTTAGTGGACATCTTGCTAAAAGTTGAACAAGTACCTTCTGTTATAAAAATATGAAAAGTTTTTTTTTGCCTCTGGATAAGGTCGGTCAGCTAACACGGATGGCTACACCAATCACCAGGTGAGTTTGGGATGAACTACGGGTGACAAATGGTGCTGCCCATCCTCTTGCTTGAGGACTACTTACTGTTATCTTGAAAACGTGCATGTAACGGGTTGCATCAGTGTGACTATGTAAGGGGGTGAGTTCCTTTCTGTCTTTACAATCTCAGCAGATTACCTGTGATGTGCATTCGTTCTGGTTTGATGCTTATTCAAGAATAAAAGTGCTTTCTTTCTAGATTCTGACTAACGGTTTTGGGTTGGGAAAACGTGTTTTCCATTATTTCTCTAACAGTTTCAAATTTGATATAATTAAATTTGTTACACTTATACATTTATAAAATATAAAAAATATTTAATAATAGGCGTTCATTTTCCTAATTGATGATTTTAAAAATCTTTTCATTAACAATTAGTTTATAACTACTTTTTTGGTTCATTTTACTTTAAGCTAAAGCTCCTCTTGCCTCGAAACCCTTTTGACTTGGATACTGTCTGTTCCATTTTCTTCTGAGCTGCAGGTTGTCATTTTAAGCCTGGAAAATACATATCAGTACTGTCACAACTAGGAGCTCCGTCAGTCTCCCACAGAGCAACTTAAATTCCTCCTGCTTTTCCAAGTGACTAATTTATCATTCATTCTGGCTAGCCCTTCTTTTGCTCTCTGCTTTCTGGTTTTAAAATACTTCTTTTCTTTCTTTCCTCCATCCTATGACGTTTCTTTGGACAGCATCGAACAACAACAAAAAACGTTTTAGTATACATATGTCTCAAATACAGCATTCATCTGCCTATCTGTCCATCTTCTCTATTTACATCTATCCATCCATTTACCCATCAATCTATCTGTCTTTATCTATCATTTATTTATCTTTGTGTTAACAATTGATTCAGAGCAGAATAAGCCAGTAAGATGGTTATGAACCTCTTGCTGTTTAGCTGAAATTAAAATTTAACTGGCATTTTGGATTTATATTCATGAAATCTAGCACCCCATGTGTATGGCCATCATAAATATGCTTACTGAAATTGTTTCCCCCAAGAATGGTAATTTCTTAGTCAGGGTCAGGGTGAGTAACTCCGTATTTTATGGTCTATTACTTAAAAGAAGTTAGCAGTGGCAGGGGTGGTGGTGGTGGTGAAATAGATAAGGGGGAATAAAAAGGCACAAAATTGCAATTAGAATATAAATTAGTCACAAGAATGAAGGTACGGGATAGGGAATATAGTCAATATGTAATACTTTTGTATGTTGACAGATGATACTACACTTATTGGGGTGAGCTTTTAATAATGGAGATAACTGTCCAGTCACTGTGTTATACATTTGAAGCCAATAAAATATTGTATATCAACTATATTTCAATTAAAAAAGAAAAAAAATACGCTAAAAGATTAAACACAGTGAAGCTAACAAATGACACATACATAATTTAAATGAATAGAAAGAGATGTATTATAAGATAAAAAGAGATTTCCTTATCTTTTCGGGGACAATTAAGCTGATTTTCCACTCAGAACACTAGAAGATAAACATTATTTGAAAGGCTAAGCCAAATAAATCATATTTTGTATATATGTTTAAAAAATTTGTTT
Organism: Smutsia gigantea; assembly: GCA_032199065.1. Classification (NCBI taxonomy): domain Eukaryota; kingdom Metazoa; phylum Chordata; class Mammalia; order Pholidota; family Manidae; genus Smutsia; species Smutsia gigantea. The sequence continues at coordinate 360,695 of JAVSCE010018022.1, forward strand.
TTCCACACATGTGATTCTGTAACATGTGAGTACAAAATGCAAAAATATTTTGCTCTACATAAGTGACCCCATTACTTTTTTCTACCTTACGTACAGTGACATTTTTTCCTGCACTCAAGAGTAAATTCCTATTTGCTACTAAGTCCTCTAAACTTCTCTAAATTCTTCTGTCTCCTTCCCCTGGCTGTCCTAGTTCTCAAATATAAGGAGAGACAATTTGGGGTGGCTAGTGTTGGTAGCTCATTTCCTCCCCCTTTTGGTAGCTAGCTAGACATCGGTCTGGATCAGCTTGATAAAAGGACAACCCCATGGCAGTGCCTGAAATCTGGGGTGCCCCATTTCCCACAAGGCTATGCTTTCAGTGTCCCATGACACTGTTAGAAGAAGTTCCCCATGTTACACTGTCAAATCAAGTGGCCATTTCCTACCCCTCTTTCTCTGGCAATGTGTAGAATATGTAGAGTATTTGGTGAGGTCCCTCTCCGAGAGCCCTTCCCACGGCTTGTCCTGCATGCCTCAGCATGCCTCTGAGATATGCAGGCCAGTGGCATGGTGCGCACCTTGCTGTTTTCTCTGCCTGTGGGTCCCACTTTACTTTTACACCTCTGGTTGCTAATGTTGTGTGTTGGTGCCCCCATTGTTTGACATGAGCTGTCTGAATTTGGGGCCAATAACAGTGGTGTGATTCAGAGCTAGATCTGCCTTTTCATTGTACTTTCCAAAATGTAAAGGGCTCAGAAAAATTCCAGACTGAAACCAGAAAATCTCATCACTTCAGTACAATCTCTTGAAAGTTATCCTTCTTTCCATTCAGAAAAATTCCCTTTATAAAATTTCAGAAAGCAGAACTGTTAAGAAAAAGTATTTTGAAAGGTCAATATACCAATTAGATTTTGCCGCTGATACATATTTTTCTTTCTTGAAATGGGCTTGAGATTTAAGTAAGGAAGCTTTGTTTAATAAGCACATTTTAGAGTATAAGTTACAGAGTTATAAAAGAGATATTAGGTGAATTAATTTATTTTCAGGCTTTGTAAATTAGGATAACCTGAGTTAGAGGTGTTTATTTAAGGGCACAGATATGAAATGTAGGTTAAAGAATAATTTTCATTATTAATCTTCTATCTTCTTTTTCTTGGGAAGGGATTGAGTACTTTAATGGTGAAAGACTTATTCTTTGCTTTTATCCTTCACATCAAGTTAATATCCTGTTTATAACCTGAAAAAAACAAGCAAACCTTTTGTTTTCTTCTCAGGAGTTTGAAATTTCTGTCATACCTTCTGCCAACTTAAGCTTATAAATCCCCTTTGTTGATTTTACTGAGAGCTATAAGCAAATGATCCTACTACATATTTGGAGATAATTTTGTTCTTAAGTACTGGAGTAAATGGAAAGTCACACACAGATACCACTACTATCATTTTTCCTGTTGTTCAAGTCACTTTAAACCAAATGTTTAAATTTAAAGTAAGTTCTGCAGAAGCATTCTGGATTTCATCACTTGCCTTGGTATATTTTGATGTGTGTGGCTAGGGATAGGAGACTAAAAATTCTATATCCTAGACTCCTTTGGTACTGGCAGGAGACCAGAATAATAAAGGAAGGGAGAGACTTCTGGCTTCTAACTTCTACCCAATGGTAATAGCTGGCAGTTGTTGTGATGGTAGTGGAGGTGAGGTGATTCCAGAATCTATAGTCCAGATGGAAGCAGCACTTTTCTATACGGAGTGGTCCTTACTTAGCATTCCAGAATCAGCCCTGAGAGAGCTCCCAACAGTGCAGCATCAAGTGCGTGCTCCAGGCAGGACCATTACCAGCTCCTAATCTCCAGGTACTCTCTCATCTTCCTTCTTGGTCTTCTCGCCCTCATCAATAGTTTGTTCTTCCAAATGTCCCAATACCTCTGTTACCAATGTCTTGTTGTTATGTGTTTAAATTCCTACTGTTGCTTCTGTTCTTCTGACTGGACCCTGACTGATAAAGTACTGAGAAGAAGCCATTAGAAATCCTACACTACAAACAGAACATAGGTCTCTGACACCAGAATGAAGAGGCATCTCAAAAATTATGCTCCTTCTGTAACAAAGTATATGGTTTCACAAAAGAATGATAAAGTACATTCATGCTTCTGTAATGGAAATGGAAGTGGTGTTTCATATTATAAACTCAATGCAGTTTTCTGGAATGTAAATTATACTTGAGAATTTGCATTTAAAAAAGATAATATTTTTTTCACCCTTAAAAGCTTTGGGGCAGATGATTTTTCTAGTGAATTCTACCAGGCATTTTGAGTTTGCACCAATCTTTCCCAAACTCTTCAAAGAATGGAAGGGCTGGGGGAGCACTTCACATATTCTGTGAAGCCAATATTACCAATTTTACCCTCATGTCAGCAATACAAAGACATCTCACACACAAAAACTACAGACAATATCCACAGTAAATGTAGATGTGAAAATCCTCAATGACAAAACATTAGGAAACAACCCAGCAACATATTATGAACCATGAGGACTTACTACAGGAATTCAAGGTTGGTTTGATACATAAAATCAATGTAGTACACCGTATCAATAGAATAAAAGACAAAAATTACATGATTATCTCAAGAGATGCAGGAAAAGCATTTGGCAAAAGCCATCCCTTTTCATGACAAAAACCACTAACTAACAAAGAATGAAAAGAAATTCTTTCAGATCCACAAAGTATATCTATGAAAAATCTACAGCTAACATTATACTGAATGCTTTGCCCCTAAGATTAGGAATAAGAAAAGGCTTGCCACTTCTATTCAACATTGTACTTGATATTGTCTATTTGGGTCAATTAATGAAGAAAAATAAATAAAAGACATTCAGATTAGAAAGGAGGAAATATAATGGTGTCTATTTGCAGATGCTATGATCTTGTATGTAGAAAATCCTTAGGGGCACCCCAACACACACAAACACACACACACAAGTATTAGCACTAAGAAATGAATTTAGCAAGATTGCAGGATACAAGACCAATATACAAAAATAAATTGTATTTCTATGCACTAATAATGAGCAATCAGAAAATAAAAACAATTCCATGTATAATAGCGTCAAAAATAATAAAATACTTAGAACTAATTTTAACAAAAGAAGTGCCAGACTTGCACAGCAGAAAATACAAAACATTATTGAAAGAAATTAAAGAAGATCTAAATAAATTGAAAGACATCATGTTTATGGATCAGAAGACATAATACTGTTAGATGGCAACAGTGTCCAAATTGATAAACAGATTTTATAATTCCTGCCAAAAACTCAGCTGTATCTTCTACAGAAATTGATACTCTGATCCTAAATTTTTTATGGAACTATAAGGGGACCAGAAACTTACAAAAAAGCTACAGTAATCAAGAGAGTGTGGAACAGGAGTAAAGAATAACATACAGGTCACTGGAATAGAACTGAGAATCCAGAAATAAACCATGATATGTATGGTCAATTTTTATCAGTAATGTTGGGGAAATCATGTATCTATATGCAAAATAATAGTTAGACCCCCTACTTCAGACCACATACAAAAATTAACATAAGATGGATTATAAACTTATAAATATAAGAGCTAAAACAACAACTGCCTATAAAAAAATACAGAAGTAAATCTTTATGACCTTGCAGTAGGCAGTAGATTTTTAAATATAACACCAAAAGCAGAGGTGGCAAAATAAAAAAATAGATAAATTGGATTTCATCACAATTAAGAACTTTTGTGCTTCAAAGGGCTCCACTAAAAAATTGCATAGACAACATACAGAATAAGAGAAAATATTTCTAAATCATATCTGATAAGGTACGTGTATAAGATTATGTAAAGAATTCTTAGAAGTCAACAGTAAAAGACAATACAATCAAAAACTGGGAAAGGATTTGAATAAAAGGTCTCCAGTGGAGACACACAAATAGCCAATAGGCTCACGAAAAGATGTCAACATCATTAGTCATTAGTGATATGCAAATAAAAACCATTAGGACAAACCACTTCACATCCTGTGATGCACAATCAAAAGGATTGCAATAAAAAACCCTGAAAAATGTTATAACAAGTGCTATAATTATAATTATAATAAGTATATTATAACAATGCTGTAATTACAAGTGTTTCCAAGGATCTGAAGAAATTCAGATCCTCTTAATTTTCTAATGGGCCTGTAAAATGGTGAAGTGGCTTTGGAAAATAATTCATAGCTCCTCAAAGGGTTAAATATAGGCTTACCCTAAGACCCAGAAATCCCACTCCTGTGTATATATTCAACAGAAATGAAACCTGTCTTTTCACAAAAATTTGTATCTGAATGTTCTTAGCAGCATTACTCAAAATAGCTAGAAAATGGGGACAAAACCCAAAGTCTATCTACTGAAGAATGGAAAAAGGGTGGTATATCTATACAATGGAATATTATTTAGCATTAAAAAGAAGTGAAGTTTTGATTTATGCTACAAAGGTGATTGAACCCTGAAAACAGTATGTTAAGTAAAAGAAGCCCGTTACAAAAAGCCATATAGCATATGAAATTTCCAGGCTAGCCAAATCCACAGAGACAGAAAGTAGATTAATAATCTTTTAGGGTGATGGAAACATTCTAAAATTAGATAACGGTAATAGTTGTACAACTCTGTTTATAAAACTAAAAACCACTGAACAGTACATTTTAAAGTGAGTAGATTTTTATGGTATATGAGTTATACCTTAATAAAGCTATTATAAAAAAGAGATTGGGAAGGATGTCTTGCTCTGGTCAAGATGAAATAGCCCAATTCTTCCCAAGTCCTTCTTTAAAAACTCTGGACATAACAGAATAAACAAATACAAAAGTCTCTGAAGGATAGGATAAAAATGTAAGAGTGACCAGTTATTTCAGGATGTGAGGCATGACACAGGATTGAGTTCCCTGATTTTTCTTTTTGCCTTCCAGATATCCCAGACAAGACACTGGGTAAGTCTGTAAGCTGGCCCACCAAAAGGCACAGATAGATAAAACTCCGAGAAATGCCTATTTGCCCTGGTCAAAGGACCAGGAAAAAGGCAGTCTAAAAGAACAGAAAAGCTTTCTGACAATACCCACTGTTTTCCAGCAGAATACCAAAATAATACACAGTCCACCTCACCCATTGCATCCACTCCATGTTTTGGCAAACAGGATTGGGAAGACATTTTTACCTCCTGCTGAGTAGGGGCAGGCAGCAGTGGTCTGATATGTCTGCCAGGGTTAAGTTAGCAGGGTCCAGCTGAAGACTGGGCCTCCACTCCAAGCTGGCATCAATGAGGCAGAACTAGAGATGTGAACTCTGCACCCCCACCCACCCTGCTGTCATCAGGGCTTAGTGGGGAGCAGAGCCTCCACCCTTGCCTGGCCTCAAGATGGGTCTTGGTGGCATGAAGTGGGCTGGATGGCACTCTGGTTTCCTCCTTTCTGGTGCAAATTAGAACTGAAAGAAGATATCACCACCTAGCTACTAGAGCATCTAAAAACATAACAAATATTGGTGAGGATATGGAGAAACTGGATTTCTCACTCATTGCTGTTGGGAATGTAAACTGGCATAAACTGGTCTGGAAAATAGTCTTCCAGATTTTACAAAACTAAATGTGCACTTGTCATGTGACCCAACAGTGGTGTTCTTCCTGGACATTTACCCGAGACATGAAAATTCTGCTCACACAAAACCTGTATCTGAATGTTCAGAGTAATTTATATAGCAAAATACAGGAAACTACTCAAATGTCTTTAAAAGGCTGTCTGGTAGAACAAATTCTGGTACATCCATACAATAGACTGCTGCTCAGAAATAAGACGATCTAATGATATATGCAACAAACTGAGTGGGCCCCAAGAACATTATGTTTAGTGAAAAATGTTAATTTCACAATATTACACGATATGATTCCATTCATGTAACATGCTCAGAACGATAAAACTAGATATTAAGGACAGATTAGTGGCCTGCCAGGGCACAGGAACAGGTCTAGTGGAAGGAGACACGAATACAAAGAGAGAGCACTTTTGGATGATAAATCTGTACTGTATATTGATGGTGATTATACAAATTCACACATGGAAAAAGTGCAGGGAACTACACACACAAATGACTGGTTTTGAAACAATAATATATCAGTGTCAGTGACTGGATATTAATTACAGCTTCATAAGAAGTCATCATCAGGGGAGGCTGAGTAAACAGTACGCGGGATTTTTCCATTTTTTCCAACTTGCCATGAGTCTCTTTTTTTCCCCCTAAGTCTATTATTTAAAAAATAAAAAGGTAAGAAAAAAGTGTTTACTACTTGCCAACTAAATAAAAATAAGAATATCTAATTTTCCTTGTTGGTGAACAGTTTGTTGAACAGTAAGCCCAGGAAGCATTTTTTTGGACCATTGTTAGTTGGAAAATTTGGTACTTCTGTGCTTGGAGAATAAAGTGTTATCAACACAGCAGTCACAAGAAATTGATGTGGACATGCTGCTACGAGAACAGAGTGTGCTAAGGTCGTTCCCAGTCCTGGATGTTTTGCTCCCAGCACTGGCTGTTAGAATGGAAAAGCTGAAAAGTGTGATTTCTTCACATGTCCTCAGAGACGTGCACAGCCAGTCTCTTAAGAAATTATTTTGTTATTGCAGAAATCAGTGTGTCTTAAAACTTTAGATTATAACCCCTGGAAAGTCACTGATTGCAAAATGGAGTTTAAGATTTTCTAACAATTAGTCTCATTACATATTTTGTTTTAGAGTGCTTTACTCCTTTTAGTTCCACTCCTACCAAGAGCAAATAAGGACCAAAAAAATCTGTACTGTATGTGTGATATCCTTTTTCACTTCTACATTTAAAGGGTAATACTATTTTAGTTTTATTTCCAACATGGAACACACAACCTGATTTAATGCAGGAAGCTTGGATCACAAACTGGACAGTGGGTAAAATAGGAAAGATGATCTATATTTGGAGATATATTTAAAATATGAGCTATAATACTTTAGAACTACCAAAGGTCTAATCCTTGTATCTTTTGGTGGATAAAACCCTGAGAATAATTGCGTAAACCATCATTGTTCTTCTGGGTAGCATTAAAAATGAACTGCTCAAACAATCAGTTGTTACATCAATAAAGAAAAGAAATAGTTGCTAGGAAAAATATGTATCATGTACATCTCTGGTTACTGGAATTAACAGTAATTTTAATTTTCCTCATTTGTGTTTATTTTTCTAATCTGCAAGGAACATATAATGCTCATTTAATGTGAGGGGGAGGGAAACTTGTTTAAAAATAAATTAGTGAAACCTCAAAAAAAAAAAAAAGAAACAGTGGCTAGGAATGAAATGACGTTTGAAAAGACAAAACCACTTGATGATTAAAGTCTACTTAAGGGAAAAAAAACAGCGTAACTCTATGCAATTATTGTGGTCAAACCCGTTCCAAGTGTGAAAAATTGCAAGACTGGAGCCATTTTCAAATAGAGCCAGAGCAGCTACTCCAAACTGCTTTGTTTTTGTCTGAACTGGGAAAATACTTTAGGGCTGGACAAAATGGCAATTGTTTTAAGCAATTAGTTGAGAAGTCAGAGGGAAAACGGATATCCTGATCACAAGACTGTTAAGCGTGAACTTTCTAAAGATAAATCACTTGCCAATCAATGTATACCCACAGTAGCTTAGCTTAACTCCCAAAGAAAAATGTGTTTTTCTTTAACTCATGTAATTGCCCCCCTCCTTATCCTCGTAAAAACCCCTTGTTTCGCCCTACAAAAAGGAACACTATTTGGGTTTCTACTTGAATCTGTGCTCCCCAAATTACAATTCTTTAATCCTAAATAAAATCTCCTTTGTCTTTTCATTGTGGCTCTTTATTTTCATGTGAACAGGGGCTTAAAAAGAAACTGGCAAAGTGAAAAAGATACATTCATTGAATGATGCTCCATAGTTCTAACACTCCAGAAGGATATCCTGGAATGAATGGTTGAGTGATGAATGCTAATTTGCTCCTTATTTTAAATTGGATATCATGGACACTAATAATTTAGCAATTTGATTTGTTATTGATCTTTGCCCATTAATTTTATAAGGATAATTTATAGTAAAAAAACCAATAAAATATTTAAAATATGAAATTTATTTTTAACGAATGGAAAAACATATTGATGTATACATTCAGGGAAGCAAATCTACATTGCTGACATTAATGTAAAAAGTTACTCTCTTGTATTCTGCATGAATCAGCCACCCTGGAACAGCCCATCAATAGCTCCCCTCCAAGAGTTTGTCTGTTGATTTTCCTTGCCTGGGATCTCCCAGAAAGAATCTTTATGCCCAGTGATTTACCTCATGAATTTTAACACACAGAGATTATTGCCCCCTTTTACTCCTCCATGTAACTTCCTTTTAAAAATACTATAAATGGTGTGCTGGCTCTCACTGCAAATGAATATTCACTCCAGAAATCATCATCAACTTAGAGAATCCTTTACTGGGCTATCACAAAATTTGTTTCAAAGAATGAAATGAAAAAATATGTATGTCATGTTCGATAATTTGGCATTATTTTGAGGCTGAGCAGCATTACATAGGAAAAAAACTGCAGATCACAAATAGCTGGATTAGATTTGACTTCTATAAAATCACCTGAGTAAGTAGTTTAGAGAATAAACCCTCAAAAAAATTGGGAGGATACAATTAATTTTCAAGTGAGATTTAAAACTAACTGGAGATAACTATGTGCTCCAAGCAAAATGCTCTCATTTATTCTGGAGTACATTTAAGTCATATAAAATGAACATTCGTTGTGATTCTTTTGAAGAATGAGGACAGGAGGATCCATCGATGCTGCAGGTGAGAGTTGCTTTGGCTACTTACTGGACTCGTTATTGGTTTTACCTTCAACATTTACCTACATACAAAATTTGTAGTATTATCAGAGCACAGGCAGAAAAAGTGAAAAATATTTTGATAAAATGAGCCTTCTTCATGACTTATTGAGTACTATCTCTTGAAACCGTTGAAACAACATAAATCATGAATAATGACTTTTGGTTAATATCATTGAAAAACAAAATTAAGAGAAACCCAATGAAACCAATATAAACACTTTGTCATGCATAAAAGATAACTGAAAAAGAACTGTTCACTCTCTGCTTCCTCTTCCTCTTTGGGAAAAGAATCTGCACTCGGAGTCGGAAGAGCCCCCTATTTACTTCTAAGTAGTACCTTGGAAAATGTTTATCCTATTATCTTGACTATTATTTTTCCTTCTGGAACTAGAAATCACAATGGCCACCTTGAACTTTGTTGTAAGAAGTAAACAAGCCAAGGAATATGAATGTGCTTGGTAAAATATAAAGTCAGGGAGGCAGGAGACTGGTGTTGGGAGACCAGCTTGGTTCCCATCTCTGTAACCCTGGCAGACACGTAGACATCTCAGAGTTGCAGGTTTCTCTCCTCTAAGTGAGATTGTTCTGCATGACTTCTAAGTCTTTCCTATTTTAGACTCTTCCCTCATTTTCAGACTCCATCATAGCTTCGTATAGGCAGAATTATTTTTCATTATTTGTTAATCCTACCTCTTGGATTAACAGTAATATTGTAATATATATTGGAATCTCAGTCTTTTTTTTTCCCCACTGAAAAAACAATTATTTCCTACCATAAGAAAAATTCCCACAGTAAAAAATATTGAGTAGACACTTGCCTGAAATCTTCTCCCTTCAACCATTTTTCTTTGTCTTGATTTTTTATGAAGCCAATTTTTTGAAGGAGCTCATTTCCTGGACTATAGTAAAATGAGTAAGTCATAATTCTAAATTCTGATAAAGGTACTTGCTACTTAAGAATCTGAAAGCAAAATAGTGCTACAATAGAAATCTGAATCTACCTAAAAAGAACTTAATTTCATCATGTAAATATAAATTTCAGAGGTGTATTTCTTTTCAAACAAAATTTAATCAGACTTAATGAGCAGTTAAACAGGCACAGAATGGATGTCAGTGTATGAGAAACTATATGGCACCGAATGTGGCCAGCTGCAGGGATCCTGGAAGATTTGGCTTTTAGATTCTACTATTTACAGATATTTTAGAAGCTAGCTGAACCTTGTACATCCTTCGATTTAGACTTTACTGGAGATCGCTGTAGAAAAAGGAGGAAAATGAAAATGTTCTCAACATGTGCAGGTGCCACAGTAGGTGTTTCTACACCTATTTTATTTGATAGCTTCCAATGACTGAAGGAGATTTCAGTATGAAGTACAGTTGACCTTGAACAACATGGGTTCGAACTGCTTAAGTTCACTTATACACAGAATTTTTTTCTTCAATGTATTGGAAGATTTTTTGGAGATTTGCAACAATTTTAAAAAACATTTTTTCTCTAGCTTACTGTATTGTAATACAGTATATAATACATATAACAAATAAAATATGTATTAGTTGACTGTTTATATTATTGGTAAGGCTTCCAGTCAACAGTAGGCTATTAGCAGTTAAGCTTTTGGAGAGTCACAAGTGGATTTTTCACTGCACAGGAGTGCCCCTAAGCCCTGCATTATTCAAGGGTCAGCTGTAGTTGTTTGTCAGCAAATGTGCCTAAAAATAATTTTAAAAATCTTTGTAGGAAAGCAGATTCTCTTTTTTAGGTCCAGATGTTCTCTCGATGACATGGAGTCTGGCTAAGCCCTCGGTGTAGAGGGAAATCATATTTTGTGCACAGTATCTGCTTATCTTCATTGTCTATATAAAAACAAATGGAAGCTTTGGGTAATTTTTGATAAAGTGAATTATGCAAACGTTTATATTTTTGTATTTGGCTTTGGACATAAGGCTATATAGAGAACTTGTACAAACACACAGGCACAAACACACACACATACAGAAACACAAGATCTCTTCTCTGCCTCATTCTTCTTTCTTTCTGAGATCAGAATCCTCAATTGAAATAATATGAGATTTTTTCCACCAAAAGTGCTAGGGAGAAATGTAATTTTTCTATTAACACAAAGGTTTCTAATTAAATATTTCTGAAATATTTACAAATCTCTGATATCCAGGAATGCTGGCATAATGAAGAGTCTTTTGTTGGGAAGAAAATGCCCATCTAGAATAGAAAAACTACTGGTTGAATGAACACCATAATGCATCAAAGAAAACTTTTAAGGATCTTTTCCATTTAACTGATAGGTTTTTCCAGTAAAAAATTATAAAATACTTTAGAAAAGAACGTGGAACATCTAAATAATCTTTGCTTTAGTTTATCTTTACAACCCCAATCAAGAAGGTGGATGCTGGAGCTTTTTTAGCTTGAATATTCTATGATTTTAGTCAACACAGAAGATATTAATACATCCCACTGTTTTATTCAAATGGTAATAGAAAAAGTGGTTTAAAATTGTGAAGCCTGACAATATAACCCTTTTAATTTACAGATAACAAAAGCAAACCCCAAGGAAGTAATGTGACTATGCAATAGTACGCATCCATTTGGGTATCAATGTCACTATTTCTAAATCTTCTTAACTTAAATATTTTGGTTTTTTTTTTTGGTTTGTTTTATTAAAGACTACAGATTCCCAATCCCCACCCCCTAGGAATTCTGCTTTAGTAATTATGGGGTGAGGTCAGGCATCTAATATTTTGGAAAGAGATCTTTAACATTCTGACTTGTATTTAAGATTAAGGACCTTGTGCAGAGATCCGCATCAGACTACCTGGGATACAGCGATGGAGAGGAATAGGTGAGCTGCTCAATTCTTGGGCAGGCTCTCCAGGGTTACACGGCTGCGTCTTACTAACGGTCCACCATTTTATGTTTCAGGCTACCTACCACCTCCCTAGTGTTTTTTCCCTTCAAATGAAAACAATATTATATAAGTGACATCACTTGGTATTCAGGTCACTTTTCTCTTATAGGTTTCCTATGGAAAAGAATATTATTGAAAGAAAACAAGAGTGAAAAGAGTGGATTTATAGCCCTTACTTACCATCTGCTCCAATTTCACACTCCAGAAGTTTAATTCAGCTCAACTCCTGGAAACTCTCCTTTTGGGAAAATACAAATCTGTCCATTACCATACCACAGTCTTGAGATTTTTAAGGCTGTCTGGAATTTGGAGATTATTTACTTGACTACAAGTTGTGGTGTATAATGAAGTGAATTTCTCTAAACTGTAAATATATCAGTCATAAGGAGAAGGTTCTCTGAAGGCTTTTGTCCTAAGAATTTCTTAACTTTTGGTAGTAAAATAAAAGCTTACATAGAGTTAATATCTAATACAGTTGGTTCTATAGAGAGAAAATGGAGAGCAGTTGTTTCTATGCCAAGTACCTCAACATTATTTCTGTCAGTTCTCAATATGGATTTTATGTGTTCACTGCATTTTATGTATCATAGTGTACAAAATACATCCTTCTGTCCTTTAGGTTACTCATGGAAGCCAGAGTTTAGTTCAAGGATTTTTTTAATACAGCTATGCACTATGAGAAATACAATTTAGCTCTCAATGAAATATCATTGCTGATCTCCCTTAACAAGAAAGTGAATTAGTCTTTTGTGTACTAATTTTAGAGAAAAGATTAGAAAAATGAAAAAGTAAATGACTTACCTCTATGACTCCAAATTAAGTAGCTGAGCTAAAAGCTTACTACAATGTCAACAAAAAAGTAGAATTCACCAAAACAATTTCTTTTCATATCCCATTGAAGAAATGTTTGTTACTGAAGTTCTGACAAAACAAATATTTATGTCATTTTGTTTATAAGGCAGTTTCATGATACTGACTCTGAGGATCAAGTATACAGTGAAAGCCGTAACAGACTACCAAAGGATATATAAAAGCTTTTGTGAACATTTTATGTTTGCCTTAGAAGGCTGATCTGTTAAGCCTGTGACAATTTTATTTATTTAAAAGAGTAAACAAAGACTCAATGGTATTAGTCTATGATTGCACGAATTAAGAAACTATTTATGGGTTGCATATAGAAATCTACCAGTGTTAGATAATGTGTGTAATTCTTATTTTTCAATGTAGCTGGGGCCAAGGAAGTGGTTAATATACGTACCTCAAATGCCTTAAATGGATACCTACTAAAAGGTAGACAAAATATAAATAGTACTGTATATTTCAAAAATTTTAAACAAACAAAGAATATTAGGTATACATGTTATAATTTCAAAGGCAACACTAGCACATAAGTCTTATCTAAATACATACTAGGATATTTACTATTTCAGCACATGCACCTAAAAACACATGATCATGCACATGACCTTGCTTTCTGCCACTTGCAAGAAAAGTCAGAATATACAATATAGTACATTGTTTCAACTTAAACCATATTGGCAAATTAATGAGGATGGCATTAAAAACTGTGATCTAAGAAATCAAAAGACAGGAAGATAATTATTCCATAGATTAAAAACACTGAAGACTGATGAGAAGTTAAGATTTAAATTGGTTGTCCTAGTGATCTTGAAAGATACAGAAGAGACAGGATTGGCTGTAAGCACTCAGAATGCTCTATTGGGGAATTGGGACTTTATAATCCAGCAATCCAGGCCAGAGACTCAGACCTCTGATGCTTCGGATCGCAGAGAAACGGTGTAACTGTTGGCAGTTCTCCGCAAGACGGCAGGTGCCGGTGGCGCCCTGGATGCCCATCTGGATGGGAGACGGCGATTTGCTGGTCTAGCAGGTCGGGAAAATGCTTTTCCATGGGAGGATTTCGCTGCCATGGGTTCCTAAAACACAAATGAAGACATTTCTCACTAAACAGGTACCCAAAATGGGCTTAATATATTATGGATGTATTAGCATGTTTATAAGCAAGAAAAGGCATCAAAAACTAAAGAAGCCATTTATCTAATATTTGTGGTCTTGAGTGTTTTAGGCAAGCAACTCACTTTTCAAGTGGAATATGGCATTTGATGCTCTTGTAGATCTCTTCACACTGACAAATCTGAATACAACTGATCTCTTTTGAGAATTAATTATGAGTTCAGGAATCAAAGTTCATGTTAGATAATGTCAGTAATATGGAACTACAGATGTTTCTTAGTGGGATATTAGGATGTCTTAGCGTTATTTAAAAACAAAAAAATAATAATTTATAGAAGAAACTGTTCATTTATATCAAGCTATCAACACTTTTAGAAGTTGTAAGGAAAAGGCACACAAACCACCACATCTTTTTCCCACTAAGAACCACTGCTACTATCTCTTAAAAGTTTTAATATTATTATTAAAATACTTTTAAGTATAACTTCATTCCAACTGTTACTAAAGAATTATTATCTATATTGGGCACGACTGATGAATGCCAACCTCTCCCTTCTCTTCCCTGCCCTTTCTTTCTTCCTGCTTTTCTTTCTTTTTATTGTAGTGGAAGAAAAGCATTCTTACACCTTGTAATTAAAAAAAAATTAAAAAGCTTTCATGACACATTTTATACCTTTGGTTCTTATTGACTTTAACAAAGCCCGTGCTATTTCATCTGAGATCAGACAGTGAGAATAGCCTCTATTTCTATGACAGTAACCTGCATATTCTTTTCTCTCCCAGTAATTTTAGTTTTTTTTTAGATTTATCCCCAGCGAAGGGGGCTGAAGAACTACTCCTAGGGATTGTAACAGAGGAGCCTTCCCAAACCTTCAATCAATGCAAAAATGAGAAACAGCAGTATTTCTTGTTGGCTCATAAGAATTTGGCTTGTTAGTGTATACGTTTCCATTTTCCATGTGAAGCTACAGGCCCTTACAGGTATTTATGGGCTCGACTGAAAAACAGAAATACAAAGGCAGGGTAATGACCTGCACCTTGCAAACAGGCCAAGTTTCTGATAAAATGGATGTAAATGGATATTTTTGTAGGGTTTGAAAGCCACATAAAAATATTTTTCTACAAAAGAGGGAAGCAATCTGGATAGTTTAAAACTCCACTGTATACACACCGCATTAGGGCACACTAGAATTTTCGAAGCATTAGCTAATGATGCAGTATGTCACCCTGGAGCTTTGTATAAATTGTGCATAAAAAGGGACCGCTGAACAGCTCTTCACTGTAAATACCAATCTCCTCAACCTCTTTTTCTCCTCTAACTAGTGAAGATTATATATTTTTTAGGAACAAATTGGAACAAAAAAGGCTAACAGTTTGTTTAAATATCTATTTTTGAGGCCAATTTCCATGTCAATGATTTATGCAAATAAGAAGAGCTTTAAAGATTTTTAAGCCACAATATTTTATTTCCATATGCTGTCTTTTAGCTCCACAAATAAGAGAACTTTATAAGGCATTATCTTAAAAGATGTGTTTTACCAGTACTCATGTTCATGTGACTAATCCCATGAGAAAAAACATGAATTAAATGCTGGGAATGACTGAACCAATCATAGCTAATATCTGCAAAGTGCATGTTATTTTAAAATTATTTCCCAGATACTTTAAAAAATATAAACACTTCAAAATAATTCTATAAATCAACACAGGCACATTTGTAGTATTTTTTAAGAAACTTAAACATACATTTGATCTTCATAAGATTATTAAGCCCATTTATTATATTTATGCTATCCCATATCAGAATTTTTAAAGTTATGTTATCCCAGCCTTAAAAACTGCACTTTGAAAAGTTTGCATTGAGTTATAATACTCAGATTTTTATTTATTCCCAAAAGATGGATCAAGAAGTTAAGCAGATGCCAAAACGTGCCTACATTCTATGTACGTGAATGGGCAATTGACTGAATTCTGAGCCATTGCTAAATATGGAAGCAGCTCTACCGAAATCTGTTAATTGACTTCTCACCTCTGCTAACTTCTTCCAATCTACTCCTTGCTTCACTTGCTGTACCCCACACATAGCTGTTTTTTGCTGAAGCTCTTCTTCTATTTGGAGCACTTCTAAATGCTGACTTGGTGTGACCCCACCACGAACATCAGGATGACATTTGGTCCAATTATCCCGGAAGCATTTAGAATTTTGCAGTGCGGACCCCACTGATGTCTCATAGGTTTTCAGCAGCTTTTCCACAACACCATAGTTTGACCTAGGATCAGCTGATCTGGGTCGACCAGACAAATTACTCGGTTGCCAATCATGCTCGTGGAGCATACTCCGGTAACTGCTATGACTTAGGCGTCCCTGCATTTGTCTGACTAGGCCTGTTGTAGGTTTTCTGGTGGCATTATCAGGCACGTTTTCCCTGGGTACAGGCATGTGGGCACTGGTTTTGAGAATATCAGACCCATTGTCACCATTGTCATTTTCTGCCACGTTACACACATGAGTAACTACAGTATCACAGGGCTTAAGATCATCAGATGATTCTGAGTAGCTTTGATTTTGCCGCATTGCATGACAATTTCGATCGGTTCTAAATACAGCTCTGTTAAATTCATCAGTCTTTGCTGCTAGCTTATCATTCCTAGTGTTCCTTTTAAAGCCACTGTCGTAACTGCTAAGTGGGCCGCTGCACTGTGTCACCGAGCTGCTATCGTCATTGTTTATACAAAGATCAAGATGAGATTTAGCAGGATGATCTGGGATCAACTTTCCATATTTTGGCTTACAGGGAGTAGAGCAGGTTTTCTGAAACCACAATGTAGAGGGACTACTTTTTGCACCTATCCCAGTGTCATATGGCCACATGCTGAGTCCAATATTCTCATCACATGGAGTCATGTTCTCTGTTTTGGATTCTTGTGCCAAAGAAGAAAACATCAGACCATCTTTCAAAGTCTTGCCTTCATTTAGACACAGTGTAGGCATTTCATCATGCCTCAGAAGGAAACAAGGACTGCAGTTCCTTTCACCTTGACCTTCTTGGGCCACCTGTCTGTGGTGGCCTAAACTTTCCTTCAAACTTTCATGGGCGTGTTCAGAATATGAGGTGGGAAAATTTCGAGATGTGCTTCTTGGAGGGGGAACAGGTGGAGTTTCATTACTTTGTGGATCAGTTGTATCAGTTCCACATTTTTTCATAGAACTGCTTTGGAGCATATTGGTACAGCTCAGATTTTTTCTCTTTTCCTGTTTTTCTTTTTCTAAATTGATTGGAAGAATGCACTGGCCATTGTTGATCATGTGGTCTTCATGAGGTATATTAATTACATTTGGTATTTCCTGGAGAAATGAATCTGACTTCATCCTGAACAATTATAAAACACAGTATATTAATCACTTTATTTAGGATACGCTCTTAAAAGAAACCACAGCTCAAGCAAAAGATTTCTGCTATAGCAAAAGGAATCACAACTCTTCAAATATTATTTTTATATAAACCCTCTAATAAAATCCACCTCTCAGTGTTGCATTCAAGGCTGTACATACTCTGATAGAAACTATCCTTCCAACCTTTGTTCTCATTTTTTCTATTAGCTGAAACTTTGCTTGTACTCACACTAGACTGTGTAGTGTCGTGGGTGTCTGCGGCTGGCATTCCCATTTCTATAGGTTTTCTCCTGCCATTTCCTACCTCTGCTCTCCCTCCTTAATTCCCATTCATTGTGCCATGTGAGATCAAATTCCTCCCCCTGAATTTGAAATAGCATTCTAAGTTGTACGACAAATCTGAATAAAAGTACAATGAGACATGAGGAATACCAAATGGAAGGTGTCATTTGGGACTGAAAGAAAGCTAAGAACTTTTTGGCTGAGTAAAGGGCATATAGGCATAGTGAGCTGCAATACAAACCACATGGCTATTCAAGGAACAATGCATTCTTTGGTATAGAGGGATTCCAAAGCAAAGTGGACAGGATGATGGAAAATAAGAGAGAAAGATGAGGTTAAATTGTAATGTCTTTGAATTACACATTAAAGATTTTGAACTTTTTTCTAAAGGCCCAGAGCAACAGGGAAAACTTTATATCAGCTGTGATTTGCATAAGAAAATTGGCAAGTAAGTTTTTCTGAGTTCAATCAAAATAAAAACCTAAATACATCAATAATATAGACTTACAAATTAAAGTTAATCACACTGATAAATAGAAATCATATTTATGCCTCTTCAATTTATAACATACTGTGAGATAGTTTACAGTAAAGTGCAGGTAAATACTCAATAAATGAACACTGCGGGTGAAAGCTATATGGACAGGTAGAGGCTAAAATTATATATAAAACATGATTGGATATGAAAATCTATTTAAGTCAGTGCAAAAATTCTCTCTGAGCTTCCTAAATAAAGAAAATAAGGAAACACATTGCTGCAGCTTTCTAGGAGAAGCATATTGCCACCCTAGGAGATAAATGTTGATCCTAGAACAACCCATCTTTACTTGCAGAGAATTCCAATTTATTTTTTAATTTGGCTAAAACTTTCTTTTACAACTATATAGGTGTTTCTGAATGGAAACAGCACTTTTTATGGCATTGTATATATGTGTGTACATATTTATAGTATATTGTTCTGAAAATTCTATATGCTTCCATTAAATACATAATAAATTTTGAAAAATGAATGATTCTTAGGTATAAAATATTTAGTCAAATATCATTACATAATTAAAACACACATTGCTAAATCTGACACTGTTTAAAGATGTATTTAACTGGTAGCCCTGCTGTACACTCTTCCATTGGCCAAATACTCAAAATGGAAAAGAACTACATTAGAAAACACTTGTTAATTTATTATGGAGGGTACCTTAACTAAACACCAAAAAAGGAAAGTATTCCTAACAGTGAAATTACAAAGAGAATTACAAGATTTGCTTTAAGAATCAGTGGAGCAAGAATTATACAATTAAAGCTTTTAATAACTCACTGTTAATTCTCACTAACAAAGTGTAAGGAGGAGGCAGTTTGGATTCATTAATTGAAAACAAAATTTTTCTTGATTTTCCAGCATAAAATAACCACAGATATACCATACCAGCCTACCTTCTGTGGTTAGACCTCTTTCGTATTTCCTCTTGAAAGCTGCATAATTCTTCACTAACTTTGGCAAGTTCTTCAAGAGCCTTTATGTATAAAAGCATAGCGTGTTAGTACTTTGAAATGTAAATATTTCTTTAGAAACAGTTCTAGGCCAACCACACCTTACTTACCGTGTTGAGGGCAACAGAGCAGCTCTTGCCTTCTTTCCCAGAAGTCCTCAGGTCAGACCAGACCTCACATGCAAATTGGTCATCTGTGGCCAATGGATCCATAAGCCCTACTTTTGATTTTTTTGTTGTCTTTTGTTCCTTACACATTTGATTTCCTTGACTGAGTAAGCTCTGCTCTGTTTTATTTCCTTTTCCAAGACCATCCCTGTGATTCATTCCTGTAAATTCACATTGTTCTGAATTGGGGTAATTTGGAGACGATTCCACCACTCTACCTTGAATGGCCTTCTCACAATCAAAACCAATGATCTTAGCATGTTCATTCATGTTGAATTTCCTCCGAAGCTTTACTTCATGGCAAAGCTGTAAGGAAAACAAAGATAAAACTTTTTTCTCCTAATTCACTCTGCCAACTTTTTTTTTTTTTGCCAATATTTTTGATGCTTAGTACAGTGTTTGGAGTTCTATTTGCCATATCACTTATGATTGATACTCTGGGGTATTAATGCTTACGCATCCAAATAGTGCTTCCTTGGCTAAAATCTGTGTAAAGACTACTTTTAGTAGGTCAAAGCACAGATGGTAATTTCTATCTTTCTGCGTAGAAACCAACTCATTCAAAAATATAAAATAAACCTGTGTCTACATATAGATGTCACAATGATACAGAACAACCCCAATCAATTACTGGCCATGCTAATTGCTTTCAGAAAGAAGCAAGGGTTTAACATTAAAGTCATGTTTTTAAAATATATGATCCCACCTGTATGCCAATATTTAACTGCCTAAATAGTTGAAAAGCTCATACAGTTAAGGCAGTCCTGTCCATTTCTTAAGCAGGCATTTTGCAATCAAAGAATATTTCTTTTGGTAGGTAGGTTGGTGAGGGCTAGGTGTTACTGAGATTTTTCAAATGCCAAGGCTATACACATTCAAAAACAGTTTTTTATCTTGATTAAAACAAATGTGATCCTGTCTTATGTGATATAACAGAACTCTAAGGTGTTGGTCATTTGTTAGTTTATATAAATAAATGGGCCCAAAATTATTCCTTAATGGGAACTTCATTTAACCTGCAGGCACTCGCTTAGCCCTTAAAGAAAGGAAGTGGCTTTTCTTCAGGCTTGAGTTCTGGGAAAGCTGCTCAACTTTCAAAGGAGTCTATCAGATAATGATTAAAGCAAACTACATTTTACAACATCTGTATCTGTACAACAACTATTATTCAAGGAGTATAAGATTTTTTGCTGCTCAATATTTATCCAAATCTCAGATGAGAGAAGCACTACATACAGTTGATGTCGGAAGGACATACAGCACATTTACTTCCATAGATACTTTGACATCTATCACAGAATGAACTCAGGATAGCCATCAAATTGCAGCTGTGAATCAACTGTTACGACTCCTGTAAACTTACTTGTACTGAACTATTGTGGGCATTAAGATTTTGGCTGACCATGAGGGATGATACAAGAAGTGAACCTCAAGAGTACCATGTTAAGCTTAAGGATGCTTTTAGTGACCCCTCTTCCGGAGGAGCTACGGATGAAAACAAAATGCTTTAGTTCCAAAATCAGGAACAAAAGCACTGTTCCTAGGAAACAGGTTTGCTTTTGTCTCCTGAATACTGAGAAATATGCATCTGATAATGTGCATGTTAGTCACTAGAAAGATAGCCCCGCTGCCTGCATTTCCCGTGTGATCCTTCCTCCTGCCTTCACCTCATCTTTCCCCTTTTGTTTCAGCATGCTTTACCTGATAGAGAATATTATACACCGTCTTAAATTGTCTTGGGGACTTAAGTGAGGTATGAATAAACCAAGAACATAATGTTGGAAAGAACATACAACAAATAACAAAATTGATGGAAAGCAATTTATTTCACATAAGAGAATCTGTGTTACCTCATACCCAGCCCTTGTCAAAGGTTATTTGATCATTGGAACAAAGGAAACAAACAGGAAAGATTATTATGGGATTAAGAAAAAAATTCCCAGGCACTGATGGACTCTATGCAGGTTTCTATCTGGACTATTCTGGTTTCAAATGATCCAAGTCTGTACACCTTGGTTTCTCAATCACAAATGCAATGATTGCAGATCAAGGCTGAACCGAGAATCATTACCATGTTACTATGCGGTGCTGGACCCCGTCACTACGTATTATCACTTGAATTAATGAAGTTATATGTGTGCACTTGGGAATCTCTACAGTTTTCTAATGCATGACTTAATGATTTGTGTCTGATTTAACACACAGAGTTTAGTGATATACATTAAACAAATATAGTAATTATATTTGTGGCACATTAAAGTTTTTCCAATTGTAGATGTTTGATTTTAGCTTAAAGGCAATTGTCTTGATTCTCTGTAACATGTGAAGATACTGTCCTATTTTCCTCAGTCTTTTCTACTCCCAGCTTTGTAACCTGTGAGAGGGAATGTATAAATGGTATGCTCTTACAGGGTCCAAAGCTAGGGGTAGAAAGGAAATATGTTTTTAGTATAAGGGGAGCACAATGTTAGTATTCAGGTATTGAAGGATATCTTCTATGGGTGTTCTGGGGAAGCATATTAACCAAACATGCTCCCAGGTATGGAGCTGTATACTGCAGGTAGCAAGACATAAATAGGACCACAGCTACTGTCCAAGATGGAGAAAAAATATTACGGCCCTTTTGTCTCCTTGATGCAAAAAGGGACAGTTATTTCTATGGAGTAGCATCTTTTACTTAAAATATGTTTAATGTATGCTAATTGGTATGGCTTATATTAACCATAGAATCTACAGAGTTGGCAGAATAATTATTTGATGATAACAAATTTAACAACAGCTGATTGTTTTAGCTACATGGCTTTAACAGTTGGCTAGACTAGTCCTGACTCCTTTAGGCATTTTGCTTGCATGCTAGAATTATCTGAGACTGACTGAGATGTTACTAACTGGACTTTTCAAACCTTTGGAAGCCAGAGACCCGACCCATGAGCTCACGTTTCTGTTTGGAGTTCTGGATTCTGATTTAACCTAGGCCTCTCCTTGTTGATTGAATCTGAGTCTGTGGGTGGAGGAGTTAAGAAAGTGAGCAAAACACATCTTCCAAACTATAAAGGGCCAAGCAGATTTTCATTTTAATCTCTAACCATATACTACATGCCTGCTTTCTCAAGCTTGATTTTAGAAAAACAGTTCAAAGCTATGCTTTTTTAATTTTTCCTTTTACCATGCCAACTTGTATTTTATTCACAACCAATTATATGGCTGTTAATAAGGAAAATATTTGCACTATAAACACATAAAGCACCAGCTTTGAGTATTTGAGTAAAGGCCAAGGAATTTGTTGAAATAACCAGTTTGGCAATGTGCAGAAAACCATGTAAGTCAATACCATGGCTGTTACTAGAAGAAAGCAAGATAAGTATAAATAATTTTCAGTTGGAACAAGCTTGAATATACACCAATGTAAATGCCTAAAGGAAATATTCCAGGGCCAACAGGCAGAGAGATGGTTAATGGGGAAAAATGACTGTATCAGCGTCATGGCATGTCATTTTCATAACTCCTTCCTAACAGATGTGCCAATGAATGTGGCACACCCTCCCAGAATAAACAGCATGCCCACTGTCATTTTCTGCTTGACATATGACACTCCTTTTGCTTATACTGAATTACCTAATATGTAATTTCCTTCAGTAGATATTATTCATAAATCATCTCAGGAAAGATCTGTATTTTAATGCCCAATTATAATTTTGCTAATATGTATGTTCCACCACTTGTGTCTTTCTTATGTTATCCTCCTGGCCTCTGTATTTGAAAACTTATGCAAAATACATACCTCACTTTTAATACCAAGGCACTCTAGCCATAAAATAACAAATTGATATACTCAGTTTCCAGTAACAGGTCAAGTTCTTAGTTTTCATGCAAGGCTGTAAAATAAGTGTAGTCCCTTTGGTACCATTAGGTAAAGTTACGCTATTTTTGGCCTGGTAAATGTCATCGAGACATGCATCTCTTAGGTGGAATAAGGAAAACAGAAATAATTTCCAATACAAAACAACTTCAACAGAATTTTCATTCTGAGCTTTAAGTTTCCAATGTATTCAAATAAACTTGTACCTCTTCTATCTTCTTTTGCATGATCTTCCATTGACTTTCCCATTCCTTCCTTTCACTGTCAAACTGGTCCAGTAATTCCATCTTTTCCTTGTGCCAGTTAGTCTCTGTGTTTCCCCACTGCTTCTGAAGGTCCATGGCAACTGCGTGAGTGTTAGTGAAGGGGTGTTTCTGCTCGTCTCTGCCTTCTCTTAACTGCTCCTTGGAAGCTTGGAGGTGTTTTATTTGAAGCAGTCTCACTTGCCTTTAAAAGAAAGTCTAATATAAACATGACAAGAGAGCGTTCCAAATCCGTGCGCTTTCTGGAAAACATTTTATCATTTTGTCAAAGTCATCACCATAAAAAAAGCAGAGGAAAATTGGACTCAGAAGTAAAGAAGAGATGACAACAAATCTGCTTAAGAAGAAGAAACTAACAGAGTCAAAAAATAAGTATCGTTCAAAGGTTTTTTCTTTTTTTCCCCTGACACCAGACAGCAAAATTATAGTGAACAAGATGGTTAAATACACACGTGACATATAAATAGTCCTTAAATAACCACCTAATCTAAAGATAGAATTTTTCACCAATATCTATGAGTGGAAGTACAAAATTCAATGGTGTGGTCACATCTACAAAATTGTGGTAGATTCTGCTGCAACAGAGTGACTCCTCGTGACCTGAGACAACCAGATTATACAGTCCTGTGACCTAAAGTCCTAAAACAGTGCTGGACTACCAACTCAATTTCATATTCAGAGTTGAAGCCCCACCCAAATGTGATGACTGTATGAATAAGACCCCAGAGTTGGTAGTCAACCTGGAACTGGCATATCAGCAAAACAAACAACCTAAATCATAAAAAAATATTTTCATCACTTTGCTGCATCAAGTAAAATATAAAAGCAACAAAACTACTCTGAAAGCCATACACTAAAACTTATCCCTGCTTTCTTTTCCTCCAATTAGACTACACACCAGAACCTATTTAGGATGTTGAATACAGAGAGAACTGAAAAAAAACAATTGCTTCCGTTTGCAGGAATCTCCTTGATAACATCAAGCAGTGGCTGAAATTGATTTCTAGCAATTTAGAGTGTGTGCACTTAATTTTGAAGATGTAATTTAAAATGCCAGATTGATAATGCTAAGTCATCTAAAACTTCTGAGATTTAGTTTATTTACACTCAAATAGGAGATAGTCCAAGGGTTGTCAGAAAGATTAAATGAAATATGGATTACAAAGGAGTCTGAAAAATTGTTTTCTCTTATTTTTTTGCTTTAAAAAAATTTCACTCTGACTTCCACTGGAGATAATTTTTTTACTAATAGACTCAGACTTCTTTTAACAGGTAGAAAAGCATGTTTAAGATGTCTGAATAGCTAAGATAATCATGCCTATGAGAATTGTCTTAGTTTTCTAGGCAATGACCAAAACGTCTTAACTTACCAGGTGGCAGCTTATGCTAATTATGAGCAAAGTTCCCAAGAGTTAAGAGCTGCCTGGGCCCTGGCATTGTGGAATGAAGCCGACATAATCGGGCGGCAAGCCCCATTTTGTAGTCACGGAAGATGGCTGCCTATGTCATATCCCAGTTATAAGATAAACACTGAAGACTAATTTTTTGGTTCTGACCATGAATATCCCAGTGGTAAACTGTTCTGAACATATATTATTTGACTGCCATCAGTAGATTTATCATAGACGAACAAGATAAAAAAAATGCTAGTTCTATGTGCAGGACTCCACCTTCCAAAGCCCTCTAATATTAGTGGGGTATATACTGCCATTCTTCTCTCAATTTGCTATAGATACTTTTATCATTTTAACCTACTTCTTTGGTTTTCAAAATACCATAATGAATTCAGTCTAGAAACAAGAAGCAATTTCACATTTAGCCACTAAAAAAGATGTTCTCATGTCTCCTTTTATCCACTTAGTCATGCTCTTTCCTGATCTTATTTTCCTCCTCTCTGTCATCCTTCCTTCCCTCCACACTTAGGAGCCAGCCACCACAAGTACCTGCCGTAGTAAAGACAAGTTGCCCCCAAATATATAAGTCAACGAGGAACTAACAAAATGAAGACAGGAAGGAATACACGATTTTATTTTTTGTTAGTTTTGGTCAATCTGTCATTGATCTTGATTACCTAGTGATCTTTTAGGTTTGTCTCATAACTTTTCATATAAATGCAGACAGTTATTTTCAGAGACTAGCAGACTAAAGTTATATGCCGTTAACTGTGACCTGAAATCATCTTGCTTACTAGCAGGTATTTAACACTGGAACTTCTTAAGAAGAGTAGAGTAGCTTAAGATATCAAGAGAGAGTTGTAGATTTCACCAAAGAAATTATCGGAAGGGAGCCCACTAATTTCAAGCTGCCAGAAAAAAAGAGTACTATGATATTTCATGCTTTATGCTGCCTTTACACTCTGGAAATGTTCATAAATCATCATAAAGTTTCTCCTACGACTATGTAGCAAATGGTTCTGTTTTTTCTTTCTATTCCTAACTCTTCTTGAACCACTTTCAGACCAGGGTTAAAAGGCTCCGGACCTTTCTCTTTTTCACCTACCTGGAGATGATCATCCAGAAAGGTCTAATCAGGCTTGCTCCTCATAACAGGCTTATTCATGAACCCAGATAATGTTCCAAAGCAGACGGAATCTTGCACTTAATTGCAAAGAGCCAAACTCACTACTTAATATGGAGAAGGGCCAAATCTACAGAGCTTCCAGAGCCAGAGTAGTATCTAGTGCCAGGAAATGTAACAGTTATGGATAAAAAAAAGAAGCTTTTGAAAGAAAATTTCTATACAGCATCTGTGCCAATTTTTGTGGGAGGATTTATTTCGCTTTCCTAGCATCTATGTCTTGTCATAAATGTCAAATGTAATATGGCTGAATATATTGCTTTCTCCTCTAAAAATAAAGTGGGGCCATAGAATTGTTGTGAGGATTATATGAGCCAGAGAGAGAATGCTTAATAAAAGTGCCTACCATCGTTTTGGATCATAGTGGGTGCTCGATGCATTTCTTGGTTTCTTCCTTCTTCCCCACCTCACCTCCTCTTCCCTTCCCTTCACCTATCCCTCTCCCTGTTGTTTTCTTTCTCTGAAATAAAACATGATTTTGATATTTATGCAATTAGAAAACTGACAAATGCCAGTCAGTTGTGTGAGCTATTATATTTTCAATGATTTTCTTTTGCCCTCAGTACGTTTTTCAAACACTTGAAGGACACATGGCAAATTCAATACTTAGAAAGTTTTTTATTGTTAGTAAACATTTGAATAGATAAATCTTCTATAATACTGCTTTTTAAAATAATTCTCCCTAAATTAAAAAAAAATCCAACCAATGGGACAACTCTGTAAGGATATAATGTTCTATAATGAAAAGTTATGAGGTAAAGTGGTTGAGCAGATTCAAAAACTCAATTTCAGTGCTCTCTACTGAGGCAAATATAAAAGTTCCTTTGTTCTTAGTCGTCACACTTTTTCACCCACAGATAGTGGCATCTCTGTGGGGGAGAAGGAAGGATTTTTGCTGTCTGCACCCCTCTCTTTGACTCTCCATTTCATTCCTTCCAGAATTTCACTCAGAATAAAAATTTATTAGAGCACATGTAAAAGGAGAGAGTGAACTGCATTCCTTGGTCATGCATACATTCTTCCCTCAAGGCCTCTAAGTTAGCATTACATAATCCACTTAACCTACTTTCTCATCCCCAAGGCTGGAAGCCTTTCAGAGGTATGAGTAGGTTGCATAAGTATGGTGATGGGGCGGGGGAGAAATAGTTCTGTTAACCTTCTGGCCCTATTAGTAAGCAAAGTTTAAGAGTAACACAGGAGTCTCACAATAAATCATTTTCATTTTCCAAATGAGTCTCAGTTTGGTTTTGGTAAGGCTTCCTTGTCTGAGGGGTGCTCCATTCTTACTGCACCTTGGCCATTTCCATGTCAACCTCCATCCTTCCCACTGAAAAAGTGGACTGTAGCCAAATAAATGAAACAATGCTAGGAGAGCTGACTCCACTGTTACTTCTCTGTTCAGAGTATTTGTTTTTACTCTCCTATTTCCTCTTTCTCAACATACTACTTTTCACATTACTGGAGATATTCATTTGTAGGAAGTTACATATTCCAATAGGAATACCATACACAGTAGGTACTGTTAACCTCACAATTCCTAGAAAAATCATTTGCCCTGGAGATGCTTTGCTTTCTCTTAACTTAGAGAGACTGGGAATTCTCAGGCCTAGAGCCATCAGAGTTATGCACCATTTGCCTCCAGAATTGGCTAGCCCTTTCTCCAGACTATTATGAATCAGTTGCATCATTTCAGCTAATTAACATACCTTATTTCTCCCCTAGATAGGTTCACTGGCAAATGCATCTTTCCAAAGACAACCATGATTTGATTTTGTTCCAGGGCAAAAGGGTTTTTTTTATTATTGCTATTTCTTGTGATTTCACCATGTTCCTTATATTCCAATAGGGTCAAAGAGATACAACCACATGCAGTCCTGAAGAAATCAATTTTGCCTTCTCATTTCATTATCTTCCTCCTTGTTTTCTCCCCAGTTATATACTCAAACTAAAAAGAAACTAATACATAGATGCACAGACCTTCCTTCTCTTTTAAAATAATAGCTTTGAAAGAAACTTTTGGCTTGGCAAAAAAATCAAATATCTAGAATTAGCCAGCTTAACCAGTAGAAGACGTAGCAGTAAGGTTTCAACTCAAATTACAGAAATAGTTATGCAGTGAGCAAATCATTTTGGATGAAACTACATTTATCTACTTTTCATTGCAATTTTAAATGACAGCGATCTCAAGAGTTGGGAATTTTACTTTGAAATGTTAAAAAGTCTTCACCCCAATGAAGACAGCATTCTACTACATATATCTAGTGAAATCTCACAGTAGGCAAAGTGCTGTTCGAAATACTGAGAAGCAGCATTTGAAAAATACAGTCTTGGAGAGTGGACAGCACTGTCAGTCCAGATATGGGAAAGCCACTCACAGCAGCTGAACCCTCTCTGCCCGGGGAGTCAAGCTAAAAACCGTTAAGACACCGCACCCCACTGCTTTTAAGCCCAGGCACAGACACCGAAGCAGACAGATGCTGGAATCACCCTCCACTTAAACAGTAGCCATAGTTTAAAATATGTCAGCAGCAGCCCCTCTATATTTTGCCACAATTAGTCCCTTGCTTTCAAACTGCCAGAAACTTACCTTTTTTGCTCTCGGGAGAAGTCTTACAGATGTCGACCGCTGGTAAACTAACAATGGAAAGATAGCTAGCTGTCTTAAGACAAAAGACTCAGCTCAGGGAATCTTGTTTCTTTGCAAGAAATGGGAATGCAAAGTCCAACCATTCTACAGAGCAGTACTGACAAGTGCCCTTGGAACCTTCACCACTTTTCACAAATCAAAAGGCTGTTCAGCTCAGTGTCAGGGCAGCAGCTGAGCCTCCTGTGACGTCAGTTACTCAGAGGCGGCCCTCATGCCGCCTCTTCCAATCAGAGCTCTGTAATTTTAGAGCAGCTCACACTCCTGGTAAACAACTCCAGGTCCAGGACATTTTTAGCTTTTACAATGGATCCCAGTATTTTCAAACTTGCCAAAAGAGCTGGTGTTAATATCACACAATGGCCATGGCCAATTTTAGATTTCTTTTATTTGGAAAAAAACTACTTTTTTATAGGCAAGAATTACCTCCTTGCATCTTTCTCCCCTTTTCAGCTGGTATCTGAATGCAGTTCTCAGTGTCTTTGGAAGCTGGTGTCTGAGTGGCAGGACCACATGTGTAGCAATTTCATGTATAGATGATCTCAAAAGATTTGTGAAAACACGTGTAACTTCTGTCTTTAAATAAAGTAGAAATGGGGTGTATATAAAGATCAACCTCATAGCATTTTGCGATTCTATGACAGCTTGCTGCCTATATCTACAATGATAGTGATTTCCTTCTAGAGGAAATTAGAGCCCATGGGAAACAATGATACTTATTATGGGGGTGGGAGGGAAACAATGAGATACCCACGTGCTTGTTTTCAGCTGAGGTGTGCTGCAGCCCAAGTATATGAAGAAGCCCCCTAAACCATAAGCAAATCAGTCTGTCCTGGAAACGCTAGGAAACCTCGCCTCCCCTGCAACATTTCCAGGCTGTGTGTGTGAATTTGTACACACATCCATCTCCTCACATTTGGTTTAACTGAGTTAAAGAAAGTGTACAGAGCAATTTTGTGCCTAATAAACGGAAGATAAACTCAAGATAAAAGTTTAAATAATACGACAAAGTCTTGTCCTCAAGTCTGAAGAACTTCCTCTTGGAGGTCATTAAAGGAACACACACCCACTTTCTCATTATTTTTGCCTGCTTCCAGATAAATATTTCATGGGGAGCTTAAAAACTTAATAGTAACCTGCTCATGGTAGGATTTAGTACACACAGGACAATTAAATTAAATCATACACTGTGTTTTGAAAGCCTGGTATCATAATCTCAAAAGCAACAGCAACAATAATACTGCTGGCAATAATAGTGATTCTTCATGGAGAGACGGCTCTGTGCTAAGTACTTCGATTACATCTTTACCTCAGTTCACCCTCAAAGCAACTGTGTATGTAGATATTAACCCGATTCTACTTATAAAACCATGGCCCAGAGAGCTGACGTATCTTGCCAATGTTCACAGAAACACCCCCGGGCCAAGGAGAAGGGCTTGGAACCAGTTTCTCTACCTGGAGACCCTGGGATTTTGTCACAGAGATGTCGGTTTCAGTACTGCCACCACTTATCTGTGTGACCTTTGGGTTCCTGTTTTTTCTGTAAAGAGATAATTCTTTTTCATTAAGTTGTTTAATAAGAATGTGAGAGGATACAAAGAATGTCAGGCACACAAGAAATGTTATGAAAGGAAAATCCTGAGGCAGGGAAGGGATCAGACAAAAGCATCTCCACAGAATTACCTAATAACATTGTTCCCACTACCTTCTCTTCTACTCCAGGCCTCCAAATATCCATGTGTCCTTTGTCCTATCAGAACTTCAGATAATATATGGCTGAGTTATAAGAGAAATGAGGTTGGGCTATACTCTATACTATCACTTAATAGTACTTATTTCAATGCCCTTTTTCATTGGGTGTCCAGGCAGTTATTTACTGCATGTGATTCATTTGCTTCCTGTAATAGGAAAGCTAACCTTAAATTAAATATAGAATCAAAAACTAGGGAAAGACTTTGACAAGAATGTCACTCCAAGTCTACCACTTATTCTAGTATTTATCAACCCTTTCTTTTGAATAAATTCTCATACATATTAGCTAAAATTTTCAGTTTCATACCCAAAAGAAATAAAGTAACACAATCAGATAATAGCATATAAAGGCAATAAATATTCAGCATAGCTGTTTTTTGAGCCTTTCCCCAAAAAACTTGCTTTAAGAAATCTTTCTCTTGAGAAAAGTCCCTACTGTTTTGCACATAAAATGAACTGATTTAAAAGACTGATCCTGGTGTTCTCAGTCCTATAGGGATATTCAGATGTCTTTAAGTGCTTGACATTTTCAAGAAGGCTGAAAACCTAATGGGAAAAATGCAATTTGTTATGTAATTCAGGTTACTTTTAAACCATTTAAATTTAAATATTCAAAATAAAACTGACCCAAATTATTGCTCTATGTACTGGAGAGAATTTGGAAGAACCATTCATATCTGATGACACACTAATCAAAATATAACATATATGTAAAGAAATGTGTGTAATAATATTTAACGTAAAGAAAATGTAGAAACACCAGCTACTGTCAAGAAACAAAAATGAAAATCCTGAGAAGGATATGAAAAGGTTTATATACATAATGCTATTAAGCCTCAAACTAAACCATTTTGGATAGGGTGAAAGAGGAATACTGAGGGCATAAATTTCCAGACTTACAGAATTTTAGAGCCAGAAAGGAACTCTGAGATCATCTAGCCAATCTTCTCATTTTACAGCTGGGGAAAGAGGCCCTGGTGCTAAGTCACTTGCTCAGGGTCACGAAGCCACTTGCTAGCAATCCAGGAATAGAATCCAGGTCTTCTCATTCCTGGTAGAGTGTCTTGAAGTTTAAAATTCCAAGGAGTTCAAGGGAAGGGAGTAGAACCCAGGGATAAGGGTTTGGGGTGTGAAAGACTGGTTTCTGGCTTCATCAAATTTTCAATTCAATTTTCTTCTAAGTCCAAATGAGAGAGATGATAATTTGTCTTCCAAGTATAACAAGAAGTCATATAGCAGAGTATTTATCTTGATGACTATTTATCACTTGTGTCTTTAGATAATATAAATCCTGGGTCAAAATATGAAGACAAAAGGATTTTAACTTAGTGATTAAGAAAAATTGGGATAAATGTACAACTTTGCCTTTAGTGTGCTAGTACACGTCTAATTTATAGTTTTCTGTCTGAAGGATGACTTTGAAGCATCACAAAGCAGTTTATTTATTTGATCTCTTTATGCTATGACAACTCTGGTTGTGTAAGAGACTAGGTAACGTCTGACTTCTGGCTTGTGTATTTTGCAGTCCCTCCATCCTTTACTCTTAAATCATGTTTACTAGTAAAAGAGGTATCTTATTTCTAGTTTCACTGGAAAGATGGAAGAAGTTGGAGAAGAATGAGTTAGAAAAGCTGAACTCATTCTTATGTATATTAAAACTTAGAGGCTATTATAGGTGACTTATATTTTAATTAATCCTTCTTTCTGCAATGTCTGCTCTTTGCAATTTTCAAAGTAATTTAGGATGCATGATCTCAGTTGTTCCGTAGGACTCTCTTGACTCATATCATCTTCCATTCCTAGGGAGATGTCTTAGGTACTCCAATGAAATATTTGTGAGTACCAACTCTGTGCCAGGTGTAGTGTTAGATCCTGAGGATTGGAAGAAGACTAAGACAGTTTTCCTCAATGTTTGTTCAACTCTGAAGATCCCTGAAATGGGACCTCCAGCATGACCACCCACATCCTGAGTAACCCACTACCTTGAATAAATTTACCAATAAGTGTGGAGAGCCTCTCCTGGTGGTCCCCGTAGCACCCATCAAGGGAACCACAGTTCTGTGTTATCCCCTACCCTTGTTGCACCGTGCAATCATTCAGAGAATTATTTCACAAATTACTAAAGCTGGAACTTTCCCCCAAACTTTCTGAATCACACCATCCAGTAGTGAGGCCTGGGGCTTCTTAATTTTTATGAAGTCCCACAGCTATTCTGTTGAATTTGGTCCTGTATTATTTTTTGAGTCCCAGAATAATGGAGTTTGGACTCTGGACTCACAAAAGAAATACAATTTTGATACTTTTAAGAATCTGCTTTGGGTTATAAATTATGAGAGTCACATGCAGAGTATTTATCATCATGGAGTTACATATTTAGATTGCTGTGTTTCAGCTCATGCACTGTTCTCCAGTGCTGGATGTCTCTCCCCTAGAATCATGGGACACTGGCTCTCTCCTGCATTCTGAGGGCTGATGACATGTCAACAGATTTTTTAGTCAAGCGATCTGTCATGGGGCTTATGTACAGGCATTTCCAGATGACAGAACTATTCAAAAGAAACATTTTAAAACTATGTGTTCTTTTTAAGTACTGATCTGTGCTCTGAAAAAACAAAACAAAACATTTTAGAAATGTGGGCTATTTAAGACTAGAGACAGATCTTGCTTATGGTTTTCAAATTTGTTTTTAACATCTCTATACTATTTCCAGATTCTTGACTTGGGAGATGTTAATAATGATAACCACAAAATCTAAATAATGACAGTTTTAAGGCTACTTCTTACACTAGAAAAGGGCCTTGGGAATACCTGTCTACCACAAGAGGGCCACCTTGAATCATTTCTCTCTGTGAGAAAGTTCTAGCAGTAAAGCAGGTTTGAGAGGCCATTTAGAGAGTATAATCCGAAGGACACAGAAATTAATTCTTATTCTCCCTCCTGCCTCCCACCAAGGGAGTTGTCAGTCCACCTATATCTATCAGAAATGTTAGATTTTCACCATTAGGTGATTGCATTATATTTCCCATAACTGTCTAATAAAAATCCCATCCACAGAGGAAGCAATTCCTGGCTAGTCATTTCTTGGCCTGGAAGAGGAGAATAGCCAGTACACAGAAAGGACTGCAAGGAACAAGTCAGTATAGGTACTTTCTACAGATCTCAGTACTTCAAATGGCTACTTAGGAATAAATTACATTCCTCCTAAAGTGGGGTGTGTGACCAGAGACATGAGAACCTCCTGGAGAGCCTTCTCACCTCATGATTTGTGAGGTTCGATGATGGGGAGCCTCACTTGCCATCAACTACCTCCTCTGGTTCCTTCACTGTGGCTTTTTCCACTACATGGAGTCTATACAGTGCCCCACCCAGTAGCGCTAGTGCCTCAGAAGATACACCCTTCAAGGTAAAAGAGTGCAGATTCCTAGGAGTCACCTAAAATCCAGAATAAATTAATTCTGTTGACTTGCCATGTTAAACTTCTCCTCCAAAGTTCTTAATGACTGATCTAGGCTGACACACCTAGACCCACCTAGGCTGACTAGGATGTGCTATTTAAAATGTCTGTTGTCTGTGTCATTTAAAATGACATAAAAATCTGTCAGGGAGTTAATGACACAGGGGGAATGCATGGATTGTACAACTGCACATGTTCATGAAAAGAAGGGAATTGCAAACTAGATATTAACTGAGTTTTCTGACTTTTAAGAAATAAAAAATTCTATAAGGTTTTTCTTTTTTTTTTTCTAAAGCTCTTAAATTCTCTTCCCTTACTAAATCATTTGAGGCAGTAGGCAAACTCTGTCCCTTGTGTGCTTTTAATTTTCAAGTGCATAGGTTAAAGACAGGTACTTTAGATGTGAACTTGAGGAGCTGACTTTCTGACTTTAAAGGCACATTATGTTGCACAACCTCAGTAAGGAACAAATGTTGTTTGCCTTTGATAAACACTTAACGCCTCTTGCTACTGTAGATTATACAAGCAGCTCAACTCAAATCACTCAGAAGAGACTACAGAAAAATGAACACGTGGAACACACTTCTTCAGAAGAGTAATTTCCAGAGCTCCATCTCTGAATATGCAGTAGAGTAAAGCTCCTCAAATAGTCACGCGATTCCTAAAACTTCAGGGTCATTAGCCATTTTGTGAAATGAGTCATTGTTCTAAAGTTTCCTGAAAGACTCTAGTTTTTAAATCAGTGCAATCCTCCCATTTACTGCTTATTTCATATTGGGAAAGGCAAAGACTTTAAATTATTTATTTAATATGTCTAAACGTGTACTGGCAAGTTAGAAGAAAAACAATAAAAACAAAAGCAAAATATTATGAACTGAGCTTAAAATAACCTGAACAGGAATTCTGATTTAGACAGCTTTCAAAGAAACACTCTAACACACTCAACAAAGTCAATGATAAGTAAATAAAGTTACATGAATATTTTTGGAAACACTGAGTAATTGTTAAAAACCACTGATTATATATTTTTATAGCATAACAAATTTTATGCATTTATAAAATCTTGCATTTTATTTTCAGATGCCGAGTTTTGATGGTACTTAATTTTGAAAAATAGTCATAGGAAAACTCATACAACTATGAACTAAAAAACCTTTTATGTTTGCAACAGTGAAACTGAATAATCAGGAAATGTCAATACATTTAGGTTTATTAAACACAGCATCTGAGATATAAAATGAGGCTCTTAAGAACACAGCTTGGCTTAACACTGGGCATGGAAAAGTGGATATTTCTGAAGTTTCTCCTAATTTCTAGGTAGTGAGTGTTACACTTGTTGCTCCTGTTCTCTGATTAAGTGAAATTATAACTACTCTGCTTGATAGTTGTCCTAGGAAGTATTAAAAAATGACCTACAACCTCACTAGGATAGCCACAAAGTTACTTTCAAATTGTGAGTGAGTAGCTTAGAGCAAGTGAGTCTCTAAGCAGACAAGGAATGGACTAAAATGTGTTATTATGTCATGAAGGAAAGGACCTTTAGAGATTCTATGATTTGGCACACACTTTCAGAATAGCCAACACTTAAAACAGGTACCACCATTCCCTGCTCTTCAATATAAAAGTATAGTTTGGAAGCATTTAGTATGTTACCATATTTATTACTGTACCTAACAAAGGTTTTCCTGCCACATCCAGGCCATAAAACTTTCCTACTCTGTATGAATTTCTCTCTGAAATTCCACAAGTAGGCTCTTGAGAACACCAGAACCTACTCATGAAATGTTAGTTTCATCAGTGTGATAATCACTTCAGTGTAGGTAGGTGATATAATCACTTCACCTACCAAAAGCTAGATCATTATAAATATAGAACCCAAACTGTCTTCATTAGACCTGAGTGGTTTATATCTAGGATTTAGGCAGTAGTGTCTTTACAAACACTGTTTTTAACTGTACCAAATCCCAGTAGTTTAATAAACAAGTCAACTTTTCTCACTTTCTGATATTATCCTCCACCATTTTCTCTTCAATCCTTATATTCAGTTAGGACTTCTGACCCAAAGCATGACTCTACCAGATGAAAGTGAGCTGAAGTTCTTTCTATAAGAATACAGCTGCAAGCACTGTGTGAACATTTGGAGTTAAGGCTTAGCTACCAAAAAGATATTCCAAATTTCATTGGCAGCTGATAAAGTAACTGTATCCTACTCTACTACAAAAATTGAAGTGAAGGTTGGGGAAATGCAGACCAGTACACATTCCAGGCTAAGCAATGAATTTTCCTTTGTTTTATGAGTTTGAGTCAGTTTTGCTTAAAAATAGCCAACTGAACTTTTTCTTATATTAAGGCCAAATTATCAAAGGCATTCGTTCTTACGTCCTAGAATATGAGTGCAAGGGAATTTTGTACAGTAAGATTTGCTTATTTGACTTCATTTTCCGAGTGATGTTTAAATAGCACAGCTTCAAAGGTACAAACAAATAGGAGAAGATTCCTTGTGTCAATAATTGGGGAACTTTGTTCTCCTGGTGAACAAAGCAGCCTGGGTGTTACTCGTTAAGATTAGCTTTATATAGATAATGTAAGTAACAAGATCAAAAGGCAGGGAAAGGAGATCCTGGAGACTCTTTCTGAGGTCTTGGGCACTATCTTTGTTAAATTTCCTTGCCCTGTCTATGTCCTGTGGTTTAAGAGAGAGACGCACCCTAGATCCTGGGTGCCAAAGAACATCCCAGAGTTCCAGGGAGAAGAAGGCACTTTGTCCCTTGCTTTCTGGAGTTTGCTGAGAGCACCTCCCAGTTGCTGGCCCCTAGTAGTATCCTGAGATAGAGACTAACTTCAATTTCCTGATGCTAGACGAGTCTCTTATTGTACACCACAGTGTGGTAGAGGTGTGTGCGTGTGTGCATGCATGCACAAACTGGAAAGTTGGCTACGCAGTGGCAAGGCAGAGTTGGAAAGAGCTTCCCTGGAATTTGACTCTACAATGAAGTTGCCTCACTAACTTTAGAGGAGTTGTCAGGGAGACCCCCAAGTTCCCAGAATCTGTTTCCCCCTTCCTAATATCTTACTGCAGTTCTGTATCTGGAGGGCTTGGATGGAATTGAAAGGTTCTCATGAAATTCTTCAATAAAACCAATGCCTTCAGAGTTCATAGGTATGATTAATACCCCTGTTGCCAGGGTATTATTGACTTTAATTCCTAACAAGAGATCTGAGGATGAGGCTGGTGTTTTGGTTAGCCCAGACCTCCCATAGTTATTCCTTTTTTATTCAGGTCACAAGATATCACTGAGGTATATGCAGCATCCCTGCACTTATTTATGGTATCATTCCACCCAAGAATTCCTAGGGATTTTATTGTGCTTTCTTAGGGAAATCTAACATGCTAGCAGGTGTTCAATAAACAATGAATTGCCACACAAGCCCTTTTTTTGGCACTTTGGTAACAGTATGTTAGTTAGCTGTTTACATGTCTATCCTGGTTTATCAACCAATCGATAGCTCCAGAAGAGTAGGAACCTCACCTCACTTTTCTCTGTTCCTAATGTAGCCAATACTTTGAAATGTTTGTCAAATAGACAAAGGATCCAAGAGAAAAAGGATCTTTTCCCTCTATTCTCACATCTCATGTACGTCTTCTTATTTTGGTTTGGAGGGTAAAGTCAGTTGGCATCTATCATTGCTGGTGGATTGTGGGACACCATATCCTCTCTCTGTATCAACACAGGGGAGATTTGTGGCAGAGATAACTGGATGGTGACAAAGTGGTGGATTGCAGGGTGTGTGGGGGATGATCTTGAAGCTTTAATTCAGTGTGCACATGTGCCTTCTGTATCTCCAGGTGTGTGCGTGATCCTGCACACACATAACGCCTATCTTGGTTTTCCTTTCTATCATGTATTCCTATCTGTCTTCTCTTATTTTGTTGGCTTCAAGAACCTGTATTAATGCAAGAGTTGTCTAACACTATCGCCACTGTGGAAATAGAACTCTTTTGTCCTTGAATGTCTCTGGCAAGGGCCACATGACAAAGGTGGAGATGCTCTTGAGAGGATGGGGGCACCCACTGAATAGCTGGGACTTCAAGGCCAACTCAAATACAGACAGTGGATGATTCTGCAGCTAGTGATTCTGGTGATCCTGATTGCTAGTATCACATAGTTTGTTGTAACCTTGGTATAGGCTGCATCTACCAATTTAGGTAATTCAAACACCTAAAGGAGTGGTTCTTGGGGACCACTATATTAAAATAATATAAATGCCTGGGTCCATACATTCAGTTTCTACTAATGTGAAGTAGGACTTCAATTCTAAAAACACCCCAGGAATTCTGATGTGCAGCTAAGTTTGAAGACCACTGATCTAAATATTTAGTTCTTGATTTTTCTCATGATAAAGAAAGTTAAAATCCAATGCCAAGTTAAAGGCACACAAGACAGTGAAAATCCGATACTTCTGAAATGAACATGTGCACCGCATACGATGCTTCCCCACAAAGACAATAGAAGAAAATTTTGTCAGGACAATTATTTGAAATTCTGACCCTTTCCTCTAAATGCCCACTGAGTTTCTCGGTCATTGTGACAACCCACAACACCTCCATACACTACCAAATGCTCCATAAGAAGCTAAGAATCACTGCTTAGCTGGACGTATTTGGCTCCAAAGACAGCAAACATCTCAGAAAAATTTCAACCCTCAAACCTATACTTCCAGTTCCCTTGCCAAAATGGTTCCCAGGGATGACAGTCTGGAGATTCATCAAAGCTCTAACAGACAGACTTTGATTTTTAAAGTGGTTGCTTTCCCTGAGAAGAAATGTTTTAAAAAGGACACACCTGAATAATTATTAAATATAGGACTTAACGCTACTTCATTCCTTTTGTCATGAAGTTCTACCTAGCCTTTCGAATATCTGAGACAAAAAAACAGATTTATGTAGTGACAGATTCCAACAACTGTTGCTTAATCAACCTAGTTGATTAACCACTCCTTAGCCCGTCTCTCCCCCCTCCAAAACAAAATGAAATAAAAAACAAAAAGAAATTTTAAAAGCATGAAGATTAATGTCTGTTCTTTTAAACGTTATTTTCAGCTACTGTGAAGTTTTTTTAAAAATTAATACTCAAAGGGAAATGGATGTAGTGGGCGGATGAGGATTTAAAAGACAGTTACCAGTATCAACTTTCAGTTGAGCAAAGATTTTCTACGTATTATTCCTTATGCTGAGATACAAGATGCTTTTCCAGAGACTTCCATATCCCCCAACCCACCTGTATTTCCACGTATATGACTTCAACAAGTGCTAGTATTTCTGAATGTTGATGGCAGTGATGTATTTCAGCTTCTCACTTGGTAAACCACCAAATGAGATGGACAAGGCCTTCTGCA
This sequence comes from Smutsia gigantea, assembly GCA_032199065.1. Taxonomy (NCBI): domain Eukaryota; kingdom Metazoa; phylum Chordata; class Mammalia; order Pholidota; family Manidae; genus Smutsia; species Smutsia gigantea. The sequence goes on from JAVSCE010018022.1 coordinate 399,761, forward strand.
TACATGGAACCTATCCAGGTCACTTCAGGTATGGGGAGATAAGGGGCTACTCAGGGTCACCTAAGTAAGTTTGTCTAGAGAGCAACTCCCTCTGGCACTAGGCTACTGGTCTTGGACTGTCATTTAATGCAATTCTAGAGAATGAGTATTTTTTTACCCACTCAAAATATTGCATATACTTTTTTTCTATTATGGTGGTAATCTATTAGCAAGGACAGGACTCAGGCAATAGGCTTGATTAGCAATGGATGTCCAAATATAACAGATCAATGTAGAAACGGCTGCTTTGGTTGAAAGCTGATCAAACGTAATAGGATGGGATAATTATTTTCTCAACAGACTAATCCACTCTCATGCTTCCAAACACATCTTTTTAGACAGAGCACCATCAGCATTGACACAAATGTTATTTAGTTTCCCTGGTGGTTACATTTCATTTGTTCACCATAATTTTCATTGATATTTATGAGATAAAAAAAGTATCTGTTAGTCTGAAGCAACCTATCAAAGTTACTTTATAAATCTCTATAGTTTTAAAAATGTAACCAAAATTTGTGAATGCCCAGCTTTTAAATTATCATCACAGTTAACTACTGAGAAACAAATCGAGATTTAGTCATTTTTTACAGTCATTCAACAATTATCAGGAAGAGTGGAAGTCAAGATGAAAAAGAAAAGAAGCAAAAATTAACATAATTTATATTAAAAAAAGGTCAAACTTCCTTACCTGAAATATTCTGGTGTTTGGGCTTCTTGTTGAATTTGGTGGTGGTAAGATGTGTCTTTTTAAAGAAATAAGCAGTCTTCAGTGTTTTTATAACATTGGTTACTACAGAAATTATACTTCTTTTACTTCTTGTCTTGAAGGGTGAACAAAATAAACAAACTGAAAATACTACAATGAATGGTAAATGATGAAAGATTTACAGTACAAAAAACAGTGTAAAAAGGAAGACAAGTTTAAATATTGTTGTGTAAGAAAGTGATGAAAATAATACAAGAATGAGAATAAGTAAAATGATAGGCTGGAACATCTGGGAAGGTAAATGCAAAGACAAAGGGAAGAGCTAATTAATAATAATTTTAAAAACTTTTTATATCAACTACTCTAAGCATTCGTTCAGTTAAGATCAAGAACCCTCGCTTAAGCCTTTATTTACAAAATCTGAAACCTGTTATACACAGTACTTTCTCTCATTCTGATTTCTATTTCTTTCCCTGAGTCTACCATTAAAAAAAACCCAAATGCTCAAAATATTTTAAAGAACTCCAACAAGAAAACTAAAAACCAGTGATTTGATATAGTAAGTAGAAAAAAAAGCATTAACATTTCAAACCCCAGCAAGTTTTATCATAAGACATTTTTTTCATAGCAAAGCAGAGCAACATGCGAGATAAATAAGCAATAGGGTTGCAATTTTTCTAGTTATGACTAACAGGCAGTTAATTTAATGTCATGCTTCTGTGTATAAACTGATTTTTCAATTTAAAACTTTTTGCGTGTCTTAAAAGCCATGCATGCTGTTTCTCTAGGTTTTCCAATGGATACAGGACAGTAGGCTTACCAGAGGGGGGTAGCACTGCCTGTTTTGTTTTATAAATTTTCTCTTATGTGGTAAACTCTGATAAATGCATTGGTCTTTGGCCACCATACCTGGCTAGAGCAGCTCAGTCCAATTCATCAGTTGTACCTCTACAAATTAGGATGAAGGAAAAATGCTGGTGTTCCCTGTTCGGGAATAGTTATTACTATTTCTCTGAATTAGTGTTGCCTTAAAGCAAAAGTATACATCCTGAGATTCTCTACTACGGAGCTGACACTGATTTTTTTCTAGAAAAAAGGATCATGTTACCTCAATTTGTGGTAAAGGAGGGACTTCCATTTGTTCCTTTTGGTAGGGCTCTAGACACACTATCATCTCTCTTTGCTGCTGATTTCTAAATTTACCAGTAGTCATGCATTAATTCTGGTTATTTAATAATTAAAAAAAATTTTTTTTAAACTCAATTTGAATCTTGGCTTAAAATCTGCAAATCAACAATTGAAGATTCCTGTTCAGAATCTTCTTTCAGTTCGATCTGTTAGAATCAGTGGCGTAATACTGAAAATGTTGTTGACCTTCAATAATAATAATAATAATAATTAATAATAATAATATATCTTAAAATCCCTTACACAGAAACCGGGGGCAGGGGGTGCTAAATTTCCCCTTTAAACAGAACAGAGGGGAGACAGTTACCACGTGACTGGGTCAGGCAAACCTAAGGCCTCAAGGACAGTGTGAAAGAACAGGTGTGCCGCCAGCTTCCAATCGCAGGGAGGCTCTGGGCCGGCATTTCCCTAAAGCGGGTCATGGAGGTCGGTGCGCGGAGATGCCCCGCAGGGGGCCGCGGCTCCGCGGGCCAGCCTCACCATCGCTCGCAATAGGCAGAACTGTACCTGACTCACGGATATGGGCTCCTCGGCACCGCGGTCGTCCGCGGATTTGGGCACCTCAAGGCGGTCGATGAAGGTCTGCAGCTCCTTGCGGAAGGCCTTCATCTGTGCGTTGATGCGGTAGAGCAGCTCGTGCTCGCGGATGCGGCTGCCGTCGTCCTCCTCGTCCATCAGTCCGAACAGGTCCCCGTTGGCCACGTAGATGCGCGCCTCGGTGATGATGGTGCTGGTGTCAGCGATGAGCCGGTCGATGGTCTTGCCCAGGCGCTCGGCCTCCGAGCGGATGTCCTTCATCTGCTGCCGGTCGGAGAAGCTCTTGGGCCAGGGCCCGGGCGCCGGGTAGAAGGAGCGGGTGGGCGTGAGGCAGCGGATGTTGCGCACCTCCTCCGAGTCGCTCTCGCCGCCGATGGGCCCTTCGCGCTTGCGGTGCGGCGGCCGAGAGTCATCGTCGCTCTCCTTCTTGCCAGCATCGCTCTCGGCATCACTGTCGCGGGGGCTGCCGCGGATGCCCAGGTGCGAAGCCAGGTCGTAGCGCTGCATGTTGGACATCAGCACGCGGTTCTCATACTGCAGCTGCATGACCTTGCCGCTGAGCTCGTTGATCTGCAGGCGCGCGGCCTTCAGCTCCTCCTGCAGGGCCTCGCTTTTGGCGCTGTCGTGGTGCCGCGCGCTCTCGTGGCCGCCTGACTTGTACTTGTACTTGCTGAGCTCCGCCGTGATGCGCTTGTTCTGCTCCTCCAGGTCGGCCACGTTCCTCCGCAGCAGCTCCGTCTCGTCTTCCACCAGCTGCAGGTGCTGCCGCAGCTCCGACAGGGATTCGCTCTGCTCCCTCATGAGGGGGTTGGCCGAGCCGTTGAAGTCGTCGCCCCGCAGGTCGTCCAGTTCCGCCTTCAGGCCTCTGTTCTCCACCTCCAGTTCAACGATTTTCCTGCCCAGGATGTTGGCTTCCTCCTCCACCAGCCTCAGCCTTAGCTTGAGCTCAGCCTCCCTGGTGCTGGGAGGCCCCCCGGCTTCTCCTTTGGGTAAAGGACTGTCCAGATCCCCATAAAAGGATCTGTACTTCTGGAGCTCATGTTCGAATCTATCCTTTTCTTTGTCAATCTTGGCCATTTTCTTTCTCATCAAAGCAGCTTCTTCCTTCACAAACTGCAGCTGGCATTTCAGATCTTCATTGTCCTCCTCATTTGGGAAAAAGAGAGGAAAAAGATAGGAGATCATTTTTATGTAAATCAAGAAAAACAAAAAAGGGCACCTGCAAAAATAATTCCATTTCTTTTTAAGATTTAATGACACACAAAGAGAGAGGGAGTAGTAGATGCTGTGTATTTTCTCCAAATCATCTAAATTATTTGGCAAATAAAAGATTAGGGTAGTAGTAAACTCTCGAACAAACAAAAGAATATAAAAAGAGAAAAACTGTGCTCATTCAGAAATTATTATATGTTGTAAGTGCACACAATTGTTTTGCTGTCATATCAACAATGCTCATTTTGATTGTTTTATCTTTTACATAGTTTGAATTCCCGACGATAATAAATAGGAAACGTATTCCCTGGAAGAACACGTGGTTAATATGAACTTACTGCCATTTATTAAGCACTGACTCGCAGTCAGATTCTGTGAATGTCTTTACACATATGACCTAACTTAATGTCCAAAAAAAAACTTGTGAGTAGGTATTAAAATACCTAGTTTAAAGAATAACTTGTTCAAAGTTACGCAGCTAGTAAGTGGCAAAGCACAAAGGTGAAACTGGAAATCAATTCTGCTTAACACTAAGGTTTAGGCCCATGATCACTCTGCCATACAGAAAGTAATCTGTCCATCTTTATTCAAGGTAGAATTGTTTTTAAAGTCCTTTAAAGTAGGTTCAGTTTAACACTGGAATGACTTATCCAAGGAGAAACTGGTAGGTGTTTCATCTAGGGCACTTTCAGAATAGGATGTACTCCCATTACTCTGAAATGGCTAGAGCAGGTAAAAGGATGATGGAATAAACCCAGTAGAGGTGCTTCTCATACATTCTGAGGACAACCTTCAAACTCGAGTCACTAACTAAACTGAAAAGTATAAACAACAAAGAAAAATGGAAATCAACTCTTCTCTGAGAGCTAACATAAGAACATATTATTATGTCAAGGACCGTTTCCCCAAATTCTCTTTGAAGTGTGTACTTTGGACTGATAATGTAAGTTCTGTAGATTATGGTTTCCTCATGTTGTCAATGGGAATAAAAATGCTTTCCTTTCCCAGCAGAATCATCTGTATTTGAGATGAATACTAGTAAACAGCAGCAACCACTTAGAGGTGAAGGTGAGGAGAGAGCTGAGCTTCCAGCAGTGGGGCCCGTGCAGTGTGGCCCCGAGGCTTTGAGAGGGAGAGCAGGATACAGGGCTCCTATCCTCCCAGCTACTAATGAGAACTAGTAGGAAGGGTGTGAGAGCTGCTGAGTGTGCAAAGCCTGGATATCACACATTCCTAATATCATTCTACCCTCACGTCAGTTCTGTGGAGAAGGTGACACTGGGTCTGTTTTACAAAGAAGGCAATGGGGTAAAATAAAATAAATCAGATGTACTGGCTTGTATGCGTTTCTCTAGAAGGGGTTTACAAGAAAGGAAAGAAGCAGAGAGAGAAGTGATGCGAGAACTCAGGAAAAGAGTGCGGGAGAAGGGTAAGATGGTGTGTCACAGAAAGGTGGAATGTGAGAATTCATTTCACAAGGCAAGAGAGAAGCTGCCCCACAAGAGGCCATGGGTGGGGCCCTCAAGCTAAGTCAGAGAGGATGAAACAAGAACATACTATGATTTATAATATCACATCAGTAGAAGAATCAAAGATAACCCTGGCATTTTGAGCTTAGGTGTCTTGACAGTGTATGCTGCCAATAACAGGAACAGAGAATGAACAAAGAAGAGCAGATTTTGTATGAGTAATATGGGTTGAGGTAAAATTAACAGGCTATCTTTGGGGTGGGTCAGTGGTGGGATATCTAGTAGAAACATCTGTCAATAGGCATGTGGAATCTCAGGCCCAAAATTACAAAGATGACACCTCTGGATCTATAGAGAGCTCAGGTCTAGAGAGCAGGACATGAGAATGAGATGCATTGAAGTGGTGATAGAAGTTTCTGCAGTGGACTTGGAGAAGAAAAGAAAGGGAGACAAGACAGTAATTGGTTAAAGGTTTGGGAGTAGGAGACAGAGGAGTCAAAGGTCATGTAAGCCAAGAATTAGAAAGAACATGTGAATAGTAAGGTGGCCAAAACTAGGCACATCAAATATGCTTTTACATAGGCTAGGTTTTGTTGGGAAGTTAGAATAGATGAGACTAGGAAGCTAGGTAGGACTACACGTATGGTGGAAGTCCTGGATTGCAAGGCAAGGCCTTTATTTGCTAGTTAAAAAAAAAAGTTGACATAATGCTGCAGTTTGACTAACCTAAACAGTAGTGGATGTGATATGAGTCAAGACTGGAGCAGAACAGCACTTCACTGGGCTATGTTAGGCAAAAATAAAAGAGAAACGTATCTCTTTTGAGTACATGAATAAAAACAAAAATTTTTTAAAGACTCATACATATACTGCATGTAACCAAGTCATTATGAGGGAAGGAGAATGATGGGCATGATTATCTTATTTAAGAAGATATCTTTTCAAGATACGAAATCTGATAGTTTCTGCAATGCTAAGAGTTTAAGAACCCTGTACGTCAATGTGCCTTGCATCTTCATCTTTAACTTAACTACTGTAGACTGCATTAGGAACTGGGCATGGAAATACCAGATATAAATGTTGAAAACATTGAATCAGAGATTGTATGGAAAGTGCCTAGTCGACAGTAACTGAACTGTAATGCTTGCTATTATCCACAGTGAATGCTAAGCAAAAAACATTATCATGCTTTGAGACGTGAAGCAAGGTGTGTCTTATATTTTTGAATGTTAAAGAATCATTCTTTTTTAAAAATTTATTTCGGTATCATTAATCTACAATTACATGTGCAATATTAGGGTTATTAAACTACCCCCTTCATCAGGTCCCTCCCACCAACCCCATGACAGTCACTGTCCATCAGCATAGTGAGATGCCATAGAATCACTACTTGTCTTCTCTGAGTTGTACAGCCCTCCCCACGCTCCCCCAACATTACATCTGCTAATCGTAATGCCCCTTTTTCCCCCTTGTACCTCCCTTCCCACCCATCCTCCTCAGTTCCTTTCCCTTTGGTAACTATTAGTCCATTCTTGGGTTCTGTGAGTCTGCTGCTGTTTTGTTCCTTCAGTTTTTTTCTTTGTTCTTATACTCCACATATGAGTGAAATCATTTGATACTTGTCTTTTTCGGCTTGGCTTATTTCACTAAGCATAATACCCTCTAGCTTCACCCATGTTGTTGCAAATGGTAGGATTTGTTTTCTTCTTATGGCTGCATAATATTTCATTGTGTATATGTACCACATCTTCTTTATCCATTCATCTACCGATGGACATTAAGGCTGCTTCCATTTCTTGGCTATTGTAAATAGTGCTGCAATAAATATAGGGGTGCATATGTCTTTTTCAAACTGGGTGCTGCATTCTTAGGGTAAATTCCTAGGGGTGGAATTCCTGGGTCAAATGGTATTTCTATTTTGAGTTTTTTGAGGAACCTCCATACTGCTTTCCACAATGGTTGAACTAATTTGCATTCCCACCAGCAGTGTAGGAGGGTTCCCTTTCCTCCACATACTCACCAACATTTGTTTTTGTCTGTGTTTTGGATATTGGCCATCCTTACTGGTGTTAGCTGATATCTCACTGTGGTTTTAATTTGCATTTCTCTGATGATTAGCGATGTGGAGCATCTTTTCATGTGCCTGTTAGCCATCTGAATTTCTTCTTTGAAGAAGTGTCTATTCATGTCCTTTGCCCATTTCTTAACTGGATTATTTGCTTTCTGTTTGTTCAGGTGCATGAGTTCTTTATATATTTTGGATGTCACCCCCTTATCGGATATGGCATTTATGAATATATTCTCCCATACTGTAGGATGTCTTTTTATTCTACTGATGGTGTCCTTTGCTGTAATGAAGGTTTTCAGCTTGATATAGTCCCACTTGTTCATTTTTGCTTTTGTTTCCCGTGCCCGGGGAGATATATTCATGAAGAAGTCGCTCATGTTTATGTCCAACAGATTTTTGCCTATGTTTTTTTCTAAGAGTTTTGGGGTGGAGTCTTTAGGGTTTTTTATGTACAATATCACATCATCTGCAAATAGTGACACTTTGACTTCTTTACCAATCTGAATGCCTTGTATTTCTTTGTTTTGTCTGATTGCCGTGGCTAGGACTTCCAGTACTATGTTGAATAACAGTGGAGAGAATGGGCATCCCTGCTTGTTCCCCATCTTAGATGAAAAGCTTTCAGCTTCTCGCTGTTAAGTATGATGTTAGCTGTGGGTTTGTCATATATGGCCTTTATGATGTTGAGGTACTTGCCGTCTATACCCATTTTGTTGAGAGTTTTAATCAGGAATGGATGCTGAATTTTGACAAATGCTTTTTCAGCATCTATGGAGATGATCATGTGGTTTTTGTTCTTCTTTTTGCTGATGTGGTGGATGATGTTGATGGATTTTCGAATGTTGTACCATCCTTGCATCCCTGGGATGAATCCCACTTGATCATGGTGTATGATCCTCTTGATGTATTTTTGAATTCGGTTTGCTAATATTTTGTTGAGTATTTTTGCATCTACATTCATCAGGGATATTGGTCTGTAATTTTCTTTTTTGGTGAGGTCTTTGCCAGGTTTTGGTATTAGAGTGATGGTGGCTTCATAGAATGAGTTTGGAAGTATTCCCTCCTCTTCTATTTTTTGGAAAACTTTAAGGAGAATGGGTTTTATTTCTTCTCTGTATGTCTAGCAGAATTCAGAGGTGAATCCATCTGGCCCGGGGGTTTTGTTCTTGGGTAGTTTTTGGATTACCGATTCAATTTCGTTGCTGGTGATTGGTCTGCTTAGTTTTTCTGTTTCTTGCTTGGTCAGTCTTGGAAGGTTGTATTTTTCTAAGAAGTTGTCCATTTTTTCTAGGTTTTCCAGCTTGTTAGCATATAGATTCTCATAGTATTCCCTTACAATTCTTTGTATTTCTGTGGGGTCCGTCGTGATTTTTCCTTTCTCATTTTGTTTATGTGCGTAGATTCTCTTTTTCTCTTAATAAGTCTGTCTAGGGTTTATCTATTTTGTTTATTTTTTCAAAGAACCAGCTCTTAGTTTCATTGATAGTTTCTATTGTTTTATTCTTCTCAATTTTATTTATTTCTTCTCTGATCTTTACTATGTCCCTCCTTCTGCTGACTTTGGGCCTCATTTGTTCTTTTTCCAATTTCAGTAATTGTGTCTTAGACTATTCATTTGGGATTGTTTTTTCCTTCTTTGAATAGGCCTGGATTGCAATATACTTTCCTCTTAGAACTGCCTTTGCTACATTCCACAGGAGTTGTGGCTTTGTGTTGTTGTTGTCATTAGTCTCCATAAATTCTTTGATCTCTGTTTTAATTTGGTCATTGACCCACTGATTAATTAGGAGAATGTTGTTAAGTCTCCATGTATTTGTGAGCCTTTTTGTTTTCTTTCTAAAATTTATTTCTAGTTTTATACCTTTATGATGTGAGAAGTTAGTTGGTAGAATTTCAATATTTTTGAATTTACTGAGGTTCTTTTTGTGGCCTAGTATGTGGTCTATTCTGGAAAATGTTCCATGTGCACTTGAGAAGAACGTGTATCCTGTTGCTTTTGGGTGCAGAGTTCTGTAGATGTCTGTTAGGTCCATGTGTTCTAGTGTGTTGTTCAGTGCCTCTGTGTCTTTACTTATTTTCTGTCTGGTTGATCTGTCCTTTGGAGTGAGTGGTGTGTTGAAGTCTCCTAAAATGAATGCATTGCTTTCTATTTCCTCCTTTAATTCTGTTAGTATTTGTTTCACATATGCTGGTGCTCCTGCTTGCTTTTTTATCCATTCTATTACTCTGTGTCTTTTGATTGGTGCAATCAGTCTATTTACATTTAGGGTGATTATTGATAGATATGTACTTACTGCCATTGCTGTCTTTAGATTTGTGGTTACCAAAGGTTCAAAGGTGGCTTCTTTACTATCTAACTGTCTAACTTAACTTTCTTGTTAAGTTATTGTAAACACAGTCTGATGATTCCTTATTTCTCTCCATTCTTATTCTTCCTCCTCCATTCTGTATATAATAGATGTTTTATTCTTTGCCTTTAGTTAGTCTTTGCATGGTCTGCTTTCTTTGCTATGATTTTATTTTCTCTGGTGACCTCTTTTTGCCTTAGGAGTGCTTCCATCTAGAGCAGTGCCTTTAAGATAACCTGTAGAGGTGGTTTATGGGAGGCAAATTCCCTCAGCTTTCGCTTGTCTGGGAATTGTTTAATCCCTCCTTCTAATTTAAATGATAATCGTGCTGGATACAATATTCTTGGTTTGAGGCCTTTCTGTTTCATTATGTTAAATATATCATGCCATTCTCTTCTGGCCTGTAAGGTTTCTGTTGAGAAGTCTGATGATAGTCTGATGAATTTTCCTTTGTAGGTGAACTTTTTTCTCTCTCTTGCTGCCTTTAATACTCTGTCCTTATTTTTGATCTTTGCCATTTTAATTATTATGTGTCTTGGTGTTGTGTTCCTTGGGTCCCTTGTGTTGGGAGATCTGTGGGCTTCCATGGTCTGAGAGACTATTTCCTTCCCCAGCTTTGGGAAGTTTTCAACAATTATTTCTTCAATGACACTTTCTATCCCTTTTTCTCTCTCTCCTTCCTCTGGTACTCTTATAATGCGAATATTGTTCCGTTTGGATTGGTCACACGGTTCTCTTAATATTCTTTCATTCCTAGAGATCCTTTTATCTCTCTCTGCCTCAGCTTCTTTGTATTCCTGTTCTCTGATTTCTAGTCCATTAACAGTCTCTTGCGTCTCATCCAGTCTGCTGCTAAGCCTGTGGATCGCTTGTCTCATTTCTGCATTGTCTTTCCTCACTTCCCTCACTTCCTGCCTAGCTCTTGCATATTTCTCTGTAGATCCATCAGTATGGTTATGACTTTTTTTCTGAATTCTTTTTCAGGAAGGTTGTGCATGTCCATCCCATAAAGCTCCCTCTCTGGGGTTGTCTGGCTAAGCTTTGTTTGTACCATTAAGGAATCATTCTTAAGAAGATACAAATGACATACGAGGAAAAAAAAACATAAAGATGATAAAGGGCCACAGTGTGAGCCTGGCTTGGACTTGGACACTGTTTGACTCCTTAGTATCATCTCCATTTTATGGATGGGGAATCAGAGCCACAGAAAGAGTAAATAAACATGTGAGGCCACACAGCTGGTTATGTGGCAGAGGTTTCCATTTGGACAATCTTGCGCTGAGGTTACTGTTCCTAGTTGCTAAGCAATACCATTCATTGCTCACTAAATAAGGTCATTGTGCTGCTGTATGAACACAAGAATACATCAAAGAAGCTGAAACAAAGGAACAAAAATACAACGCCATGCAAATAACAGTAGGCTAAACAATATGAAATTGCCATTTGTGTAGGTCAAAATCAACAGCATGTTGTCAGCTTCATTTTTTATGGCTCAACCTAGAAAAGAGAGAGATGGGAGTACTCAAAAGCGCACCCTGAGTATGTTGCAGAGGCCAGACACTAGACACTGACAAGCTGAAGCTAAATAAGATGGCCCCTGCCTACAATATGCCCTGGCTAAGTATGGGAGGTGAATGTATAAACAAGAATTACAATAGAAAGAAATGCTGGCAGTAATAAATATGAGAAGCAATGGTCCCCAACCTTGACTGACAATAGAATCATCTATGGACTATTTTGTAATTGAGATCTCCCATCCGAGACCATCCTGATCAATCTTCTGGAGTGGGTTTTTGAAAAAAGAGAGGTAATAACCTCTGAAAATAAATGAATTGGAAATGATAGCAGGCTCTTTAAAGGCCACAACAGCATCCTTATAAATTCTCCAGGAGCTTTGTGCCCATGAAATAAAAACTGCTGGATTGCAATGTATCTGGACTGTTATAAGGTCCCAGGTCCCACTGAGAAACTGATGAAAGCTGTGTATGTTTTTTTGTTTTGTTTTGTTTTGTTATGTGGAATGGAGGTCCATAGTGCCAGGGAGAATTCTTAACTGAATTCCTGGGGGAGTGGGGGTTAAAAAAAGAAAATGAAAATTGTTGCAAGAAGAAATAAACTAACATGGGAAGTATAAGAATAGGACAAACAGTTTTAAAAAAAATAGAGCAGGGAGAGAGAGGAAAGGTGAAAATAAATATTTAATTTTATATTTTTAAAAAAGATTGAGATCAACTTCTGAATTGATCAAATTATGAATAAATACTGCTTTAGTTAAAATGATCTAATGAGAATATACCTTATTGAGAATTTTAAAAAAGTATACTATAGTATTACAGATTCCAGCTTACACATTTAAATGTCAGTATCTAGCCCAGTGTTTTTGGAGAGCCATAACATCACTTGTGCCCCAAAATATTTCTTTTTCTTTCCTAAAATCTCCTTCCTTATGTCCATCAACACTTCCTGCTCATCCTGAAAGCAGAGCTAATCTTTACTGTGGCTGTGTTTCTAAAGTTCTTAATAAGCCCATGTTGAGTACATCTTTTCAGATTTATTTTTATTCCTTTGCTATCTTTCTCTTGCTTCCCCAATCCATGGTATAAAGAATTACAAAGAATCACTTCACTCTAGAGCTCTAAATCATAAGCCTGCCTCTGTCCTCTACCATCCCTTCCTACTGCATTTCTTTCTTCACTCTCTCCTAATACTATAGGAACAGCCATTCTATCGACCTTATAATTACAAGTGAACAAGATTAATACCATGGGTACAGTTCTCAAATACAGCAACACATAAAGTCCAAACAACATTTGCTATGTGCTTACGATGTAAAAGCAATATTGGGGGTGTTAGTGCTGGCCTTTTAAGTAAAGACAATGAATGCTTTAGAATGCTTGTATCTGCAGCTATCTAGTTGATACGCATACTATAACTTTGTTTTACATGAGTCTACCTGGCTATTATGTCTACAGATTTGAGCTTATTATTATATACATGTAAAGTTATTTGATGTAGTAGTTCAAATTTTCCTGCCACATACCTCTGTGGGAGTCTGCTGAGTCTTTTTTTCAGATTTTGGCAAATCTTTGCTTCCTCTTCTTTTTAAGGATAGCTGAAATAAAACATGAATATATTTAATGTGGAAAATTATAGTTTTGATTCAACTTTTTTAAAAATTTCAGATGGCAAAACCAAGTCAAATGAAAAGGGTTAGCTCACCTATCATAAAGGAGAAAAACCCCGAAGTACATAGATTTAGATGAGTTGTTACCTTGGACTGAGATACATATCACAGTAGAGTAGCTGGCAACTATCTAATGAGAAATACAGGAAACTTACTGTAAGAATGCCAACTTGGAACAAAAACAACAAAATTTAGATTGATGACTCAATATGCTACCTCTTTCAAAAGCAAGCAAGTCCTTATTAGCATTTTACATCACTAAGGAAAGTAAGGAATAGGTATTATTTCCAGTTGGAGTTATTATAAGCTTGTAAAGACAAACTTTCAGTGATTTATGTAGAATTTGAGGAATTTCACACACTCATGCAAACAAATGCGATACACATATGCACATATACACATAGATAATATGGTAGGAATGCTAGGGGTTATAGGGAAGCAGAGGGCAAGCTTCATCTAAAAGAGCAGGCTGAGTGGGAATTAGCTTCAGCAGATTGGTGTAATACAGGAATGTGGGCTTTTTCAAGAGAAGCTAGAAATCTTGATTGTTGTGAAAAATATCCTGTTTTATTGGTTGGCCCTAATTGAAATTCAAACAAACAACACTTTGTAGGTTAAAGAACACACGTTTAGCACCAATTCCTTTCATGACGAGCAGTATATGATCTCTGGTGCTCCATTCCATTCCTCAGCACCAATATAATATTGAGAGTCCCTCTGTATAAATAATAATCCATATGGGATACTCAATTGAATACCCTAAGATCAATTAAATAATGCACCTACCATTAGGAAGCTCAAAATATAGCATGGGAGACAGGGAAGCAAACAATTATAGTACATTTGGTAAATGCCATGCTTCAGGTTCTGGAAGCAGGGAGTTCACTTAGTGTGTCATTACCACCATGACATTAATACTTGCCACATGTAGATGCTGAAAAGCCACATGTGCTGAACTAATGAATGGATATATAATACGAGATTCTGAGGACAAAGATGAGGATGGCGTAGACTGACAGTGAAAGCAGGAAAGGTGTCTGAAGAGAGGAGGCTTCATGAATTTTCAAAGAACTGATAATTTAATTCTTCACATATTAATTTCTAACCATATCCAGTGTTAAATGCAGGAATATGTTCAGGTACAGGAGGCAGGGGAATACATTGGTACAATTGCTTTCATCAGTATGAAACTGAAACTGCAGAGCCAAATGAAATAGTCCACATAACTGTTTATTTCTAGTTGTTTACAGAAAGATGTTCTCTATGTTACTTGTATAATCTCCTTAGAGACAAAAGCTGTGGGGACTGATTCACTATAACCAAAAGCAATTTAGGAACCAATCAGCATAAACAATCCCCCAAAATCCAATAATATAATCAGCTTAACTTAGGAATCCTGGAATATTCTGAGTATTAAGGGCTACCTTCAAAGAAGCACCTGAATTCATTTTATCAAGCATTTATTGAGGGCTTTTACTTTGAATGTATTCCATTACATATTTATTTTGTGCTTGGTAGTCCACTTCATAAGGTACCTATAACAAACAATAATAAAACCAACTAGTCTGTGCTCATTATGAGATTCCTAATTTACCTGGCAAATGGTCTCTTTACTCTCCAGTTTAATACAGTGATGAAAGCAATGATAATGTAATAATATTAACTGGCATTGATTGAGTACAGATTCATGTCAAACACACATATTATTTCAACTAACTCTTCAAATACTCCTTTTAGCCTCACTTTGCAGATGCAGGTAAAACTAAAGCTTTAAGACATTAAATAAATTATTTAAAGCAGGATTCTTAAAGTGTGGTCCCCAGAACAATTATCTGTGTTGGTTGATAACCTGTTATAAATGCAGAGTCTCAGGACCCATTCCAGAACTCTTGAATCAGAAACTCGGGAGATGGTCCCAGCAAACTATGAAACTGTAGATGAGGCCCAGCAAGCTATGAAAGTGGAGATGGAGACCAATGAGCTAGCTATGATTTAACAAGCTCTCCAAGTGATAATGATGCATCATAAAGTTTAAGAAACACTGAACCCAAATCACTGCTTGGTAAGTAAGGATTGAATCTTGACCCACGTCCTTCTGATCTTTAGTACTTAACAGATCACAAAGGAGAAAGACTTAATCCAGTCTGGGAGTGGAGGTGGTGTGGGGAGTTAGAAGTGGCTTCTAGAAAGACATAACATCTTATCTTGAATCTGGCAGATAAGTAGTCAGCCAGAAGATGATGCAGAAGAGGGGGGAAGGGAAAAAAAAGCATTCCATGTAGAAAGACCATTTCTGGCACACAAGGAAATTCAGTAAAGCTGTAACAAAATGTAAGGAGAGAGTGACATGGGATTTGGAGTGGTGTAGGTCAATTGAAGGACACTGAATAAAGTTTGTATTTTATCTCACCAAAGTCAGATTATCATTCTAAGGAGCATATCATTTAGGAGTATTAAAGTGTTTTAAGCAAGGAATGTCCATAATCAGACTGTCATAGGAGAAATACAAAGACACAAAGGTGGCAGTCAAATGGTGAGATAAAGGGATGTCATGCAAGGGAAAGAAGGGAAAGTATACTCAAGTTTTGAGTATTTTTTGGAGGGGGGTCTTTTTCATTCATTCCATAGATATTTGTCGAGTTATGGCATATGCATATGGTACTGAATGGTTATAAAAATATGATGGAGAAATATTTCAGTCTTCCTTCAAAGAGCTAACTGTTGATGATGGCACCAAGGATGCATATGATAAGCTAGACAGAATTAACTAAGGGCAACAAATGAACAAACAAAAGTCTGAGAGAGCAAAGCAGCAGCTATAATTCTAGACCTGGGGAAATCAGAGAAAACCATTGAAGGGGGCTTTTTGAAGGATGTGCAAAAATTTAAGCAGGAATAAAACAAAGTAAACAGCAGGAGTGAAGACTTGGAGGAATGAGTGTGCCTTACAGACGCGCTGACTTCTGAAAAGAAGTAATGGAGGCAGAGACACTATACAAATGAGATAGAGGATGGTGTTTAAAGGAGCAGGTCAGCTTGTGGAGCTGAGAAATTTAGAATTTATCCTGTGGGCAATGTGAAAATGAGCTCTCTAAATTAATACAGCAGAAAGGCTGGAACTAGGCCATCCTTTCCTAAGAGACATTTTCTATTTTACTGTTATTTAAATATCACTCAAGTGGGGTGTCAAATTCAAAGCTCTGGAAAAAGCTTTCCCCTTGAATAAAGGTATGTCCTTTAGGGTGCCTTTAGGACTTCTACTGCCTTTAAGTATCACATTTAAATTTTCCATAAATACTTAATGATCTTTATGTATTCCAGTAAGTTACTGTTAACTTTCCAGTTCCAATGAAACAGAGATGAGAGATTCATTTGTGTTGAGAAAGTTGGAGAAATAATGTATTTAAATCCAGAGTGTCTTTTCTGGGAGGATAGGCTTTTGTCACATCCCCCTTCATCATCCTGCTCCACCTTCATGCAATAAATCTAGGAACGCCTATAAGCGGAGCAGTTTGGGAGCAATCTTATATTTTCATCTTTGTTCTCAAAATAGGCACTTCAAATGGTCTCTAGATATATATGTTGAAACATGTCCTGCCCACATTCAAATTCTCAGAATAACTGGCCTCAACTTGTCCAAAAGAGGCTGTTGTTCTTTTTATCCACATGAAGGCCAGGAATTAGATGTTTTGTCAAAAATTATGGTCGCACAGCAGTTATAGAAAATAGATTGTCTGTGTTCTAAAAATGTTTTCAGACCATCTTTCTTCCTCAACGGAAATTTGGTCCACCTATTAATATGTAGCATCTTTGTTTTCAGCAATTGAACAAGAGAGAAAAACCTGTCTAAAATGCTACAGGAAGACATGTTTTATATACACATGTCCCTTATTTGTTGGATAAAATTAAAGAGAGATCCCTTTGTATAGTGGCTAGGTCAAGAAGGAAACTATAACTGTATTAATACCTAGGGTTTATTGAGCCCCAAGTGTCTGCCATACATTTAATATGTATCACTCATTTAATCTTACTACAGACTTAGGAGTTTGATCACATTATCTGAAGTGCACAAAGGATAAATCACTCTGCAAATAAGTGTTAGAACCAGGATGTAAGTTATCATTACATGACACTGTTACTCCAAAGAAAGTACAGGATCAAATCACTTCTCAGCATATCCTTGTCTGTGCTAGCACACCAGGGCTGCGTGGGTTTGGGGTACTAGTTTACGCATATTACACACGAGCAATGTGTTTTTCTATTTTCAACATAGGGGGCAGCAGAAATGACATATACACTCATTGGTTCCCCCAGTCACCTTGTAAATACTTTGACTTCATGTCACCACAGGGAGGGAGGCACAGGGATTCTGACTAAAGGCTGGAAGAAAACTGAAAGAGTCGGGAACTCTGGCTCTGTTACAGTGAACGTCTCTCCCTAAAAATCCTATGTTGAAATCCTAATGCCCGAGGTGATGGTTTCAGGAGGTGGGCCTTTGGGAGGTGCGTGGGTCATGAGGATGAAGCCCTCATGAATGGGATCAGTGCCTTTACTAGGGAGACCCTGCAGAGCTCCCTATCCCTGTCTGCCAAGTGAGTGTACACGTCTGCAACCTGGAAGAGGGCCCTCACCTGACCATGCTGGGATCCTGACCTTGGACTTCAGCCACCAGAACTGTGAGAAATAAATTTCTGTTGTTTATAAGCCACCAGTCTGTGGTATTTTGTTACAGCAGCCCAAATGCACCAAGCTAGGCTCCAACCCATTGTGAAAGGGAACAGGAGACGCACCTGTTTCTAGAAGTCTCCTCCTTGCCTTCCATTACACCCTTGACCCTTACCAGGCACCTGGCAGAGGAGGGGAGGGGAGGGGAGAGCACCCAGAGAGCCTGCTCAGGACCACATCTTCCACTTCCCTCTAAAGGGTGAGGGCGCATCCCAAACTTTATCCTAAAGCATGATCTGGCGGGGCAAAGGGACTGTGGGTGAGGGAGGCATGCTGGATGATCAGGTTGTGTCTTTCTTCCGTGCAAAATCCTCAGTGGTTTTCCATCTTGCTCAGTCAAGCCAGGCTTTACTAAGGTACAGGAGAACTCAAAGACACACTGATAAAATAAAAGAAATTAAAATAGGTTCTGGCAGTGGTCCCAGTCATTTTTTCAAAGCTTTCTGGGTGTCTGAAATATGCTGGCTCTGAAAAACACCACCCTGTTCTATCTGGTCAGCCCCACACCCCGCCCTCACACCCAAACAAGCTCTCCGACCTTATCTGCACCACATTCCTCCCCTGCTTTCCTTCCACACTAGGTTCACAGACATCCTGCAGGTCCTCAAACATGCCAAGTGTGCTCCAGGATCAAGGCCTTTTCTCTCTGGAACCAGATCAGGTTCCAGATCAGAGCCTGTATGTAACCCTCTTCCTTCACACACTCTGTCAACCTACAGCTCTCCCAGAGTCTGTAATCAGAGAGACCTTCCCAGACCACTTCATATAAAATAAAAACTCTGTATTAAATGCCTCCTCTACTCTCTTGCTCCATGCACTCCTTGTCTTCTTAACCCTGCTTTATTTTTCTCCACAGCCCCTCTCACCACCTATTTGTTTTGTGGCTGACTCCTCATTCTGGAAGATGAGTTTCACCCTCTCAGGAACTTTGTACTATTCTCAGTTAGAGCTCTGGCTCCTTAATTATACCTGGCACAAAACAGTGTTTCAGACATTTTCAGTTGAATGAGGAAATAGCTCTTTCAACCTTATTTCTTACAGAGATATGTTTCTGAGCCATCCTAACCTAAGAAGTTGGTAGAAATGAAAGCAAAGGTCCATTTTAAAAGTTCCATTTAAAGCTTGGAAAAATAAAAATATCTCAAACTTTTCAGCAAAAAAAAAGACTTAAGAGCAAAAAAGGTATGAGCTGAAAGGTATTTAAAATGGGACATATGTCACACTTTCATAGTGCTCTAGTAATTTTTGCTAATCCATTTTCCCCAGTGTCATATGTAAGAGTCTGGGTGTCAGAATTATTTTGTAGAGGATATCTGGTACTACCGTTCTCTGCTGGTCTATCTGCCTGTGTGGTTTTCACTCATCAGCTTCTCTCTCACAATTTCTCTCCTGTCCCTGGTATTCCAAATCTCCAGAGCCTCTGCTTCTTTTCCTGCCCTCAAGCCCCAGGACACAGGGACACTTCTTCAAGTTGCTTTCTAAAGTGTCCTCTCTTCACCTTCCGTCATGGAAGGAACCACGTCAGTGATTCTCACAGGTCTTTCACTTTTCCTAGGCTTGCAGAAACATCAACATGATCATTCTGATGTGAATTAAATTATAATTCACAAAAGGTTTATGAAAAATAATGTGGAAATTATGGGCATAAATTACCTAACTTCCAACCAATGTCTATTACGCATTAGATTCAAGGCTTGTAGTAGTGATTAAGGCTTGCCATAGTAAAATTATTTACAAAACTGGCTGTATTTTTACCCTCCTAACAGGCAGTCCATCTGTAATGTGCTTGTTAAGAGGCAGAGTCTGTTTCTATACCTTTTCAAACTGGGTTAGCCTAGAATGTGCTTTGACCAATAAAAGGCGGTGGGAGTAAAACGTGGTAGAAGAGATGACCTGCTAGTTCTGACTGTATCCTCAAGAAACCTCGCACAATTCTGCTCACTCTCTCTTGGAAATATGCTGCTCCATGTGACAAGTCTGGGATAACTTGATGGAAGAGTCACATGACTTAGTTATTCCCATTGTCTTAGCCGACAGCCAGCAAACAGCCAGAAGCAGAGCCTTCCAACTGTCCACTGACCACAAATACATTTGGAGAACAAACTGAGACAAGAATAATCTATTTAGAAGACCACAGAATTATGTAAATAAATAACTGTTGTTTAAAACCACTAAGATTTGGAATGGTTTGTTATATGGCAAAAGCTGATACACTTGCCAAAATATTTTTCTCCACTGAGGTTGAAAAGACTCCGTTGATATTTATGAAAAAAACAAAAACAAAAATGAAGACAAACCTTTATTCAAATCCAAGAAAAGCAAAAGACACATGTAAAAGGCCAAGAAAAAGCATCTGAAGGGATTAACAAACCTAGGGAGAAACAAAATTCATTGAACTTTCCATGTTTTTATCTTTCCTCTCTTTCTTTGTCAATATTTGGATTCCACAAACTATTTTTTAATGAAACTGAGTGTTAGATAAATTATTATAAAAGCTTACCTTTCAGTTCTAAAATACAGATGTTTCTTTTAATAAATATAGGTGTTCAATTAGCACCAAAGGTGTGATATGAGTTAGAAGCTGATGAAGTTCATCCCAACAGTTAAGCTTATTACAGAGTCTGGCTCAGCACATTTTTGAAGTATTTCTTCTATTTGAACTTAGCTTTTATTCTTCCCTTTCAGGAAGAAATGAGATATACATCTTTATCATGCTTTCTTGGATCTAGTTTCTAATTTATATCTTTCAACCCCACCCTTAATTTTATCAAATTTTGCTTGTTGTTGTTTTTCTGTAATATTCCTAGTCAGGAAAGAAAAATTATTTTATAAGACTTCCTACTTAAGTTAATTTACAGAATTGAAACAAAGAATTTAAAGCAAGCTGTATCCAGAAAATTCTCGATTTAATTTAAGAATAAGATTTTCCAAACTTCTACTGATAGTTAAGAAGTCCAAAATTCAGAAAAGAATAGAATGGAGAAGAGGGAAAAAAGCTGTCATTAATTCATCTATTCCAAGAAACAGCCTTGGAAGAAGCAGAAAAGGAAATCGATCAACAATTTAAATTTGGGATTTGTTCTCAGAAGATACTAGTAAATTAAAAAGCTGTGAATTTTTCAGTCTTGGAGAAGACAGTGATCCACTTCTGAATATCATCACGCAGGATTATGTCACAGAGGTGGAGAGGCGCATTGGGCACCCAGAAGTGTATGTCATGGACCTGGAGCCCCACATCTGCAAGAATAAACCAGCCCTCTGCTGCCCAAGGTTATCTCCTTCTGTACCATAAGTTCAGGTCCCACTCCTACCTTCTGAGTTATGTAGTGTCCAAAGTTACTTTTTCTTACCTCCAGTGAATCCCCAGATAAACACTTTTGAACCCTGAAAGAGCTACTTTTCACCTGTTAAAACCCTGAGCCTATGCCAAGCTGAAATAGCTGGGATCACTGTTATTTTCAGTTGTTTATTTTTTAAATAAAATCATTCAATGAATTTTTGTTTCTTGGTTCCTCTATCCTTCTCCCTTATGCTGATTTAGGTATCAATAGCAGAGGTAATGGTAAGATTGACTAGGGAGTTGTATACATTCTTTATTGCTAAGGAATATTAATGAGTGAACTTTGTAAGGCATGCTGTCAAACCCGGCCATCAATGTAAGAGAGAACATTTGAATCTTTGCCTATATGGGAATCGAGATTATTTCTACAAGGCTACATGGCTTTGAATGTCTCTAGAGTTGTATTTTTCTTTTTAAAAAGTCAGTTCTAATTACTATAGAACTCTTTTGCTCTTTTCCTAGGATATTGCTTCCTAATAGTGCTTAAACATTTTTAGATTGGAACTCACTTCCCACGATTAGTACAGTGCAATTTAAGTAAGTCAGGAACTTGAAAAGCAAAGTATGGAACTTAACTCCAAGAAATATGAAAGGTCTTAAGGATAGCCCTCAGAGAAAAGACAAGACATGCAGGCTTCTCTCATTAATGGGATGTGGTTGCTACAGAACCAGAGGAAGTGAAATTAGGAGGAAAGAGTATAATAGTTGGGGCTTGGGGTTATAAAATCTTTGTAAAAAATATTTCTTTTAGAAGTTAGATTTAGACCCAATAATTGCCTGACTCCCATTGTGTGCTTCATACCATGTGATCAAAATGTGTCCTACATCCTTAGGGAGAATTAGTCTCTGTAGTCTATAAATTACTCTAGGACCTCCAAGGGGCTCAAGGCTACTGGTGAGAGAGTTTCTGATACAAAAAACTCTGACATTATTGCAGCAACTCTCGTTTGGAGCAGGGTATAGGTTGTTAGAAGGTCTTTTTTTTTTTAGAAGGTCTTGCATATTGTCAATAATAACCTGATCCCAAAGCAAGACCACTTGGTTTTAAACAAGCAAAGACAACATGGTAAGCGCTTCTCTGATATTCGTATCATATATTAACTTGAATAGGTACCATGCGAAGGCCTCACAAAGTCCCACACAAGCAAACAGATTTAGGACTGGAAACTTTCTCAGTTGAGATTATTTTTTTAAATCTGAGAACCTGGTTAATGACTTTTGAAATAATAATCATTAAAAAAAAATTTATGCCTTAGATCCTTGAGCTACAGTAAATGTGTGCTTACTAAGCTATGCATGCTATCAGGAAATGCAGAGATTTATACTCCCTTCTCATTTGCTCCAGTTAATTAATTGAATTCCAAGCACCATTGCATTTAGCAATTAAAATGCACTTAGAATAGCTGGGCAGTGACAGCACTGCTTATGGCCTTTCTCTACAAGGAGGCAAAGAAAAATCACGGCAGCCAACATTCATAAGTTGAAATGACGATTTTTCCAGTCTTTTTTATATTGTGTCTCAACCAGTTTCTACCTTATGAATGCAGTGATATTAACATCATTTTTGTATTAACTTCAGAATCTTTTAAGAAATATGCTTGAAGTGCCATTAAAGATGGCAGGACAATTGCAATGGTGACTTAAAATTATTCTTTATGCAATTACACATCTGAAATACCTTGTGACAAAGCTTTAAAGGTCAGAGTATTCAATAATTCCCAAAATACAATGAAAGAGAGTAGAGGCAAGTTTCTCAAGTAATTCCTAGACTAGGTTAAAAAGTGACAACCTACAATCGTATTTTAAAAATCTGGGAATCAGTTGCCATGTTTTAAAATGTGGACAATTTACATTCTAAAAATCAAGATTTCCAGTTTCACTTGAAAAACTGGAGAAGTGGTAAAACTGAGTCCTGATTATGGCATGGCAACCTTAGGCTAGACCTGAATATTGAGACATACAATATCCAGTTTGCCGATCACTCAACACAGATGGCTTCACTCTTTCATAGGCCCTGCTTTGCCCCTAGTAATAGTGAAATGTTAAAACTCTGCCCTGAACTGCCAAGGTCACATATATGGAAGGAACCCAAGAAACCCAATCTCCCATTCAGCATCTTACAGGAATCCTCTCTCTACCACCTAGGTACCCTGCCTGTGTCTATGAGGCAGGCAATACAATCCCTTTACAAATGGCTCTGATGGATAAAACGTCTTCATTTTTACCTCAAATCTACTTAAAAGTTAAATATCACTTAAAGTGATTCAAAGAATCAGTCTACTTTATCTTCTATATTAAAACCCTTCAAACACTGGAAGAGAGTCGTCACATCTCAAGTATTTTCTTCTTCAGGCTATATATCCTCCCCAGTTCTTTTAAGCATTTGTCATTTGATGTGGTTTTCATATCTTGCTTATGATCAACTAAACTTCCTAAGCCTTTTCTTGTGTGTTAATGGAAATGAACATATTTCCCTCCTTTTGTATTTGTGTAAATTGACATCAAATTTATTTTTTGATTTATTACTTATTTAAATTTGAGAAGCCACATTTATTCATATTAAATTTCACCTTATTAATTTGAATGTGTTACTCTAGTATATTGATATCACTGTGATCTTTTGTTTTGTCCTTGCCTGTATCTTTCTTATTACCAAGGAGGATTCCACCTAGGTATTCCTTTATTAGAGTGTGGTAAGTATTTACTAGAGAAATAACTTGAAAACAAATAGCATAAGAAGAAAGACTGAGTTAACTATTTGTTACAAATTTATGAAAACATTTATGAATAAAGCATGACACAAACTCTGTGACCTCAAAACATGTACCAAGTAAAACTCATGAATAAGGTATGATTACAGAATATTTTCTGTGCAAATCTTAAATCTGTTTCCATGATTTAATTCAAGGATAGCAAACTATTCCTGGAAAATTGGCTCCTTTGCATTTTTCAAGATAGAGAAAATAGAGGCAGAAGTAATTGGTTTAATAAAAAATTCAGAGTGTATTTAAAAGGGCAAAGAACTGAATCTAAGCTTTTAAAATCAAATAGTATATCCATGTAGTGTGTTTTGTTTGTATGTGTAAGAGCACTTTCATAGAGCATATGAGTGTGTGTGCGCATGCCTATGTACATATGTACATATTTGAATATGTGTATATATGTGTTGGAGCATGTATGTATATGTGTGTGTGTGTTTTAGGCCCTGCAAGAATTTCAGCACATCTTAAAAACTGCTCACTGAATTCTAAAACACAAAGATAATCAGAATTTCTGTAACCTCTATCCATATATCAAACATGTATTTTGAAATGTATTATAAATATCAGAACAAATCTTCATTGAAATAAGTCATAATATGATTTTACTTTATAATAAGGGGTATCTTGATATCCTTTGGAAGTATACTGTATTTGATCAAATCAGTCAGCTCATTTCAAAATTATTTTAGAATAAATGGACAATCAGTATACCTAAAATTTTAATTTGAACAAAAACAAGAACCATATTCTAGGCTAAATAAATGCACCTAGCCCCTTAATATAATAATACTAAGAATATGCACACATGCACACATATCTTCTTTAGACATGAGAGCAACTTAACAGCTACACATAAATAGTACTGTCTTAATAAATAATAAATAAGCACCTTGGAAAATATATGCACAAACATGAGAGCATGAGACATCACTGGAATTGTAATAAAATGCTCTATATATTAAGGGAGTTATGTAAAGTAATCACATATTAACCAGATTCATTTCCTAAAGCATTATTTTTTAAGGAACATTTACCCTGTTCACATTGTTACTCATATTGAAAGAATTTTGGGTTATTACAGTGCAAAGGTATCATGTTTTTCCTTTTCAAGTATACTCGAAGGCAAAAATAAAAATGGAGATGGCAGTAAACACAGCAAACTAAAGTTAACAGTCAAGATTTGCCAGAATCTGAGCAACTTTTCCTTGAACAATAGCATCAGTGGAATTCAACCAAGAAACATAACGTATCTTCATTGTCTAAAATAGAAGAATTAGAGATGCAGACCAATCAAAACTAGACGTCCGTGTTACTTAAGAAGTTAAACACAAATTTGCCTTATGACTCAGCAATTCTACTCTTAGGTATATACCCAAGAGAAATGCGAGCTAATATTCACACAAGGACTTTCACAAGAATAGCCTCAGCAGCACTAATCATAACAGCTCAAAACTGGAAACAATCCAAATGTCCATCTATTGGTGAATGGATTAAGAAAATATGGTATGTCATACAAGAGAATGCTATTTAGCATTGAAATAAAGGAATGAGCTCCTGATACATGTTATGACATGGATGAGCCTCAAAAACATGTTAAGTGAAAGAAGCCAAACATAATAGACTACATGTTGTATGATTCCATTTACATGAAATGTCTAGGAAAGGCAAATCAGTGGATATAGGAAATAGATTAATGGTTGTCTGGAGTAGCAAGAGGGAAGGGAAAGAATGGATATTAACAGTAAATGGGTATAAAGGATCTTACTGAGGTAATGAAAATGTTCTAAAAACTGCCTTATTGTCATAACTGTACAACTTGGAAATTTCATTAAAACTTCACTGAATTATACAGTTGGTATGGGTTAATTATGTATGTAAAACATGGCTTAATAAAGTGTTAAAGGACAAATAAGCAGGCAGCCAACACCTCTACATCCCAACCCTATTTTCACCATCACATTAATAAATATCGCACAGACATTGTTCTACCATGTATCTGGAGAAGTGGCCTGACCTATCTGCAATCAGCAGCTCTCTGGTTATTAAAACCATAATACAAGTTGGACCCAAGCAGGAGCTAGATGATTAACTGTGCAGTGCATCATGAGATAGATTCTTTTCTTATCCAAGTCTTCATGGGTGGAAACATAGGCAGAAAAACTTTAGGAGCACCCATGTTTGGGACTGTTGTTTTTCATATACTAAAGGTAGGCAGAGAACAACTACAAGCTGCTTCAAATCTTTCTAAGAAGCAAAATTTCCTCACGGTCAATGTGCCTGAGTAATGCAGTAGTAGACTTCCCTACATTCCTACAGAACAGGCCAGAACTACACGAATGTTTATCAGTCAGTCATCAGAACTTAGGCTGGAGTTCTGCATATCAAGTTGGAGCTACAGTTTTGGACCTGTGAGTTGGCAGTGAGTGGCACTAAGAAAAAAGTTACACAGTGAGTGTCTTGAGCCAACAATGAATTTAAAAAGAAAGTTTGACACTCAGTGATGCTAGTTTTTAAGAAAAAACAAGGAAAAGTAGGAAAAGAAAGAAAAGTGCTTTGGGTAAAGACATTTCAATGAGGACAGGACTACCTTTTCAACAAATGGTGTGGACAATTAGAGACCCATATGCAAAGAGATGAATTTCAATGCCTAACTTACACAATACAAAAATTAAGTCAAAATGGATCCTAGCCCTGAATGTAATTATTAAAACTAGAAAACTCTTAAAGAGTGGAGTGATTTTCCAGTAGGATAAGCACATCTTTTTAGATGTGACACCAAAAGCCTAAGTGATAGAAGAGAACATTTATACACTGGACTTCATCAAAATTCAAAACTTTTGCACTTCAAAAGATACCATTAAGTGAAAAGATAAACACAGAAGAAAACAGTGCAAATCATACATCTGAGAAGACTTGTATCCAGAATATACCATAAATAGCTTAAATTAGAGCTTGAGAATAAGTAGACAAATAATCCAATTAAAAATGAAGAAAATCAATAGATATTTCACAAAAGAAGATATATGAACAGAAAATAAGCACACAAAGAGATGTTCAATATCATTAAGAAAACACAAATTTAAAATGCAATGACTATTCAATGCTCATTAGAATAGCTATAATAAAAAAGATAGACAATAAGTGTTGGCAAGGATGTTGATAAATTGGAGCCCTCCTCCATTGCTGGTGAGAATGTAAAATGATGCAGCCACTTTGGAAAACAGTCTGGCAGTTTCTTTGAAAATTTAAACATGAATTCTTCATATGACACACAAATTCTACTCTTAGATCTAACTTCCAAGGGAAATCAAAACACAGGGTCACACAAAGACTTGTATGTGAATGTTCATAGGAGCCAATATTCATATAAATGTAAAAAATGCAATGTATATTCAAATAAATGGAAAAATGCAATATATATATACCACATTTGTTATAGGGGAGAGAGCTTGAGTAAAACAGTCAGCAGGGGTCAGCCTCCTGAACCACAGAGCAGGACAAAGAGGCAGGAATGAAGCTGGACAGCTAGAGGAGAATAACCAGTTCAAAAATATTGCCAGGACATATCTAGGGCATGGTCTTTGTTTATAATATGTCCAGAACACATAGACCCTTTGGTCTATACATGGTATATCTATATATACAAATGTGGTCTGTGTGTGTGTGTATACACACATCAATATTAGTTGGAAATATAAAGGAATGTAGTACTGATACACATTACAACTAGGATGAACTTCAAAACCATTAGGCTAAGTGAAAGAAGCCAGATGCAAAAGACCACATACTGTATGATTACCATTGTATGAAATATTTAGAAAATACAAAGCTATAGATTCAAAAAAAGATTAGTGCTTGATTAGGGTTGGGGTAAGAACAGAAGTTGACTGCAAATGGGCATTAGGGATCTTTTTAGGATGCTATAAAATTGTATTATGGAGACAGATGCATAACTCTGTACATTACTAAAAAATTATTAAATAGTACACTTAAAACAAGTGAATTTGGTACGTAAATCACAACTCAGTAAAGGTGTTAAAATAAAATGTATTGTGGGGCTCTCTTGTCCCCTCCTGGCATGAGCCAGGAGCTCTGTTCTCTCACTGTATCTCTTAATAAAAGCCTCTGCCCTGGCTCTCCTACCTTGAAGAATAATAATAATAAAATGTATTGGGTCAATTAAGTAGCATATTCACCTAAAAAAAAAGGAAAAAACAAAAATATGTCTGAAAATTATTCTGAAAAACAGAAGGCAGCTTTAGAAAATGCTGTATTCTTAATCAGATAATGAATATGGCCCCTATGAGCCCAAAATAGAAGGTATTAGGAGGGGATTAAGCTCTGAAGAATAGGGGTTGTTGGAGATAAGAAAACTCATCAAAGACACTAAAATTTAATGCAAGAATTTAATGTACACTGGAGTCTTTAAAGAGCATGACTGACTTGGCAGAAAATTAGCTTTATGATATTGAGAACAAATGAGAAAATAACCAAGGACACAGGTAAAAATGATAAAAAGAAGGTGGAAGGATGAGAAGAGAGTTGTAAGAGTACAAAGTGAAGAAAATCCTAAGAAATGAAGCATATGTGATTCTCAAGCCTCTATTACAAGAAAGCTCCTCTGAGATAATTAATATATAAATGTTACTTTTCAGATAAAAGGGTCTACATGTTCTGGACATATTATAAACAAAGACCATCCCCTAGATATGTCCTGGCAATATTTTTGAACTGGTTATTCTTCTATAGCTATCTATTGCCCCTGCTCTGCCTGGCTCCATGCTTCAGGAAGCTGACCTCTACAGACCCTTTTGCCCAGACTCCCTCAACTACCAGCTGCCTTCTAGTTGGGTTTGGCCAAAAGGAGACACTGGCAGAAATGCTGAGGGATGGAGCAGGAGGATACATAATTCAGGGTATTCCTTCTGGCTCCTTTACTTTTTCAACACCACATTAGTGGCGGCACAGGTCCCTCCAAGATGACAGTTCCTCCAGGGTGGACCCTCCTCCACAGTTCCAGCTTTCAGCGGCCCCTGTAACATTGTTTCCTCAGCAGTGTCTTCATCTCTAGAGGTGGTGATGGTTTCTAAGTGTTGCTACTCTTCTCTGAATGTCTCACCAGCCTAAATTAAGAGTATGTTCCCTTAATCCTTCCCACACCACTGTGAGTAATCCTATTCATTTGATCCATCTAGGGTGAATTTTTTATTTTCCAACTGGAGGACCCTGCTTAATACAATAGGTAAAGAAAAATATCCATAAATATGTACAGAATCATTTGACCTACAAAGGAATAAGGCAAGGCAGTCTTACACTTCTCCACTGCATGACAGATAAGAGAAGCTAATGGAATAGAATATATAAGGTAGGAGGAAAAATTTTTGACTCAATAATTCTCATTCTGCCCTTCCTGTGCAAACTCAACCAAGCGAGTGCTATTTTCAAAAGTGCAAAGGCTCAGGAAATGTAATATCTACAAACTTTTCTGGAAAAAAAAAGTCAAGAGCATTATCTAATCAGCTCAAGATTATTTAAAATTAAATTCTCAGAAAATGTAGAGTTTTGATTTAAAATCATTGACAGTCAGGTATTGAAATTGCTGAAATTGTACAGAATTGTTTTTATGACTATATACAGATGAAGCAAAGGATATTCTTTAAATTGAAACTATATACTACAACAGTGAATAATTTAATAGTAACAATCTTAGTCTATAATCCCATATTAAGTTAACAAAGACCAGGTGGTAATCCAAAGGCTCAGACTAACTGAAAGAATTCTTAATTCCTTGTTTCATTCTTGATTTGGTAATTGGAACAATTGAGAACTGTATATATAGTACATAAAATTTTAATGTTAACTCTAGTAGAATTAAAAGTAGGATAGCTACCTTCCAAACAGAACATAATTATTCTAATTTAAATCTAGTCATACTTCTAAATAAATGAATCTAATGGCTGTATTTTATCCTTGAAAGACAATACCTTCCATATAACAGATCCTCCTAAATATATACAGATGGCTACCATTGATGAAGTTCTATGATAATCGCTCTCTGCATGGGCAAAGAGGCAGTGGATACAACCACAAAACAACATATTAGTCATTCATTATGCACTTTGAATACAAAAATCAATTGTGCTAATTGTTTCTGCTATTATTCATGGTTCTAGGCCAATCTAATGTTAAGAATGCTCACTTTGTGAAGGCAAGAAACAAATAATGTAGTTAATTTTATTAACCACTTACCACTATGATTACTTAACTGGCTGGACAAGTTGGAAATAACTGGGCTAGCCAGCAGATGAATATAGAATACTTTGAATTTTTAATTTTAAGTGCCTCTGAGTTGAATCATGTTGAATATAAATGGCCCTATTAAGTGAAATATGTAAGTATAAAATGGAGTGTCAGGAGAGAAGCTAAATGACATCTTTAAATGTCCTCTTCAAATGTCATTTACCATCTGGATAAAGATCAGTTTAACTAACCCTGAAATGTAAAAATGGAATTAGAATAGAGATATCAAATAAGTGATTGTATTTCCATTAAAATGCAATGAAGTCTAAAATCTTCAAGATACAACTAAATTTTCAATTTGGAAAATATTTCCTAATATACAGTGAAATTGCATGTTAGATTTACTCAAATGTAATGTGATTGGAAAACAAAGGAACCAAGTAATCCTAATTTAAGGAGCAAAAGATTAGCCCCTCAGACAGCAACCACATCTTCCTTCCTTGGCACCTCTTCTCCTGCCCAAGCAATAGTTTTTATATGTATAATAGTCTGTGTGTGTGAATTAAATAGAAATACAGTTCTTCAATTCAAAGAGTGTAGAATTTAGCTGTGAAATCAAATAAAGCTGCAAAACAATCTACCGTGCCAGCCTTTCTCTCTCTGCCAAAATGTTTCTCTTTAGGAATATTTATAGAGCAGCAAAGGTCAGAGAGAGACCTTTATCCAGACAATGCAGCGGTGTCAGCCCTGATGAAGAATGCAGGGGCAGACAGTGAAGCCACATCATCTGCATGTCCCCCAACATCTTTGTAAATGTGAGCTACTGGAGGGTGAAGCAGTAAGGACTAAGGACATGCCTCATAGAAGAGGGAAGAAACAGGTAGAAGTTAGCCCCTTTGCAGCAAGGGGAGATGGAGACTGGAGCTTCAGAGAGTTACAGACATTCATGGGAAAACAGAAAGCAACTGTTTCAAAGTCCTGTATAAAAGAACTGGAATCCTAGATAGATCTAAAATTTCAATCTCATGGATTTAAAAATTCTTTCTAGGAGGCAAATTTTGATCTGCTAATCTAGAGCTATGTGATAGTAACAGCACTAACAACTTCTGATGTGTATATTGTACCATACAGTTTATAAAGCACTTTCCCATTATCACCTGTTATCCTTATGAATAGACTAGATAGGGAAAATACTTATTTTCCTTTAAGAGATAATTAATACACTGATGGACAGTTGACTGTAATGGGGTAGGTGGGGGGGACCTGATGAAGTAGGGAGTTTAGTAACCATAATGTTGCACATGTAATTGTAGATTAATGATACCAAAAAAAAAAAGAGAAGTTGCTAGTCAGCTTACCTAAATAACACAGGTATTAAGTGTACAAAAAGGGGAGACATGATCAACAGACCTGAAAACATTTTTCTAGCCCTATGTTCCTAATTTTTTTTCTCTCTAAAGCTTCCCTTTCTGTGAGAAAAAAATACTTTCCTGTAGACATCTTACAAGTCTTCTCTCAATGCTTGCTCAGAGCACTCCCTAAACATGTGCTAGATGTGCAGAAATTGGGAGATTTGAGGAGTACTGAGGTCCCAAAGGAGAGCAGGTGATTTGTGGGTCAGGAAGAAGATGGAAGTGGCTGTGGAGGGGGCAGCCTGAGTCCCTGCGGTGGAGCTGTGCAGCATTGTAAGTAGAGACCATAGGCTTGGAGGCAGACTGATGTGGACCCAGCCTGCTTACTAATGGTATTTACCCTTCTGAGCATTGAGTGCTCATCTCTGAAATGAAACTATTAACAACATAATTATACATAGAGTATTTGGCACAGTGACTGGCTTATAATTAGCACTCAACCCTGGTGGCTACTGAGCAACTGCAGCCCTAGAGTAACTCTCCATCTCTCCAGCCAAATTAACTGCTGAATTGACTGTCCCAAACATTGAAGATTTAAAGCAAATAGTTGGATAGCCTTTGAGACTGACAGAATCTGCAGTCTTCTTTCATTCTTTAAACCTGCGTTTCACATTTTCTCACAAAGGGCATCGAGGTTAAACTGAAGAGCTGACGTCCAGGGTGTCAGAACTGTCCTCGTGTTTTTGAACTCCTGTCCTCATTCCTCTTTCCAAGAAGCCTATGAACCCTCATTTCATGGGAGACTTGTTGCTTTTGGGGAGTAACTTGGATTTGAGAGAAGTAAGGTAGGGGACAAGAAATTTCTAAAAGGAAGAAAAGTCTTACTAGACCTCTAATTCTGGTAGTGGGCTGAGGCTGGATTATTCAGACTCGTACTTCTCATCTTGCTTGTACTTCACTAGGCACTGTGAAAAGAGTCCTAGTTCTGAGTTTCTTGTTCTTTCTGCAAAATAGGGCGTGAAACACCTCTCCTAATTCTCACTCATTCTCTCATTCAAAATTATTTATTGTTATCAACTTTGTGTCAACAACTTCTGGCTGTTGTAGATACAATGAAGAATAGCACAGACTCAGTCCTTACTCTCAGAGATTCATGGTATAGTGGGGGAAACAGATGTATACAAATTAATTATAGACAATAATTATTATTATATTACAGAAGAATAAGGTCTAAGTGACTCTATACCAGGCACTGGACTGGTTGTCGAGGGAGCCATAGTCATCAAAGAGGGTCTCAGCCTTGTCCTCATAAGAGTTCACCACACTGAGGTAATGAACACCAAACTACTCAGTATGGTAATGCATATGTGTAACTACTGTCAAAATACAACCTCTACAGGGCTCTTTTCTATCAGAAAATAATTAACCTAAAGTCAGGGACTACTCTCTGGTGATAGTAACCGTTATTCCCTACACACACTATATATATGCTCAATCAGTGCTTGTTAAAAAATGTTTGCTAAAGTCAGATCAAAGTTTTGGTTTTTAACGTCAAGGGAAAGGCAGAGTCAGAGGGCGGAAGCTATTTTCTGCCACTGCTAAAGCCAAGGACCTTCTCAGGCAGCCAAGGGTGGCCAGGTAGAGCAGATTGGTACAGACTACTGTTGTTAATTACCTCCCCAAAGCCTAAAGGAACCCCAGGGACTTGTTCAGTCACAGCTACACTCTTCAGGGTCCCTTAAGGAAGGGACTAAGTTGTTTAATTGGGGTCAGCCCTAGATGAGGATTTTGTCTGTCACACATACACCAAGGCCAAGTGACCTCAAAGAGATTCTTATGCTCTTGGGAACATACTTTCACCTTTGAAACACATCAGAGAAGTCACATTATTTCAATAATAGTAAAATACAAATATTTGGATGTTTGATGACCAGCACTCATGAACGTATGGACCACAGCCTCTATGGTGAGAGCCTGGTAGCCTTCCAGCAGCAGATTTCATCCCAGAGAAGTGTACGGTTAAAGAATTCACCTCAGAGACTTTTGCTGTAATTTAGGTACTATCATTCAATACTGTGGCTTATTTCTTATTGGAAAAAGATGGTGAATTCTTGGGTTATCACAAGGTCTTTGTGGTCTCCTGGGGTGAGAGAGCTAAGGCTACGTCCAAAGTGTGTCTCAGATTATTCGGAAGTTCTGCCTTGTCCTGAGCCCTGTATATGAGGTCTCAGTTCTGATTTCTACACTAAACCAGACCCTGAATGCTGATTAGGAGCACCATCCAGAGAGAACATTGTAGGTCCTAGTGGCTGTGGTTGTACACCCCTCCGTAGAGCCCTCAGGAAGTGCAAACTCAGAGTCTAAGGCAATGATCTGGTATCTAGAACTTTGAATCCTCTGTGATATCTACATGACCATACTAGAGTAGACAATAAATTACTGTTCAATAAATATTTGTTATATAAATAAATGAAAAAGATAATTACAGTAACAAAATAATGGTAGTGAAATGGAATGGCATACCTGTTGGGGAGAACAGAGTTAGATAACTGACAAAGCAGAAAATGACATTTTTATGGGAAACCTTTGAGAGCATTAAGTTTAATTCCTCCATTTAAGACTAAAGAAGCCAAGGCCTGTGCATATCAAGTTATTTGCTCAACATCACAGGGAATGAGAGGTCAGGTTTCAAAGCTGGTTTCTAGACTCCATGATATACACATATTCTAATGAGCCACACCAAATTCACAGCTTATGACAAAATTTTAATTCCTAACTTACTGATTATAGAGATGAAGACTGATAATTGTTATGAAGGCTCATCCATCCATTGGTTGCCCTATGAAGTCTGTTAATAATTGTCAACATCTTACTATACTATAGTTGATTTTCTTTATGGTTCCTTTGAAGACCTCATGTGAAATTCAGTGTTGCCTCCATATCTGGTCATTACTAGGGAAGAATTTCTTTCAATATTTTTGTCTCTTCTTCGATTGCTACTAAACCCAGAGCTATTTCCCAACAATGCACATCCCTTGGATTAAGTTTCCTTCATCTTCCCAGAACTCTTACTTGACCAAATTTTTAAACACTTATTTCAATGGTTATGATTTATCACAAATCATTTCAAATCCCTTTTAAGGTAGGTTGGATAAAGAAGTCAGAGAAGTAAACAACTCTTCAATAAATATGAAGGTAACATACTTCCATGGTGTTATTTAAGCACAGGCAAGCTGCTCCTGTCTCAGGCGTGGATCACTCAAGTTCAATTTAGAGTCCGAGACTGCTATGAAATTGGCAGAGTCCAAGGTTGGAGACTTAGCTCCCACTGATACAGTTTATCAGCAAATGCAAAAAACATTTCAACATACATTTGTCGAGCAATTCCTATGAAGTCATGACAATGCAAACATCAAAATCAACAGATACTTTGAATGGGAACTGTGTATGTACTCAACAGGAATGTTTAATCAGGTAAGAGCTGTACTTTTACAGTGCCTTACATTTCAATATAAAGTTCAAAATTCCAGCCAAGAGAGGAATTGGGATATGATCACCTATATAGGGTATGTAAATGCTGACATGTATTTTTATGTGAGAAAAACAAAAATTTGAAGTTTATAACAAAAATTCAATATGTTTCACAAAATCATCCACCAACAGGGATTTTCTGATTTGTGTACTACTTAGCTTTTACTGGGCACTTGGCACCTGGGTAAAAGAAAAGAGCCACTTACCCAAGACTGAGTCTTGGGAGTTACCTCTGAGTACATATAACTGCATATGTAATTTCAGTGAAGGTAATAAGTAAGTACATCTTTAAAAATGCATTTGCCATCAGTGGAATAGAATAGAAAATCCAAACATCAACCCAAACACATACAGTCAATTAATATTTGATAAGGGAGCCTTGGATATACATTGGGGAGATGACAGCCTCTTCAGCAGGTGGTGTTGGAAAAACTGGACAGCTACATGTAAGAGAATGAAATTGGACTACTGTCTAGCCCCATACACAAAGGCAAACTCAAGGTGGATCAAAGACCTGAATGTAAGTCATGAAACTATAAAACTCTTAGAAAAAAATATAGGCAAAAATCTGTTGGACATAATCATGAGCGACTTCTTCATGAACTTATCTCCCCGAGCAAGGGAAACAAAAGCAAAAATGAACAAGTGGGACTATATCAAGCTGAAAACCTTCTGTACAGCAAAGGACACCATCAGTAGAACAAAAAGACTTCCTACAGTATGGGAGAATATATTCATAAAAAACGTATCCAATAAGGGGTTGACACCCAAAATATATAAAGAACTCACGCACCTCAACAAACAAAAAGCAAATAATCCAATTAAGAAATGGGCAGAGGACATGAATAGACACTTCTCCAAAGAAGAAATTCAGATGGCCAACAGGCACATGAAAAGATGCTCCACATCACTAATCAGCAGAGAAATGCAAATTAAAACCACAATGAGATACCACCTCACACCAGTGAGGATGGCCAACATCCAAAACACAAACAACAACAAATGTTGGCGAGGATGTGGAGAAAAGGGAACCTCCTACACTGCTGGTGGGACTGCAAATTAGTTCAACCATTGTGGAAAGCAGTATGGAGGTTCCTCAAAAAACTCAAAATAGAAATACCATTTGACCCAGGAATTCCACTCCTAGGAATTTACCCTAAGAATACAGCAGCCCAGTTTGAAAAAGACAGATGCACCCCCTATGTTTATCGCAGCACTATTTACAATAGCCAAGAAATGGAAGCAACCTAAGTGTCCATCAGTAGATGAATGGATAAAGAAGATGTGGTACATATACACAATGGAATATTATTCAGCCATAAGAAGAAAACAAATCCTACCATTTGCAACAACATGGATGGAGCTAGAGGGTATTATGCTCAGTGAAATAAGCCAAGCTGAAAAAGACAAGTACCAAATGATTTCACTCATATGTGGAGTATAAGAACTAAGGAAAAAAAAAACTGAAGGAACAAAACAGCAGGAGACTCACAGAACCCAAGAACGGACTAATAGTTACCAAAGGGAAAGGGACTGGGGAGGATGGGTGGGAAGGGAGGGGCAAGAGGGAAGAAGGGACATTACGATTAGCAGATGTAATGTTGAGGCGGCACGGGGAGGGCTGTACAACCCAGAGAGGGCAGGTAGTGACTCTATGGCATCTCACTACGCTGATGGACAGTGACTGTAATGGTGTTGGGGGGGGGACCTGATGAAGGGGGTAGAGTAATCACCATAATATTACTCATTTAATTGTAGATTAATGATATCAAAATAAACTTATTAAAAAATGCATTTGCCATACATGGTAACCATGGTAAGCTTTCCCAGGCTTATCTGGTACACTATTCTTTGTTTTTAATTTAGTCGCCATTATTCCTACCTATCTTATTTAACAAACCATTGCCTCTGAGAAGATGTGACTAAGGTATAGTGTTTAACTGATGCATTTCAAAATATTTATGGCAATTTCATTTAAAGAAAAACAATGACTACTGTTCCATTTTTCAAATTATAAGTGAACTAACAGAACCAGTGGAAAATATTTGAATGACAAAGAAATTGCCCATTAAACCTATCTTTTGGGTTTCTTTGCTGATTTATCACTCAGCATGTTTTTTGGGATTTTTTTTTTTTCATTTTATAACTTAGATAAACATGTCCTTTCAAAACCAAGTATAGTTATGATCAGTTTATTTCATATAAGAAAATAAATAGGTAGTTGTAAGCATGCAGGACAAGCATTTGTTCCTTA
Source organism: Smutsia gigantea (assembly GCA_032199065.1). Taxonomy (NCBI): domain Eukaryota; kingdom Metazoa; phylum Chordata; class Mammalia; order Pholidota; family Manidae; genus Smutsia; species Smutsia gigantea. The sequence continues at coordinate 436,716 of JAVSCE010018022.1, forward strand.
CAGTGTTCTGCCTACAAAGAGTCTGAGTAAACAGCTTCCTTATATATTCTAAAAAAACAAAAACAAACAAAAAAGATAAACACACACAGAGACACTACTCTTGAAATTTATAGTACTAATTATTTTTGTCTTCTAAAATTAAAGTTCATGATAAGAGATAGGATATATTAACCAAGAGCACATAAAATAAAAGTCCCAAGATAGGTGGTGCTATTGCAGAAGGCCAGTTAAGAGCCCTCTAGAGCAAAGACCAGGAACAATTAAGGAAATTATTTTAAGGCTCGGGTGAGGGTGAGGGTGAGGGATGAGACAACACAAAGAGTACAGACGCTGAAATGAAAAAAGGTTCTCATTATCATCATTTCGGTTACTCTTTCTTCCCTTTCCATCTTCAGAAGTCCTCTGTTGGTTATTTCTTTCTTAAAATGTCTGTCATCAGTGCTTCTCCAAGCAGCAGACTTAAAGGTGACACAATAAAACCCTTCCTTCCAAAGGGCACAGGGGTTTCAAAGTTTTGAAAATAAGGTTCTTCCTACAGCAGTAGGACTTAATGAAAGGCAGTGACTCTTAATTAACTGTAGCAGAGATTCCTGCTCACAGAGTCTCTTCCATATTGCATAGAACTCCTCGATGCCTCGTTTTATGCTATCTGTGCATGAATTCATCCTGGCATTCAAAGAGCTATTCGTAGTTTCCATGAAATAACTTCTACAAAACCTGTGGTCTCTCTGATTGCTATGATGCTGAAAGATAGACCGTCACTTTTCCCAGGTTACGTAAAGATAAAGGCATTTTTCTGCGGCAAGAAAGCATACTGACAGTAGCAATCAGTGTTTTATAATCTGCATGAGAATGCCATTAAGATTCTAAGGCAGCATCCTAAGAGGTCCCTTTTGTTTGCAGTTGGCAGAATATCAGCTGTTTCAATATAAGCAATGAGTCGCTGTAGCCTCGACTAATTATCTCCATCCTGCCTCTACTCAACTCTTCTTACCCGCAGGTGCCTACTTGTTACGATCATGGGAGAAGAGAAGCAGATGTATGTGAGCAGATGCACAGGACCTTGTGCAGCCACGAGTCCTGAGAGCAATCGGTCAACATCCTTGAAGTCAGTTAAACTCTTAGTAAATGGTTGCCAAACTCTAGCAGATGGCCTATTGGTCCCAGTTGTGCTGTTCAACATCTATATGACTCCATATAAGAAACTAAAAACTGGGGAATTGGGGGATTGCATCTCTGTAGTATATTCTATTTAACATTTTATGATTTTACTCCATAACTGCTCTTTTCTTCATAATGGAAAGTTTGGCCTGGTTCTATTTTCTCCACCAGTAGAATGCCACAAAAGGAGAAGAGTGGTTAACACTCACCAAGGACTTGCATATATTTTCATTTACAATCAAAGAAGCAGATGATTAACTGAAGCTGTTGGAGTCATACAAGGAGAAGACAGGCTTCAAACTCAAAACCCCACAAAGTAAGCCAGTTGTCCTTGCAGCTCAGTTATAATACCGATCTTCTTGGAGGGTAACAAAAGTATTACTACAAAAATCTTAATGAGACATTTCTTATTACTAAACATATTTTAAACTACCTTTTCTATTTCTGACACATTCCTGAACATTATAAAAGTCAAAGGTCAAGTGAATGATTACAAAACTTTGTCAAAATATTTTTAATTTTTCTCTTATTACATTTAGAATCCCTCAGATCTTTATCTTCCATACTCTCCTCCTTCCTCTCTGTTTCTCTTTTCCCCAGCACTACCCATCTTCTCAAATTGTGAATGCTATTTTAGAACCCATCTTTCTAATAAAAGGTTACTTTAAAAGCTGATGTCCTGCATAGGTACTCCTGAATTCCTTACACTTTTATTGCTGTAGTCTTTAGTTAGGGATTAGAGTTTGGCTTTTATAACTCCAAGGAGAATGTGAATTTCCTCTTTGGCTTGAACATATACCCATACTCCTGTCTGCAAAAGCATTTTCCCAAATCAGAGTTAGAGCCCTGAAGGAGGAAATAATCATAGGGAAGGGTGTAGGGAACAGAATCAAGGAAATCCATCTTTACAATGATTCTCCTAAGGACATTTCCAGGTTCTAAACTGTCTTTCTGGAAGATAGATTATTTTGGCTTTTAAGATGGGGGAGGTCTTATCTCTCTGGCTAATGGAATGTTAGTCTACAGGTATTTTCCCCTTTCTCAGACACAAGATAAAAATCAGAAAGCTGGTATACCATTCTTATATCCAACTTAGCAGAAAATCACTTGAAAAAAATTCATGTGTGTCTTTCTTGCCTGAGGGTTTCAGTGCCAGTGAAGTTCACTATGGATTTAGTGGGACCAAGAAATGACAATGGAAAGTTCTTGGGGTTAAAAGGTTTATACCCTGTTTTATTCTCTTGGCAGTAGGTCAAGCACTAAAATCATGTCTGCATCCCGCAGTCTGCAGGTCTGTAATTCACCTCTGTCTCTGCCTCTGCCCAAAGCACTGGGCAGAGCTCTCTAGGCCAATTACATCATCAAGTAGTTTAGAGTCAGATGAGGCTTCTGGCCACAGGAACTTCCGTTTTCCGCCCCATGATACCAAATCACAAGGTATTCTCTTTTATCCCTGGCAATCAAGCGAAGTTTGTCTTGACTTGATATTTTTAATTGTATAAACAAACAATATGGGATAAGGCAAGTAAGGGATGAATATGGAATGTAGCCTAATGGGACTGACAATGAACTTTCTCTTTGCTTGTCCATTAAAAAGTATTTAATAGTTACATATATGTCCTGGTTTGCTCCCCACCCCATTCATATGTTGAGTTCTAATCCCAAATACCTCAGAATGTGACCTTATTTGCAGATAAGTCTTTACATAGTCAATCAAGCTATAATGAGGTCATTAGGGTTGGCCCTAATCTAATACGACTGCTGTCCTTATAAGAAGGGGAAATTTGGACAGACTGCTACAAGGAAAATGCCCTGTAAATGTGAAAACAGCCATCTACAAGACAAGGGGAGAGGCCTAGAGCAGCCCTCAGAAAGAGTAAATCCTGCCAACACCTTGATTTTGGACTTCTGAACTTTAGAGTTTCTCCAGAACTGTAAGAAAATAAATTTCTGTAGTTTAAGCCACCCAGGTTGTGGTACTTTCCTATGGCAGCCATATCTAATATAGCTACCTATACTTTATTTTTTTCCTGGAAATTAAACTTCCAGTTTTTGACACACTTCATTGTACATTATTGTTGAAGAAACATATATGTATATCAATTTCATATTTGATCTCTTAACTTTAGAAAAAAATTCATACTGCTCTTTAATAGTCATGTCCTGATTTCATGATAAAAGTCAGGAGAGCCACAGATGTTGAGAATCACTGAAAACAACATTTTACAGATGAATAAATTGAGACAAGTAGAAGTGAAAGGCTTTTTAAGTCACCCAGTTAGTTACTGGTGAGGATAGTGACATGGCTCCCAGTCTCCATGTTTTTCTACTGTGTACACAGCCGCTCTTAGGTATTAGCCAAGAATTATACATCATTAAAATGATTTTGCCCCAATTTGTCATGTTAAAAATGTCATGTCATGTTTACAGTCCTAATCAGACTTTTGTTATCAGATGTATTCTTAATCAGACTATTGTAGTTTCACTGTAACATGGCAGATATATTTTTGTACCTTTTGAGGTAAGCACAGCAAGGAAAGGTGGAATATCTCAGTCCATAGAAAGATTTAGGATTTTCATTTAAACTCTGCATATTTAGGCAGAGGAAAACGTTCAAGGACCACATGTGCATTTGCTAATTCTCAGTAATAGTTGTCACGAGTGGCACTGTACATTCTCAGGCAGTTTTCCAAGAAGAATATGATCTTAATTCAAATTGTAACATCACAAAGCTGATTGCTTCTTGCTAGGTCTTTTCCCTTTCTTTTCTCCTCCATTCTCTTTGATACTGATTTTGTTTTCTGACAAGATTCAAAGGAAATGTGGTAGGAACCTTTAATCAGCTGATGTGGAAGAGATCTCTGCAGCTCTTCTACCCAAAAGGGTAGAACTAAGATGAATTGGTTAAAATTACAATTAAATAGATTTCAACGCAAAACAAAAAAAAAACTTTAAACAGAGCTATGCTGTGGTGGAAATGGCTGTTGCAGAAGATCTTAAGAGTTAGTGGTGATGTTCTAAGCATTAGACCACTTGGGGGCTTTGTTATAAGGAATGTTCAAGCAATGATTAGGTTGGAATAAAAGGCCTTTATGGCCTTTTTCATTTTGAAACTCTGTGGTTCTATGAACTCAGCAGAAATCTCACAGGACTAGCTCTTCCTCAGCTACCACAAAGCTTATTCCTTCATACTCTTGACATCTTTTGTGTTTTGGGTATAGCTGTGTAATTTATTAAAGTAATATACACTTAGATGACACAGGATGAAATATCAGTCACAGCTAATATATGTCAAATTAGAGGCAGGACTGAGGTGAGGAGGAATTTTCCTGTTAGTTATTTATCAGTTTGAAATCATGTATCTGTTACTATTGTGTGAGAATAACAAACTGTTCTATAATCGTTTAAAAAAGGAATTATTTTAACAGATATATTAACTCAGGGATTTTTTTCTGAGGAGCTAAATATACATAGCACACCATGAGATAATCGAATACTAACCTCCTTCATTTTTTCCAGTTCATTCTGTAAAGCCTGCTTTGCAATCTCAACTTCTATAAGCTGTTGCCTCAGTTTTTCATTTTCATCTTCTGTGGTTGTTCGCTTTTCTTCCACATTCTCCAATTCATGGTGTAGTCTTACAGATACATCTTTTGCAACCTAAAATATTTGTAACAATAAAGTACAATTAGAGACAGTACAATAAGAGGGCTAAGTTTATATTTACACTAAAAGAGTTGAGAGCCAATACATATGTGTCTACCACAAGCCAGGCATTGTTCCAGATGCTTTACATTAAGCCATTCACACATATTCATTTGAACCTCCTAATAATTCTGTGAGATAGGTACTATTATTATTCCTATTTTATAGATGAGGAAAGTAAGTCTCAGAGATGTGAAGTATATGTTCAACATCACACAGATGACAAGTGACTAGCTAGTCTGGCTCTCAACTCTGTTCTTTTAACCTCTACTGGTAATAAATGTTCATTTGTGTTTTATCATGTGGAGAAATTTCACTTATCTCCTCTAATTGTACAACAAAACTAGATGCTTTCATTATTACTCATTTTAAAGTCTAGGACACAAAGTTTCCACAACTAGGTTCCAGGGCTTGAGTTTTGATCTAATAATTCCAGGTGCTTAGTTTTAGGAAACACTTCAGTCCTTGAGATTAAGGTGTGTTTTTTGTTTTTTATTACAATGGACATTTTGGCCTCCCATTTGAGATTATATCAGAGATTTTAGGGCTTGGAAGAAAAGTGGAGCACTACAGTATAGTGGCTCAGGACACAGGCTGTGGTTCCGGACTGGGCAGGGAGCCTGCCTGGTACCTATTGGCTGATTTCTAGGGCTGGGGGACTGGGCACTTAACCTGTTAAAGGTTCCCCTTTCAAACCTGTAAAATGATAATAGTCCTTACGTTAGAGGTATTTTTTTTTAAGTTAATATATGTACTATGCTTGCCCCAGAGCCTGGGTGCATAGAGTACTCAACAAATGTTAAGAGAAGGAAAAAACAAATAACACAATGACATTCAGAAAGTATTTTCTCACAGCTTTCTTTAAAACAAATAAGGAATAATTACTTGGTTCTTATTTCTTGATAGAAGTTAATATCATTAAAATTATACTTGTTCGGTTGCCTCAGGCCATGAAGGTACCATCTGGATTGCACTGTCAATGACTCTGCCCACAGTCAAACTAAACTGAACACACCCACTAAAAAACACATTTCAAGGTTGAAATATCTCCCCTGGGGGAATTTTGACGGAGCAGCTTTACGTTAAGAATGGGGTTCTTTCCTTTACTTCACTCTTCCTTTGCTTCTCAAAATGGGCCAAAAGTTGGACAGTTTTCCTTTCTGGGAGTCATTAATGTGGCTGCACACAGACAGGAAGGCGTCCCGGAAGAAACGGGGGTGCGGGGGGTTAGTTGCAAAGACAGATCTTAACTCTTAACGTCTTGCCAGTGTTGCTCCTATTCTGGCTTCAACTCATCTTCCTCGCGCTGCTCGGGTGCCTGGTTGCACCTGGCCTTCACTGGGGGGACGGCCTCTGGAGGCCGTATCAGGGCCGGGCGCTCGGCCATGCCCGTGTTTCTGCCCGTAAGGAGGTGCCCTTCTCCCACGACCTCTGAAGAACCACTGTTACTCCCAAGAGAGTCCACAGAGACTCTCCTAGGCCTTTCACACGCACCCGTCTGTTCTTCCCAGGCCCGATATTTTGTGGTCAACGCTGTGAAACTGTCACCCTAAAGCTGTTGGTTTGTCAACACTGAAGGTCGTTCATTACAAAGCCCCCTTGCCCAGCTTCCCCCGAGCCACCCCCGACCCGCCAGCCCCGGCGCCGCAGACCTTGAGGTCCTGCTCCAGGCTGCGCAGCAGCTCGCCGTCGATTTCTCCCGTCTGCGCGTAGCGGAGTCTTTTGCGCTCGGCTTTGCGGAGGCGGTACTGCAGGATCCGGCAGTTTTTGTTGGCTCTCTCCAACTCATGGCGCATTTCCTGCAGCTGACAGGCGTCCTCCTCGAAGAAAGTGTCCCTCATCTCGTCCATCTCGGTCCTCAGCTCATCAATCTCGTTCTGGGGCGGTGACAGGCCGCGGGTCAAAATGAGCCTCGCCCCCGCCCCCGGCATACACCGCGTACACCCCATTCCAGCTCCAAAGTCTCAGCTCTGCTGCCCCCTCTCCGTGAGACAAAAGTGACATGGGGACGAGGGAAGGAGATGAAACCAGAAAAACGGGCCCTGTGGGCCTTCTACCCTCCTACTCCAGCTCTCTCCATGAAAAAGTGGGACAAACCACAACAATCCGAGAAACAGGCCGAGATGTGAATTTAAATGAAAACATAACGGTGCTCATCTAAAGCTCTTTTAAATCCGGAAAAGAGCTAGGAACCCCCTCCTCTCATTTCCTGTTCCCCTCCCTCCCCCTTTAAGGCCCCCGACAGAGAGCAGCCTCTCGCCCCCCGCGGACACGCCCTAGCCTCCGAGGCCCACACCTCCCCGCCCCCTCCCGGTCTTCCTGTCCTCCTCACCTTGAGAGTCTCGTTTTCCTCTCGCAGCTTCTCCATCTCCTCCTGCATCTCCTCCTGCTCCTGGAGCTGCTGCGGGCGCGGCTGCGACGAGGGAGGTGCCGCCGCCTGCATGCCCCCGCCGCTCGCGCTGCCCTCGGCGCTCTGCTGGGGGCCCTCCGCTGCCGCCGCCATTGGGGAGGCGGAAGGGACTGCAAGGGGCTCGCAGACTGCAAGAGCGCCAGTGACCGGGGAACTGCGGCTGCTGGTGCCACCGCCGTTTTTAGTGTGCATCTGAGCCGCGGCCGCCGCCGCCGCCGCGCGCTCTTTCTTGAGGTGGAACTGGATGAGCTCAGACTGCAGACATCCTTCCTTCCAGTAGCTCCCTCCGCCGCCGCCGCCCCCCACAGCGCCGCTTCCGGAGCTCCTGCTCCCGGGACCCGGGGTTTTGCCCACAGAGGAGGACGACGAAGGAAAGGCCCCCTCCCCGCCGCTGCCGCCCCTCTGCTGAGAGCGCGCGCCTTTCCCTCGCCAGCCCCTGGGCGGCGGCGGCAGCGGCGGGGCGCCCCCCTCCCTCTCCCCGAAGCTGCCGCCGGCTCCTCCTCCTCCCTCCCCAGCCCCTCCTCCTCCCTCCCCGAGCGGAGGGGCTTCCCCGAGTTTAGACACGGGATCTAGCTCCCGGGGCGGCTCCTCGGACGGGCCAGGCCTCCTGCCGCCCACCGGGGCCAGGGTCGCCACGGAGGCCGATTCAGCACCAGCCGCGAGCTGGACAGCTCCAGGCGCGGCCCCTTTGGGCGCCTGGGGCGCCGCCTTCTCGGCCCCGCCTCCGCCTCCCCGGGCGCCGGTCGCGGACGCCGCGCGGCTCCCCGTTCTGCTGCTCTGCTGCGGCGGCTGCAGCTGCTGCTGTCGAACAGAATTGCCCTTACTGGCGGCCCCCACTGGGGACCGCGCGGCCGCGGCTGTCTGCCGGACCGAACTGTCCCTCAGCCTGGCCGGTGACTGAGCACGCGGCTGCTTTCTGCTGCTGCCCTCCGGGTGCAGGCGAGCTTCCGCGGTAGAGGGGGCTGCAGCGGCTGCGGCTGCGGCAGGGGCAGCGCCCCCCGTCGGTGGCTGACTCATGGCGGTCTACGAAGAACTACCCGATGCGATGGAGAACGGTCCACCGCCAAATCATTCTCTGCCCTTCAACAGCGCCAGCAATCTTCCTTTCTAATCTGGGACAGAAACAAACGAAATGTCTGCACTGTAACAGAGCATTAGGTGACTTTCTTATGTAAAGGAAGCCCTAGAAAATGAGATTTGAGGAGTCCCTTAGTAGAAGCCTCGACTTTAGCAAGAGGATGCAGAATTGTCAAGTCTTATTTTGTACAGGTCTCACTTGATCTCACTCACGTGATCTCACTCGTTCTATCTCGATTTCACTCCACTTCAGTAAAATAACGAGGATCTTAGGATGTTAGTTTTACCTTACATTCTCACGGCAGCCGGTTTTGGCAAAGATGAGAAATTGAGTCAGAAAGCAATCGAAGGGAAGGAAGTTTTTTTTTTCTTTTTTTCTTTCTTTTTAAATGAGGATACTATTAAGAAGAAACTTCAGAAGGAAAAGGGGAGGCCCACATACCAGAGCTGTCAATACCCTGCCTTTTCAACGTTAGTTTTCCTCACTATCAAATCTGCATTTTAAAACCTAGTTTAATAGAGGAAATTTAATTTAATTAATATTCCCAAGTGTCAATTAGACGAAAAAGGTTACGATATAGGTTCCTAGAGAAAATTTCCTATGGAAGAAATGGCACTTTTCTCTAACAGCTCTAACAATGTTCTTGGTTAGAGAAATGCACCCAACTTCCTTTAAAATGAACTAAAAGAGAATATAAATAATGAATGGCTTTAATTTCAGTTTCAAGAATTAAGAATCACCTATATGACTCAGTGATAAGTAACATTAAAGGAATTTTCTTTTTCTTCTTTTTTTTTTCCAGCTTCAAGAGATAATTTAAAAAATACTTTTGGAAAAGTTTATTCGCTGCTCTGCAGGATTTATTAAATTACAGGTAATGACTTTTTCTACACTTACCCAAATTTCATATAGTTCTTTTGAATATTTTCAGTTTTAAGTGTAATTGCTAGATAAAAAAATATTTTCATTTTTAAGAATATTCTTAGGTGGTATATCAGAAGAAATTGTACTTTTAAAGTTACCCGTCCCTTCTTTGGAGTCAAATTCAGAGACAGAATGACCCTGCACCCAGAACCCTGGAGCATCCTCACTATGGCGGGAGGATCAACTTCTATTGTGTATTTTTTTCCAAGATAAATCCATTACTGGCTTTTAAATTTTGAAAAATAGCAACCTATTTCCTCCTGAGTTCTTCTCCCTAGTGATCCAGCCAGCTAATCAGATAGTTAATTACATGCCCTTTCCTTAGAACTATAATTTCTCTCTAAATCACTGAAAAGGACATGACTAGGCAGAAAGTTTTGCTTTTTAAAAAATATCCTTCCTATCAGGAGAAAAGATGCTTGTCAGTGACTTTATTAGTATTATTCCTGTTATTGCCTATTTTAAGTATTGTAACAGTCAATGTGCAGGCATTCCTCATTTCATAAAGAAGTATTACTGGAAGTCTCCTCCACCTCCCTTTCTCTTTCTGGAATCTCCTTTCAATTCGGTTTAGAAAATAATAGTGAACAAAGAAAACAAGGGGGAAAAGAGCCCGTCAACTTATTTTCTACATGTTCTCTGGGAGCAACATGCTCCTAGTAGGTCTGGCCTAGCCATTACATGGGTCACACTAATGTGGACCATCCATTTAAGTTATGTTGCCAATGCAGCCCTATTTTTGTTTTGAATTAAGCAGAATCATTCTGGAGCTGAAAGCTACACTTAAACTCGGCCCCAAGTCCCAGCAGAAAGCTTGGGTTTCGGGAACTGGACTCCCACAAGCAAATGTACGTGGTTGCTGTCATGTGGGTCTCACAGAGTGACAATATGCTGTGTCTCTTTAAGGATTCCCCGGTGGGAATGACAACCAAGCAACCCTGGAATGGCCCAAACCAATATTTTTAACCTCGTTTCATCCGCCCACTAAAACCAGCCCACCTGTCATCCCCATTCCTTTAGAAATCCAGAACTGCTCACATGTCAGCTGAGGCGAAGTTTTGAAGTTGATGCAAATCAACAGCTCTTTCCTTCTGCTCATCCGGCGACTCAGTGTTTATTATTGTCTTCCAAAGACGAGGAAAGTTTGACTTCGTAGTATTATATCGTAGTATTATATGCTTTCTGGCTGAGCACGACTTGGGGCCCGCTCGCCTCAGTTCCACCTCCACTCGATTTCTCCAAACAAAGGGGTTAACGTGCAGATTCTGCGAGCTCCGGAGCGGGTTACTCCCCGGCGCTCGGCGGCTCTTCTGGAGCTGCGGCTGGGAGCAGGAGACCACCAGAGGTACCAAGCGGTGCCAGACGCTCCCCAGGAAGTGCACTGATATGCGTGAGCTGACCTCACCGGACTGGGCAGAGCAGGGGCGGGACTGCAAGGGAGGACAGGGTAGAAGTAACCAGAGGTTACTTTCAAGAGGAAAATGAAGGCGAGGACTGGGCCGGGGGAGAAGGTGGGGGTGGCAAGAAAACAAAAAGGTCAGGGCCACACCCGAGATGGAAGACGATACCGCGCTCAAAGTCCTTGCTTCACTCCCAGATCCTGTACTTGGCCGAAGATTTCAAAACCGCTAGAAATCGGATGCACTGGTTTTCTGCATAGCTGTGTCCTGGGCCGATCAATTTCCATCAGTTATTTACTTGAGCTCTTTTCTTAGGGAGGCGGATTCGAACAGCCTTCCGGGCGTGACTGACGTCTCCCACTGCATGCAGCTGCGAGGCGCTGGCGGGCGTCTACTGGGAGTTCTCTTTGTTCGCTCGCTCACTTTAATTCTCAGTCAAGCTCTGCACGCGGTGCACCCTCCCCACCCCCAGCCCAGGCGGAGTCTTCAGACATCGTTTCCACGAGTATATAAAGGTTGCCAGACCCACCGTCCCACAGACAAAGGGTACTTGTGGTGCCACGACTAATTTAGTGCAAACCGAATAAAATTTGTTTTACAGAGATCGTTTACAGACGGGTTTGCCTTCGATACATTTCCTTTTCTCCTTTATTAAGGTCTAGCTTCTACTGTGATCATAACTGCTAGGTTCCATAGTTTTTATAGCACTGCATGTGGGTAACAGAAATCATCAGAAGTGTGTTTATAAGAAAGGAGCTTAAAGGGAATTCAGGAGCAAAAGAGGGGGTTTAGAATTTATCTGTTTATGATGTACACTAATCCATACTGGTCCATAGTAATAGTATTTTTTAAATCCCACTAGAAAATTCTCTTTTCCCTTCTGTTTTTTTGTTTGTTTGTTTGTTTTTTTGCGGGGGCAGCATGAAGGTCTCCCTCCTCCCTTTAAGAATTCCTTGGTGAACATGAATTGAATAAAAAGCAGACACTGCTTTAGAAAGGGTATTTTTTATTTTGAATTCTTCTACCTTAACACTGTGGCTTGGTAGGTAAAAGATGGTATCTTGAAATAATATTTTTTATGCTAGCATGAATTTTCGTCTAAGATATTTTCCAAGAGTATTTTTTGCATTAAAATTGAAATAAAAACAACTAGTAGTTTGCAAACAAGAAATATGATTACAGCAAAATAAAAGGAGGTTTAAGCCCTGATGATTAGTATCTCCAGCCATATATGACAAGTATAGTATCAGGGCAAAAACAAAAAACATTTATGCATTCACATGCTCCTTAACACATACTAAGTGCCTAGCTTATACCTGGTACTGTCCAAGGTGCTGGGTATGCAAAGATAAATCTAGAACAGGTCTTGTCTGGAGAGGCTCCACCATACTGATGAGAACTGGGATAATTTCAATATAATCCTTTGAAGATTTTTGGAAGGTGGAATGGAAATGTGATATCTGTGACATCAGTAATAAATATCTCAGACCTTGACAAGCACACAAAAATAAGTGGGAAAAAAAGTAAAATATAACAGTTTATTGGGAAGTTACATTAGGCAACTGATCATTGTGTATACAAACTTGAGTTGTGATTTCCTTAAGAAATGCCAAGATCCACAGGTCATATTCAAACAAAATGGATAAAAATATTTTCTCAGATTAATCTTTACAAAGAAAATAATGATACTATAAACCATAGTCTGTAGACACAAAATATACCTGGTCCTGCTTCTCTAAAAATTTGTACTCTTTTTCAGCATTTGTGTTTCAATTTTTTCCTAAGGCAGTATTACTTATTTCAATGCAATTAGTAGCTTAAAAATGTCTAACAGAAATCAAGAATTCATTATCATGCAGGCTTAAACCAAGCAGTTGATATGCTCAAGTGTGACATTTTATAATTTAGTATCATGCAACTTCAAGACTGAAAACTAATAAAGTATAAGTGTAAGTGATATTTCAGATGCTTCTTTCCTAATGTTAATGTGCCAAAAGAAGTTTGGAACTGGAAATTTATCAGGTTTATTCTTTTATTTGCTAGCTAAAATAATATTTCTCTGATTAAGTAAATGCAACGATTATCATTCAAGATTTTGTCAGAATTTGGAAAGGCTTCGTTATTATTTTTACTGTGTTTCAAAAATAGACAGGCCACTTGACCTTTTAATGCCTACAATAGTGAATCATCCACTCTATAACACGGTAAGATGTACATCTTCAATCAAGGGAAGAAGGCTAAAGTCTCAATTTGAAAGCCATTAAGAAATACATAGCCTACAATATCTAGCCTTTAATTCTCATGATTTTGACTATATAACAGTATTTTTATCTATATAGCTTTAGTTTGCAGGGCCTTTCACTTTGCTCAAAATACTGTGAAGTAGATATTATCTTCTCCACTTAAAACGTGGAATAACTGAGTTTCAGAGATGCTAAGCATTATTCAAGTTCAATTTCATAATCAGAACTTGAACTTGGGTCTGCTCTTCCATGAAGTCTTCCTTTAATATTCTTCCCAAGTACCTCTTTTTCATACCATGACTTAAAAAGTTGTATCTCTAAGCCTGATTTTGTATCTGTATACTAGTCTGATCTTTTCACATATGCACAGACTACCTACATTTGGAGATAACATTATCACCTCAAACTCTATATGATTTTTCTCTCTCTGAGAGCAATTTCTATCCAGTTTTTCTTTTAGTGAAGAAAAAATATGTATCTAGTTTTCTTTTAGTGAAATCATCCCTTGATATACTTTTTTACTTAACACTGGTTTCTTCATTGCTTAATCTTTTTCATTTACTTCTATATCCATTTTTTCCCAAGATATTCCTTTGGCTGACCTTTTCATTTCCTACACAGTCACTACCAATATCCAAACTCTCATAATTCCATGTTTAGACTACTGAAAATTCTTCCTATATTAGATAAGTTTCTTATGCCAATCCAATGCTGCCAGTTTACACCCTTATTTAACAAAATTTTCCTGACATGTTTCTGTGGCCCCAACCTATGCTAAAATGTAATCCCTAATACTTTAGTACACATACTGCCTATCCTACTTAGACTTATTGTCTCTTTTTTCCAGAAGCATGTGGAACTCATTCTGCTTGTAGACTTCTCCTCTTGCCATTTTCCATACTTGGCATGTCCTCCTTCCTTTCCTGTCCTAAGGCTGCCCATATTTTAAGGTTCAGCTTAAGTTTCAAATCCTTCTGTCATATGAATTTAGGCAAGTTAAACTTTCAGAGACTCAGTTTTTTCCTACTCATTCGTTTATCTATGCATTTAACATACATTGTTGAATTCATGTTTTTAATAGTACCTAACTTATGTAATTATCACTATAAAATGATGAAGATAATTCTTATGACAGTGCATGGGACATGAACTAATTATAACAAATGACAAGTGATGATTACTATGTATCTTGAACTGTCAATAAATGTTACTATGTGTCTGTAAACTGTCAATAAATGTTAGCTATTGTCATTATTATTATTTTAGGAATATTATTACATTAGTTTATGCTAAATTTAATCACTTCTGAATTTCTATAGAATGAATAAGTAATGTCACATTGTTAGAAACACTTGCTGAGTCTTGAATTGTTTTATAATTGTCCACTCAAAAGGTAAATATCTTCAAATAATGTTCCTGTTTTCCTTAGTATCTCCAGCAAGAGAGTTGGTCAGTGTAGGGTTTGGATTTATTGGCACACTTTTAGTGACAGAGAAAAGCTGATATTTTCAGATCCGTCCTCTACTTTTGGAGAATAATTTAGCTTGGGTATGTGCCATTGTCTTGACCTTTGCTGACACATGTATGCAGTCATAAACCACATTTGTTCTCTGGATTACATTTTAGATAATAATTTATGAATCATAGACTTCTTGAGTTATAAACACCATGATTCACCTTTTTATTTTTCAGCTGTCTACCCAAACAATGTTATACACTGGGGTTAGCCTAATTTCAGGCATCTTAATAAAGTCTGTTATACCATCTTTCAGAGTGGATGTATACATGTAATGACTTAACATTGTAAACCAAAACCTAATGGTTTCATTAACATATGGGATTAAGGTTGCTTTGTGAATGGCAGACATTGCTACTCTATTACTGATGCTTTAGTTGCTCCTCCTTTTGCTGTTGTGGAGGTTTGCATTTCAGTATTGCGTAGTCAAAATTCTGTTGCATCACTTTTATAAATGCTCATGAATACTCACCTTTGGTAATTTGAGCCAGTGCCTATCCACTTGTTATAGCCAAAATACTGTCAGATGTGTGATTTCAACCTTGCTCCATTTTCAGCTTTACATCTTAATCTTTAGTGCAGATTTTTAAACAAGTCTGGTAGCTATTATGTAAATGCCATACATATTTAAGATTACCATTAAATTTCCCTTAATAGCACTGATTTAATAACTCAGAATTGTAATGTTTGTAGAGCAGTGCTTTAATGATCCTTTATCTCACTTACTCTAAGTCCTCCTTTTTTCAATAATAAAACCACCCTAATATGAGTGTAGTAGGCTAATTCTCATTATGCCAGTCCAACCAGGATGGCTTCCTAAGTTACTCTGTACTTCACTAGGAAATTTTAGTATAAGATTTTCATTTCTCCTTCCTACCTTCCCCCATCATGTCTGAAAAAAAATGTCTAAGGATCCTCTACATAGACATATCAAGGAAAGATCTTAATGTAATTGGATCTGGTAGTTCTTTATATTATTACATACTGAATATTTGTTAAGTATACTGTAAAGGTAATACTTTAATATTCCCTTGATCCAGTTATAGTAAAAACAAGCAAAATGTCACTGTATTTTATATTCTAATATTTTGTTTTTCTTATTCTTAAATATCAGTGAGGTTTTAATTTGATGTCTAGTCACTAAGGTTTTGGATATTATAATATGCTATGCAGAAATCAGGGTACTCTTTTATCTGGCAGAATGCTAGATTACTTTGAGTTGATTTATTCTTCACTGAAGGATATTTATTATATGTAAGTGTTCATTCAGGCACACTCAATTTAAGATCAATTAAGGAGGGTTTATTTACAATGAAATTATTTATGAGATGTGGATCAGATGTAAGAGAAACCATGATGGATACTTCAATAACCCGGGGTTAAATAGCAGGGAGGAGCAGACTTGATAAGTAACACCACTTTGTAAAACAAACAAACCCCTACATTATTGGGAATTGTATTAAAGAGATGAGAGAACAGAATGGTCAACTGGAACCCAGAAGAGATCTGTGTAGAACAGGCCACCTTGAAAGCAGTGACTTTCTATTGACTTTCTATTGGGTGACATAGTCCACTCTAGATGATCTCACTCTCTCCCGTGCCTCTGGTTTACTTCTGGGGCTCTCCATTGGTTGATCCTGTTAAATCCAGGGCGCTATTGAGTTATTTGATGCCATTCACTGAGGCTAGCCTCCTGGTTGGAAAGCAGATCTGAAGGAGTCAAATGTAGTACGATAAGCAACAATATTATCAATAACTCAAAGACTTTAAAATTACCTTGTCCCTCATAAACTCTTATCTGTTATGTATGGTGGCAATCTTAAAATTTCTACTTTTAGTGAAAGCATACATTTTGAGTTCTTTTTTACTAGTAATGAATTTTCTTTGTGTGTATTTTCACTAGCATTGCATATTAATCAATTGAAGGGATTATTGCTTTTATGATATTAATTTTATCTCTACATTAACATGGTATATCTTTTTGTTTAATTAGGTTATCGTTCTGAATCTCAATTTTTTTTTCCCAGACAGCTTACCCATCCTTTGTTAGCTTCATTCTTCAGTATTTGATATTTTTATGCTATTGTTAAAGATATCTTCTTCTTTTTAAGCACATTTTCTAAATGCTTGTTGTTAGTGTATAGAATGACAATGGACTTCTGTATGACTTTATATGCACACACCTTGCTGCACTCGTGTACCAATCCAATATTTTTCTGTAGAATAATTTTAAGTAGATAATTATATTTTGTGAAAATGATATTAATTTCCTCATTTCCAATTCTTTTGCCTAATTTATTTTTCTTGTCTATGGTGCTGGCTAGGACCTCTGGTATAATGCTGAATAGAAATAGTGATAATGGACTATTGTTAAATTAAGAATAAGTAAGAGCTCTCTTACATTGATACAATGTATCCACAAAACTTATCCATAGCAAAAAGCATAGTTAATGATGGTTCATTAAAACATTCCATTTGAAATTAGAATGAAGACATGGAAGACTACTATCACTACTTTTATTCAACATTGTACTGGAAGCTCTACAGTAAAACAGTAAAACAAAAAATAAGTTTAAGTATTGCAATAGAATCAAAAGTGGTCATCATTTTAGATGATATGATTACCAATATTATGATCAACTCCCCAAAATCCTAAAGAATGCAGATAAATTATTGACACTAGAATTAGAAAATGTTGCTGTAAAATAAAAGGATCAACTCATAGTGCATATCATTATATCATTATACCATTAACAAACAGAAAGTATTATTTAAAGAGATGTATATTGTTATAACAACAAAATCAACATGTCTATCAATAAATTGAATAAAAAATGTATAACTATTTGAAGAAAATGACATACTCTTATTCAGAAAAATTAAATAAGGCCTAAGTCAATTAAGAGATTGATGTTATTGAATGTTGATAGGCGGACTCAATATCCTAAACATTTTCCTGTACCTGATTAATGGAGAATTAATAGTTAATTAATTGTTCAAAAAATACCAACTTCCACAGATTTGTATTTTGAACTTTATCAATTTTATTCTTAGTCTTATATATTAAGTACTAGGGCCAAGAATAACCATGACACTTAGTTAACATACCCTATGAGACATTGATTATTTAAACTTTAGTACTCAGTATACTATTGGCAGAGAAATTAAAGAAACAGAAGTGGCGAGTAACAGGGTGGCATTAAAATCACTAGGCAAAGGATGGATTATTTGATAACTTGTGCTGAGACAAATAGCTAATTAAGTCTATGGAAACCAGAGAAATTGGATCACATAAAATCCAATATGGATCATAAACAAAAACCACTTGACAATAGATTATGACTAAAACATGAAAGGCAAAACCTTAATGCTTTTAAAAGAAAGATTAGGAGACTGTATTGCTTTAGTTTGGGATAAGGAAGGATTTTTAAAAAGTAAGATTCAAAAAGTATATAACACAAATGGGAAGATTAGAACATTAGACTTCATAAGCATAACAATTTCTGTTCACCAAAAGATAATACAAAACAAGAATGCAAAGAAAAGTTACACACTAGGAGGAGCAATTTCAAATGTATAAAAACAAAAGATTCGCATCCAGAATATCTCCAAATGCTCCTACAAATCAATAAGAAAAAGATTAACAGCTTAGTAGGAAAAGAAATGGTCAAAAGAAACAAAAAGCAATCACGGAAGAGCAAACATGAATGGCCCTTATAGAAGATACACTCAATCTTGTTAGTTAAAAAAAGGAAACATAAACATACTTAGATTGCCATCTCATACCCACCATATTTTTAAGATATTAAAAATCTGATAAAACTAAATATTAAAATGGATATGGAGCAAAAGGAAGTCTTCTGTGTGGCTAATAGAATATTATAAATTGGCATAATCACTTTGAGAAAAACAGTGTAGCATTATGCAGAAATGCTGAAAGAATACAGTTTCTATAATTTGGAACCTTCAATCATAAGAAATGAATTTCTTGCATGTTTACCAGGGTGTGTGTTCATAGGGACTAGTAAGGCCAAAAACCTAGAGATAACATAACTTAAATTGTGATATATTTGTACAGTGGATTACAGTAGAGCAGTAAAAACGCATCAACTATATCTGCAAACAGCAGATAGTTCTCAAGAACATACAACTCCACAAAAGAAATAAATCACAAAACATATGCACAAAAAATTTATGCATGTAGGTTCAAAACGTGTGAAACTAAGCAATCTATTATTTAGAGATGGATGCATAGAAATGGAACTAGAATGAAAAGCAAGGAAATGAGAACAAAAGTCAGGATAGTGGTTAACTGAGGGTTAGATAAAAGCAGTTTATGGGGTAGAGCTGGCTTCAAGAATAGTTGATATGCCTGGATTCTAGTGCTCAAAGCATATCTCCTATTTGTCTTTTTTCCTCCTGTACCTCTGCTTTCCTTTGTGTCAGTTTCAAAGAGCAGGCAGACTTTCCATTTATAGAGGACTACTAGCACCTCCAGGTTTAGCTATCCATGGAGAATAGAATACTGTCTTCTAGTAGCTCCAACATAATTCCAGGCATAACTCTCATTGGTCCACATAGGGTCTTAAGTCCCTGCAGCGGTCATGGGGATGTACAGTTATCACTGCTACGTCTGGGTCACATGTCAGCAGCTCAAGCTTAAGTGACAGGGTCAATTCTGGCAGTTCACAAGGCCAGGATGGGGGATTCATGGTCTTCCAAAACAAAGTTAGGCTTTGTTAACAAATAGAAAAGGATCCTGATGCTGAGATGCCAAAACACCAAAAGTGTACTTAAGGCAAATGACTCTGCCTTTGAATCCAGTATCTAGCAATCCTTAAATTGTGGTTAAGAACTGTGGAGTCTGAAAGATGCTCAAGTGCTGAGGTGAATTCTGACCAGAAATCAGCAAGTGGGAGGAAAGACAGCTTCCCATGTATGAGAAGATACCACTGACTCAGCTGGAGCAAGTGATGGGAATAACTGACACAAGATCATTACTAGAGGCTCACATTTCATGAAAGACCCAAAGGACTCCAGAATTCTCATCACTTCTAAAGCTTTTACTGCAGAGAGAAAGGAAACAAAATTGGATAGTCTCAGGGGACAGAAGTGAATTCTAGGGATGAACTTGAGGTATTAACTCATATTTGGAGAACTGGAGTTGATAACAGCTGGTGATACAAGTTGAATTCTGGGCAGGCATGGATCTAGGGAGTAGATAAATCATGCTGCTAATCAGAACGGTCCTTAGTGGAGACTTTCAGAATCGGGGGGCCTGAGACCACTCAGGACAGCTGGGATCACTTAGCTTTCTTGCATTCTCTAGTCCATATAGGACAGTGATAGAACAACAAAACACCAACTTGAAACATGAAATTTACACTTTAAAATATAAAGCCCAGGAATTTGATCAGTAGAAATAACACCCAACTATTTCTTTTGGTTGTGGTGATACATATATTAGGATATTTGTGGTGATACATATATTAGGATATTTTTATCTGCATATTTCCAGAGTTAGGTAGTCCCAGGAATGGTTAGTTGCATAGCTCAACAATGTTAAGGTTTGATTTGCCTCCTTTAACACCCTGTTGGTGTTACAACTTGTGGTAGCATATTGGTTCTCCTAGCTTAAAGCATCACATCTTCACAATACAATGTCTAAAGGGAAATTGGGTTGAGGGTCCTGAAGAATGTAGATTAGTTTATTACAAACTTTCCATAATTTTAACGGTATCGAGACATCTTCAGAGTTATGAGACACCTCGACTCTATGCTTAAAAAAACGGATAGTACTACATCTCTGCTCATATTTCTATACATTGGATTTGAGGTAAAAAATGGGACAGGGTTGAACTGTTCTACCTTGTGTTTGGGTAAAGTGATGTCCCTTTGGTGGTTGTAAATCTTAAATGGAGAAATAGAAATTAGTGAGACTGGGCATTTTGTGGGGCAACAAAACGTATTATAAAATGGGTTAGGAAGAACATTTGTAGGAATGATTACTTATTTTATTTATGTAAGTGATGCTTAAGTATAATATTGTAAACATTTTTGAAATACAGAAACATATAGACTAAAAAGTGAAAATCTACCTTCACGTCTCCTCCTTGTGTCAGTATATTTTATAACTTTTTCAAAATGTTTATGTAGTGTTTGCAAAATTCAAAGGTGACTAATTTAAAGTTTATAGTATCTTACTTTCCATTTTACATTCTAGAGTGTAACTAATGTGTCCTGCTAAGAAAACATAAACATAAGAACAAATCAGACTAGTGCTGAATTTTGTTTTATTTGTGGAAACTTACTAGAGAGGCATTTAATTAGAGAAAGCATCTCAAAACAATAAAACTCAAGCTGGCCTTGAAAGGATGGCAAGTTTGACCCATTTATTGAATTCCCACGGCTGACGCTGATCTCTTTCCATTTTGATTCTGATGTTTTACTCTTTTCATCTAGTGCTCATTGAAAAACACTTGTATTCCATCTGTGGAATGGTGACAATACTCACTGAACTTTCATCCTATGTTATAAGCTTCTTAAGAAAAGGGGCCATGTCTTGCTCATAGTTACATCCCTATTGTAGTTCTATACCGACTATTATTTGCTCCCAAAAGGCTATTTATCCATAAATGTTTGCATATTTAAATTATATCATTATATTTTCTCAAATGTATACTTATTTTTCTCATGTAGATTGTTAGGAATGTATGGGACCACATCTTATATAGTTTTTTACCCTTTCCAGTTTCTAGCTCAGGGCTTTGCCAACTATGAGTAACTCATACTCTCAATGAAGAGAGAGGATTGTGGAGGAAGATGAATCGAAGCAAAGGAAATGGGGAAATAGCCTAAGTCAAGGAAGAAGGCCGAAGTACTCTTTCTGGGAAGGGGTAGTTGGGTATTCTTTTAGGGCTCCCAGACCCCAATTCCAATGTGGGGATAGCAATTCTTGGACACCAGCAGGATGTCTAGGAATAGAATTCAATTCTGACATCATCTGCCTGGAGATAGTGTCAGATTCCACGGGTTAAGTAGTCAGTCCTACCAGCCTGTTGCCCCAGCCCACACTTCAGAAGTCCCAGATGGTTACTTGTGTTTATGACCAATGGGCTATAAATTGGAGGTTCTAAGACCTTCTCCTTAGGTTTGATTACTTGCTTGAGTAGGTCACAGAACTCAGGGAAATACTTACTTATGTTGACTAATTTATTATGTGAATCAATAGCCAGGTGAGCAGATACATAGGATGAAGTTCTGGATAAAGGAGCTTCTGTCCTCGTGGAGTTTGGCACCTGGCAGAGTGGCACATGGAAGCGATTTAGTTTTCCAAGTGTGGAAGTTCTCCAAAAAGAGAAAAGGTCCGAAGTACCAAAAAGCACTTCTTGGTTTTTATTGGAGGCCTTATTACATAGTCATGATTGACTAAATCATTGGCCATTGATTCAACCTCCAGCCCCTTTCCCTTTCCCAGAGGTTGGGAGGTGGGACTGGAAGGTCCAACCACTTAATAACATGGTCGGTTCTCCTGGAAACCAGCTCCTGTCCTTCGGTGGGGTCCAAAAGTCACCCTCATTGATAACAAAACACCCATTTCATCTTTATGACTCTGAAGCATTTTCGGGAACTGTGGATGAAGATAAAATATATCTGAGAAATATTTTGATTATATGAATGACCAAGCATATGTTTCTTATTAATCATTGTATCACAATTATCTTCAGCAGTTCTCCGATATCAGTGGGTAGAAACTCCATTTTTCCAGTTATTTAGATCAAAATCTCTGACTCCTCTCTTTCTCCTCACATACTATCTCAAGCAATCAGTCCTGACAGCCCCAAATACAAAACAAACTCCAAATAGACCCATTTCTCAGCACTCTGTTGCTACCAGTGCAATCCAGAGGAAAATCATCACTTACCTAAAAGGGTCTTTCTGCTTCTACCCTTGTTTTCTTTCTAATGTAAGTAATGTCCACAAGGTGACCAGAATGACCTATTCAGTTGAAGTCAGATTGAAACAGGGACCGTGGGCTTTGGCAGAGTAGGGTGAGGGTCTCCAGAGAAAAAACAGAACAAGATAATTACAGTCAGAACAATGTAACAATGTGCAAACAAGTCCCTATCCAAACTCTGTGTTAAGCATTATGCAAAGTCAAGGTCACACTAATTCTTTAGGGTAAAGATACCAGACTAGAAATATAGACATCTTCAGTGAGATCAGTTAAAGCTCAAAAGGCCAGGAGCAACTTGGCCTGGAATGTTTGAGTGTTCCACAAGCGTATCTCAGCCTAACCCGTGACTTCACTGTATCTCAACCATAAACAGCCCTAGAAAACAGACAACAACCCAGCCCACCTTGGGGGCAGGGCAGGTGGTACAAGTCTGAACCCCTAGCTCTTAGCCACATTGCTGAAAATCCTCAACCGACTATAAATCCCCTAGACAACACACCATCATGGGCTCTTTTGTCCCCTCCTGGCGTGAGCCAGAAGCTCTGTCCTCTCACTGTATCTCTCAGTAAAAGCCTCTTCTTGGCTCTCCTATCTTGGGTGTTTGCTAAGTTCATTCTTTGACTCTGCAAACAAGAACCCCAGCATCAAGATCATGTCACTTCTCCACTCAACCCTCAAACGGCTTGGCATCTCTCTCAGAGCAAAACCCTAAGTATCTATATGTCTCGCAAAGCCCTATGTAATCTGGCTTCCTCATTCTCTTCACCCTCCTTTCCCTTTCACAATGGACTCCTTGCTCTTCCTTAAACACTACAAGCACATGCATGACTTTTGAAGCATTGCTTCCCTTCTGTTAAGAATGCTCTTCCTCAAATAGTCACTTGTCTCATCTTTACATCTTCTCTGGTCTCTCTTTAAATGCCACCTTCTCTGATTGTCCCAGTCTTCTGAATTATTTGTACAAATTTGTCCCCATTCAACAATCTCTATCCTCTCTGCTGTGCTTCAGCTGTTCCTGCATAGCACTCATCTCCATCTAACATATTCTGTATCGATTGACTTATTCCTTTCTGACTCCCCACTCTAGAATGGGATCTCCAATATGGTACAGTTTTGCTTTCTTTCACTCCTCTATTCCTAGGACCCAGGACGGAGGACCTTAGTAAGAATTCAAAAATGTTTTAATGTATTGAATAAATGAATAAATGAAAGAAAATAAATGTGTGAATAAATGAGAAAGAATTGATGGAGGTTTCACATGCCAAAGCAGAGTTTTGCTTTGCTATGAAGAGCAACAGAAATACACTATAGATACTTGAGAAAGGAAGTAGAAGTTACCTGCTGTCAGAAAGGATAAATCTGAGGAAGACAAAGAGAGTAAGGGAGGGATGCCTCTAATCCCATCTGAGATCACTGGAATCTGGTTTAGGAGTATAGTTATGGAAATGGAGAAAAAGTAAGGAAATAAAATGGGACAAAAAGTGAATTGGCTGAATTATCTATAGAGGGAGGAGGGAAGTAGCATTTCATAGACATTCCAAATACTGTGACCCTCCAGAGCCATTGTGCCACTCCCAACAAGGGACAAGCTCATTTGGAAGAGATGACACTGCTGTTGTGGGGGGAGAGTTGTTTTTTTAAAAAAATCACTTTAAATCCATAGTATTCTTTATTGTGATGATGTAGAGAAGAGTGAAAACAAATTCTTTATAGTAATAAAATAATATATTTTTCAAACTATGTTTTACTTTTTTGTTTTATATTGCTCCTCCACATATCAGAGAGCTGTAATTTGACTGTGTGTTAGATAACAGAGAAGTGATTCTGTTCTCCTCCAAGTTAATTTAGGGTATGATCCTACTTGGTGTAAAAGAACCATAAAACTAAGACATGAATCCCCAGGTTCTGTCTAGCCCTGCCCTCCTACCAGTGTCCCCTTTCTAGAACCGTGCTTTTGTAGGCAGCATGTGGCATAATGGATTCTTAAAATACTGCATTTTTCCACTTAGAAAGTGAGAGGAGGAGAGTGGGGTCGGGGCAGGGGTAAGAGTGTGGAGAAAAAGAAAAATTGGAAGAGAGAGAGAGATTCAAACTGGTTTATTGTTGTGAAGTGTTGTACTAGAACCCTAGTGTCTTGTGCTACTTCCTTCAGTCTTGAGTTTCCAAGAATGTAAGTACCTGGGAAACATGTGTTTACCCCATTAGTTTATAAGGGAGGAATCAAGAGCTCTCTATGTTAGTAGAATGCAGGAATACCACTCCCCTACTACTGAAATTCCCAGCAGAGAATGTCTGCACAGGCTGAGCCATGCAGTCTTGTAGGACTGAAGTGAAGGCTTTAAGAGCTAGCATTCACTTGCAAAGTGCTTGGTACTTCTGGGCAACTGTATGCCTTCAAGAGTTGACTAAGTCCTAATGATCACAAGCTTTGAACTTATTCTCCTTATTTTGCCTTTTTTTCTCTTTGCATTTTTTTTTTCTCTTTTGATATGAGTAGATACAAGGGGAGTTAGACTGAACAGATTATGTGGTAAGGACTTAAACTGCTTGGCTACACTTTTGAATGGAGAGACAGAGTAATCACCTGTGTTAGTAAGAATTCCTTTGGTTAAATTGATAACTCAAGTCAAATTAGCTGAGGCAGAAAAAGGGGACTTATAGGAAGGACAACTTGTTGTCGAATGTGATTACAGAAATGTGACTCCTCAACCTCCTGGAAGGCAGGCCTGTCACGGGCTCCAGAAATAGCTGGAACAAGAGATTGAGCTCTTCCAGGGCCCTTTACCTTGGCCTCCTGACTCTGCTTCTTTACTCTTCACCTTAGTTTTTTTCCTCCTTGAGGCTAGCTTCCTGCCCTCCTTCCCCAGCACCTGCATCCCACATTCTGATGCCCCCACAACCAGGGAGACACTAGCTGGTTCTTCCTAATTCTAGTTTGAAAAACCCCAGGGAAGGATTCTGAGTCACTCTTTTAGTCACAGGATCACCTTCGGTTTATTCCTCCAAGGCCAAAAGGCCGTGATGCGGGTGGGGTCCTGCAAGAGAACCACGAATCTTCTGCTCACTTAATACATGAGGAAACAGAGGCACAGGAAGGGTCACTGACTTGTTCAAGGTCACAGCTAGTACAATACTATTTGAGGAGTGTCTAGAGATGTCATTAAATACATTTTAGTTATAATTGCACTGCAGTCACGAAAAGCCATCTGGAAAGAGCCCAAAACAGAAAACAGCAAAAACAAGGGGCATAGACTACATTTAATAAGTTTTATATTACTGTCTAGTGGTGATACAGAGAATTTCAACATTATTCACACCAGTATTGGAGGATGTTTTATTTTGCTTAATGTAACCTTTAAAAAGGTATCAAAAATTGACAATATATTTAAAATCATATATTTATGTATTTTATGGAGCATACATTTAAAGGATCATTCCAATGAATACTCAAGAAACCAGCTTCCTAGTTGTCAACAGTTGATGTTGACAACAATTTTGAAATTTAAAAACCTGGGGGTAAATTCTCCTGCAGAAAATAGCCATTTTTTCTGATGTGCAGTATAAATTGAGGCAGATTTCAAGGTTTTCAACAGTATGGGAACCTTCTTTCTGGGAAACAAACAGTAGCTACTAAGAACCAAATAAAAAGTATGTGAGTGCTAGGGGCCTTTCCTCAGGATGTGCTTGCTTATCCTGCAGGGGGCAGTGCAGCCGCTCTACGGTTTGCTGCTGGGGAAGAAGGGAGGGGCCGCAGGGCACGTTGCTGGCCAGTCAGCCTGGTTCTGAATCCACAAGCCCACTCTGTCACCCCAGCCATTTGGGTACAATACAGCCATGCTGTTCTCTTTATAAATTTGTAGTTTATAATAATATGATTCTGGCATTTATTACTTTTACATACTACAGCATAATTTTAAGGTAAGGGAAACTTAGCTTTATACGTAAGTATTGACCACTTGAGTGAATATTGAAGATGATATGTACTTCATCATCATTTGATGATTTTTAGTATCAACTTCCATTGCAGAAATGATATCTACTGTGCACGTGATCAACAAATTTGTCTTGAGAATACTAGATGCGTAATAAGAGACTTTATACATCTTTAGAGAATTCACTGTACCATGCCTTCTAAGACTGGACTCAGGCTAATATTCACAACTCTGGTTATTTTATGAAGTCATCCAAATCCTGATGAAATCCATGCGGGGAAGAAAATCATGAGAAAGTAGGTAACTTGAGCACGGTGTTCCCTTGAGGTAACAAGACTGCATGTGTGTAAATATTATTCTACCTTCCCCCCAGGTAAAAAAGAGCTGCTGCTCCAGCTTGTTAATTAGTTTAATTTTCAGTTCTGTATCCCCCACCAGCATGGGAACCCCTTTTAGTGGCACTGGTAAACTAAGGGCTGATGAATGCAATTGATTAAGTGGTAAGATTTAAAATTAATGCATTTTGAATGTAAATCTCATGTGTGTAGAAGCGAAAGGTTTTTTTTTAATGGGGTCTTAAAACAGGCAATGTGTATCTGTAGTCATTAATATATTTCTTTAGTATAAATGTGTATGTGACATAATTCAAAAAGAACATCTGGAACATTTATTGAAACCTTCTGGCTTCCTAGAGGTTATTTAAAAATGTCTCATGCTAACCACAATCTTAAAAATGTTTTACAAGCAATATAGAAAGAGGCAGCTTCCCCTCTGCCTCACTCCTTTCTTGTGGATTAATATGAAGGTGAGCAAGAAATCATGTGGGATACATTGGGAATCAACATTCATACAAGATCTTGGGGAACCTAAATGAGTGGCATTTGGTCATATTCTCCTGATTGGGAAAGTGTACTGGAGAGCCTTTTTGTATCCAAGCAAGATGCAGGATTCCTGGACATCTTTTTTTTTTTTTGTGAAATGATTATCACAGTAAGTTTAGTTAACATCCTTCAACGTACATAGTTACAAATTATTTTTTCTTGCGATGTGAACTTTTGAGGTTTTTTCTCTTAACAACTTTTCAATACACAAGACATTATTGCTCACCATGCAACGAACAAGTTCCAATACAGTGAACAAGCTCCCACAAGGTGAACAATGCAAGGAACATAGTGAACAAGTTCTCACAAGGTGAACAATGCAAAGGCAGTCATATCAGAGAAACTAATTCAGTTACTATAATCAATCAAGCTAACTATGATTATTCATATGATTTTTATACTTAAATTATAAGTGAATCCCACATTTCCCCCTTTTTTGTTTTAATTGACACAAATGCATATGCATATATTTGTGGAAGGTACCAGAATAATGATTAGCTGGGCTCGGCCTGTGACATAGCTTGTCACAGGCCATGTCTCTCTCGTCTGGAGGGGTGGGGTTCTATGCCTCACCTCAGTTGGCCCCCATGTTGCTCACCTGAGGTCCCTTGCGACTGTGCCTGTCTTAGGTTGTTCCTCCCATGAGGAATCTTACCCGTCTCTGGCTAACCAGCCATCTCCTGGGAACAAACAGGGAGATAAAATACGAAAGAGAGGACAGCCAGCAGCTATAATTCTGGAGTAAATCACAATATACATGATTATTTTCTTGCAGCAAATGCAGGTGGGGAATCCGTATATGATTTCACAAAGTTGTTTAAAAGGAATCACTTATTTCTTGAAGTTAATTCTTGAAAAGTAGCATATGCTTGCATTGGCTTTAAAAGACCAACAACTGCCTTCCTCATACACACTAGGAGAACAGTAATACAAATGCATAACAGTATTAGACCTACAATTATAGGCCATATCCAGTGAAACAAAGAAAACCAATTTAACAACCCAGGCATTTGTGAAAACTTATCAATACCATAATGAATGTTGTCTATTTGATCTTGAATAGTATGCGAAAAATCAGACAAATTAAAACAACACATCCCTGGAAATTGTTCACATCCCATAGTTGTACAGCCCTCCCCATGTACCCCCAACATTACATCTGCAATCATAATGCCCCTTTTTCCCTCTTATCCCTCCCTTCCCACCCATCTTCCCCAGTCCCTTTCCCTTTGGTAACTATTAGTCCATTCTTGGGTTCTGTGAGTCTGCTGCTGTTTTGTTCCTTCAGTTTTTTCCTTTGTTCTTATACTCCACATATGAGTGAAATCATTTGATACTTGTCTTTTTCGGCTTGGCTTATTTCATTGAGCATAATACCCTCTAGCTCCATCCATGTTGTTGCAAATGGTAGGATTTGTTTTCTTCTTATGGCTGTATAATATTCCATTGTGTATATGTACCACCTCTTTATCCATTCATCTACTGATGGACACTTAAGTTGCTTCCATTTCTTGGCTATTGTAAATAGTGCTGTGATAAACATAGGGATGCATATGCCTTTTTCAAACTGGGCTGCTGTATTCTTAGGGTAAATTCCTAGGAGTGGAATTCCTGGGTCAAATGGTATTTCTATTTTGAGTTTTTTGAGGAACCTCCATACTGCTTTCCACAATGGTTGAACTAATTTGCAGTCCCACCAGCAGTGTAGGAGGGTTCCCTTTTTTCCACATCCTCGCCAACATTTGTTGTTGTTTGTGTTTTGAATGTTGGCCATCCTCACTGGTGTGAGGTGATATCTCATTGTGGTTTTAATCTGCATTTCTCTGATGATTAGCGATTTGGAGCATCTTTTCATGTACCTGTTGGCAATCTGAATTTCTTCTTTAGAGAAGTGTCTATTCATGTCCTCTCCCATTTTTTAATTGGATTATTTGCTTTTTCTTTGTTAAGGTGCATGAGTTCTTTATATATTTTGGATGTCAACCCTTATCAGATATGTCATTTAGGAATATATTCTCCCATACCGTAGGATGTCTTTTTGTTCTACTGATGGTGTCCTTTGCTGTACAGAAGATTTTCAGCTTGATAGAGTCCCACTTGTTCATTTTTGCTTTTGTTTCCCTTGCCCAGGGAGATATGTTCATGAAGAAGTCGCTTGTATTTATGTCCAAGAGATTTTTGCCTATGTTTTTTTCTAAGAGTTTTATGGTTTCATGACTTACATTCACGTCTTTGATCCACCTTGAGTTTACCTTTGTGCATGGGGTTAGACTGTAGTCCAGTTTCATTCTCTTACATGTAGCTGTCCAGTTTTTCAAACACCAGCTGCTGAAGAGGCTGTCATCTCCCCATTGTATATTCAAGGCTGCTTTATCAAATATTAATTGACTGTATATGTTTGGGTTAATGTTTGGATTTTCTATTCTTTTCCACTGGTCTGTGGGGTCTGTTTTTGTGACAATACCAAATTGTCTTGATTACTGTGGCTTTGTAGTAGAGCTTGAAGTCAGGGAGCATAATTCCCCGTTTTATTCCTCCTTCTCAGGATTGCTTTGGCTATTCGCAGTCTTTTGTGGTTCCATATGAATTTTAGAATTATTTGTTCCAGTTCATTGAAGAAAGCTGTTGGTAGTTTGATAGGGATTGCACTGAATCTGTAGATTGCTTTAGGTAGTAGAGCCATTTTGACAATATTTATTCTTCCTAGCCAAGAGCATGGGATGCATTTCCATTTGTTAGTGTCCTCTTTAATTTCTCTTAGGAGTGTCTTGTAGTTTTCAGAGTACAGGTCTTTCACTTCCTTCGTTAGGTTTATTCCTAGGTATTTTATTCTTTTTGATGCAATTGTGAATGGAATTGTTTTTCTGATTTCTCTTTCTGTTAGTTCATCATTAGTGTGTAGGAAAGCAACAGATTTCTATGTCTAATTTTGTATCCTGCAACTTTGCTGAATTCAGATATTAGTTCTAGTAGTTTTGGAGTGGAGTCTTTCGGGTTTCTTATGTACGATATCATGTCATCTCCAAATAGTGACAATTTGACTTCTTCTTTACCAATCTGGATGCCTTGTATGTCTTTGTTTTGTCTGATTGCCGTGACTAGGACCTCCAGTACTATGTTGAATAACAGTGGAGAGAGTGGGCATCCCTGTCTTGTTCCCGATGTTAGATGAAAAGCTTTCAGCTTCTCGCTATTATATATGATGTTAGCTGTGGGTTTGTCATATATGGCCTTTATGATGTTGAGGTACTTGCCGTCTATACCTATTTTGTTGAGAGTTTTAATCATGAATGGATCCTGAATTTTGTCAAATGCTTTTTCAGCATCTATGGATATGATCATGTGGTTTTTGTTCTTCTTTTTGTTGATGTGGTGGATGATGTTGATGGATTTTCGAATGTTGTACCATCCTTGCATCCCTGGGATGAATCCCACTTGATTATGGTGTGTGATCCTCTTGATGTATTTTTGAATTCGGTTTGCTAATATTTTATTGAGTATTTTTGCATCTACGTTCATCAGGGATATTGGTCTGTAATTTTCTTTTTTGGTGAGGTCTTTGCCCGGTTTTGGTATTAGAGTGATGCTGGCTTCATAGAATGAGTTTGGAAGTATTCCCTCCTCTTCTATTTTTTGGAAAACTTTAAGGAGAATGGGTGTTATTTCTTCTCTATATGTCTGGTAGAATTCAGAGGTGAATCCATCAGGCCCGGGGGTTTTGTTCTTGGGTAGTTTTTTGATTACCAATTCGATTTCGTCACTGGTGATTGGTCTGTTTAGTTTTTCTGTTTCTTGCTTGGTCAGTCTTGGAAGGTTGTATTTTTCTAAGAAGTTGTCCATTTCTTCTATGTTTTCCAGCTTGTTAGCATATAGATTCTCATAATATTCTCTTATAATTCTTTGTATTTCTGTGGGGTCTGTCGTTATTTTTCCTTTCTCATTTCTGATTCTGTTTATGTGTGTAGATTCTCTTTTTTCTCTTAATGAGTCTGGCTAGTGTTTATCTATTTTGTTTATTTTTTCAGAGAACCAGCTCTTGGTTTCATTGATTTTTTTCTATTGCTTTATTCTTCTCAATTTTATTTATTTCTTCTCTGATCTTTATTATGTCCCTCCTTCTGGTGACTTTGGGCCTCATTTGTTCTTCTTTTTCCAATTTCAGTAATTGTGTCTTTAGACTATTCATTTGGAAATGTTCTTTCTTCTTTAAATAGGCCTGGATTGCAATATACTTTCCTCTTAGAACTGCCTTTGCTGCGTTCCACAGAAGTTGTGGCTTTGTGTTGTTGTTATCATTAGTCTCCATATATTCTTTCATTCCTGTTTTGATTTGGTCGTTAACCCATTGATTAGTTAGGAGAATGTTGTTAAGTCTCCATGTATTTGTGAGCTTTTTTGATTTCTTTCTAAAATTTATTTCTAGTTTTATACCTTTGTGATCTGAGAAGTTGGTTGGTAGAATTTCAATATTTTTGAATTTACTGAGGTTCTTTTTGTGGCCTAGTATGTGGTCTATTCTGGAAAATGTTCCATGTGCACCTGAGAAAAATGTGTATCCTGCTGCTTTTGGGTGCAGAGTTCTGTAGATATCTGTTAGGTCTATCTGTTCTAGTGTGTTGTTCAGTGCCTCTGTGTCTTTACTTATTCTCTGTCTGGTTGATCTGTCCTTTGGAGTGAGTGGTGTGTTGAAGTCTCCTAAAATGAATGCATTGCTTTCTATTTCCTCCTTTAATTCTGTTAGTATTTGTTTCACATATGCTGGTGCTCCTGTGTTGGGTGCAAATATATTTATAATGGTTATATCTTCTTGTTGGATTGACCCCTTTATCATTATGTCATGTCCTTCTTTATCTCTTGCTACTTTCTTCGTTTTGAAGTCTATTTTGTCTGATACAAGTACTGCAACACCTGCTTTTTTCTCCTTGTTGTTTGCATGAAATATCTTTTTCCATCCCTTCACTTTTAGTCTGTGTGTGACTTTGGGTTTAAAGTGAGTCTCTTGAAGACAGCGAAAAATGGGTCTTGTTTTTTTATCCATTCAGTGACTCTATGTCTTTTGACTGGTGCGTTCAGTCCATTTACATTTAGGGTGATTATGGATAGGTATGTACTTATTGGCATTGCAGGCTTCAGATTCGTGGTTGCCAAAGGTTCAAGGTTAACTTCCCTACTATCTAAAAGTCTAACAACTAACTTAATATGCTATTACAAACACAATCTAAAGATTGTTTGTTTGTTTGTTTGTTTCCTCCTTTTTCTTTCTATTCCATTCTTTATATATTAGGTATCATATTCTGTACTGTTTGTCTATCCCTTGATTGACTTTGGGAATAGTTAGTTTAATTTTGCATTTTCTTAGTAATTAGCTGTTCTATTTTCTTTACTGTGGTTTTATTACCTCTGGTGACAGCTATTAATCTGTAGGAACACTTCCATCTATAGCAGTTCCTCCAAAATACACTGTAGAGATGGTTTGTGGGAGGCAAATTCTCTCAGCTTTTGCTTATCTGGGAATTGTTTAATCCCTCCTTCAAATTTAAATGATAATCTTGCCGGATAAAGTAATCTTGGTTCAAGGCCCTTCTGCTTCATTGCATTAAATACATCATGCCACTCCCCTCTGGCGTGTAAGGTTTCTGCTTAGAAGTCTGATGATAGCCTGATGGGTTTTCCTTTGTATGTGATCTTATTTCTCTCTGTGGCTGCTTTTAATAGTCTGTCCTTATCCTTGATCTTTGCCATTTTAATTACTATATGTCTTGCTGTTGTCTTTCTTGGGTCCCTTGTGTTGGGAGATCTGTGCACCTCCATGGCCTGAGAGACTATCTCCTTCCCCAGATTTGGGAAGTTTTCAGCAATCACCTCCTCAGAGACGCTTTCTATCCCTTTTTCTCTCTCTTCTTCCTCTGGTACCCCTATAATGCGAATATTGTTCCGTTTGGATTGGTCACACAGTTCTCTCAATATTCGTTCATTCTTATAGATCCTTTTTTCTCTCTGTGCCTCAGTTTCTTTATATTCCTCTTCTCTAGTTCCTGTTTCATTTATTGTCTCCTCCACCATATCCAATCTGCTTTTAATACTGTCCATTGTGTTCTTCAATGATTGGATCTCTGACCTGAATTCATTCCTGAGTTCTTGAATATCTTTCCGTACCTCCATGAGCATGTTAATGATTTTTATTTTGAACTCCCTTTCAGGGAGAGTCATAAGGTCCATATCATTTAAATCTTTCTCAGGAGTTGTGTTCATAATTTTACTCTGGACCAGGTTCCTTTGGCGTTTCATATTTGTGTATGGCGCCCTCTAGTGCCCAGAAGCTCTACTCTCTGGAGCTGCTCAGCCCCTGAAGCAATGTGGGGATTGTAGGGGAGTGGTATTGGTGCCTCCGGGGGAGGAAGGGAGTGTTTGCTAGTTCCTGGCTGCTATGCCTGTCTCCACTGCCTGAACCAGTGGGCTGAGCACACAGGTATAAGCCTCTGTGCTTTGCGTTTTTAGTTGCTATAGACAGATCTTCCCTCTGGCTGGCCTAACACCAGGGAAGGATTTCCCAGTTTGCACGCCCAGTGGAGCTGGCCAGAAGAAAGGCACACAAGTCTGCCTGTCACAGAAGGGGTTCTTGGAGCTGTGTAGGCAGCCAGGGAGCTGGAGCACCTGAAGATCATGAAAGATCCCAACCTGCTGGGCAGAGTGCACCCGGACAATTTTGTCTGCCTGTCCTTTCTCCTGAGCAGTAAGCTCTGTGCAATCCTTGCCCCTTTAGTAGCTCTCTTGCTAAGGGCTTCTTTGTTAGGAAGTCTCTCAGAATGCCCGCTCTTCTTTTGTCCCCGAGCAGCTGGGTATGGATCCCTGCTTTCACAAGCAGCTGGATTCTTAGTCTCTCCAGGAATTCTGCCTGTCTTAGCTTTCCAACCCCCTAATTACAAGAGTATCATGCAAGCACCATGTAATGTAGGTTTGTGCTCCCAGAGCAGATCTCCAGAGTTAGGTATTCAGCAGTCCCACATCTCCACTCCCTCCCTGCTCCATTCCTGTTCCTCCCACTGGTGAGCTGGGGTGGGGGAAGGGCTTGGATCCTGCAGGACCACAGCTTTAGTACGTTACCCTTTTCTGTGAGGGCTGCTCTTGTCTCCAGGTGTATGCAGTTTGTTGCCATCCTCTTTCCTGTTGCTCTTTCAATAGTAGTTGATGTAGCTTTATTTTCATATTATATGAGGTTTTAGGAGGAAGCCTCTGTCTCACCTCTCACGCCGCCATCTTTAATCCTCCCTGGACATCTTTAAAGCATGTTCCATAGCCTTATACAGTATAATGGAGTGAAAACTATTATTCACCAATTCTTCATGGCAAGACACAACTTAGCCTGCTCTTGGCAGTGACTGTGAAGTTTTGGGGGATGCTAGAAGTAAGTTAGCTCAAGTGTGGCTGGATCAGAATCAGAACAGGTATGTTTAAGGGCTGGGGAGGGTCTGCTCATCTCCACCTTATGGTTGGGGTCCTCCTCCAAGCTCTAGTGGAATGGGATTGCCCCTTCTTAGGTCAGCTGTGCTTGGTCCTGCATCTCACTTGAGCTAAAGATTTAGAAGCACACTGCTTCCATGACTTCTCTACCTGAGGCCAGTCTTTAAAAGGAGAAGCTTCCTGGGCCCATTGCTGATGGTGACAGGACCCTAGCCTGTAACTGAGTGGGATTTATGATGGAAACCAGATGAAACAAGAAGAGTAGGCTTCTTTCCCCAGAGCAGCTGACAGGTAATTCAATGAGGAGGAGGTGTGCTTTAATCCTTTTTGTGAGCCAAGTCTCTGGTTCCATGTGTTCTTTTTATCCCTCCCCTGGAACACCATCCCAAGTAAGTGGACTCTCTAAATGGGTCCCTTCTGATGACAGCCCTAAAACTGATAATATCCTTCCTTCTCCTCCCATGGACCTTGCATGAGAATGAACTCCAAAATACTTTTTTCCCACATTTTCCTCAGTCCTCAGTTTCCTGCTAACATGTGCTAGAGGACTAACACCTCTAGGAGAGCTTTTGTATATATCTGCCCATGCTTCATGCAGGCCTACAATTTTCTGTCCTGCCCCACTACTCTCTTCCCAGCTTCTATATTAGGCACCTGGGTTCCTTTCTAAGTGTGCCATTTTCCAAGAGATAGAAGACTTTTCATCCCCCAGGGGGTGTGCAATGGAGAGACCAGCCTCTTTACTAAACTGCTGTTCTCATTCTCTGAGCCTGAGACTGGAGCTTGTGCAACTGTGGTGACCCTGTTTCCTATAACTACTCTTCTTTCTGGACCAAGTACAAAGCAAATCTTGGATAAAAAGTCAGATTTTGGAAATGTAATGTATAGCAGGGGAAGAAGCAGAGAGAAATTTAGCATAAAAACCCCACGGAGATATACAAGGAAGAGGCCCTTACTTTGCTCCCACTTTCTTCCCACTGCGCCGTCCATAGCTCCAGGTCCTTGGAGGAATGGAACACTTGACGACCTGTATCAGGGCAGGTGAAAAAGAAGAGGCATGAACCTAGGAGGCAGCATAGAGGTTAAAGGGGTTGAGAGCAAAGAAAAGAGACAGTGGGCCCAGAGAGGAAATTTACTTATTCTCTGTTGACAACAAAGATAATGGCCATAAGGTCCTAGAGGAAATGTCCCAGGCCTTTGAAGATTTGGGCATGATTGTATATGGCAGAAAAAACTACTGATATTTCATCACTTGTGAAATGTGTATAAGTTGGAAAATATGATTCAACCCTGAATCAAAGGATTGCTCTACGAATTCTTCTGGACTCTTAGTGTGATGAGGAAACATTACTCAATATGGGATTCCATCCCCCTTCTCTTCCGCAGTTCAGGCATACACAGGATTATATGTACACGTCTGTGCAAGGCCATATCAGTCAATCAGTCATGTACCATCAGGTTCCTCGTGGGCTCTTCCAATGCTTGTCATAAAGAAGAAAATTGGACAACTACATCTCTAACAGGTTTTCTTCAGCTGTAATTCTTTGTCGTGAGAGACTACTACTAACCTTCACCAATTCTCTTCTAGACCAGTTCTTGGGCATTCCTATAGTCATGAAGTCAGACCTCTGGAGAACATATACATATATTAATATCCAAGATACCAGTGGATAGAAGCATACTTCTAGAAATTCCTGAATAACAAATTCCTAGTAATACTGTTTTTTTTTTTTCTGACAGTTGACATATTAGATTCTGCATTACCTTCTGAAAAACCTGGAATCATTGTTTCTCTAAATTGTATGTTCGGCTAGTTTGCCTTGCATGGATCTGGTCCAAGTGTTTTGGGGAAGATGATAACAGGGCCATATTTGTTGCAAAGCTAAGAAATATGTGTCTGAAGACCTGAAGGGGGACTGCTCTGTCTGTTCTTCCGTCACCAGCAGAACACGAGACTGTCTTTATTCACGTGGAACAGGAAGGGTCCCAACCTTAAGGACATCCCATAAATTCTGGACTTCAGTGAGTTTCTGTGTCCTATTTTTCCAAATTCACTTCCATGTTTAACACATATTTCTTATGTAAAGAAAAATATTTACAGGTTCATTGTTGGTTTCTGCTTTTGGTGACATGATTTGATAAGCTTCTGTCAGTCTGGAATTTTTTCACCAATATTTTTATTCTAGCCTTTCTGTAATTACATGTTTATTAATTCTTTAAAATGTTTTTGTTTCTTTTTTGCTGTAATGCAGAATTGATTTTTCCAAGGTACTGTTCTGCCTTGATTTTTAGTTACTTAGACCAATACATTCTTTAACCATTACCACTGCCTTGTTTACTTTTCTATTTTCTTTATTCGGTTTTATCTCTTATTTCTTTTCTTTTTCTCAAATATAGGAAAGCCTTGAATTTTCTGTTTTTTCTTCCAGGAATACACTCCCTTTCTAAACGCATCTACACTGACAGTTTTTAAATTGGTAATCTTGGATTTTCTAGGTAAATCATGGTATTGCTTGTAAATAATCAAAAATTTCACTTTTGTTTTACACAGGTATACTCTGTTAGTTCCTTTTCTCCTCCCTTCTCTCCTTTTTCTTTTCCCATTCCTCCCTCACTCTTTCCCTTTTATTTTTCTTTCTTTCTCATTCTTGGTTAAAACTTTCTAAGCACAGCTGAACAACAGTAGACAATGGTACAGTCTCATCTTAATTTGTATTATTTTCTTCATGATTTTAATGTGATTAGCTAGGGAGTTTTATGTGGTTTTTTTTCTTGCTCTTTTTTTTAAAATGAAATATCATATTGGCTGTTGGATTCACTTACTGGTGTACATTTGGGTCAAGTGTGAGAAAGGAGCGACAGCCTGTGAACTAGCTTCCATGTGTTCCCACAAGGTGCATCGAGGAAGCCTGGGGACTCCCTTCCCCTTCCTGGCTCATCACCCACTCGCTTCAGGTTGGGCCTGCCTGCATTCTCTGCACCCTGGAGCTTAACTGTGTTTTCAGAGTTTTCTGGAAACTGCCCATTGACTTTACAGGTGAGCTAGTGGATTACTGGGTGGTTACCCTTCATTAAGTTAAATTCATCAATTATCATGTCTTCCAGAAATCGAAGTCACCCTTCTCTTCTTTCTCTTAATTTCTAAAAAAATATTTCTTTGGAATGTTGTGGGGAGAAGCACTGCCTGCTTGTAACCTTTTGTCTCAGAATAACCGTGTGTCCCCATGGCCCCCTCCTTTGGGCCCTATGCTAGGTGTTTGATGGCCTACCTTATCCATGGACACATCTTATTGGGAGGCAGTGCTCTCTGTGAAGGTTTCCTTCCTTGGGGACTCGTTACACAAGAATGACTCCTTGTGGCATAACACACAGTACAGTCATAAATCATGTACCATCTTTGGCAAGCACACAGTCTCTGTCCCTTGCCCCTGGCACACACTTAGTCTTTGTCTCCTCTCCCACATAGGTAGTTCCCTCCCTGTCCATGAGAGCATGTGCAACCTTGTCCAGCCTATGGCTCCTGGACTCCCTGTGCTTGAGTCCCAAAAGATCTCATATGGCATCTATGGTCTTTCCTTTGTTCTCTCAAGCTCTTTCCTGTTGCAACTTGCTCACTTGGATGTGTGACTGGACTTGCGATCACACAAAGGTCAATGGGAGATAAGTAAACGGATGAGTTCAGCCAACCAGCTTGAAATGGTTAATGGTTCTTTTTCAAATAAAGTCTATTATTTTCAGTTCTCAAATGTCAAAACATAAGTGAATCGTCCCTTAACTAATAAAGACAGATGGAAATAATATACTAAAACTCAATTCCTATTACACATCATTCAGAGTAGTTGACTTAAAAATATTATGCTGCTTAACTAATTAACATTGGATTAAAAGCAGTGATTCCAAAATGAAAATATGAATATGAATTAGTTGTCTTTTACTAAAAGAAGTGAAAAATAAGCATATGTATTGAGAGTGTTTTTTATTCAGACTATTCTATGAATTATTTTCCTTTTTTTTATGTTGGCAAAGAACCTTTCTAAGAAACAATGCTGATTTTAGATCAACACTGCATACTAATTAGGAAACAAACAACAACCTTCTCTTATTCTCTCTGAAAAGCAAGCATTTTTCCAGTGGGGCCTTGTAGGTTTATGTATATCAGGGCCTGATTTTTCAAAAGATTTACTACTCTGCTTTATGTTCTGCAGTACTTGGTCTCACTGTGTCTTTTACAGTGAAATGTCATCATTGTTCAAATCACGTTTTTGGCAGGATGTTGTTCTGTTATATTCCATGGGAATAATGGGAAGCTCAGAAAGGAGGCAGACAAGTCTCATTAATAAAGCTTATGCTTGACTTTTGGTTTTCATGTGCAGAAAATTTGCCCTTTTTTATGAAAGGGACATGCAAAATTTCTGTAAGGCTTGATAAAATTAGTTTCTTGCAGCAAAGGATTACCGTGCAACACTGAGGTCTTTTCTCAGTTATTTATATGCTTTTAAACTCAGTTCAAAATTCAAAATGAATTTGAATGCTACCTTCACTCTCTACCCCACACTGACCTTTGTTCTCACACCCTTCTTGTTCAGACAACTTATATTCTTATTTTATTCCTTCAGTAGAAAATAACACTTTGGTCCCTAACCCAAACCTGTTCTGTCAGCACCCTATGCTCACAGTCTCTCCTGTGTTTTTCTTTATTTCATTCAACTAATTTTCTGATTTCTATGACCTAGGTCACTCATGTCAAGATAAAAGCTGATCTATCAAACTAACGCTACATCTAGCTGTAGTCTTCTTCTTTTTCTCTTTGGTATTGTGGTTGTAAAATTGCAATATCTCCAGAATCTCTCGCCTGGCCTTAGTGCATCTCCATATCAGTAGGTGTTTCCAAGGGGTGGAGAGAAGTCGTCCATCTCCATATCAACAGATGATTGTAAGAGGGGTGGGGAGTGAGGACATATATGGACAGGAGAGGTTTGGTGGGGTCCTTTTGCAGCAGTTTGGATTTTATGATATTTCATGTCACTTCCTGTCCTAAACTTTAAAACTCTCACTCATCTTAAAGTGCCTTCTTTATTAATTTACAGCTTACTATCATAAGAGAGAGAATAATGCAGGCAGGGTGCCTATCATTTCAAGATTTCTAGGAAATTAAACCCTAGACCAGATGTGTGTTTCATTTTCTCACTCTAGGCCATTTACTTTTTATATATAATACTCACTTCAACCATTTCTTCCACCTCCTGTCCCTGCCTCTGGATTCAACCAATCTGTTCTCTGTATCTATGAGCTTGGTTTTTATTCTTTTTCTTTTTCTTTTTTGGTTCAACATATAAGAAAGAACATAAAGTATTTATCATTTTATGACTGACTTGTTTCATTTGCTGTAGTGCCCTTGAGGTTCATCCATTTCATCATGAATGACAAGATTCCACTCTTTTTTGTGGTTGAATAATATTCCACTACATATATTATATTATATTTTATTTCACATCTTTTCTATCCATTCATCCATTGATGGACACTTAGATGTTTCTGTATCTTGGCTATTGTAAATAAAACTGCAATGAACATGGGGTGCATATACCTTTTCTAGTTATTACTTTCATTTTCTGTGAATAAATACCTAGAAGTGGAATTGTTGGGTCACATGGTAATTTTAAATTTTTGAGGAATAACCATATTATTTTCCATCATGGCTGCGCTAATTTACATTCCTACCAATAGTGTAAAAGGGTTCCCTTTTCTCCATATCCTCATCACCCCTTGTTATTCCTTGTCTTTTTGATAATAGCCATTCTATCAAGGGTGAAGTCATATTTCATTGTGGTTTTGATTTACATTTCCTTCATGATTAGATACATTGAACATCTTCTCATATGCCTGTTGCACATCTGTATGTCTTCTTTGGAAAAATGTCTATTCAGAGCTTCTGCCCATTTTTGAATTGGATTGTTTGTTTTGTTTTTCTATCAGTTGTACTAGTTCTTCATGTATTTTGGATATTAGCCCCTTATTAGATATATGATTTACCAGTATTTTTTCCTGTTCAGTAGGTTGCATTTTCATTTTGTTGATGGTTTCCTTTGCTGTGCAGAAGTTTTTCAGTTTGATGTAGCCCCACTTGTCTATTTTCACTTTTGTTGCTCTTGCTTTTGGTGTTAGATTCAGAAAATCATCACCAATATCTATATTGAGGAGCTTGCTGCCTATATTTTCTTCTAAGAGTTTTATGGTTTCAGATCTTGTGTTCAAGTCTTTAATTAATTTTGAGTTTATTTTTGTGTATGGTGTAAGATAGTAATCCAGGTTTCATTCTTTTGCATGTAGCTGTCCAGTTTTCTTAACACCATGTATTGAAAAGACTATCCTTTCCCCAATGTATATTCTTGCCAACTTTGTCATAAATTAATTGACATTAATTAAATTAATATACACATGGGTTTATTTCTGGGCTCTCTCTCCTGTGCTATTGATCTATGTCTGTTTTTATGCCAATACCATACTGTTTTAATTACTGTATCTTTGAAATATAGTTTAAAATCAGGGGGTGTGATGTCTCCAGCTTTGTTCTTTCTCCAGAGATTTAGCTCTTCAGGGTCTTTTGTGGTTCCATACAAATTTTAGGATTGTTTTGTATTTATGTGAAGAATGCCATTGGACTTTTGATGGGGAACAGAAAAAGAGCATGAGGTGAATACTAAGGAAATCTGAATAAAGTATGGACTTTACTCAATAATGACATAACAGTGTTGGCTCATTAACTGTGACATATGTATCATAGTAACATTAACAAGATGGCAAACTGGGTGTGGGTTATATAGGAGCTTTATATACACTCCTCTACTCTTCTGTAAATCTAAAACTACTTTAAAACAAGAAGTTTATTTAAAAAAACTGGATGCTGTGTTTAATGACAATGGATTCTGATAACCTAAAATTGATAAATAAGTGGTTTTATTTCTGCATCAGCAAAAGATTATGAGCAGCTATAAACTTGAGCTTACTAGCTTACTATGTCCACTGACATATTAGATCCTCACAGGAGTGAGAGACTCCTTCATGACCAATGAACAATAGGCTATGTTTTAACCAATTAAGTAGAGATTTATATACTACTAATATCCTTTCAAGGTCCAAGGTTCAAGCCTAACAAAAGTAAGGTTTCCATTTCTATCATATAAAGGTTTATTCTCCTCTTTAGAGGGCCATTCAGGGAAATTCTTCACTGGGCTACAATTTGTCTTGCTGGAGCAAGCACAGAAACTCAGTGTTCATTTTATTGATGCAGTCTTTGACATTCCTTTAGATAAGAGACCCTACTGAGTGAACCTGTTAGCTTTCCTTCATCTGCATTAGAGCTTCTCAGTCTTGGCACTATTGATATTCCAGGCCATGTAATTCTTTATTGTTGGGGACTGTCCTGTGTATTGTAGAATATTTAGTGACATCCTGGCTTCTGTCCACTAGATGTCAGTAGTGCCCACTCTTTCAGGTGTGACAACCAAAAGTGTTTCCCGACCTTACCTAGCATCCTTCAGTTGGCA
The DNA here is from genome assembly GCA_032199065.1 of Smutsia gigantea. Taxonomy (NCBI): domain Eukaryota; kingdom Metazoa; phylum Chordata; class Mammalia; order Pholidota; family Manidae; genus Smutsia; species Smutsia gigantea. The sequence continues at coordinate 478,931 of JAVSCE010018022.1, forward strand.
AATTGCCCCTAGTTGAGAACCTCTGGTTTAGATCAACACAGGTGAGGTGTTCATGATAGGACCTCTTGAGCCCACGTTTTTGGGGTCTCCTATTCCTAGTGGCAAGTAACTCCATGACAACAGAGTATTTAGTGTTCTCACTGATTTTTGCGTTGTGTCCTAGCCAGCAATCTTCTCTGAGTGGCACGTAATTCCACAATGTTGTGACTTTAGAGTTTGTTGATGGAGATCCCATTCTTGGTTTGTGGTTTGTTCGTCCATTAAATTTCTACAGGGAGGAATTTCTTGCCACCAGCATTTGGAACAGGTCATTACTGGGAAACTCACTGAAAAGTCTGCCCAATATATTTGCCCTCTGTATCTTTTCTCCATCTTTTTCACCATACAGACCATCATTGCCCAAAATTCTGTTGCTCGGTCATTTTCTTTGTATTACCTTTGTAATATTTTGCTAACTTTACTCTTGATTCAGTGTTTAACAGGGTGTCCATATATTCAAAAGAGTCAATGATCCCTGAGTAGAATCCCAATTTCTAATGGCTATATTCATTGTATTTTAAATTCTGTGTTGATTGGTTTATGACTAATATATTGCTGAAATCATTGTGAAAAAAGAGTAACTGAAGGATATCTAAAGAAAATATCATTCCTAAGTTTTAAAATATGTTGATTCTTCAAGAAAGAGCTTTTTTTTTGCGTAAGTTTATCTTACAAATAGAAGGACTTTGAGTCAAGTTAATGGCCATGTTTACAATGTTACCACATAAGTGTTTTTATCACGCTAAAAAAAGACATTAACAGAACTGGAGGGCTTTTAAACAATTTTAAAGTTTTAGTAAATGTAGGAATGTAAAAAGTTCAAGAAATATCCTAAAATTGGGTAAATACTTAGAAATTAGACTGGGTTGATATTATCTTCTCTGTCTTACCATAGTTGTAAAATAATATGACATAACTACAGTTTAAGCAAACAGAAAGTTATACTTTTATTGACACCTGAACAGATAGGCTACCATTATTTCGGCAAAATTTTAGGATTAGGAACATATAAATACATGTGATCAATGAATTTGAATTATAACAGCCAATATCTTTATAAAAGGGATTAATTCTATCGGATAGCTAGGCACACATGAGCAGGTCCTGCCTTGTCCTGGACAAAGTCTTCCCAATCGCCACTCACCCACTTGTCACTAGACGGCAGAACATGCCCCAAACCCTTCCTGTCAGTCTCCTGCCCTATCATGGCCAGACAAGATGTAAAATGCCCGATGAGGATTCCAGACTGCCAATGCAGGTTGGTCCAGGCACACCAAGACCCAGGAGGTGACCTGGAGTCACCTCAGGGTTCATTATGTCATAATTATAATAAATTTACATTGTGAAAATGTAAAAAAAAAAGTGAAAAACCCCCTTTGGGTTTCACTTGGGTACTTATGGGTAAGAGCCTGATCACGAGGAAAATGTTGTATGAAAAGGTTATACAAACTGAAACTGTCAATCTGAGTGTCAAATGATGTAAGATGCAGGGAGGGACTTCCACCATTTTAAAAACCAACCCTAACCCTGACAGCTGGGCTGCTTCTGGCTTCCAGATAGCCTGCTCTCCACCCTTCTTGAGAATGTGCTTACATGTTACATGTTTCCTGCCTTCTACGACTGTGCTGTCCCCTGATTGAATTTTTCCTTCGAGAAGACAAAGAACCAAGGTCTAAAGGAACCAGTAACAATTTTTATAATGTGTTTTTTAAAAAATAGTATAAAAATAACAATTTTTATTCTGTTATATTCTGACCATCATAATTCTAGGAGACATTCTTTATATACTCAGTTCATATACTAGGTTCAATGAAGACCTAATTGTATCAGAAAAATATAATCTTTGTATTTTTATAAATCAACACAAAGTTGAACTATTTGCTCTATATTACAGAGAAGAATTTAATATCCAGTCCATATCATATAGTGGGTTATATATATCACTAGGAAAAAGAAATAAACCAATAGAAAAATAGGTAAAGAAAGTGAAAAGGCAATTAATTCAAAAGGGAGGAACTGGCTAAAAATCATTTGCAAAGTTGTTGATCTTAGTCAAAGAAAAATAATAAATGTTTAAGGAAATAAATTAATTAGGGATAGAATATCAAACATTGATCTGCCTGCTTTCTAAATAAGATTCTTTACATTCTTTTTCCAAATAACATGATCATAAAACTATGTTAAAGAAATCTATTAACAGAAAGACTTTTGTATCTAAATATCATTATGATTTGTTTTAATAGTCCTTAAAGAATAGTAAACCTACAATACGGGTAGTTATTTGGTGTTTAGCTGGAGTAGCAGGGAGTGAACTTCCAGCAGTTAAGTCTATCCCTTCTCTTTTCTGCCTTTCAGCTGGGACCAGTGTCTATTCTTTTTTGCCACATGTGGCAGGATTAGATTATTGCCATTAATTTCTTCCCAGGCACATATATTTTTTAGGAAAAACACTAATCTGTGCAAGATGATTAGAGGGGCGTGGCTAATAAGACCTCCGTGCCAAGACCACTAAGGTCCTATGTAATGCCTTCCTATGAAAATATTGTCACAGAAGAAAATATCTACCATTTCATTTCCATGCATCAAAATTATACATATTTTAGAACATTTAAACTTTTAGAACCATTAATTTAGTAATCTTCAAAATAAATTACAGTAATAGCATATACTTTTAATAAAGTAATACTTTATACAATTAATCACGATTTTTTTCTTTTTGTCTTGAGAGATTTAGAAATCTTAATTCTTAACTTACTCCTGCTGTCCCTTATTAAAAACAAAGATAAACGAATGGTTCATATGTTTTTTGGGGGTGGGTGAGGGAGGCAGGGAGAAGAGCCCTTTTAAGGAAGAGAATTTTAGTTTTAGGAAAATAGACTGTCATCATGCCAATGTGCTTGTAGGCAGGATATTAACCTTCCATCCATTGACCTCACTCAGCTTCTTGGCTATAAACCCCCGGCTGATATCGCTGTATTCGGTCGGAGCTGAGCTCCATCTCTCTCCCCAGTCTCAATACCGCTATTCCAATAGTCTTGAATAAAGTCTTCTTTACCATTTGAACACGTATCACAATAACTTTTCTTTAACAGGCAGACCATGCATAGAGATTTATCACCAACCATAGACAAGGATTACACTATGAATGCATATGTGTGTGTGAGTGTGTGAACTGACCTTCTACGTCCAGTAGAGGGAATGAGTCATTGCCAATACTCAGCCTCATTCTGGACTCAGAAAATGTGAAACAATTCATTTTGTCACTTTAAAGAAATATTTTCCACTTTGTGTTGTTTAAACATGTTTCAAAGCCTTCATCAGTGCAGGCTGAAAAGCAATGTCTTTCCACTAGCATGCTTATGGTTCAGAAATTTCTGGCTATTTTCATATGCTTGTTCTTTAACATGAATTTTGTAATAATTGGCCAAGTTCCCAAATCACTACTTTTGGATTTGCTGGGAAAGCATTAGATTTATGTCATAAAACATTCTTTCTAAAGTGAAACATGACCAAGTCAGTCTTTACCAAAATGCCAGTTATTTCCCATTATTTGGAGGATTAAGATCTAAACATAGAAAACTTAAGAGAATTTCTTAAGTTTCCATTGACTGCCCTATAAATATGATAATAAGCTCTCAACTATCACCATTATGAAGGATGTGTTCACAATAACACAATGTGAATAAGTAAATCCTAATAAAAGGGATTTGTAGGTCATTATTATAGCTGAAAAATATTATGCTAAATAAACCTATAAACTTGTGTAATTAATTATACACTCATATTTTAATATTTGTGAAATAAAAGAACTTTTTTTTGCACTTCTGGCACTGAAGTGTTTTTTACCTGAGGTGTGCCACTTTATAATCCCATTTCATAAAGTTTCTTATATTTCCTTCATCCCATCATAGTCTGTCAGAGGAAAATGAAATCTTATAAAGATAGAAGTTAAACTGGAATGCTAAACTGAAACATTTTTCTTTTCTGTGTCATCTCTTTTGCATTTTGTATTGCACTTTTTTCCTAGTTTATATAAATGAAATTTCCTGTTTTGAAATTAATTTTTCTGATGTCCTGCCTAAAAACACCATCATATTTTTTTGGTAGAACCTATCTTATCAATTGCCTTTGTTCTTAAATTCAATTATAACTTTTGAAAACACTTTTATGGTAAAATGAGGCCACATGTTACAAGCTGGGTTTCATCTCAGATGTACAAAGTTGTTTAATATTTGAAAATACATTAATTTAATTCACCATATTTATATTTTAAAAGAGCAACATAACAGATGAAAATCACTGGGTAACATTTAATCTCAATGAATCATACAAGCAAAGAATTCTTAGCAATCACTGAACAAACATGAATTCCCTTTTCAGGATAAAAGGTAGTTTCCAGAGGCTTATAGTAAACATAATTCTTAATAATGGAAATTTTATGTTTAAATTTAGAAACAAGATGAGTATGCCCCATCCTCCATACAATTCAGCATTATATTGGAGTCCTAGTCTATATAATTAAGAATAAAAATAAATAAAGCATAAAGATTGGAAAGAGAGATAAAAAATTGTCCTGTCAAGGGCAAATTGATTATTCTAGTAAATTCAAGATTTTACTTCTGCCCAATTTATTACTTTCTTGTCAGTTTAGTAATAGCCAAATTAAAAGTTTCTTCTCAGGTTTTCTGTTCTTCCTTGTTTTCTCAGGGTTGAATGTATATTCTCAAGAACTTTCAAGTCCACATTCCTCCAAGTGCAGCTGGAAACTAGAGGAAGTAATTAACTTCTTTGCTTTGGTTCAATCCTATGCAAGTAGCTATAGAAACGGACTGTCACTTCTATTCTTGTTGTAAATGGGAATCAGGTGTGCGGCTCACCCCAGCTTCCTTTAGTAAAGGTATTGAGCCCTCCCTAGGGATTCACCAACATTACAAGTAGCATCACTTTTTTAATTGACATTCTTCTTACCAAACATATGACTGTAGAGGCACAATACATCAGAGCAATTTGGCTTTCTAATTGAAGTTACGAATTTTTCAAATTGTCCTTGACTCCATGCCAAAGAGAAGTCCTAGTAATGGTACAAGATAGGATGTTTCTCGATCATCTTATACCTCAACTTGGCACTTATTCATGCCTTCATGGAAAAGCTCCTTCATGCCATGCTGGCTTAGAGCATTTTCACACATGAGAAACACCAAGAAACATTTTTGAGTTTCCATCTTCTCCCATAGAAAAGTTTGGGATATTAGGAGGATTGGCTACTTTTTTTTCACATTGTCTGATGTTCTACCCATGCCTCTCCAGTGCTGGTCGCCTTTTCCCCAATTCAGAACTCATGTTGTGTAGCCTGTGGTCATAGGGCAACTGGTCTTGTCTTTTCAGACCTTTATAATTATCTCTTTCATGCCGTACCAGAGCAGGGATTTCTGAAGCCAGGAGAAGATCTGACATTTTAATTTCACCTATCTGTATGACTTCCAAAGAAGAGCATAAACTGAATGTCCAAATCATTCATTTTCACAAATTAAAAATTCATTGCTCCATCTACCACTATCATTATGAAAAGAAATGTTTGAAAACAACTAATATTAGCCAAAGATTTTGTTTTTATCTTTGCATGTTGACACGCCAAGTTGTATTTTTCTTTGTGTTTACTATGCTTGATGATCTCTGATCTTGGGTCTGTGATTTGGTGTCTGATTTTGGAAAATTCTCAGCTATTATCTCTTCAAATATTTCTTCTTTGCCTGTCTCTTCTCAGGACTCCAACTAGACTGATGGAAAATCATTTGAAATTGTCTCCTTAGAATGACTTATCTTCTGATCATTCATAAATTGCATTGAGACTGCAATGCTCTGAGCTCTCTGATGTACTCTTAGATGTTCTTTGGATTATTTTTTTACTCATTTCCCCTTCCTATTTTCTTTTCAACTTGGATAATATATACTGGTCAATCTTCAAATTCAGTTATTACTTTTTCTTGTGCTGTGTTCATCCTGCTGACAATTTTATTTCAGGAATTCTTTATCTCTGAAAGTGTTTCCAGTATCCAACATTTTCATTTCCAGTATCTCCATTTAATCTTTTAAAATTTCATTCTTTGATAAAATTCTTCATCTGTTAATGCACATTTTCCATTTTATCCCTCAGATGCTTTAACATACTAATCAAAGATATTTATACTCCTTGTCTGATAGCTCTAACACCTGTGCCATCCAGGGTCTGTTTGTGCTGATTAACTCTTAACAGTTCATTTTTTTTCCTTGATCTTTTTGGGTGTCTAATAATATTTGAGCAAATATCAAAATCTTGTGTAAAAAAGTAGTGACAGCTGACACCAGCAGTATTTATATCCCCTTATTGGTATGCCTTTTTTTATTTTACTTTATTTTTGGTATCATTAATATACACTTACATGAACAACAGTGTGGTTACTAGATTCCCCCCATTATCAAGTCCCCACCACATACACCATTACAGTCACTGTCCATCAGCATAGTAATATGCTATAGAGTCACTACTTGACTTCAAGCCTTTATAATATCTCTTTTATGCCATACCAGGGCAGGGATTTCTGAAGCCTTCCCTGTGCACCCACCCCCCACATTATGTGCACTAATCGTAATGCCCCTTTGTCCCCGTTTCTCTCCCTTCCCACCCATCCTCCCCAGTCCCTTTCCCTTTAGTAACAATTAGTCCATTCTTGAGTTCTGTGAGTCTGCTGCTGTTTTGTTCCTTCAGTTTTTTCTTTGTTCTTTTACTCCACAGATGAGTGAAATCATTTGATACTTGTCTTTCTCTGCCTGGCTTATTTCACTGAGCATAATACCCTCTAGCACCATCCATGTTGTTGCAAGTGGTAGGATTTGTTTTCTTCTTATGGCTGAATAATATTCCCTTGTATATATGTACCACATCTTCTTTCTCTATTCATCTACTGATGGACACTTAGGTTGCCTTCATTTCTTGGCTATTGTAAATAGTGCTGCGATAAACATAGGGGTGCATATGTCTTTTTCAAACTGGATTACTGAATTCTTAGGGTAAATTCTTAGGAGTGGAATTCCTGGCATTTCTATTTTTAGTTTTTTGAGGAACCTCCCTACTGCTTTCCACAAAGGTTGAACTAATTTACATTCCCACCAGAGTGTAGGAGGGTTCCCCCTTTTCCACATTCTCGCCAACATTTGTTGTTCTTTACTTTATGGATGTTTGTCATCCTAACTGGTGTGAGGTGATATCTCATTGTGGTTTTAATTGGTGTTTCTTTGATGATTAGTGATGTGGAGCATCTTTTCATGTGCCTGTTAGCCATCTGAATTTCTTCTTTGGAGAAGTGTCTGTTCAGATTCTCTGCCCATTTTTTAATTGGGTTATTTCATTTTTGTTTGTTGAAGTGCATGAGCTCTTTGTATATTTTGGATGTCAACCACTTATTGGATATTTCATTTCTGAATGTATTCTCCCATACTGTAGGATGCCTTTTTGTTCTACTGATGGTGTCCTTCGCTGTACAGAAGCTTTTTAGTTTTGATATAGTTCCACTTGTTGATTTTTGCTTTTGTTTCCCTTGCCCAGGGAGATATGTTCATGAAGAAGTTGCTCATGTTTATGTCCAAGAGATTTATGTTTTTTTCTAAGAGTTTTATGACTTACATTCAGGTCTTTGATCCATTTTGAATTTACTTTTGTGTATGGGGTTAGACAGTGATCTAGTTTCATTCTCTTACATGTAGCTGTCCAGTTTTGCCAACACCAGCTGTTGAAGAGGCTGTCATTTCCCCATTGTATATCCATGGTTCCTTTATCTTATATTAATGGACCATATATGTTTGGGTTAATATCTGGACTCTCTATTCTGTTCCACTGGTCTGTGGGTCTGTTCTTGTACCAGTACCAAATTGTCTTGATTACTTGGCTTTGTAGTAGAGCTGGAAGTTGGGAAGTGAGATACCTCCTGCTTTATTCTTCCTTCTCAGGATTGCTTTGGCTATTCGGGGTCTTTTGTGGTTCCATATGAATTTTAGAGTTATTTGTTCCAGTTCATTGAAGAATGCTGTTGGTATTTTGATAGGGATTGCATTGAATCTGTAGATTGCTTTAGGCAGGATGGTCATTTTGACAATATTAATTATTCCTAGACAAGAGCAGGGGATGAGTTTCCATTTGTTAGTGTCCTCTTTAATTTCTCTTAGGAGTGTCTTATAGTTTTCAGGGTATAGATCTTTCACTTCCTTGTTGAGGTTTATTCCTAGGTATTTTATTCCTTTTTATGCAATTGTGAATGGAATTGTTTTCCTGATTTCTTTTTCTGCTGGTACATCATTAGTGTATAGGAAAACAACAGATTTCTGTGTATTAATTTTGTATCCTGCAACTTTGCTGAATTCAGATATTAGTTCTAGTAGTTTTTTATGTACAATATCATGTCATGTGCAAACAGTGTCAGTTTGGCTTCTTCCTTACCAATCTGGATGCCTTTTTTTTCTTTGTGTTGTCTGATTGCCATGGCTAGAACACCCAGTACTATTTGAATAAAAGTGGGGAGAGTGGGCATCCTTGCCTTGTTCCCGATAGTAGGTGAAAAGCTTTCAGCTTCCCAGTGTTAAGTATGATGTTTGCTTTGGGTTTGTCATATATAGCCTTTATTATGTTGAGGTATTTCCCTCTATACCCATTTTGTTGAGAGTTTTTATCATGAATGGATGTTGAATTTTGTTGAATGCTTTTTCAGCATCTATGGAAATGATCATGTGGTTTTTGTCCTTTTTGTTGATGTAATGGATGATGTTGATGGATTTTCGAATGTTGTACCATCCTTGCATCCATGGGATGACTCCCACTTGATCATGGTGTATGATCCTCTTGATGTATTTTTGAATTCGTTTTGCTAATATTTTGTTGAGTATTTTTGCAATGTTCTTCACTGATATTGGTCTGTAGTTTTCTTTTTTTGTGGTGTCTTTTACCTGGTTTTGGTATTAGAGTGATGCTGGCTTCATAGAATGAGTTTGGAAGTATTCCCTCCTCTTCTATTTCTTGGAAAACTTTGTGGAGAAGGGGTATTATGTCTTCTCTAAACGTCTGATAAAATTCAGTGGTGAATCTGTTTGGTCCGGGAGTTTTGTTTTTGGTAGTTTTTTGATGACCGATTCAATTTCTTTGCTGGTAATTGGTCTGTTTAGATGTTCTATTTCTTCCTGGGTCAGTCTTGGAAGGTTGTATTTTTCTAGAAATTTGTCCATTTCTTCTAGGTTATCCAGTTTTTTAGCATGTAGATTTTCATAGTATTCTCTAATGATTCTTTGTATTTCTGTGGGGTCCGTTGTGATTTTTCCTTTCTCATTTCTGATTCTGTTTATATGTGTAGGGCTATTTTTTCTTAATAAGGCTGATAGGGGTTTATCTATTTTGTGTGTTTTCTTGAAGAACCAGCTCTTGGTTTCATTAATTTTTTCTATTGTTTTATTCTTCTCAATTTTATTTATTTCTTCTCTGATCTTTATTATGTCCCTCCTTCTGCTGACTTTGGGCTTTCTTTGTTCTTCTTTTTCCAGTTAAAATAATTATGTCTTTAGACTATTCATTTGGGATGGTTCTTCCTTCTTTAAATAGGCCTGGATTACTATATACTTCCCTCTTAGTAGGTCCTTCACTGTGTCCCACAGAAGTTGGGGTGCTGTGCTGTTGTTGTCATTTGTCTCCATATATTGCTTGATCTCAGTTTTAATTTGGTCATTGACTCATTGATTATTTAGGAGCATGTTGTTAAGCCTCCATGTGTTTGTGAGCCTTTTTGTTTTCTTTGTGCAATTTATATCTAGTTTTATATATTTGTGATCTGAGAAATTGGTTGGTAGAATTTCAATCTTTTTGAATTTACTGAGGCTCTTTTTGTGGCCTAGTATGTGGTCTATTCTGGAAAATGTTCCATGTGCACTTGAGAAAAATGTGTATCCTGCTTCTTTTGGGTATAGAGTTCTGTAGATATCTGTTAGGTCCATCTGTTCTAGTGTGTTGTTCAGTGCCTCTGTGTCCTTATTTATTTTCTGTCTGGTTGATCTGTCCTTTGGAGTGAGTGGAGTGTTGATGACTGCTGGAATGAATTCATTACATTCTAGTTCCCCTTTTAATTCTGTTAGTATTTGTTTCACCTATGTAGGTGCTCCTGTGTTGGGTGCATATATATTTATAATAGTTATACCATCTTGTTGGATTGACCCCTTTATCAGTATGTAATGTCCTTCTTTGTCTCTTGTGACTTTCTTTTTTTTTGAAGTCTATTTTGTCTGATACAAGTACTGCAACACACCTTCTTTTTTCTTCCTATTAGTTGCATGAAATGTCTTTTTCCATCCGTTCCCTTTTAGTCTGTGTATGTCTTTGGGTTTGAAGTGAATCTCTTGTAAGCTGCATATAGACTGGTGTTCTTTTTTTATCCATGCAATGTCTCTGTGTCTTTTGATTGGTACATTCAGACCATTTACATTTAGGGTGATTTCGATAGGTATGTACTCATTGTCATTGCAGGCTTTAGATTCGTGTGTACCAAAGGTTCAAGGGTAACTTCCTTACTATCTAAGAGTCTAACTTAACTCACTTAGTATGCTATTACAAACACAATCTAAAGGTTCTTTTTTTTCCCTCCTTTCTTCCTCCTCCGTTCTTTACATATTAGGTATCATATTATGTACTCTTTGTCTATCCCTTTACATTACCTCTGGTGACAGCTATTTAACCTTAGGAACACTTCCATCTATAGAAGTCACTCTAAAATACACTGTAGAGATGGTTTGTCAAAGGTAAATTCTCTCAGCTTTTGCTTATCTGGAAATCGTTTAATGCCTCCTTCAAATTTAAATGATAATCTTGCCAGATAAAATATTCTTGGTTTGAGGCTCTTCTGCTTCATTGCATTAAATATATCATGCCACTCCCTCTGGCCTGTAAGGTTTCTGCTGAGAAGTCTGATGATAGCCTGATTGGTTTTCCTGTGTATGTGATCTTATTTCTCTCTCTGGCTGCTTGTAATAGTCTGTCCTGATCCTTGATCTTTGCCATTTTAATTATTATATGTCTTGGTGTTGTCCTCCTTGGGTCCCTTGTGTTGGGAGATCTGTGCACCTCCATGGCCTGAGAGACTATCTCCTTCCCCAGTTTGGGAAAGTTTTCAGCAATTACTTCCTCAAAGGCACTTTCTGTTTTTCTCTCTTCTTCTGCTTCTGGTACCCCTATAATACGAATATTGTTCCGTTTGGATTGGTCACACAGTTTTCTCAGTATTCTTTCACTCTTAGAGATCCTTTTTTCTATCTGTGCCTCAGCTTCTTTGTATTCCTCTTCCCCAATTTCTATTTCATTTATCATATCCTCCACCATATCTAATCTGCTTTTAATACCCTCTATTGTGTTCTTCAACCATTGGATCTCTGTCCTAAATTCGTTCCTGAGTTCTTGAATATTTTTCTGTACCTCCATGAGCATATCAATTAATTTTATTTTGAAATCTCTTTCAGGCAGATTCATGAAGTCAATTTCATTTGAATCTTTCTCAGGTGTATTCATAATTTTGCTCTGACCCAGGTTCCTTTGACGTTTCATAATTTGTCTGTGGTGCCCTGTAATGCCCAGAAGCTCTACTCTCTGGAGCTGCTCAGCCCTTGGAGCAATGTCGAGGTTTGCAGGGGAGCCGTGTTGGTGCCTGGGGGGTGGGGGAAGAGCTGTTTCCTGCTTCCCGGCTGCTATGCCTGTCTCCACTGTCAGAACAAGTGGGCTGAACACACAGGTGTAAGTCTCTATGCTTTGTGTTTGTAGTTGCCATAGGCGCAGCTTCCCTCTGGCTGGCCTTACGCGAGGGCAGGGGTTGCCGGTTTGCAAACCTGAGCCAGGTGCAGTCTAGCTGGGAGGAAGACACAGCAGGCTGTGTATCATGTTGGGGGCCTTGGAGCTGTGTAGCCAGCCATTGGGTTGGAGCACCTGAAGGTCGTTTAAGCTCCCAACCTGCTGGGCAGAGTGCAATTTTGTCTACCTGTCCTTTCTCCTGAGCAGTAAGCTATGTGTAATCCTTGCCCCTTTAGCAGCCCTCTGGCTTAAGTCTCTCAGACTGCCCGCCCAGCTCAGCCAGATATGAATCCCTGTTTTCCACAAGCAGCTGGAATCTCCATCTGTTCAGGTAGTCCACCTGTCTTAGCTTTCCAACCACACTAAATCACCAGAACACCATGCAGTGTAGGTTCAGTTCTCCAGGGCTAGATTGAGCAGTCCCAGGCCTCCACTCCCTCCCCACTCTGATTCTCTTCCTCCTGCCAGTGAGCTGGGGTGGGGTAGGGCTTGGGCCCTGCAGGGTCACAGCTTTGGTATGTTATCCTATTCCATGAGGTCTGCTCTTTTCTCCAGGTGTATGCAGTCTGGTGCAGCCTTCCTTCCTGTTGCTCTCTCAGGATTAGTTGTATTAAATTATATTTTCATATTATATGTGGTTTTAGGAGGAAGTCTCTGTCTCACCTCTCACACCACCATCTTTAATCCAATCCCTGGTGTGCCTTTTTGTTCAGGTAGTTCAATCTAATTAAACCAGCTTTGGTTTTGTTATTGCTATAGTTATATTCAGGTGCCAAAGAATCCAAATCCCTCTAGCAGTGGACTGCTCTTATCTGGTGCTTCGTATAAGGCACAGGGTATTGGCATGTTTTTGTAGAATTTCTGTTCCATTGTCAGCTTTCAGCAAACATTCTATTCTATTGGCAATAGGCTGCTTTTGCATTTTACTAAGTACTCAGAGCCTGGTGGTGGGTTGGGAAGAATTTTCTGTCCTGCTGCACCAGTCTCAATTTTGAACAGGGCTCTCTGTGCGTAAGCTTTGGGAGGTTTCTCACCATCCTTGTCTCTTCCTCTCATGGCAAATGAATTCTGTCTTTTAATGGTTGGGATCTTTTTTCCCTTTTTTTGAGATACAGTTGACATATTATATTGTGTAAGTTTAAGGTGTACAACCGTGATGATTGGATACATATATATATATATAAATTACAAAATGATTACCACAACAAGGTTAATTAATACCCATCACCTCACATAATTACTTGTTTTTGTGGTAAGAACATTTAAGATTTATTCTCTTAGCAACTTACAAGTATGTAATATAGTATTATTGTATACTGGTCATCATGCTGTATATTGGATCCCCAAAATTTATTCATCTTATATCTGGAAGTTTGTTCCCTTTGACCAATATCTTGCCATTTTCCTCAACCTGCAGCCCCTGGCAATCATCATTCTACTCTCTGTTTCTTTGAGTTAGGCTTTTATAGATTCCACATGTAAGTGAGATTATACAGTATTTTTCTTTCTCTGTCTGGCTTATTTAACTTAGCATAATGGCTTTGATGTCCACAGTGTCACAATGGCAGGATTTCCTTTTTTTTTATGGCTGAATAATATTCCATATATATGTAAGGCCTTATTTTCCTGTTTTCTTCTAGGAGTTTCCTGGTTTCAGACCTTACATTTAAGTCTTTAATCCACTTTGTGTTAATTTTTGTAAATGAGGTAAGATATGGGTACAATTTCATTATTTTACCTACAAATATCAGATTTTCCCAGCACCTTTTATTGAAGAGTATTTTTTCTCTACTGAGTATTCTTGGCTCCCTTGTCAAGTATTAATTGATCACATATGTTTACATTTATTTCCGGGCTATCTATACGGGGAATCTTGGTCCCTCAGTTCATAGAGTTATTAAGTAGTATAAATAAAGACCCTTTTTGACATATTACATGTAACAGCACATGATATAGAAAAAATGAAAATCCTGAAGCCCTTTCTTTCTTAACCCCAATACATGTTTAGAAAATAAAAAGAGTATTAATAGGAAGTCATATGACATAATTCTTTTTTTCCCTAGCTTTTATGCTTTTGAGATTTATAGTAACAGAAAGCTCTGGGCCAATAAAGAGCATCAGAATGATAGCCCTTCTGTAGCACACCAGGAAAACTGACTGCAGGTTCTAGAGGAAATCTCCTGAGGGGCTCTTTCAATGCAATATGGTATAAGAGAAGCTAGAGTAATGAGTCAGAGGTAGCTCTTGTGCTTCCCACGGGGACAGAAGGACCAGCAATTGTATGAGGAGACACAGAAATAAATCATCTGTAGCTTAGAATTGCATAACTCCTAAAGGTCAGACAGTTTCTTGGCAATCACTGATACAGAGAGGAAGACTGTTGGCTACTCTGCAGATGGATCAGTAACTCTGAGCAAGCAGAGAGGTGAAGACTTTTGTCATCCTATTTACTCCAAGAAAGAAAAGCTTAATTTCAACTATGTGGTAACAGTTTATTTCTCTAAAAAATAATTTATCTTATGACTCTTACAGGTGCATATAGCAAGGTCCAAAAAATATTTTATAGTTTTAATTATTTTTAAATAAATGCATTCTTAGGCTTTGAGCACTAAATGGGCAATTTGAGCAGGATTTTAGTTGAAGTACAATGTGCAGAATGAGTGATTTGAAATTATTTTGAGATCTTGGATAATACAGAATAATGACAACTTTTGTTGATACATAAACCTAATCTAATATTATCTTATGTACATATCCAGACCTCTACCAGATGTCCACAACATTCAGCTCTGTATATTATTCGTGAACCACAATGCAGCTCTCTGAGTTTGAGCAGTAATAACAATAGCAAAATGAGAGCTGAACCAAAGATTATAGAGAAGCCACTGAACCAGAAACAGAGAGCCCCTTTTTGCATATTTTACAAAACTAAGCTCTACTGAAGGTAAAGAATAGGTGAGACGAATTAGGAAAAGGAAACTATTAACACAATAAAGGAACAAACATAGAAAAGTAGATTTTAAAAGGAGAGTTTCAAGTGTGTTCCAGCTTAGAGTAGAAGTGCCAAAAAGATATTAAATGTGACAAAGGCAGTGTAACTGATTAAGGACAACTGATAATCAGAGGGGATGGAATGTGGAGGTCTGACTGTACACAAAGGATGGGGACCTGGAGTAATGCAGCAGGCTGGTGTCACCAGCAAAAGATCCACAAAAATTGTCATGGAATTTAAATAATCCTGGTCAGAAAATGGGCCATCTACTATATGCTCATGTCGTGCTTGAGGTATTAGTGAAAAAGCAGAATATATTCTTCATATAATAGTGCCTCACATCAAGATATTTCAGGTGGTAAAGGCTGAGAAAATAAACAGTACAGTAGACCGTGGAGGTATTTCCTGCAACACAATGACAAGCTAAGGGGGAAAATAATAGAGCACTGTTGCCTGGATGGTAGGATGAATACAAGTGAGAGAACACAATGATGTAACATGAAGTTATAGTAAATTTAAGCAGGAGGAAAACAATCTACAGTTAGCTTAAAAGACAAGCAGAGAATACTTCCAATGGGCCAATTCATACATATTTTGTAAAACAGGTTTCAGTAAGATAAATGGTAACTGGTAAATGTATGCATTTGTGTGCTACTTATAGAATATGAACAAATGCCTGAAGAAGTGAAAGTATATTAAAAACATTAAAAATATATTTGTAGCTAAGATGAAGAGCATTTAAACTTTAGACATTCTCAATGTTACCATATGTATTTTGTTGATAGAAAGTGATAGAGATAAATCTGAAGAAGCAGAGAATTATAAGTAAGCCATAGTACTACTTTCTAATTTACAAATTCAATCAGAAAAAAATCTAAATATGCCCATAGAAAAAGTGGGGGAAGGATGGGATAAGAAAGTACAGTAACAAAGAAATGCAAGTGGCTAATGATTTTTTTAAAATGTTTATCATTACAAGAATAAAAATGAAAATTTAAACTATGAGACACTTATTTTTGATTTATCAAATCAGAAAAAAGTAAATTATAAGTCCATTGGTGGCCCTAAAGTGGTGACTTTCATTAGCAGCTATATGACAAAGTATTGCAATGTATTTCTTGTAATTTGACTGTATATTGCACATTGTTTTGATATCAAGAATCTTAAAAATATTTTTTGGATCCAGAAAACCCAATTATAGGGATTTATTTAAAAGATATAATAAACAAGAGTAATTATATAGACTGACAAACAGGCAAATTAGAGAAAGTTCTAATTGGATTTAGTTTTGTTTCCTCTTCCTACCAAACTGCAAAGTTGAAATAATTCTTGGATCCCTCTTCCAAGACCATCCCATAGGAAAAACACTGAAATAAATAGAAAATTGGAGAAATCCCTGACGTGACTGTGAAGGTGGTGGTGGCTTTCATCTATAACAGGAGACAGCCAAACAGTGAGAAAGAGAATCAACCTCAATTCCTGCTGCTTACTGAGGAACAAATATTCAGGGCAGTAGACAAGGGCCCTTAGGAGTAGCTAAGGAAAACAGGAGGGGACAAATTAACTTCTCGAAGTCAAATCCTCATCCTTCCTTTTTCAAACTACCAGGATTGATGAACTATAATCTAAGGATGACCTCTTCCATATTTTACTTTTGTCTGGAGAAAAAAAGGATAAAATCCTCAACTGAAGAGTTGTTTCATTGGGCAAAGAGTAATGGATTGGGGTTTCTACTGCTGGGGGCCCTTCTGAAGGCTTATCTTCCCTTTACTCACTGATCTCATTGGGACTAACAAAGTCTGACACTACCTAACAAAGAAATCAAACTTCTTTTAGGAAAGAAATACTAATTATAAATCAATTAATTAAAAAATATGTACACATCTATAAATAGAGCACCAGAATACATGAAACAAAATCTAACAGAATTATAGGGAGAAATGAACAAGTCAATAATAATAGTTGGAACTTTAATATCACACTCTCAATAGCAGATAGAACAACTAAGAACAACCTAGGAAGAAAATAAAGAACAACCCAGAAGAACTGATCAATATTATCAACCAAATGGCACATAACTCACTTGTATAGAACACCACACAGCAACAACAGAATGCATGTTTCACATATGGAATAGTAATTATGAGACATAATTAAATCTAATTAAGATTAATTAGTAGTGGGATTCATCAAATACAGTAGGTTTGCAATGGAACATCTTCGTGAATACCAACAGTCTATAATATAATTTAGGTTGCATGTGAACATGGATTTATTTATTTATGATGATTGTTTATACTTCAGGTTAACATCATGAAAGCCAGATGGTATATAAATATATATGACAATGCAACAATGGGTATTCTAAGTGTCCACTGGTGGTAACATTACCTGAGCTTAGAGAAATGAGGGTTCCCAAGTACACATAGAAAGCTTCA
Source organism: Smutsia gigantea (assembly GCA_032199065.1). Taxonomy (NCBI): domain Eukaryota; kingdom Metazoa; phylum Chordata; class Mammalia; order Pholidota; family Manidae; genus Smutsia; species Smutsia gigantea. The sequence continues at coordinate 496,245 of JAVSCE010018022.1, forward strand.
GAGAGAAGGGATGGTACTGTGTGTTGACATTTTAAAAATGGTGATAAGAAAGGAAGCTAAATCTTGCATAGAGAAAAGTATCCTAATTAAGAGGAAAGAGTTCCTTCAGCATCTTTGGAAAACATAATGCCTAGTTTGAATGAAAGAGGTAAGTTTCAAGAAGTTTTAAGACCCAGATTATGGTATTCCTAAACGCAAACACAAAACATTGGGAGTTAAAAGAGGTTGAGTAAAAATCCTGAAGTCCTAAGGAAAATGACTTTGAGATCATGATTCTGTGGGATGGTCCCCAAACGGACTCACTAGTAATTATTTCCACTCTTTTCCAAACACCTCATAATTATTTTAATGGTGAAGAACTAATAAATCTCAACAATATCCTAGAGTTTTGCGTATTTTGCAGTTTCTGTTTAGAATGTTCTCCCCCTAGTTTTCTTGGTCAATGTCTGCTGGTCCTTGAATATTCTGCAAAGAATTCTACCTGGACTCAGCCTGGATTAGGTCCTCTCCCTATTTTTTATATTATCTCAAGAATATATATTTCATAATACACATGAAAAGATTGATTAGAATTCACCCGGATGGTTTGGTTCTGTTAACTTGGTTTAATTGCTGAATGTAAATATTAAAAACTAAAGGTAATCCTGTGAGTTAACTGTAAGAAAAGTCCTATCTGTCAATAGTGCATAAAATGGTTTCTTTCCTCCAGAACCTCCCCATAGGTTACTGTAAAATTTATTTCCATCAATAGAATGTGGAAAAACCAGTATATAAGATTACAATCGAGAGAGGAGCTCAAGAAGGCGGTGTGAGTAGGGCAGCGGAAATCTCCTCCCAAAACCATATATATTTTTGAAAATACAACAAATACAACTATTTTTAAAAGAGAGACCAGAAGATACAGTACAACAGCCAGGCTATATCTACATCTGTGAGAACTCAGCATGTCATGAAAAGGGTAAGATACAAAGCCCTGACCCAGCGGGACGCGAGCACTCCCCTAACTCCAGCTCACTGGCTGGAGGAAGAGAATCAGAGTGGGGAGGGAGTGGAAGCACAGGACTGCTAAATAACCAGCCCTAGTAATCTGCACGGGGAGCACAGACACACACTGCATGGTGTACTGGATATTGGAGGAACAGAAAAGTAAAATCCAAGATGGAGACTGGGAGCAAGTCCCCACAGCTGGCTCCCCTGGGACAAAAGAAAAGTGGGCACTTTTCAAAAGTCTTAAAGGGACAAGGGCTTAACAGCTGGACAAAATCCTCCCAGCACACTCAGCCCAACAGGCTGGGAATCTTAAGGAACTTCAGGTGCCCTAACCCCCTGGGAGGTAACGCAGTCCCGAAGCCCCTCCACAGCAATAAGCAGCCTGCCATTCATTCCCCCCACACTGGTGCTGCAAGCAAACCGGCTGACACGCCACAGCTGCGGAGCAGCCGGAGAGCAGCCCCACCCACAGCAACCACACAGACTCTACTCCCAGCACGCAGCTAACTGGGACAGACCCAGAGGCTGCCGTAGGCACGCAGCTGCCAGCACAGACAGAGGAAGCCAAGGCAAGGTCCGGAAGGCATGAAGGGGTGCTGTTCTCACAGGAGAACACACCCAGTGCGTCTGGGACCCCCCCCCTCCTGCAGTGCCCTAGGCTATACGGAGGGCCGACCTGGGACAACTTCTTAGAAAAATACAACCTTCCAAAACTGACCAAGGAAGATACAGAAATGTAAGCAGACCAATTCCCAGCAACGAAATTGAACATGTAATTAAAAAACTACCCAAGAACAAAACTCCCAGGCCAGAAGGATTCACCGCTGAATTTTATCAGACATATAGAGAAGACATAATACCCATTCTCCTTAAAATTTTCCAAAAATAGAAGAGGAATACTTCCAAACTCATTCTATGAAGCCAGCATCACTCTAATACCAAAACCAAGCAAAGACCCCACCAGAAAAGAAAATTACAGACCAATATTCCTGATGAACGTAGATGCAAAAATACTCAACAAAATATTAGCTAACCAAATTCAAAAATACATCAAGAGGATCACACACCATGATCAAATGGGATTCATCCCAGGGATGCAAGGATGGTACAACATTAGAAAATCCTTCAACATCATCCACCACATCAACAAAAAGAAGCACAAAAACCACATGATCATCTCCATAGATGATGAAAAAGCATTTGACAAAATTCAACATCCATTCATGATAAAAACTCTCAACAAAATGGGTATAGAGGGCAAGTACCTCAACATCATAAAGGCCATATATGACAAACCCACAGCCGACATCATACTTAACAGTGAGAAGCTGGAAGCTTTTCATCTAAGATCAGGAACAAGACAAGGATGCCCACTCTCCCCACTGTTATTCAACATAGTACTGGAGGTCCTAGCCATGGCAATCAGAAAACACAAAGAAAAAAAGGCATCCATATTGGTAAAGAAGAAGTCAAACCATCACTATTTGCAGGTGACATGATATTGTACATAAAAAACCCTAAAGAATCCATTCCAAAACTATTAGAACTAATATCTGAATTCAGCAAAGTTGCAGGATACAAAATTAATACACAGAAATCAGTTGCTTCCCTATACAGTAACAATGACCTAGCAGAAAGAGAAATGAGGAAAACAATTCCATTCACAATTGCATCAAAAAGAATAAAATACCTAGGAATAAACCTAACCAAGGAAGTGAAAGACCTATGCCCTGAAAACTATAAGACACTCCTAAGAGAAATTAAAAAGGACACTAACAAATGGAAATTCATTCCATGCTCTTGGCTAGGAAGAATAAATATTGTCAAAATGGCTATACTACCTAAAGCAATCTACAGATTCAATGCAATCCCTATCAAAATACCAACAGCATTCTTCAACGAACTGGAACAAATGGTTTTAAAATTCATATGGAACCACAAAAGATCTGAATAGCCAAAGCAATCCTGAGAAGGAAGAATAAAGCAGGGGGGATCTCGCTTCCCAATTTCTAGCTCTACTACAAAGCCACAGTAATCAAGACAATTTGGTACTGGCACAAGAACGCAAGAAAAGACCCACAGACCAGTGGAACAGAATAGAGAGTCCAGATATTAACCCAAACATATATGGTCAATTAATATACGATAAAGGAGCCATGGATATACAATAGGGAAATTACAGCCTCTTCAACAGCTGATGTTGGCAAAACTGGACAGCTACATGTAAGAGAATGTAACTGGATCATTGTCTAACCCCATACACAAAAGTAAACTCAAAATGGATCAAAGACTTGAATGTAAGTCATGAAACCATAAAACTCTTAGAAAAAAACATAGGCAAAAATCTCTTGGACATAAACATGAGCAACTTCTTCATGAACATATCTCCCCTGGCAAGGGAAACAAAAGCAAAAATGAACAAGTGGGACTATATAAAGCTGAAAAGTTTCTGTACAGCAAAGGACACCATCAGCAGAACAAAAAGGCATCCTACAGTATGGGAGAATATATTCATAAATGACATATCTGATAAAAGGTTGACAATCAAAATATATAAAGAACTCACACACCTCAACAAACAAAGAGCAAATAATCCAATTAAAAAATGGCCAAAGGATCTGAACAGACACTTCTCCAAAGAAGAAATCCAGATGGCCACCAGGCACATGAAAAGATGCTCCACATAGCTAATCATCAGAGAAATGCAAATTAAAACCACTATGAGATATCACCTCACACCTGTTAGAATAGCTAACATCCAAAAGACAAACAACAAATGTTGTGAGGATGTGGAGAAAGGGGAACCCTTTTACACTTCTGGTGGGAAAGTAAATTAGTTCAACCATTGTGGAAAGCAGTATGGAGGTTCTTCAAAAAACTCAAAATAGAAATAGCATTTGACCCAGGAATTTCACTCCTAGGAATTTAAGAATTTAGGAGCCCAGTTTGAGAAAGACAAATGCACCCCTATGTTTATCGCAGCACTATTTACAATAGCCAAGAAATGGATGCAACCTAAATATCCATCAGCAGATGAATGGATAAAGAAGAGGTGGTACATATACACAATGGAATATTATTCAACCATAAGAAAAAAGCAAACCCTATCATTTGCAACAACGTAGATGGACTAGAGGGTATTATGCTCAGTGAAATAAATCAAGTGGAAAAAGACAAGTATCAAATGATTTCACTCATCTGTGGAGTATAAGAACAAAGAAAAAGACTGAAGGAACAAAACAGCAGGAGACTCACAGAACCCAAGAACAGACTAAGAGTTACCAAAGGGAAAGGGCCTGGGGAGGATGGGTGGGAAGGGAGGGATAAGGGAAAAAGGGGCGTTACGATTAGCAGACATATTGTATGGGTTTAGGCACGGGGAGGGCTGTACTATACAGAGAAGACAAGTAGTGATTCTATAGCATCCTACTACGCTGATAGAAAGTGACTATAATGGGGTATGTGGTGGGGACTTGATAATAGGGGGAGTCTAGTAACCATAATGTTGCTCATGTAATTGTAGATTAATGATACCGAAAAAAAAAAGATTGCAATCATGCACTTGTTTTGAATTCCTTCATTGATAATGAAAATTGTTGAAATGGTGTTAATGTTAATACAGATAATTATGAAGGTAGTCTTTATGATGGTGGTGATTGTTTTTCAACACTAGTGGAAAAAACTGAGTAGATTATATTGTGAGTATGTGTAATAACCTAATTGCTGGCCCTGAAAAATATGCTTTTATTATTGATCAAATGTTTAAAGAGGTTATTTGAAAATAGACTGCTTCGACATAAACCTGTGCTGATGAATTGATAAAGGACACTAAATGACGTGTTGAAAGACTTCCTATCAAGTGGTGCTCTATACTTGAATGGCCTGTTCCTGACACATCATCAATATTTAATAATATAATGACAATGATCATGTCAACATTGGTGAATTCTGTTCCACATTGTCCTCAAACAACCAGATTTAATGAACATTTAATGCATATGTATGCATATATGTGAGTGTATATTTATTTATCTATGTATGCATAGATCTTAGATTAAACCTGAATTATATTTTTATTAAGTATATAAGAAATACTAGAATATTTATAGCCAATAGTTATCCTATTCCACTTAACACTCTAGTCTTATATAAACAAACCATAATACTATGTATAGTCTTTATGTAATTCCTTCAGTGTGAATGTTCATATATTTTAATGCAGGAACTTTAATGTATTTGATTACAGGATGTTAACTCAGATCCTACTTGAGGTTAGAAAACGCATATATTACTTTTCTGAAATCTGCAAAACTTTCATGTTCTAAATACCAATTGTCTATTACTATGCTACAAACCACCCCAAAACTTATAACAGCATTCATTTAAGAGCAGTTTATAAACTACATTCATTTAAGAGCTCCCACTCTGTGGGTCAGCAATTTGGGTCAGGCTCGGCTAGGCAGATTTTCTGCTGATCTTGTCTTGGTTCACGGATGTGACTTCAGTAATCTGGTGGCTAGATTGAATCTGTGTGATCTAGAAGGACCTCAGCTTTGTTGGTTGGCTGGCTCTTATCTAACTCTTTACCATGTGCCTCTTCAGCAAGCTAGATAGAGATTGTTCACATGATATGTGCTTTCTAAAAGGGTAAGAGCAAAACCTGTAAAGTATCTTAAGACCTAGGCTCATAAGTTGCTCAATATTACTCTCTCTACATTCTATTGGTCAAAGCAAATCACAAATCACCCCAGTTAAAGAAGTGGAGAAATAGGCTATCCCTACTTGGGTGGAACTGCAAAGATTTTGTGGCCATTTTATATCAACCATAGTGATGTTATCACATGATTATGAACCTGCATTATCACAGGAGAGGGTGTCCAAACTATCAAGGAAAATATTCTGAGAAAGAGTCCTGGTTCCCTTGACACAATGAATAATGGCAGATAAGAATAAATACCAGAGGTGAAGTATCAAATTGATTATTTCAACAAGGAAGAATATTGTTAAAAATCTACAGCAATCACCAAAAGAAAAAGATAAATGGAGATGAAAGTCATTAGAAGTGACGATGGAATAGCACTTGGTACGGTGTGAATATGGTGTTCGGTGGAATAGCTTCCATTCTGGTGACTCTGCCCTGTGTTTGATGAGCTGTACCTGAATAAGGATGCCCAGGACCTATTTGCCAGGGAAAGAAGTGTGTCAAAGGAAAGGCAGATGTCAGTAAAGACAAAGAAATGGAAATGGATGGAATGTCACAGAAGAGAATGAGGATTATATTTGTCAATTATTTAAAATGGAATAGAAGACACAACAGAAAAAGATCAAAGAGTATTCAGTGTAGCAAAAGAAAGGTGAACTGGGTGGAATCTAAGTTCAGGTTTTTTGAAGGAAACCTGTTCTTGAGAATATTTTATACAATCATTAAAAAAAATCTCATTGTTGCTGACAGAGTGACATGTCTGCAACATGACTATGACCCAGGAAAACAGTGTGAAAATCTTGGGAAAAGATTTTGTTTGGGGTAATAAAGAAAAGGCAGTCAAAACATCATTGTAGATGTTCCCTCAGTAAATCAACTGAAGGAACTGGAAACATATCAAAAGGAATAATAAATATTAATTTTTCTTGTATAAAGATAGGTTGCATTGAGTTCTGAGCTATTGCAGTTTTAGGTCATCTCAGGGCAAGGAAACACTGAAGCTGGAAAAAGACAAATTCAAGAGGAAAGAGAGAGGTGGTTACCATCTCAGGATGAATCTGAAAAGATTCAAACTTTTCCTTTACCACTGCACACAGAGTGACCTTGTGAATTGTACTTGTGTGTGTATCAGGCCAAGCCAAATGCCTTGGAGTCACCTTGCAATTTCCTCTTTCCTTTCACATGATATACACTTAATCAGTGAAAATAAGTATTGTTTCTTTCAGGGAAGACTAGAGAGAGTCTTGCGAAAGATTCCCCCATGGTGTAAGCAGGGAGGGGGACTAGCAGTTACTGGAAGAGGGACACAAAACTCCTGCTGGACTCTTCCTTCTTATTCCTTTATGGAACAAAAGCCCTAATATATGCATGGGGATATGATAGGGCAACAAACTGTCACCCATAGGACACAGGCAAAAACCCAATGCAACCGGGAGAAGGGATAGGAATACATGCCGGGAGGCCCAGAGCCAGAGCACAAAGAGGGTCAGTAGTACTCGGGCTGGCCACACCCCTGACCAGTGCCTGACAAACTTGGAGGCTTAATCACATCAGAGAACATCCCTATCCCCACCAGGCCAACAAGTGTCGAATATAAGTAAGTTTAAAATGCCACTGGGCGATCTAAAGAGGCAGACTGTCCCTGAGACAAAGCACAGCAGAAGGGGAAAATCTAAAGCTGAAGTTGGAGCATACCAAAACTCTGTATTTTTCTACTCTTTGAGCAAGGGCGGGAATAGAAGAAGGGTGAAAGCATCAAAATAATCCAAGAATACAAACAAATTATTTATAAGGCAAGGCACACATTTAAAAGAATATGGAAGTGGGTCAAACATACCCTCAACTGGTGTTTAATTTGCATAAAAATGATTTTGTGTTTTTATTTTTGCATTGTTTTATACTTTCCCTCCTTTTTTTCTGCATCTTCTCATCTACGTTTCTTACTTACTCTGTGTAGTAGCAAAAAAAAGGTTTTATTATTCTTATTTCGTAGGAAAAAATGTGAGTCCCTAAGTTCCCACTTGCTAGTGTAAGGTTGAAATGAGGACACAGGTCTCCTGGCTTTAATATTCTGGCAGTTTCCACAACCATTTGCCATTAAACACTTTCAATTAGCATCATGGACAAAGAACCCTGACGAATACCTTGACATGCATAGAACGCTGAGTTGTTTGAACACATTTTCTTCCCTAAATAAATGAAATGTTTCCCCTATAATATTATTTGCATCATTGTTTCGTGGCACAATATAGCCTTACCTACCAGCGTGCTGGCTCTGACATCAGGCAGACTGAGGGGGTCAGACTTTCCTGTCTGCATCCTGAGTGACAGGCTGAAGGCCCTTGAACCTGATGAGCCTCAGTGTCTCTATTATGGATCAGAGCGAGAGTGTTCACCTCAGCCCGCTTTTCAGGAGTTTGACATATCACATGTATGCATATACCTCAGACACGAATATAGACAGTGTGTTTGCCTCAGATTCAAATCAACATTTTCGATCCAATAATTTAATACAAATTTTCTGTCCTAGTCTCACAAACTTCCAACGACTTGAAACAGTCATGTTAGTGGATTTAGGAACATGTAACATTATTTCTACATCACAGTTAAGGAAAATGAGGCAGAGAGATATTAAAAGGCATAAAGGGAGTCAATTCAGATTAGGTTTTCCAGGTAGTAACAAATCCTGCACACCCACGCACACCCACCCACCCACACACACACGTCTTGTACAAGAAAAAATTTGATTTCTTTTTTAGAACCAGCAGTCCAGAAGTAAGTAGTCTAGAGCTCCATGACTATCAAAGACCTAAATTCTTCTATATGACTCTGCGAACCTTTCTGCCACTTCATAATCTAACAGTTTGCCCATCTCAAATTATTTCAACCAGCCCAGGAAGAATTAATGAGATTTTTAAAAATAGGTTTCAGTGGTTGTTAATGAAAGTTTTCTCTCCTTTTATTAGCCATTAGTTTTAGAGTTTCCTATTTTATCAATGGTTTTAGATAATTTTTTAGAATTTTTTTAGACTTAGCTGAACTACTAAAAATTCTGTTAGTATTTCTCACTTTTAATGGTATTAAATTTGTAAACTAACATCTGGATAATGTGTTACATGAATATGGAAAAAATCTTTAAGAGCACTCATGAGGGACCCAAAATAAAATTGAACATATTTAAGTCATGCCATGTTTTTGGCAAGGAAGATTCAACATTATCAAGATGTCAATTTATAAATTTAACACCATCAAAAGGAGAAATACTAACAGAATTTTTAGAAACAGTACAGCTGAGTCAAAAAAAGTCTAAAAATTATCTAAAAAACTTGAGAAGAGAAAATAGGAAAATTCTAAAACTAATGGCTAATAAAAGGGGAGAAAACTTTCATTAACAGACACTAAAACCTATTGAAAAAACCCTCAATAATTAGGGTAGCACACTAGAGTTATCAAAGTATACAGTCATCAGTGGGATATTGCACTTAAATACATATAAACAAGCAGATCATTGGACTAACAGAAAAGAGATTTAAAAAGACAAATACAAAAGAGAATTTAATGGGGAATGGTGGAGCTAGATCTGCATGTCCTTACATACCCACTGGTAGAAGGAATTCCTATGTACAGAGGAATTCCTAAATATTTTAGTCCTTTTGTTGAAATTTTAAATGGCGACCTTTCTTCCAATATATTTCTTCTGTTATACTTCTAAATGCTTTTATATAAAAGGCTACTGATTTGTATATACTAATTTAGTATGTGGTCAACTTATTGAATTATTTTTTTAAAGCTACTCCTTCAGTTTATTTTCTTGTACTTTCCAGATACTATTAAGTCATCTGCAAAAATAATAATATCTTTTCCTCACTAACAATTTTATATCTGTAATTTATGTATGCTAATTTCATTGTATGGCATTTTCTAAGAAAAGTGAAATGATTATAATTATATTGGTTGTTTTTTTTTAAGATTTTAATATAATTTATTTTGGTATCATTAATCTACAATTACATGTGCAATATTATGGTTATTAAACTACCCCTTCATCAGGTCCCCCCCACCAACCCCATTACACTCACTGTCCATCAGCGTAGTGAGATGCTATAGAGTCACTACTTGTCTTCTCTGAGAACAAAGAAAAAATGTATTGGTTGTTTTTAATCCTACATCTGACATTATGGGAATACTCTTAAAGGTGTAATGCTGACATTTGGTTTTAGAAAAATGATATAGTATATATCCATATATTTTATTTTTTATAAAGATGGAATATATATATATATGTGTGTGTGTGTGTGTGTGTATTTTGCTTTTCCTAGCACATCATTTATTCACTTTGTTCAATTACCATTGAAGAAGTGTGCATTAACTGTTCACTAGAAGGGCCCCATGGGCCATATCTTTAACTCCGCAAAATATCCCTGCTCTGAATAGTACATTTAAGTAACTTATTTTTAAAAGAATCTTTGTACTGAGGTACATGCAATAAAATGCACAAATCTTGGTGTGCAGCTTAATGAATTTTGACATGTGTATGTAATCATGTAACCATTGCCCAGATCAAGATATGGACCATTCTCATTAATTTTTTCCCTCCACCTGTTTCATCCATCTTCCCACATCCCTCCCCTATGGCAACCATCAATCTGTTCTCTGAGTTAGTCTATTTTGGTTTTGTTTGTTCATCTGTTTTGTTTTTAGAATCCATATGTAAGTGAAATCATATGGCATTTGTCTTTTCTGTCTGACTTATTTCACTTCGCACAATACTCTCTAGGTCTCGATCCAGAATATAACAGCAATTTCCACTATTTCCTTTTTGCATGAATATGTTTGGAAAGTTAAAGAGTTCGTGATCAAAGACTATCAGGTAAAGATGACAGGAATAAACAGTTGCTTGTATCCTGCTGAAGGATGTTTAATCTGGACCATGCCAACAATAAGTCATACCATGGACCTGCTATGAAACTGATGTTTCTAATGATGCTAATAATTGAACTTTCCAGATGCAACTGATTATTAGTGAGGCAATCATTTTTCACTATATATAAGTGAAACTCAAATAACAGTGGTTTAAATAAGATAGAAAGTTGTTTCTCTCGCAGGTAAAATCAAATGTAAGTATTCAGAGACATCTCGTGCTTCCACAGTTCTCTAAGACTCACACAACCTCCAGCTTTGCATTCTGCTATTCCTGCGATAGTATCGTCGTCCTTAAGTGTCAAGATGGAATTTTAGCCAACACATTTACAATACAAGGCACAACACAAGGTAGGGATGAGAAAGTGGCTTGTCTTCTTCTTTTCAGGGGCGTGTGGCCACCACTTTCAATTATGCTCCAGTGGCCAACATTAGTGACATGGTTGCTTGTGCAAGGGATATGCAAAAATGTCGCTTTAGTTCCCAGCTAAAACCTAAGGGAGAAGGAAAACTGGGAATTAACTAAGAGTTTTTGCCAACAGACTGACTTGGTCTGTTGGATACACAGCAAACTTCAAGCTTCTTCCTTGAAACAGAAACTTGTATTAAATGGGTCATTCATACCATTTTCACTACATCTTTACACATTATTATAAATTCTGGTGTATCAATCTTTATACTTTCTGTGAAATACATTAAAGCAGTTTTTAATGAGGGAAGCACCATAAAAACATTGGTGATATATTTTGTAATCATGATGCAGGCTAGGCAACTCCTCAAAGGTTTCTGTTGACAAGCAGTTTTATCTACATAAATGATTATAGACCTTCTTAACTTGTTCTTTAGGTTCTGACACAGGAACTCCAAAACTCAGCTACTATGTTAGCCAATATGTCAATTTCCTTTACCCATCACTGGCATTTCCTCTACATGACCCTTTCTGAATGGGGAAAACTCAGTCCTTTTAAGATCATCCCTTCCTTTTTATGAAATTGTAATCACCAGGAATTTCTTTTGTCTATTAGTTGAAACTTATGCATCTGAAATTAAAACCCATTAGATTTTGCCTTTTCCCCTAGAATCTAGAGATACATGATTTAGTATGGGAACTAGTGTTTTTATATTCAATAAACATGCCAAATAAATGTTTTTAAACTTTTTTTCTTAGCCTTTGGTGAGAGATAACTAATGGGTAACCTGATGGAATGAAGGTTTTCCATCAGGGACCTGTGTTCAGACATTCTCTAGAAGGACTCATAAGACTTGTAATATAGTTATACCCAGGGCTAAGATTCTTTCCAGTGATATAGTAAAGATACACAGCGGAACCATTAAGGGATAAGACACAAGCAGAATCTGGAGGAATGAATGTGCAGGTTCCCATATACTCTCTCCCTCCCAGGAGGGGTCACAGAGAACACACATTTTCCCCAGCAACAGAAGTGAACCAACCAGTCTGTGTGTGATGTTTGTGCCCAAGGATTCTCACTTAAAGACACAGATGCCCAAGTTTACTGGACGATGGTCATATAGGAAAATTCCAGACTCTACAAGGAGAGCAGGCATTTAGCACAAACCCTATTGTTTGCACAGTCTAGGCATCGTGAATCACCGCTGTCATTTAACTGTTGTTGGGGTCTTTGGGAGTCAGAACAGAGATGCTAGCCAAGAGCCCATTGGGCAAGCACATGTTCTAATGATAACCACCTGAGACCTGCCATGTAAGCTCATTTATGAAAGGTAAGTAAATACCTGTCTTTAAATTTCTGGATGAATAAATGTATATGTGCAGGAGTGTACTTAATTTAAAAGGCATAAAAGTATAATATGAATATAACAGCAGTTTTCTAAAAGTGTTTAAAATATTTACTCATTCGACATTAAAATTTTTAACATCTTTTTTTAACTGTCATGTGAGTTATTTAACAAGAGAGGCACCCTATTTTATTTGGCCTTTTTCCACTCTATTATCCCCAGAGGACAGAAAATGAAGTGTTGATGTGCTAGAATATAAACAAACACCATGACGTCTTCCTCCATGTGTCAATAAAAGCCCTGCCACCATCTCAGTCCCCAGCTTTGGCACAATGGCTGTCCTTCCTCTTTGGTCCTGCTTGCTGGTCGGTTACTTTTCTGTTTCTTTAGCAGAACTGTCCAATCTCTCGGATCTGTATCCCCCACTGTGGAAGGAGAGTCCTGGTCAGTTCAGTGACTACAGGGTGGAGAATGGAACGTACATCATTGATCCCTGGGTATACACTGACAGACTGGGGATGTATAAAATCCTAATCAACAAGACAGCCACTTATTTTGAAAAATATGCACCAGAAAATGAACAAAATATTTTATGGGGATTGCCTGTTCAGCATGGGTGGCAATATAGAACAGGTAAGAATGACTCTTGGTTTCATTCTAATGATCTTCCAATATGACCATGCAGTAATTGGGAAATGGATCTGTATATATCCTACCATATTTGTGAAAATTGATTCTTTCTTTTCCTTTTCCCTTCGTAACCATTATTTCTGTACTTCTCCTTTCTCTCCATAAATCCTTCTTTTATGTGCTGCCTGCTTTTACTAGAAACTGCAATGGGGCATAAGGCATAGTTGCCAAACACAAAAAATACCTCACATCTAATCTATTAAGCATTCTACAAGTATTTACTGAATACCTGCTGAGTGCCAGTTTCCATTCTAAGCACAGATGAACAAAACAGTCAAGAGGATATGCATAGAAAAAATAAGGTGACGTCAAATTAGTTTGAATTTCTTGAAGGTATAATTGTGATTACTTACACCTGAACATAGCAATGATAGGCGAGGAAGGACACCTTGTTCATGAGAATGTTCCTCTGCAAATGATTGATTCCTCTTGAAAATTAAGTACATTCCAGTGTTTAGTTAGGAGCTGTATTTGGGCCCAAAGAGTCTTAAATTAAAAGATTCCTTTTTCTTCTCGACCATAATGTAAGTTGTTTATAGAGATGGTAGTACAGAATGGAGAATATAGCTGATAGTCTGTGACATCTTTCTGTACTGACAGATAGCAACTGCACCAGTGGGGGTGAGGATTTAATAATGTGTGTCATGGCTGAACCATTGTGTTGCATACTTGAAATGAATATAATATTGTATATCAACTATACTTCAATAAGAAAAGATAAAAAACATTTTTTAAAAAGATTTTTTTTTTCTGACTGACAGGAGAAGCTCATGAAAAAAAGTGGTGTCTCTAGTCCGCTCTGTATTGATAACACTACCAATAAGGAAATTTGCTCTGTTCTGATAGAAAAAATATAGGGAGAAGATTATTCAGGTGGAAGCCAGGGCAAAGAGAAAGTTAGCAGGAGGGGAAAGAACAAGCTGTAGATGACGAAGCTAAAAACTGAAAAAGCAAAAGAAACAAACAAACAAAAAAACTGTATTGGAAGCAACAGATGAAAAGGTGAGGGAATGTAGGACAGAGAATCAGAGGGGTGAACAACGGGTAGGTGAGGGAGATGGATGGAAAAGTGGCGCAAAATGAAGATAAACAATCAGAAGGAGAGATTGAGAAAATACAATTTTCATTTGATGAGGAAAAGAAAGAGTATATTCATGGGAAGAAACACTTTTCAACCTTTCTCTCACTTGACACACCAACCTCATGATGTAGTTAATCTTACTATTCTCACTTTATAGATGAGGAAACTGAGGTATAGTGGTAAGTTATTTAGCAAAGGTGAAGCTAGCTAGCGACTGAGCAGGGATTTGGTTTGACTCTAGGCTTGTTTAATCTCTCTACATACTGCCTCCCTAATTTTGGAGGGAAGTAGAAAAGGAAGTAGGAGAGAGAATAATTACAAAGCACATAATAACAAGACAGATAATTCAAAAATTGAAACTTGAAAATTGTGGTGATGTTAGAGAAAGGAAATGGATTGATTAAAAGATGGGAAGTGAAGCATAAAGAGGACTAGGAAGATAAACACAAATCAAAAGACAATAAATGTTCATCTTTGCAAACAAAACACACCTAGTTAAGTGACAATTACAACCAGTTTCAAATAGTGCATGATAAATAAATAATCTCTGCATCCTCTCTCCTCTAGGAAGATTAGCTGATCCCAGGCGATGGACAGACTGTGGCTATGAATCTGGAGATCGTTTGTGCATCTCTGTGGACAGCTGGTGGGCTGGTAGGTTCATTTCAATAGCAAAATAGCTAACAAACTTCCTCTAAAGAATGTATTCAACCTAAAATCTTAGGAACAGAGAAAACAAAAACAATACTACTCCTTTGTAAAAAGGAATCTCTTTCATCACGTATGTGTGACCTTTATGACACGTTCTAGGATTTAGCAGACATGAAGACAATATGAATCCTTAGAACATATTCAGCTTTTCACAAGACTGAAGCAAGGAGCTACACGGGACGATGCCCTCTAAAAGCCCAGCCCTGGCAGTTAGCTGTGCAGTCCACTATGGAGTGGGCATCTCCAGAATGAGGAAGGATGAGAAATGACATAACAAATGTGCTTTTTCTCATTTTGCTTAGACTAAATACATTTAAATATTAAACCTGTAAGCATGTCAGAGATTAATGACATTATTATCATGTATCAATCAGTAATCTACAGCTTCAATCAAGGAATACTAAAATAATCAGAAGACTTTCTAACTCTTTCATTTTAGTTCATGTTTTAGTAATAAAATGAATTGACCACAATTTCTTAGAGATATTTCCCTACAGTTAGAAAGAAGAACATTAAATTTCACTTTCTTAGAGTGATACACATCACATATACCTTTACATATTTTTCTAAAGCTATGCTGACTGGTTATTTTCAGACCCACATATACTCATTGCTACAGATCTAGAATTCCAGCTTCTTTATTCTCAGTTGACAGTAGTTTCGAGTTTCAGCCTGCTCCACGGGGACATAAAACTGCATTCACAAAATACATGTCTATGATGCAAAATATTCTGCATCACCCGTGAGACTGAGCAAAAGTTTTATAGCCATCTAAACTATAATGTTTAAATCTGCTGGGATAGGTTATTGTTAGAGAGAAGTTTTTTTAAATCTTAATTCATTGTCAATTTTATTATCCAAAGATCTATTGTCAACTCTTGTCCAAAATGTTTGTTTTAAAGACCTAGTATAAAATAAGCACATGTGATATATGGTTGTGCATTAAACTTAGCTAAAGAAATTCAAAATAAAACACTATAACCATATTAAAATAGTTTAGGGAAAAAAAATCACATTTCACAGTAAAACCTCAGTTAGAATTATTGTACTATTCTGTGCAAAGTAGATAACTTTCCTCCTTTTTTACTTACTGCTTTGAAAAAATGAATATTAACAAATGCAAAAAAAAATTTTTTTGTTTTAAAATACTATAGTCAACTACTTTAGTCTATATTTATTTATGATTGTAAAGTTATGAGCAGAAGCGTGTTGAAGTTATATATGATTCTCAGGGAGATTTTCCTTTCCTTTTTGCTAGTGGTTGTGTTTGTGAGGTCTTGCCTAGTGTTCACAGATTTCTTAAAAATTTCCTCTTAGTGTTGTGGTAATAATAAGTACTTTGCTTTTACAGATGTGAATTTCTTTCTGTGTGCATTACCCTTCCTTGCTGCGGTTGATTCAGACATAATGGGGATAGCATCAGACCAAGTCATGCTTTTGCCACCACCCAAGGATCAGACGAAGTTTTGTCTTAATGTTTCTGGTTGTCAGTCATCCTTTCCTGGGAAAATGAGCCAGTGGATTGCTTTTTTCCAGGTTCCTGTTTTAAGTTTTATAATTTATTTTTTTAGGCAGTGATAAGAGAATTTCTTTTTTGTATAATCTTTTTGTCTAGGTTTTTGGGTGCACTGTACAGTATTTCCCTAAGTATAAAAATGTAAGTTGTTATGCAAATTATATTAATATTATTACAAGGCATCAGAGCATTCCATTTCAATAATACCGTCTGGACCAACATAGCATTAACACTAAATCTATCCTTCCATCTCAAATAAATTATATTTAAAAGTGAGAAGCACATATATATTTCACTGGATGAAAAGATTATTCTGGGTGATTGAACCTTCAAGTCAATCAAGGGATAATTCTTGGGAGAAATACAGTTATAAGTTGGTTTGAGAACAGTCCATTAACTTATTTCAACTGAATTAATAAGTGATCATATTTAGGTAGAACTAAACAATTATGTGGCAATCAAAACCAAATATTCAATGACTAAGATAAAATAACATTAATTAAACACAGATATGGACAAAGATCACTGATGAAAAGTAGATTTACTCATTCTATAGATTATTAGCTCATTATTTAGATATGACTAAATTAAATATTCTAATGAATTTTTCCCTTTTCTTAGTCTTAAACTTTGTGGTAATTTCTACTATGGTAGCAGAAAAACAAATGACAAAAAATAAAGTCCTCCTGGCCACAGTAAAACACTAAATCTTGGGAAAATGCTTGCAGTTCATTTCTTATAGATGCATTGAGTATTACTAATACCAATAGATATATATTATACTTTTTATAGAGTGTTAGTCACTGACAACTTATACAAATCAACTATTAGAAACAAAATTCTCCTCTCATGTAGAATATTGCTAAATTACATATGGGAACAAGATTAAACTGTAGGGTGAGGAACTGTTGTAGTTGCTCAAATATTAATTAATTTCTCCTCTTTGCTACAGCATTTGCAGTCACCTTCTACCAGCTTTGATGAGCTGCTGGAGTACTTATGGGGTGCACATACCTCAACCTTGGATTATACTGACAAAAGTCTTAATGAGAGGTAAGAATGAATCCAAAATCATTTCTATTTAACATGGTCAGGGACTTTTGGCCTTATTTATGCCTCTTTATTCTTCTAAAGTGACTATCAATTCAATGACATATCTAACCATTGGGTGTTTTAATAGTGAAGCATAAATATATTAGTATGATCAGACTTAAGAAGTATCTAATGAAGGAGGGGCAAAAATTTGAAAAAATAAAAATCTTGCACCAGCCAAGCAGTTCACCAACAAATAAAACATACAATCAATTTCTCTATATAAAAAAAGGAAATTACCTTCATTGTTTTTACTGCAGACATATATGGTAGGTACACACTTGAGTGAAAAGTCAACTAGCTTCTGGGTAACACTCAAGGTATCTTAGAAGATTATCAAGTCACTCTACACGTATACTTAGAGGTATTATACACTGAGATGTGAGTGTAATAATGACTCATGTTTAGTTGTGAATGACACTGTATTACTCAGGGTTATCCAGAGAAACAGACCTAATAGGAGACAGATAGATAAATGGATGGATGGATGGGTAGGTAGATTGATAGATAAAGGGATGGATGGACAGACAGATGGATAGGTAGATAGATAGATAGATAGATAGATGATAGATAGATAGATAGATAGATAGATAGATAGATAGATAGATAGATAGACAGATAGGTAGGTAGATAGGTAGATAGATAGACTTTTTAAGAGGAATTGGCTCATGTGAATATTATGGAGGCTAACAAATCCATATCCCAGAGTCAATGATTGGTTCAAGTTCAAAGGTCAGCAGCTGCTATAGAATCAGAAGGAGCTTACATTCCAGTCTGAAGGCCATCAGGCAGGAGAACTCCTCCCTCCAGCAAAGCTCAGCTTTTCTTCTTTCTAGGCCTTCAACTGATTGAATGAGTCCATCCACATTATGGAGGGCAATTTGCTTTACCCAGTCTGCTGATTTAAATGTTAATCTTTTCCAACATCAGTCTCAGAGTAATACCCCAAATAATATTTGACCAAATATCTGGGTGTCCTGTGGCCCAGTCAAGTTGATGCATGATATCAACCATCACAGACACTGTTTAGGGAATGGAGTCAGCCACATAGAGTGAGGTACTGGATAGAGATTTGGGTATGATAAAAAACAAGATAAAAACCATCAAGCTCATTGGTATCATATAAGCAGATTTATAAATCTAGGGCAGGAATGTTTGAATATCTCATTTTTCACTGGCTGTTGTCTCTCCCACTAACTCTATCATGCAGTAAGGCAAATCAATCACCCCAATTAACAGAGTTACAGCACATTTCCTCCTCTACCTATTAGTATGGTTTCAAAAATTAGGCATTGAATTGGGCAATAAAGGAGCTCTCTCCCTTGGCAGTATCAGTGAAGTGATTTAGGGCTGCAATCATCACAGCAGCTGTAACTCTACTGGTTTTTCTATTCTGATCACAGGAGATAGGGATTAGATTGTCAGACAAGGATTTCAGGGTGGGATTGTTAACTTCAAGATCTGATGGATAGCAAGTATCTTCCTTAGTTACTGCTTTTATTTACAGATTTTTCAGGCTCATATACAAAGGTAAATCATTAGAAAATGCAACTTTATACCTAGGAATAGTTGAAATTCAAGGAGATTGCAGAAATTTTTTTTTTTACAAACATATTTCCTTTCTCTTGGGGACTTAGACTTTTAAACTTACTGTATTCCTACTTGTGTAATGGAACTGCTTTTGAAAGAAATGTATCAATAGCCAGTCAAGTTTATTTAAAAATTGCTCCAAAATCACAGAGCATATCAATTTTTTGGTGAATAAGTTTAAACCTTGATATGACTATTTTGAAAACAATAATATAAAATAAACAAAATCAATATACTGGTATTATTAGAAGCACTTTCTAATTACAACAACAAAGAGGTTTTTATTAACTCATTTTATTTCCTGAAAATTTATCCTTCTTACTTGACCTTCCATATAAGTGATGGCAAGTGACTCTCTTAAATGAATTTTTCATATAGCTAATAGCATTTCTTAACTATACTAAGTAAAAGAAATTTCCTTAAGAATTTTTATGTAATACTTCAAAATAACTCCTTTTTCTAGATCATGAATATGTGACTGAGCTCTTGAGTAACTTGCTTAAAATCCTGCAGTGAGCGAGTGAACGGCTGGGCTAGTATTCATACTCCCTGTGACTCCGTAGCCCATTCCCTTATCCTGTATGCTGTACTGCCTGCAATGTATGCGGCCTACAAACCAGTTTTAAGAGGTCACTGTCTACCAAGGTTCTCCTTCCCTTCTGAAAAGATATTAGAAGCTCTTAAACAATTAAAATATATTACCTTCTCAATGTAAAAATGAAGCAGAAATAAAATATAATTTACCTCCTTTCATGATGAATTTTTCAATGCTGAGGAGAGATAAGGCACAGATGCAATCGCCTAACTGAACAAAATGCCCACTGAGGCCTCTTCTCCGTCCGTCTCAGGCAGGTCAGTAGGCGTGTGAGTCTGAGGCGGGCCTCCGTGGTTGGCTTACCCCAAGCAGCAGTCCGGCAGCCCTCGGTCTTCTTGCAGATGCTATTTTTAGGCAGGAATTCTTCAGGGTTCTCACCTCCCTCTCGCCCTCCCTCCCTCCCTCCCTTTTCTTTATCTTATATATTGAATTTAGGTGTACTTTCTTACTTTTTATTTTGGATTATTTTTAGTTGGTGTAGTGTTCACTTACATGCCAGTGATTTAAAGAGTCAAATGGTTCTATGACGTGTTGCTATCCCTCCTACCAAAAACACATAAATAAATTAAATGGCTGTATCTAGGCAGAACACTATTAGAATCACTTTTTATGTTACTTTGATATTTGCTACTATACTTCTAAAAAAATTCTTAAAACACCAATTTTCAGCTTTAGGTAGTATCTTTTGAATCACTACTACAGAAAATTACCACCTCACCCCCATTCCACATGCATTCTCGTCACCTCTCATTTTCTCTGTATAGTTAGGTGTTTAATGATTTTGTTTAGGTCAATATTCAGTGCTTACATTATTTTAACTGTCATCACTCTTTACATCTGGGGCCTGCACTAAACTGATTACTTTTGCATTTCCTCATCACCTTATTCCCCTTGGAGTGAATCATTGTCTAGTGCTTCTGTTTTCTTTCAATTTGTACTGAACACTAATGTTTTCAAATTGGCAAACCAAGGAAGCTTCTTCTCAAGATGTCCAAAAGCATAAAGAATTATGTCAATTTCTTCTTCAGTAGGTTTCCATCAGTTGTTAACTTGCTCTAATCTGCCCAGGTGGCCAGATATGACCCTTAGGTCTGTAGCACCACCTTGGGGATTTCCTTTGTCTCTTTTTTGTGTTGAATCACCCATCTCTAGTATCCCAAGTCTTTCTATTTTTCAGATTAATTTTTTTGTTAGGAGTCACCTGCCAGTAGATGCAGAATGGTTGTATGAGAATAAAAATTGGCAGGTAATTTTTATTCTTAAAATAGCCTATTCTATCATGATTTTTGACTGAGGCTTTGAGTGAGTAGAGAAATCTAGGCTAGTAATACTTAAGATTTTTGAAGGCATATTTCCATTAAGTTTTAGCTTCACTTTTGCTATTGAGAAGTCTGAAATGGTCTCATTCCTGATCTTTTCTATTAACCTGTTCTTTATTCTTTTTTCTCCTTTCAGTTTTTAAATTTGTTTTGGTGTCTTTTATCCATGTTAGAGTTTGCCTCAGGTATTTGGAAATACCTGGATGTGTACTCATATCTACAGAGAAGCACTTAGAAACTCTGAGTATGTGAGTAGGTTTGTTCTACTATGAACACCCTTCTAGGATAATCTTGTTGGGGTTGTTTAACTAGGGAAGCCTTAATGTTAATAACTTTGTCTTTGTTCTTGATCACCTATTTCTCCAGAAAAGACACTTTCTGTCACCTTTCAAAAGTGAAGGCCTGCTGCTAGTATTCTTAGAGTCAAGAGAGGGAAGCAAGAAGGGAGAGTTGGGGACTTTACTCTCCTGTGTACTATATTCACATGTACCGCTTGTTTTCAATGTGCTGTCCTGCCTTCAACTGTAACTAGTTTACCTAGTTCAAGGACCCTCTGTCATACTCTTTCAAGTGTGAGGAGTGGAAGTGACCCACTATGTAGAGTCTAGGAGGGAATCTTTGTATATGACTGCTTCTTCAAAAAGCTTTCAAACAATCACCTTCATTATAGCAACTTCCCTTCACAGAGAGAGTACCACTCAGTCTTGACTTTGGAGATATACTACAAATTGCATCAGCATTATTTCTCATGTTCAGTCTCTGGTTGCTTAGGATTCAGTTTTATGACTCTGTTACATCTTTTCTTTCTTTTTTCTTTCTGACCACCAAGAAGAAACTGAACCATTTGAATCCTTCTTTGTCTCTTCTTACTTTCTTTATTTTGAGGTAAATTTGGTCTGATACAAGTACTGCAACTCTTTTTTATTTCTCCCTATTTTTTGCATGAAATATCTTTTTCCAGCCCTTCACTTTTAGGCTGTGTATGTCTTTGGGTTTGAAGTGAGTCTCTTGTAGGCAGCATATAGATGGGTCTTTTTTTAATCCATTCACTAAGTCTATGTCTTTTGATTGGTGCATTCAGTCCATTTACATTTAGGGTGATTATCAATAGATATGTACTTATTGCCATTGCAGACTTTAGATTCGTGGTTACCAAAGGTTCAAGGGCAGCTTCATTACTATCTAACAGTCTAACTTAACTTGCTTATTACACTATTTCAAATACAATCGAAAGGTTTTTTTTCTTCCCTTCTTTTTCTTCCTCCTCTATTCTTTATATGTTAGGTGTCATATTCTGTACTCTTTGTGTATCCCTTGACTGACTTTGTGGGTAGTTGATTTAATTTCACATATACTTAGTAATTAATAGGTCTACTTTCTTCACTGTAGTTTTATTTTCTCTGGTGACAGTAATTTAGCCTTAGGAACACTTCCATCTAGAGTAGTCCCTCCAAAATACACTGTAGAGATGGTTTGTCAAAGGTAAATTCCCTCAACTTTTGCTTATCTGGAAAATGTTTAATCCCTGCTTCAAATAATCTTGCTGGGTAAAGTATTCTTGGTTCTAGGCCCTTCTGTTTCATTGCATTAAATATATCATGCCATTCTCTTCTGGCCTGTAAGGTTTCTGCTGAGAAGTCTGGTGATAGCCTGATGGGTTTTCCTTTGTAGGTGATCTTTTTTCTCTCTCTGGCTGCTTTTAATACTCTGTCCTTGTCCTTGATCTTTTTTCATTTTAATTATTACATGTCTTCGTGTTGTCTTCTTTTGTCCCTTGTATTGGGAGATCTGTGTACTTCCATGGCCTGAGAGACTATCTCCTTCCCAGATTGGGAAAGTTTTCAGCAATTATCTCCTCAAAGACACTTTCTATCCCCTTTTCTCTTTTTTCTTCTTCTGGTAGCCCTATAATGCAAATATTGTTCTGTTTGGAATGGTCAGAGAATTGTTTTATTATTTTTTCATTCCTAGAGATCCTTTTTTCTCTCTGTGCGTCAGCTTCTTTGTATTCCTGTTCTCTAATTTCTATTTCATTTACCATCTGCTCTACTTCATCTAATGGGCTTTTAAATCCCTCCATTGTATGTTTCATTTAAGATACTGTATTTTTCAAAGTTTCTATCTTTTTCTTGAAGACCTCCCTGAGGTCTTGAATATTTGTCTGTAGCTACATGAACATGTTTATGATTTTTATTGTGAAATCTTTATCAGGAACATTGGTGATTTCAGATTCACTTAGCCCTCTTTCTAGTGTTTGAAGGATTTTGGTTTGTACCAGGTTCTATCATCATTTCATATTTTTAATGATTATGGAATATGGAATAATAACTTTGTGTAGGCAGCGCCCTCTAGTGCCCTGAAGCTTTACTCCGTAGAGCTGCCCAGCACCTGAAATTATGGCAGGGTTGCCGGCACACAGCGCCAGTGCCTGTTGGAAGGAAAGAGCTCTTTCCTGCTTCCTGGCTGCAATGCCTGCCTCCACTGCCAGGGCCAGTGGGCCAATCGTGCAGGGAGCAGTCTCTGCTTATACCCTTATAGCTGCCATAGGCGGGGCTGCTCTCTGGCTGGCCTGGTGTGATGGTGGGGACAGCCAGTTTGCAAAATGATGCTGGCCAGGAAGAAAGAGCGGCAGGCTGTGTATCACAGTGGGGGATCTCAGCACTCCCATTGTCAGCCCAGGGGATGGAGCATGTGAATCCCCTGAAAGTTCCCAACCTGCTGGGCTGAGTGTGCTGGAATGATTTTGTCCATCTGTCTTTTCTCCTGAGCAGCAAGCTCTGTCTAATCCTTGCCTCTTTTGCAACCCTCTTGCTGTTGGGAAGTCTTTCAAAGTGGTCCCCTTTCTTTTGTCCCAGAGCAGCCAGTTGTGGGTACCTGCTCTCCACAAGTGGCTGGAATCTCAGTCTCTCTGAGTATTCTGCCTGCCTTTGCTTTCCAACCCCTCTAATCTCCAGAGTACCATGTTAGGTGGGTTCATGCTCCCTGAGCAGATTTCCAGGGGTTGGTATTTAGCAGTCCTGAGATTCTATTCCTTCCCTGCTCTCTTTCTCTTCCTCCCTCCTGTGAGCTGGGGTTGGGTAAGGGCTTGGGTCCTACCGGATCACAGAAAACTATTTCACCTAGTTTTTCTCACCTGCTACTTTACCCTTTTCCATGAGGTCTTCTCTTTTCCCCAGATGTAGGCTGTTTTTTCGTAGTCTTCTTTCTGGTTGCTCTTTCAGGATTAGTTGTATTTGCTATATTTTCATGTTATATGTGGTTTTGGGAGGAGGTGTCTGCCTCACTATTCATGTCACCATCTTGTTTTCATTTCAGTCTATATTACATCTTTTTTTGTTCTATTGGACTTCCAGTTTCTAAGACTGTGTTACACCTGTCTCTCCCGCTGTTCTCCCAGTCCTTCTGAGTTTATTTCCTCATGATTAATGATGTGGAGCATCTTTTGCAGGTAATGAAAGTTAATATCTATAAAAATCAGCCTTTTTGTTAAAAACTTTTATGTCTTTAATTTGTTTCTGTTTTTTTTTCCATAGCGTCATTTCAGCATAATCTCATTATATGACAGATAAATTTTATAGATTGTTTCAGTATCAAATGAGGTTAAGAATAAAAGTTTTCTATCAATTCATCTCAATGGAAACTTAGAAAGTAGGATCCCAGCCAAATGGAGTTCTTCTGACACCTTATGTTGGTGGAAGGTGAATCTTTTAAGGATTATTAATATAGAAAATTTCAAATGCCTGTTTGCATGCCCTTTGGTTTCTCCAGGTCTAAAATTCATTTGGAAGGTTCCAGGCTGTTGGTTGTTTCTAGAAAAAAATAAAATAGAGGTTACGATCTTGTGTTTTTGCATCATACAGATCTTACTCCATTTGATCTGGGGATTCAAATGATGATAAACTCAGTTTTCTTGTCTTTTAACCTATAATAGTAATAGTCCATACCACATAGGGTACTTCTGAGGCTTACTTGAGAAATCCACACATCATGCTTAACATATCACTGGCACATGAGAAGCATTCAGTATAAAGTAACTATTATCAATCATTGTGACAAAAAGCAGTGGAGGGCAGCTGAAAAGACTGTGAGTTTTAAAGCCAGATTTTAAAATTGGTTCTACAGTTTATTGAGTGTGTAGGCCTATATTTCACTTAGTTTTTCTCACTAGAATGTAGCACAGTTGACAGCTACTAAATCAGAGTGTCACACAAGAGTAAGCGTTCATTGCTCACATGTCTGAGGTTTAGCTGGCTGGTCTGCTGACCTTTCCTGGGCTCACCTCAGGTTGGCTGATTTTGATTGGCCCCACAGGGATGAGTGGGAAAGCTCAGCTCTGTTCCACTTGTCCTTTATTCTTTATCTGGTAAGACGGTGTTTTCCATATTAGCCATATCAAATCATCTGGTTGAGCCAAGTGCAGGAAATTATGTTCCTCTTCTCCTTTCCCCCTCCCCACCCTGTATGTAGCATGGAAAGAGCATTTGAAACTTATATACCAAAAAACAGGGAATGGAGAGTATTGAAGAAGTAGCGCCATATTTGCTATCTACTACTACATACTGGAGAACTTCCTTAAAATTTTATGTATTACTTTATTTAGGTAAAAACTATAGTACAGTTTATAATTTGCATGAGATCATACCTAACTCTGTGTATTCTGCATATACTTAACTGAAACTCTGTGGTCTTGGATCCTAAGATTGGCTGGTATATATATTTATAATATTATGATATAATTTTTAGGAATATATATATATATAACGTTTATATATATATGTAAAATTAAAATGAGCTTTTTAAGGTATATTTTCACCTTTTAACTCGACCACATTTTCATTGACTTATTGAATGAATTGTCCAATAACACATTCAATTAAATCATTTGAAAGGCTTCAGTTGAATTGTACTTCTCCTCATGAGCCCTCTATGTGTTGAACTAATGCTCTCATACCTTCCCTCCTCTCCCAGGGCTGCTGACTCCTTCCCAGTTTGTGTAATCCATCGTTACGAGGACTTTGTGACCATTGCTCAAATCCTTATGAATTTACATTTCCCTTTATTCTTATTTCATAGTTAGCTCTGATGTGACTAAAGATAGTCAACTGTGAATCCTCACCAAACTCTTCTTTCATTAAGAGCGCACTGAATCCACCCTTCTATCTTCTGGGTGTTGAAGTCAGGAAGTGCCCCGTGAGCATGGGGGCCAAACACAGCAACGTTTCTCCTCCTGATTATGTCACTTAACATTGACAAATATAATGCAAGCATTTTCTCTTTAATGGACCCTACATATGCTGTGGAAACAGAGAAATTAGAATATAATACAATGAGAAAACAACTTTTTCATATATGAATGATATGGTGCTATGGTAATACAGAGGAGGAAGAAAAAGCCAGTTCTTCTCAGGTGGGCTGGAAAACTTTGTATAGAAGGTGATTTGTGATGTGATTTGAGAAAGAATGTAGCTGGTGAGCAAAGCAAAGAGTAGACAATGTTTCAGGGGAAATGAGCCCGTTAAAAAAACTGAAAATTGTTGTAGCATGCTTAGACAGCTTATAGGGACAGGAGCCATGAATAATATAGTTATAAAACTATTTGCTACATCCTTAACCTTTCCACTGTAATAATTTGTTTCCCAAATAGGTGATAGAGTTTGACGTCCTCCAGTAGAAAGAATATAGATATACATGTGCCAGCCAATCTTGGGATCCAAGAACACAGAATTTTATTTTAAGTATATGTAGACCAGAGTTCAATATTATCTCATATAACTCAAAGTAAAAATATGGCAGGCCTCCTCCAGTAGGAAATAAAAAACATGTATTTAGGAAGTCAGACAAGAAAATCGGACATATGTTTCTCTTAGGATTCTTACTGTTTTAGGGGTCACCTGACTTGAAGAAATCAAGTTTTACAAAGGATGTCTGAGTCTAGCAAAAAATTTTGCTTTGGAAACTGATTTTTATTGGCACATTTCTAAAGATTATTACTTAGTGATGGTCTAACATCTGGTTATCATATGATATCAAGCTTAAGATGTTAGTTAAAAGATTAAGAACTCAAAACAAAATATAACAATTGATGGGATGTTCTTTTCCAAATTTAAAATTTTAATTACCTATATTTATATCTTCAAAGGTAGGAATTCAAGCTATCACATTCTAAAATTGAGAATTATAATTTTAGTTTGTTGGCAAAAGATGGTCTTTTCCAGAAAACAGTGAGGCTGAAATTCTGAATGGACTAACTGTAATTGTACATGTTTCCACTTGTCTTTTAGGTTGGAATATTTATCTAAACCAGAAGCAAACTTTGGAAGAAATTGGGCTACAGCTGTGAAATATTTAGGTGCATCGCTGTTTCCTACAACCTTGATCAGAGTTCATGAGTTCCAGAAGGGTCTCCCATCACGAATGTTTGTTAATGGGGATAGAGTCCCCTGCATCAGTGACTTTACTAACTTTCAGAACACGGTCCTGCTTAGTCTAAATCTACTTTACAAAGTGGATAACTCTATAGGTAAGGTACCTTACAAACCATACCTTAAAGAAAATCAATATTATATTGGATAAATATAGATAGAAATAATGATTACATCAGCGATATATATGGTTACAACACATACTTTCAAAGAAAATCATGATTTCCTTTGGGTCCCGAAGGACTGTTGTCCTTCCAGTCATGGCCTGTCCTTTCCTATAACCCTGATTGACCGTGAACTCAGCCACCAGATTATAAGTCCGTTTTTTCATCTACAAGCTTACACATTTCTTTGTTATTACACTATTATTTTTACCTTATATGTTCCTTTTAAATTTAAAAAAAAGATAAATGAATCTCAAAAGAAAACCTGCCATGATTAATGGGGAAAAACTAGTAAACTGATTTCTGTGAACTCCCTTTATCCAGGCTTGGTAGTCAATGCTCCAGTCCCTTCACTGTGGGGTTTCCTAGCAGAGTGAAAAACAGAAGGGATTTTTAATTGCAAGTCTGAATTACCATAACTTCCCAGTTTTCTAGATATGTGCTTATGCTCTTAAATAAACTTAAAGCATAACTAAAATATTTGTATTTTTAAAACAAAAAAATGAATATGAATGATATAAAAGCAAAGTCAGCATTAATACATTAAATACATGTTTTTGAAATCTTATTTGCATTAGTTAGAGTCACAAATAATCCCAAACATTTTAGGGGTTTCATGCAATTGAAGTTTCTTCTTGCTCCATTAATGATCCAGTGCAGTGTTCTCCGTGGCAGCTTCTCTTTACAGAATGAGTAGCATACTGAAGCCCTTGCAGCCCCTGGACTTATCTGCACCCCACCAGCAGGAAGATACTGCTGCATCTGGAGAAGGCCTGGATATTTCTTCTTCTTTATCTCATACTCTACAGGTACAAACTAGTCACAATGCCCCACATCTGGATGCAAGTGGGCTAAGGCATTAAGTCATTGCCTGAGAACCACTGTTGTGTGACGAATCTACACCATGAAAGGAAAAGCATGAACTTTGATGATCACCTCCCCGTCTCTGCCAAATTATCAGATAACATCATGGCATTCTAGTCTTGGATCCTATATGCTGGCTCATTTCTCTTAGGATGTAAAGGGTGGAGAACTGAGTGGAGATTTGGAAGTTATTTCACATAAAGCATTGAAGTGCCATCCTATTACGATTTTACTATAAGATTAGATTTTACTGAAATTTCATTTTGGGTTTAATATGCAATTTTGAGTGGATTTCATGAGAAAAAAATGGGACATTAAATGTTGAAAACTACTTGTGAAAAAAAGTGAGCCTTTATAGCTCAATTGGGTAGACATCGTATAATGAGGGATTTACTACCATCTGGTCATTATTCTCATGGCCAGCTACTCTGTGCTCCCACTGACACTCAGAGGTCAGTCACAGCGGTGAGGGCCTTGGAATACTCAAACAAGCAGAGAAGGAAAACCAACCGACCCAGAAAGCTGTTGTCTCCTTCCTCGCTCTAGTCATCAGCACCTCCTCCTTTCTGGGAATGAGGACAGCTGTTTGTTAGTACAATATGTGACGAGGTGGGAGGAAGCGAGCTTGGGAGTCTCAGAAGCTTTGATTCAGATTGCAACAGAGGAGGCTCCTGTTTTTGTGGACACACCAAAATCACAGCTATATACGGAACAATATCCCTCTGAAAGAAATAGGGAAACTAGTAGAGTGACTCTTACACGTTGGGCAAATAAGAATAAAACCCCACATTTAAATGGGAAGGAAAAACTGTGACCCAGATGTCATAAATCCTACCCCTGGCATGACTGATTACGATGAGGAGGGATTTCACAACTCCCCTCTCTCCCTGAGGAGTGAGGGGTTTGGACCTCACATCTGGTACCCTAATTTTTTAAGCCTTTCTTACAGATGGATACAAGCTTTGAAGCAAAGCAGGCTTGGATCCATAAGATCCAAAGGCGAAAGTGAACTAAGAGTTCTTCAAGGGCTTGCAGACTTTCTGTGGCAAACCCCCCAGGGTCCAGAGCAGAGGCAGCAGATTGAAATGTGCCCACTCTTTCTATGAAAGAGGCCTGGTGGGTTCATCTTTGTATTCTTCCTTTGCTTTGTTCCAGCCTACTACTGTCTCACAGAAAGGAGCTTGTGAGTAGTTCTGGTGCCCTGTTTTTTGCAGTTGCCACTCAGGGGATACCCCTTGATCACCTGGCTCTGGTGGTCAGTGGGGCTTAAGTTCACAGGTTCTACAGGATGGTAACACGTAAAGCTGCTGCCTGAGCATCTGGCTTACAATCAGCTTGCATCTACGTGCTGGCTGAGATCTTCCCTTTTTGGGACTCTAACAGGTCTTGGCTCATACTTGACACTAAGAACAAAGAAAGCTTCTTGGATAATCATGAACTGAGATACAATGAAGAGCAAGGGCAGGGTGGAATGATAAGTTTCTTCTCCTACACAAGGTCACTCTTTCAAAGCTGGGAGAGTTAGTTGTTTTATCTAAAGCATAGAAACCAACAAGAAAGTCAAGAGAAGAATTAACAGAGGAATATGCTCCAAATGAAAGAAGATAAAACCTCAGAAAAAGACCTTATCAAAATGGAGATAAATGATAAAGAGTTAAAAATAATGGTCATAAAAATGTTCACTGAGGTTGGGAGAACAATGAATGAAGAAAGTGAGAATCTCAACACAGAGATAGAAAATTAAGAAAGTGCCAAGCAGAAATCACAGAGCTGAAGAATATAATAACTGAGCTGAAGTTTAATAGAGAGGTTCAACAACGGTCTGGGTGAAGTGGAAGAAAAGGACAGCAAATTGGAGGGCAGGGGAATTCATCCTATATGAAGAGTCAAAAGAAAAAAAGAATGAAAAAGAGAAGACAGCCCAAAGGAATTTACAGGACAACATCAAGATCAATATTTGGATTATAGTTATCCCAGAAAGAGAAGAGAGAGAAAGGGGCAGAGAAATTATTTAGAGAAGTAATGGCTGAAAACTTCTACAGCCTGGGGGATGGAAACAGACATACAGATCCAGGAAATTCAGAGTTCCAAATAAGAGGAACCCAAAGAGACCCCTAGAAGAAAACACAGGGGGTGAGTTTCTTGACATCAGTTTTGGCAATTGTTTTTTTCTTGGGGGGGAGGATTTGACACCAAAAGCAAAGGCAACAAAAGCAAATAAACAAGTGGGACTATATACATCAAACTAAAAAGCTTCAG
Source organism: Smutsia gigantea (assembly GCA_032199065.1). Classification (NCBI taxonomy): domain Eukaryota; kingdom Metazoa; phylum Chordata; class Mammalia; order Pholidota; family Manidae; genus Smutsia; species Smutsia gigantea. The sequence continues at coordinate 526,915 of JAVSCE010018022.1, forward strand.
CACAACAAAGGAAATCATTAACAAAATGAAAAGGAAATCTGGGTGTACATTATTTGTCTGATAAAAGGTTAATATCCATAATATATAAATAACTCATACAATTCAGTAGAGAGGAAAGAAAAAATCTGATTAAAAAATGGGGAGAAGATCTCAATAGACATTTTAACAAAGAAGACAAATAGCCAACAGGTACTTGCAAAGGTGTTCAATATCACTAATCATTAGGGAAATGCACACATCAATAATGATGACAGTGAGATATGTTCTCACATGTGTTAAAATGGCTATTATCAGAAAGACAGAAATAATATGTTAATGAAGGATGGGAGAAAAGGGGACACTTGCATGCGGTTGGTGGGAATTTAAATTGGTGCAGCCTCTATGTGAATAGTATGGAGTTTCCTCAAAAAATTAAAATGGAACTATCATATGATTTGGCAATTCCATTTCTGGGTACTTAACCAAAGGAAATGAAACCACTATGTTGTAAGATATCTGCACCCCCAAGCTCATTGCAGCATTATTGACAATAGCCAAGACACAGAAATGACCTGTGTCCATCAGTGGATAAATGGTTAGAGAAAATGTGACACACACACATACACACAGAAAGAGAGAGAGAAATATTATTCAGCCATGAAAAAAAGGAAATCCTGCCATTTGTCACAACATGGATAGAACTTGAGGGCATTATGCTAAGTGAAGTAAGTCAGAAAGACAAATATCATCTGACTTCACTTTTATTTGAAATCTAAAAAAAAATAAACCAAATGGATAGATACAAAAAAATATTGATGGTTCCCAGAGGCAGGGTATAGAGGGTGGGTGAAATGCATGAAGGTGGTCATAGGGTACAAACTTCCAGGTGTAAGAAAGTCTTGGCGATGTAATGTACAGTGTGGTGACTATAGTTAACAATACGGTATTGTATACTTGGAAGTTGCTAAAAGAGTAGATCTTAAACATTCTCATCATAAGAAAACAGCTGTAACAATTTGTGATGGTGGATGTTAGCCAAACATATTTTTTATTATTTTTATTGGAATATAGTTTATATACAATATTATATTGACTTCAGATGAACAGCTTAGTGATTCAATTATTTACATTATTAAATGCTCACCATGTTAAGTGTAGTTACCACCTATCACCATGGAAAGATAGTATAATATTATGAGCTATATTCTCTATGTTATACTTCCATCCCTGTGACTAGATTATTTTATAGGGTTGAAGTTTGTACCTCTTTATCCCCTTCACCTGTTTCATCCTCCCATCCCTGTGTGGTAACCAATTGTCCATTCTCTGTGTTTATTAGTCAATTTCTGTATTGTTTGTTTGTTTTGTTTTTCAGATTGACATGTAAGTGAAACTGTATGGTATTCCTCTTTCTCTGACTGATTTATCTCACGATAATACCCTCTAGGTCCAACTAAACTTATTGTAATCATTTCCATGTATATAGAATCATTATGTTGTGCACCTAAAAATAATACAGTTATATTGTCTCATTCAAAAACTTATTAAATTTCAAATCTGATTATCTATTGTATTGAATTGAAAATAAACAATGGGTGCCATGTAAAATTAAGAGGTTATCATGAGAAAGGGAAGTCATTTTTATTATATACCTACCCCGTGCCTGAAATCCTGCTAGGTGGTGTTTTTTGTTTTTTTTTTTTCATTATCACATACATAAATCACTACAACACTTTCATAAAAATATTACTGCCATTATTTTGCTGATAGAGTAACAGAGGCTTTGTAAATTGAAATAATCCACCTGCTGGTAAATAAGCCAGTATATTTGCATCCTGGCTATATTATTTTAAAGCCTGTGCTCTTTTTCCTTAACAATCATCCTTCATTCTGAAATCTGTTCCCTAGGATAAGTTGAAATCTGGTGTCAGCACTTTGTTTCGCTGTTGGATGTGCCTAAGTGGGACTGACTCAACATTAATCATATATAAAGATTTCAAATTAACCTTGTGTCCTCACTGGTCTAGATTTAGAAAGAAGGGTTATTCTTGGATCTTAGAATTTTAAAAGATCAGCTCTAGCTAACTGAGAAACATGAACGAAATGCTCTTATCCACCAATCAGGTAACATACTATATCTATGGAAAAGAATAAAGAATGTTTATGGAAATAATTCTTCATGGAAGTTAAGCATTACCCTCCCATCTCCAAAGAGTCTAGGAAGAAAAAGTAGACCTGAGACCAAGGGTTCAAGGATACTTTCAAACTGTTGCTTCATATACATTAACAGAGCTAACCTGAAATCTAATCAATTTTCTTCTCTTCAACAATTGTTTTTTTAACTCTAACTTATTTTCTCTTTATTTAAAATGCATTTTAATTGTTGTGTCTTTTATTGATTTAATTTAAATTGTATTTAATCACTCAACCTTAAAAAGTCTAAGTGTTGAGATGTTTATTAAATGAAAATAGAAGTCTTCTTCACCATCTCTCTTCACTTATATATCTTAGTACTTCACCCAATTTTTAAAAATCAACCTTTGGTGCAAACTCCTAGAATATTTTAAATAGATAAAACAGCGCAAACATGTATATTAATTAAGCCTGTGTTGTTTGCACAAATTAAATTATATTCACTGCTCGGCATTATACATTTTTTACAAGAAAAAATTTTGGAGCTTTTCCCTTATCAGGACATATTGATCCAACTCATTTTATTGAAAGGATAGTAGTGTTTCATTTAATGGATTTATCATAACTGTGAACATCACCTTCTGTTATAAGGTATTAGAAATAATATGACAATGCCATTGTATGTAAGTATCCTTTTATTCACATAATTTATGATTTCACCAATAAATTTTTAGCTAAGAAATGAATTAAAATCAGTGGATCATATATTGCTAAATGGTACTCAAAGAAGATTTCAGGAGTTTACATTTTTGTCGTCAGACTATGAATTTAGATTCCTGTTTTCTCGAATCCACTACCATAGAGCAATTTCTATACTTTATGTTAGTTTGTTATATAGAAAATGCTACTTCACCATTATATGAATTTACAGTTCTTTAAATATGTTTGTGTACTTTTCCCAGTTTTCTAGTTGCTTATATTTCTTATTATTTTTTATATAAAGAGCTGGTTGGTTAATTTTAAATTTAAAAGCTTTATGTATATAATTATCATGTAATAAAATTAATATTTGTATGCAAAATACATAGAATTTTGTGTAAATGTTATACCAGTAGGGTATAAATTTAAATTGACATGTAATAACTTTAAATCTTTTACAGGTTCATTATCTTTGCCTGTATGGAAAACTTTAATGAAGACACATGAGGCAAGGAAGCTATTTCTAGAGTTTTTAGAAATAATTCTTAAAATCTTTAATCCAACGTTTCTGGATATGATTAATGAATTAAAAAGGAACGATAATTTGTTGAGCAACAATTTCAAAATTTGATGTGATCACAGCCTTAAGTTTTCTTATTTCTGGTGTTTTTGATTTTGCTTATTTGTTATGCATTCCCAACTTTAAATCCAAATGAATGATATGATTATTTTACTCAATTAGTAGTTCTTGATTTTTGAATTCGTCAACACTTAAAATGTTCAGGATTTAAATAAGATTGCATTAAGCTCTAATAAATCACTAAGAAATTAATAAACAGACATTAAACTTGTATGGCTCTTTTATAGTTCTCCTATATAACCTAATTTCATGAAATTTAAAGCAATATGTCCTGCTGATTTATAATCTAAATCCAGACTACTTTCAAATAAAATACTGACAAAGTTTTTAAACCTCATAAAAATGAACTAGCAAATAGAGTACATAACCGATTTGTCAGTTTTGTGCCATGTATCTTTAATCTCCTTGTCGAGTTTGTTCCCTCCAGAAGGAAGAGCCAACCAACTCCAGGTGTCGCTCAGACAAGGATTTCAGCCCATCCCCAATGTTGATGAAGACCCACATTGGCAACCCCACTACTTAGCTGCATCCTCCTCTTACGTGACCGTGTCCATCTGGGCCACGGCTGAGTCGCCTGCATGACCTCACTCCCCCTGACAGGCAGCAAGGAACTGCGGGACCCACAGGCAGGGACGAGGCCCCCCTCAGCAGGAAGCAGCCACAGATGAATGACCGACACCCACTTTCCCCTGAAAGATTTCAAGAGTCCACATTCCTTGAGGGGGGACAAAGCTTTTAAAACTCAAAAATGAACTGGCAAACAGAATACATAACCGATTTGTCAGTTTTGAGTGTGTGTTTTCACTGATCACAAGCTTATAACAATTAAATACTATTTCTCCTCATTTGGTTGACACTTGATAATGTTTAAGAGTCAAATTTGCCAAGATTGCATTCTTCTCGGAGAGGGTATGCACTGGCCATGAGGTGGTACCTTCCAGAGCTTACATGAAGCTTTCGTATGAAGGTTTCCCCAGAGCCTCACCTATAAACTAAATCTACCGACTAACTGTTGAAAAAGAAATTAAATAAATTGATTTGAATTAATATAGGCTTTGGAGTAGGAAAGATATAGTTTAAATCTCAGCTCTATTGTTTTCTAGAGTAAACTTGAGCAATTTTTCTAAGCCTCAGTTTAGTTGTTAAAAGAGAGATTATAAAACCTATTTGCAGAATTATTTTGAGGAATCAATAAAACATGGACATAAAGTGACTAGGATTCTTCCCAATGTGTAGTAGGCATCTACAAAAGGTGGCAATTTTCACAATGATTGTGCTCAGAGATGGACGGCATGGGCTGTGTTGTTGGGGCAGTAAGAACATCTCTGAGGAGCCAAGTAAAATTTTAATAAGTTATATTAAAGAAAGATAGGAAAATAACAAAGAGCTGATAATGGCTTGAGAATGAATAGATCAGAAAAATAGAACAGAAAGCTCATGCCCAGAATGAAACACATATGAACCTTAGTGCATATGTGACAAACATGGGGTCTCATATCACTAAGGTTGAAAGTAACTTGTTAATAAATGATGTTGGGATAAGTATGTAGCCACTTGGGAAAAAGATAAAGTTAGATCTGTTTCTCATAGCTTACACAAAAACAACTTCTGAATGAATTAGTTGTCTAAGTGTATGCAAGATATGCAAGAGGAATCTAATTGTATCCATAGTTATACAAGAGGAAAACTTAGAAGAATCCCTCTTACACATCCTGTAGGTACAGGCTTTCAACTTTATTGCCTGGAGTCAATAAAAAAGGAATAAGTTGACTGCATTATAATTGAAAATGTTTGCATGAAAAAAATAGCATGAACCAACTAAGAATACCATCTCATGTACAGAAGAAAAGATTCTTAGCATATACTATAAAGAGCAAACATCTCTAAAATATAAAGAACTCTTAGAAATTGAGATCAGACAAATGACTGAAAACCTGGCAGTAAAAATGAAAACATATTGAATAGGAAAGAATAGATTATTCACAAAAATGATTTAAAAAAAAAGAAAGAAATACTGCCATTTGCGACAACATGGATGGACCTAGAGGATATTATGCTTAATGAAATAAGCCAGGTGGAGAAAAACAAATACCATATGATTTCACTGAATTGTGGAATCTAAAACAAAACAAAATGAACCAAACAGCAGTAGACTCAGAGACACTGAGAAGTGACTGTGGTTACCATTGGGGAGGGTTTGGGGTAGGTGGAGGGAGAAGGTGAAGAGGATAAAGGTGCACAAAAATTCTCAATCATAGTATAAGTTGCTCCCGGGGACGGTAGTACAGCATGGAGAATATAGCCAATGATTTTGTAACATCATGTTATGTTGACAAATTGTAACTGCATTAGTGGGGGTGAGGATTTAATTATATGAACCACTGTGCTGTATCCTTGAAACCAATATAAGATTGTATATCAACTCTCCTTCAATTTAAAAATAAGATATAAAAAGATTTTTTTAAATGGCACTTATGGGAAAAAAACTCATTCATAATTAGAGAATTGTAAACTAAAATAATAAATTACCATTTCTAAACAACCAGGCTAACAAAAATGAAAACATGTGATGACCCATTCTGTTAGTGAGGCTGTGAAAAAACAGGTAATATGTTACATTGTTAATAGGAATGTAATTTCGTATAAACCCTCAGGATGGAAAATTGACAAGACCAAACAAACCAGAAATGGACTTAACATTTGAGATGTAATGTATTTCCAGGAATCTATCATAAAATTATACCACCTACAAAACAAAATATAAATATACAAGCTTATGCTTATGCATTGTACCATTGTTTATAATTCCAAAATAAGGGGGTAAATACCCCCAAAAAAGGCAGTGGTTGCATTTTAAAAGTCTTATACTGTGCAGCTATAGAAAGAATGAAGAAGAACACAGAAAAGATGCAACTTCCATGACATAGTGTCAAAATAAAAAAAAGCACTTCAGTAAGAAAGAAGAAAATGCTTCTTTTGCCAAGTGATATTATCAGTATCACATCAATATTATCAGTAAAAACACTGAAGGAACCTCAGGTAAAGAAGAAAATTACACCAGAAAAAATGAACAAATACAAAGTAGGAAAAATGGAAAAATGTACCAATATAGTTATAAAATTATTTTCTAACATGGACCTTATTAAAACGAAGCTTAGGTTTATTTAATAATGTTATAAAAAATAATATGGAGGAAAACATAAAGCAGGAGGTCAGCATTCCAAAATCCTGCAGATTAAATCAATAAAACGGAATCTATACATAAAAAAAGAAAAATAAGCAAAATATTTTTAAAATATTTAAAAAATGGAAAAACAATAACAAAGTGAAATGAAATTATAAGCTGTACACGGGCGAACTTTGCTTTAAAATGAGTAAATGTCCTCACATTAGATAAAAATAAAAAATGTAAGAGCATGCAGCTTAGAAACATATTAAAAAATCTCAAATAGAATTTTTCTCACCACTTACATAGCTACCACTACAGTCATTTTTTTGTCACTGAATCTAAGCTCATGCCACTCACCACCCAGGCCAGTAGGTCAAGAGACAAGGTATTGGGGAAAGGAAAGCAACTTTATTCAGAAAGCCCCACACAGGGAAGATGGCGGACTAATGTCCTAGGGCAACACCTTAAGGTTGACTCTAAGTTTCTTTTATATTAGGGAAGTGGGGACCTGGAGGGGATTGAGGTCAGGGGGTGACGACCCACCTCAGACATCTGGACGTCAGCAATGTTCTGAGGAGGTGGCCAAACTCCTCATCCTTGTTTAGTTGACTCCAGTCATTTTGCTGACATAGGCGTGGCCTCAGTGCTCCTGTTACGTCCCTGACAATCCAGGCATCACTTCTGTATACACTTCATCTCCTTGGGGAAGGAAGTTTTGGGTAAGGGGTTGTTTGCATCCCTGTTAGGTCACCAGCAAAATTGCATTTGATGTTTAACATGCCTACAGGGCTGAGCAGAAGCATTTTGACCCAAAGATTAAGTAAGCAAAGGAGACAGCTACAAAATGAAGGCGGAGATGCCAAGTTTTTTCTCTCTGTTACACTATGCTTTCCTTTTAGTGATTCATGAATTTCTTCGATTTAATGCCGAATCCACATTAAGAAACAACACAACTAATCTTGGAGGAATGTGCAGCCACTTGCAGTCGCCTGTCAACATTTTACCTATTCCATTCATTTTCCTTACTGGAAGAAACTGCCTTTCATCATAGAAACTGAAAATATCTTCAGAATATATCCCACCATTTTTGCTACACGGTAGGCACACAAAAAATGCTAAAGATCTGAGTGGTATATAGAAATGGAATGTATAAAGAGCCCCAGCACAGCGCATTGAGAGGTCCTGTGCCTGGTGATTAAGTCCACGTAGTTTAGAGTCACACAGATCTTAGTGTAAGTCTCAGTTGGATTGTTCAAAAGTTAAAATTTGGAAGACAGACATGCATATACAGATTTTTATAAAAGTACCTGGAAAAGCGATTGTCTGACAAATAATAACTAATCTATTAATCCTCAAGGACTTCTCTAATACTTGCATGTATTTATTTATATAATTGTCACATCGCTGTGAGCTACGTAGGTATGCTTATTATTCTCATTTCATGGATGTGGAAACTGGGATATAGAGAAGATCAGTGACTTTTCTAAGATCACTGAGTTGGTACAATATTTTTTAATCAGGTTCTTTGGAAGTCACTGAATAAATATTATTTACTTGCAATCACTAAGATGCCACTTGTAAAGAACCTGGAGAAAAAGAACAGCAAAAAATAAATAAATAAAATAAAGGGAAAAGAAAACATATTTAGGGTACATAGTGCCATCTAGTGATAACCTAGAGTATTTCATCATTGTATATATTTCACTGTAATAACTGAGGAAGTTTTATTTTGCTTAATATAATCTTTAAACAGGTATTATAAGTTGGCAGTATATTTATAATTATCTTTACATATTTTATGGACCCAATAAGAAAACATCATACATTTACAGGATCCTTCCAGATGATATTCAAGAAACCAACTTTCTAGTGCTATTGACAATACTTTGAAATTTGGAAACATTTGGTACAAATTCTATTGCAGAAAATAGGCACTTGCTCTCAGATGCAGTATAAAGTGACCCAAATTTCAGGGTTTGCAACAGATAGTCTTGTATAGGAGCCTTTTGGGGGAGCAAATATTTGCTATTAAAAACAAAGTAAGAAGCTATAGATAAGCACTGGGGGCCCTTCCCGAGGATGTGCTTGCTTATTCCAGAAGCCAGCAGTGCAGCTGCCCTGCAGTTTGCTGCTAGGAGGGCAGAAGAGAAGCCATGGGGTGCAGAGCTGGCCAGTCAGCCTGGTTCTGAAACCACATGTTTACTCTCTCCCACCAACCATTTTAGTTCAATGCAGCTATGCTGTTTGTTTTTACAAATATGTGATTTACAACATCAGGGTTCTAGCATTATCATTTCTACACAGTACAGCTCAATTTTAACACGATATCTTACAGCTTTATATGTAATTGACTGACTTTGGATATACTTAATGGTTATATTTAATTCAACATCATTTGATGATTGTTAGTAGAACTTATATTTATATTGCAGCTACAATATTTCACAGTTCTGTGATTAATAAATTTGTCTCAGAGCACTAGATACATGCCAAGAGCTTTTATATGTCCTTAGAGAATTCATCATACCACTCACTAGGAGCCTAAAATCTTGCTAATATTTAGAAATCTCCAGTTATTTGATGAGGTCTTTTGACTTTTGATATTATCAACAAGGAGAAAGAAATCCAGAGAAAGTAAGAAACTTGCACACGATGTCCTCTGTCCTTGAGATAACAATACTTTGTGACGTGTGGACACACTATTTATCCTTCCCCTGGTGCAAAAGAGCTGCTGCTCTAACTTGTTAAAATTAGTTTACCAATTTTTATATTAAATTCTGGTATGGGAGTAGTTTTTGTGGCTAGGTAAACTAAAGGCTAATGAATGCAACTTACTGGCTGATAACAGTTAAAATTTGATGCATTTTGAATGTAAATCTCATTTGTATAAAAGGAAAGTTGAGGTTTTTTTGATAACAGGTTTTAAAACAGAAAATACATACATGTGCATGAACATATTTTTGCTTTGGTATAAATGCATAAATATATTTTATTAAAAATATCTGTAAAATTATGAAGCCATATGGCTCCCTTATAGTTGTTTTAAAAGGTGTAATTTTAATAAAAAATTATAAATATGGTCTTGGGATATAGAAAGCAGCTGCCCCTGCAGTGTCATTATCTCTTCCCTAGTCCCTCCTTCAAAAGAAATTTGGAGGTGACCAAGCAGTCCTCTGGGATTCATCAGAAATCAACTCTCATACATGCACTTAGGGCTCAAAATCTTGGGAAACCAGAATGAGTGGCATTTGGTCATATTCTCCTGACTGGGAAAGTGTGCTGGAGAGACATTCTGTATCTCAGCAGGGTGCAGGATTCCTAGTTACCACCTAAGCATGTTCCACAGCCTTGCACATTAAAATGGCATGAACACTATTATTTACCAATTCTTCAGGGTAAGGCACAACTTAGCCTGCTCCTGTCAGTGACCAGGAACAGTTTTGCAAATTATTCAGTGTCACTAGAGAATTCAGCTCAGGTATGGCTGGAGCAGGATCAAAGCAGGTGTGTTTAAGGACTAGGGTGTGTCTGCTCGTCTTCACCATACAGTCAGGGGTCTTCTTCCAAGCTCTAGTGGAATGGGATTGTCTTTGCCTGGGTGAGCTGTGCCTGGCCCTGCCTTTCATTTGAGCTGAAGATTTAGAAACACAACTGCCTCCACTCCCCCTCCTGATGAGGACCAACATTTAAAAGGAGATGTTGATTTAGCCCTTTGCTAGTGCTGACAAGACCCTGGCATTTAGCTGAGTTTGATTTATGATGGGAACTGTATGGAACAAGAAGAGTAGGCTTCTGTCCCAAGAGCCTTTGTAGGATAATTTAAAACGGGAATGGGGCAGAAAGAGGGTGTGTTCTAATCCATTTTACTTAGTCTATTCTTACCTATTGTCAAATCTGTTACCAGAAACTTGCAGACGTGAGACATGTGCAGCTCGTAAGTACAAGTCATCAAAGGGCCTGGAAGATGATGTTACATGCCATCCAAGGAGGAAACTTTTATTAATATTTAGGCAAGTAGGACAATGTCTTCCCCCAAAATCAATTGTATTTGTTTATATATTATTATACTATTCTAAATGAGAGAATATTGTTTATAAAGGTTAATGAACATGAAGATTCAATACTTAGTACTCTCTAAAGAGTCTACTATTACAATGATTATATAGTAAATAGTAATTATGAATATACCTGACAATTTTTAACCAAAGGTGTTTTTGAAAAGGACAGTATTTTATAATGGTCAGAACAAGACCTATGGAATTTTTTGTTTTTCTCTTGAAAGTGAATGAACTTTCCATGTCTCAAGAATCATAAATAGAGGAAGGGGAGTAAGAATATTTTATCTATTCAATGTAAAATAATGGGCAAGTTCTTTAAAGGGAAACTTGATCCATGAAAGAAGCCAGACATAAAAGGCCAATATATCATATTATTCCATTTATTTGAAATGTCCAGAATAGGCTCACTGGTGGAGATAGGAAGTAGTTTAGTGGTGGCCAGATGCTGAGGGGAAGGGAGAATGGGGAGCAGCTGCTTAAAGTTAACAGGGTTTCTTTTTGGCCTGATGAAAATGTCCTGGAATTAGATAGTGGTGATGGTGGTGCAACATTGTGAATATACTAAAAACAACTGAATTAATTCTTTGAAAGGTTAAAATAGGAATTTTATGTTACTTGATGTTTACCTGGATAAAAAAAATTTTGAGATAAAGATAAAAGGAAAATTTAGTCTTGACCCTTTCTTATTTCACATGCTACGTTACTTGGGAAATCAAATATTTGAATTTAAAATGATTGTTTCAGTCAACTTATTTGTGATTATTTATTAGAGAGTTGAAATAAACTGACTAAACTTGCTGCAACTTACACCATAATTACATTTCTACAAATAATTATTCTTCAGTTGACCTGAAATTATGATAAATTGGAACACTTCTTCACTATTTGTCTTCTCTGTCCTTATTTGTTTGTATACAATTTATTTGATGTGAGAAAGGTGGATAGGCCTATGTTGGTACTGTATAGAAACAAGAGTACCAATGAAATTTGATGTCAAAGGCAATCTGCTAATATTAGTATTGCTATCATAATACCTAACATTTTCATGTTAAGAATATTATTTCTTAGGAAAGTGTAAATTTCAAAAACAAAAAAAATTCCTGCATAAGTGGTACACAAAAATTATCTGGCTACCCTATAAATTATAAAACAAAACACCTAAAAAGTTTGGGAAAATGCATTCCACTGTTTCATTGTCTCTGGAGAGAATGAATGACAGCTAGAAACATAACAAAAATTCATGATCCTTGGAAGGTGGCAAAAGGGTGACTTCGATATTTCCATTATGCCAGACTCAACTGCAGCAAGGAAGGATATTGCAGGGAGATAATAATGAAGAAAAGCAGTTTTTAAATTAATATATCAAAGAGATTGTTTCTAAGTAAAGAAATCTATCATAAAAGACATATCTATAGATCCAGCAATATGGATAAGCAGTAAGTAGGTCTGAGAACCACTGAAAATTTTATCAGAAATTTCTTCAAGGATGATGTAAAATTTGAATTTGATCATATAAAAATGGAATAAAGCCACATTGTCCTAAGTCAAAAATGAATAAAAGTTGTAGGTGCATTATTTAAAAAGTAAATCCTTTCATTGGAATTTGTAAAATGATTCAATTCTAAAAACCAGTAAGTAACACACATACCCAACATCATTATCCAGTGAATGCTCTGCTTTCTCCTATGAGAAGCGTTTATGCCAAATTGTAAAATCTGAAGTTTGTTTAAAATGTTCTAATACGTATATAGCTTTGTTAAATTAAAATTTAGTTTTTAAGATTAAGTTCAGATTGTTAACATTGTTAAACAGATTTTTCTAATGTCCAGTGGTTTTAAAGCATTTATTGCATTACAAGTCACTGCTAAGAGATACGTTCACATAATTAGTGTGATAAATAATTTAAAATATCCACCAAAGAAAAATCGAAAAGACTGGGAAGTTTGGGGCAAATAGATTCCTTTTTATAAAAGCAGTAGATTTGATTTTTGTTTTGTTTTTCTCATTGGAATTTTAAGTTGAATAGTTATTTTGCGGGAGGACCATCAATTTGTTGTTTTACTCTCACCCTGATTCACTGGCCCACCAACTGTCCACAGAGATGCACAGATGATCCCAGCTCTGTGGCCACAGGCACAGATCAGTCAATCTGCCTAAAAGAGAGAGGATGCAGAGAAGGGATTTTAAGGGGCCCTTCTAATATGCATATCGCTGAAGATTAAGTAGACATATTATGCTTACAGGAATGTGCAAAATATTTATTTTCTGAATAAATTGTGTTGTTTTTCCCGTCACTCTTTAATTCATTTTACGACTCCCACCCATCTCCTATACAGATCACTGACCTCCTTTAACACCGCTAAAATTGTCTACTCTTTTTATCTTGTCTTTTTTTTTTAAACCTCTGTAATGCCCTAGTCTCTACTTACTAATTCTTTACTCTTTACAATCAAAGTTAGGGAGCCAATATTTACCAATAATAAAGAAGATTTAGACTCAATTTACTTAAAATAAAATCTCTCTTCCATCGCTGTCTGTGAGACCATGGATAAATAACTCTGTAAGTCTTGGTTTTGAAATCTGTTAAGTGGGGTTACTAATAACAATTTCCTCATGGAGTTTGGGGACTAATAAAAGAAGAAGGCCATACAAGGTGCTCAGTGCAAAAAGCACGTGCTCCATAGATCTTAGCTATTATTCAAGTATTTTTCCCTTTGTTATTTTTGTTTTGTCATTCTATGTTTCTTATGTCCTCAACTTTTCACCCTTTCCACGTTCCATTTTAGTGTCAGTTGTCCCTTCTAACTGTACTCCTTGCATACACCCTTAGCCACTTTCTGACTGGATGCCCATCATCCCCCCTCAACCATTGCTTCCTGTACATTTCCAAACCTAGTATATTATCTTCCCCTACACTCGCTAGGTGCCTTCCTCTCCCAAGTTCTGCTTCTCTGTTTCCCATAAGCATATATATTTTTTCACTTGCTAACCTGCTTATCCTCACTTTGTCAATAATTAAAAAAATCTGATTAGGTCTGTTAATGCATATAAATCTCCTCAAATGATTTTTCCTTAGGCTGATAATATGGAATAAAATTCAAGTTTGAAACTTTCCTTTGTGACTGTTTTGAATCCTTCCAATACTTTCTTTCCGTTTCATCAATGTATCTAAATTATACCTACTTTCCCACAATTCATCTCAAATCTCACTTATTTACCAAATTTTTCCTGCTCACAAAACTCTTTTTAAATTTTCATTATACCTTTATGCAGTATTTTTGTTTTAGGTCTTTTATTGTTCTCTATTTCATTCCTACAATTATTATTTTCCAAATATGTAGTAAGAGTTCCTTGAGAGGAAGCATAAAACGTTCTGTACATTGTGTCTCTTCCACAGTGCTTAGAATAACACCAAACCTGTACTAGATGAAGAAAGACGACACTTACTTATTTGAATTTCACCAGATGAAATAAAGTCTCATTTCCACCATACACCTAATTATGAGCTAAGGTCCTTAATTACCACATGGCCCTCTGTTTGTCCACCTCTTTTTCACTTTAGTGGTACTTTCTCGATTCTGCTACATCCCTAATATCTCCTTTTGGCTCTACCTTGGCTAAGTAATAATAAACACCTAATACGTGTGACAAGGTGGTTGAAGCTCAAAGTAGTTATGACTAATGAAATAAACAAGATAATAAAGAGTGCATATTGTTACAATTACCTTTGTTTTTTAAAATCTAGAAAATTGAAAATAATATGCAGTGAGAGAAAGTAGATCAGTGTCTGCTTGAGGGGAGTTGAGGATGGGAGACGTGGGGAAGGGTGTGAAGAAGTAGTTGCCAAAGGGCATAGAAACTTTTTGGATTGATGGGCTTGTTTCTTACCTTAAGGGTAGATAAGACTTAATAAGTGTAACATATATTAAGCTTAAACACCTATCAAATTATACAATTTAGATAGCTCAATCTAATATATACAGTCATATATTAAAAGTATGTCACTTTAAATGCCTGTTCCTGGATATACTGCTTAGTGCTTAAAAATTGATCTTGGCACATTGTAGTCATCAAAATAATATGTGTGAATGTTGAATGAACTGGCGTCAAATGCTTTAGTAGAAGTTAGTGGCTGTTTGCCTCAGCAAATGTTCACTCTCTAGAATGGGGCTACTATTTAATACATTAGGCACCTGTGACCATACAAAAACAAATTAATTAAAGTCAAAAGAAATGAAAAGAAAAATGCACAATTCAAGTGCACAATAGCCACAGGGACCACTGCTGCCATCCTGGACAGTGCATAGACAGAGCATTTTTATCATTACAGAAGTTCCTTTGAATGGAGCTGGGTAGACAACTCTTGCACACAGTGGGCATCCCATAATGTTTAATAAAAAATAACTAAAGGAGAATAAGGAGAAATAATAATAGAGGTGGGAGGTGATGAAAGAAAAGGGAAGATGGGAAAAGAGCAGAAAAATAATCAACTTTCAAGAACTTCATGCATTATATGCAGGGTACCACTTCCTAGTTAGCTTACAGTTACATCAGAGGGTTGATATATTTTAAAAAGAGTCATTCTTATCTGTATGTATTGCCATAAAATTTCCATAAAATATTCTATACATTTCTAAAGCAGTTGTTGCAAAGTACCTTGCTGTTTGGTTAACAAGGATTTTATACATCCCTATTCTCTCAGGGTATCATTAGGGGTCAATGAGATATTTTCCATTTCTGGTCATTGAACTGACTAGGGCTCTCTTTCCACAGGAAAGGATTCACAACTGAGAGACTGGATAATCCTGCTAAAACAGCAGAAAGATAACAATGATGCCACCAGCCCAGGAGTAAAGGAGAGTCATGGTACTGAAGCTGGGAGTTGAGACTATGGCAGGGATTCTACTAGGAAATGGAAGAGGAATTTATATTTTATAATTAATTTTGTATCCCAATGAATCAACTTTTTGCATTTCTTTTCCTAGTGATGATAAGGTAGAGATGGGAATGTCATACCGAGAGTGCCTTCAAGATAAAGTGGATTAGGAGAACACACCTGGCATGGCTGTGATCCCCCCACAGTGTGTTAGGCTATCCCGAGGGCCACCTGCCCATGGCAGCTCAGGAGATTATCCCAGAGACCGCTCCCTGTGTGTGGGTACATGGCACAGGCAGTGGAAGCCAGAGCAAGGTAAGGAAGGCATGAAGGGGCGCCGTTCTCTCAGGAGAACACACACGGCAGGCTGCAACCCCCGGGTGCACTGGGATGTCTTGAGGGCAGCCCTGCAAATAGCAGTTCAGGAGATTATCCCAGAGACTGCTCCCGGTGTGTGGGTAGACAGCACAGGCAGCAGAGAAGGGCAAGGCCACCACCAAGCAGAAAGGGACTTTGGTCTCCCAGCTGACACATGTGCCACATGCTTGTGACCATTCTGTCAACATGAAAAGGCAGAAGAATCTGGTCCAGTCAAAAATCACTTAGACAACCCCAGAGAGGGCCTGGTGGGATAGATTTAACCAATCTTCCTGAAAAAGAATTCAAAATAAAAGTCATAACCATGCTGATGGACCTGCACAAAAATACACAAGAGCTAAGGGATGAAGTCCTAAGGGAGATAAAAGAAATGAAACAATTGATAGAAGGTCTTAAGAGCAGACAGAATGAGGTGCAAGAGACTATTAATGGAATAGAAATCAAAGAACAGGAGGACAGAGAAGCTGAGGCAGAGAGAGATAAAAGGATCTCTAGGAATGAAAAAATATTAGGAGAACTGTGTGACCAATCCAAACAGAAAAATATTCACATTATAGGGGTACCAGGAGAATAAGAGAAAGAAAAAGGGATAGAAAGTGTCTTTGAAGAAATAATTGCTGAAAACTTCCCCAAGCTCGGGAAGGAAATAGTCTCTCAGACCATGGGAGCCCACAGATCTTCCAACACAAGGGACCCAAGGAGGACAACACCAAGACATATAATAATTAAAAGGCAAAGATCAAAGAAAAGGACAGAGTATTAAAGGCAGCAAGAGAGAGAAAAAAGATCACCTACAAAGGAAAACCCATCAGACTATCATCAGACTTCTCAACAGAAACCTTACAGGCCAGAAGAGACTGGCATGATATATTTAATGCAATGAAACAGAAGGACCTTGAACCAAGAATACTGTATCCAGCATGATTATTATTTAAATTTGAAGGAGGGATTTAAAAATTTCCAGATAAGAAAAGTTGAGGGAATTTGCCTTCCACAAACCACCTCTACAAGATATCTTAAAGGGACTGCTCTAGAGGGAAGCACTCCTAAGGCTAAAAAGAGGTCACCAGAGAAAATAAATTCACAGCAAAGAAAGAAGACCAAGCAAATACTAACTAAAGGCAAAAAATAAAATCAACTATCCAGAAAAGTAGTCAAAGGAAACACAAAAGAGTACAGAATAAAACACCTAACATATAAAGAATGGAGGAGGAAGAATAAGAAGGGAGTGAAATAAAGAATCATCAGACTGCTCATAATAGGGTAATAAGAGAGTTAAGTTACATGGTTAGATAGCAAAGAAGCTACACTTGAACCTTTGGTAACCATGAATCCAAAGCCTGCAATGGCAGTAAGTACATATCTATCGATAATCACCCTACATGTAAATGGACTGAATGCACCAATAAAAAGACACAGAGTAATAGAATGCATAAAAAGGCAAGACCCATGTCTTTGCTGCTTACAAGAGATCCACCTCAAACCCAAAGACATTCACAGACTAAAGGTGAATGGATGGAAAAAGATATTTCATGCAAACAATAGGGAGAAAAAAGCAGGTGTTGCAGTACTTGTATCAGACAATATAGACTTCAAAACGAAGAAAGTAACAAGAGATAAAGTAGGACATTACATAATGATAAAGGAGTCAGTCCAACAAGACAATATAACCATTATAAATATATATGCACCCAATACAGGAGCACCGACACAGGTGAACCAAATACTAACAGAATTAAAGGAGGAAATAGATTACAATGCATTCATTCTAGAACATTTCAACAAACCACTCACTCCAAAGGACAGATCAACCAGAAAGAAAATAAGTAAAGACACTGTGCACTGAACAACACACTGGAACAGATGGACCTAACAGATATCTACAGAACTCTGCACCCAAAAGCAGCAGGATACACATTCTTCTCAAGTGCACATGGGACATTTTTCAGAACAGACCATATACTAGGCCACAAAAAGAGCTGCAGTAAATTAGAAAAGATTCAAATTCTACCTACCTACTTCTCAGATCACAAAGATATAAAAGTAGAAAAAAATTGTACAAAGATAACCAAAAGGCTCACAAACACATGGAGGCTTAAGAACATGCTCCTAAATAATCAGTGAATCAATGATCAAATTAAAATAGAGATCAAGCAATATATGGAGACAAATGACAACAACAGCACAAAGCCCCGACTTCTGTGGGACACAGCAAAGGAAGTTCCAAGAGGAAAGTATATTGCAATCCAGGCCTATTTAAAGAAGGAAGAGCAATCCCAAATGAAGTCTAAAGTCACAATTATTGAAACTGGAAAAAGAAGAACAAATGAGGCCCAAAGTCACCAAAAGGAAGGACATAATGAAGATTAGAGAAGAAATAAATAAAATTTAGAAGAATAAAACAAGAGAAAATTTGAGAAACCAAGAGCTGGTTCTTTGAGAAAATAAACAAAATAGATAAACCCCTAGCCAGACTTATTAAGAGAAAAAGAGAATCTACACACATAAACAGAATCAGGAATGAGAAAGGAAAAATAATAACAGACCCCACAGAAATACAAAGAACTATAAGAGAATATTATGAGAATCTATATGCTAACAAGCTGGAAAACATAGAAGAAATGGACAAATTCTTAGAAAAACACAACCTTCCAAGACTGACCAAACAAGAAACAGAAAAACTAAACAGACCAATCACCAGCAACAAAATTGAAGCGGTAATCAAAAAACTACCCAAGAACAAGACCCCTGGGCCAGATGGATTCACCTCTGAATTCTACCAGACATATAGAGAAGAAATAACACCCATTCTCCTTAAAGTTTTCTAAAAGAAGAGGAGGGAATACTTCCAAACTCATTCTATAAAGCCAGCATCACTCTAATACCAAAACCAGGCAAAGACCTCACCAAAAAAGAAAATTACAGACCAATATCCCTGATGAACGTAGATGCAAAAATACTCAACAAAAATATTAGCAAACTGAATTCAAAAATACATCAAGAGGATCATACAGCATGATCAAGTGGGATTCATCCCAGGGATGCAAGGATGGTACAACATTCGAAAATCCATTAACATCATCCACCACATCAACAAAAAGAAGAACAAAAACCAAATGATCATCTCCATAGATGCTGAAAAAGCATTTGACAAAATTCAGCATCCATTCATGATTAAAACTCTCAACAAAATGGGTATAGAGGGCAAGTACCTCAACATCATAAAGGCCATATATGACAAACCCACAGCTAACATCGTACTAAGCAGCGAGAAGCTGAAAGCTTTTCATCTAAGATCGGGAACAAGACAGGGATGCCCAGTCTCTCCACTGTTATTCAACATAGTACTGGAGGTCCTAATCACGGCAATCAGACAAAACAACGACATACAAGGCATCCAGACTGGAAAAGAAGAAGTAAAATTGTCACTATTTGCAGATGACATGATACTGTACACAAAAAGACTCCACTCCAAAACTACTAGAACTAATATCTGAATTCAGCAAAGTTGCAGGATACAAAATTAACACACAGAAATCGGTTGCTTTCCTATACACTAATGATGAACTAACAGAAAGAGATATCAGAAAAAGAATTCCATTCACGATTGCATCAAAAAGAATAAAATACCTGGGAATAAACCTAATGAAGGAAGTGAAAGACCTGTACTCTGAAAACTACAAGACACTCCTAAGAGAAATTAAGGAGGACACTAACAAATGGAAATTCATCCCATGATCTTGGCTAGGAAGAATAAATATTGTCAAAATGGCTATACTACCTAAAGCAATCTACAGATTCAATGCAATCCCTATCAAACTACCAACAGCTTTCTTCAATGAACTGGAACAAATAATTCTAAAATTCATATGGAACTACAAAAGACCCTGAATAGCCAAAGCAATCCTTAGAAGGAGGAATAAAACAGGGGGAATTATGCTCCCTGATGTCAAGCTCTACTACAAAGCCAGAGTAATCAAGACAATTTGGTATTGGCACAAAAACAGACCCACATATCTGTGGAACAGAATAGAAAATCCAAACATTAACCCAAATATATACAGTCAATTAATATATGATAAAGGAGCCTTGGATATACAGTGCGAAATGACAGCCTCTTCAGCAGCTGGTGTTGGAAAAACAGGACAGCTTCATGTAAGAAAATGAAACTGGCTACTGTCTAACCCCATACACAAAGGTAAACACAAGGTGGATCAAAGACCTGAGTGTAAGTTATGAAACCATAAAACTCTTAGGTAAAAATATAGGCGAAAATCTCTTGGACATAAACATGAGCAACTTCTTCATGAACATATCTCCCCAGGCAAGGGAAACAAAAGCAAAAATGAACAAGTGGGACTATATCAAGCTGAAAAGCTTCAGTACAGCAAAGGACACCATCAGTAGAACAAAAAGACACCCTACAGTATGGGAGAATATATTCATAAATGACGTATCTGATAAGGGGTTGACATCCAAAATATATAAAGAACTCACGCACCTTAACAAACAAAAAGCAAATAATCCAATTAAGAAATGGGCAGAGGACATGAATAGACACGTCTCCAAAGAAGAAATTCAGATGGCCAACAGGCACATGAAAAGATGCTCCACATTGCTAATCATCAGAGAAATGCAGATTTAAACCACAATGAGATATCACCTCACACCAGTGAGGATGGCCAACATCCAAAACACAAACAACAAATGTTGGCAAGGATGTGGAGAAAAGGGAACCCTCCTACACTGCTGGTGGGAATGCAAATTAGTTCAACCATTGTGGAAAGCAGTATGGAGATTCCTCAAAAAACTCAAAATAGAAATACCATTTGATCCGGGAATTCCACTCCTAGGAATTCACCCTAAGAATGCAGCAACCCAGTTTCAAAAAGACATATGCCCCCCATGTTTATCGCAGCACTATTTATAATAGCCAAGAAATGGAAGCAACCTAAGTGTCCATCAGTAGATGAATGGATAAAGAAGATGTGGTACATATACACAATGGAATATTATTCAGCCATAAGAAGAAAACAAATCCTACCATTTGCAACAACATGGATGGAGCTAGAGGGTATTATGCTCAGTGAAATAAGCCAAGCTGAAAATGACAAGTATCAAATGATTCCACTCATATGTGAAGTATAAGAACAAAGAAAAAAACTGAAGGAACAAAACAGCAGCAGACTCAGAGAACCCAAGAACGGACTAATAGTTACCAAAGGGAAAGGGACTGGGGAAGATTGGTGGGAAGGGAGGGATAAGAGGGAAAAAGGAGCATTACGATTAGGAGACGTAATGTTGGGCGGGCATGGGGAGGGTTGTACAACTCAGAGAAGACAAGTAGTGATTCTATAGCATCTCACTATGCTGATGGACAGTGAATGTAATGGGGTTGGTGGGGGGACCTGTTGAAGCATGTAGTTTAATAACCATAATATTGCATATCTAATTGTAGACTATTGAAAGCAAAATAAATTATAAAAAAATATATATTTTATGTGCACTTCAGAAGAATGTGTATTCTGCTTCTTTTGGTTGTAGAGCCCTTTAGATGTCTGTTAGGTCCATGTGTTCTAATGTGTTGTTCAGTGCCTCTGTCTCCTTACTTATTTTCTGTCTGGTTGATATGTCCTTCGGAGTGAGTGGAGTGTTGAAGTCTCCTAGAATGAATGCATTACTTTCTATTTCTCCTTTTAATTCTGTTATATTTGTTTCCCATATGTAGGTGCTACTGTGTTGGTTGCATAGATATTTATAATGGTTATATCTTCTGGTTGGATTAACCCCTTTATCATTATGTAATGTCCTTCTTTGTCTCTTGCTACTTTCTTTGTTTTGAAGTCTATTTTGTCTGATACAAGTACTGCAACTCCTGCTTTTATCTCCTTATTAGTTGCATGAAATACCTTTTTTCCATCCCTTCAGTTTTAGTCTGTGTATGTCTTTGGGTTTAAAGTGAGTCTCTTGAAGGCAGCATATAGATGGGTCTTGTTTTTTTGCCCATTCAGTGACTCTATGTCTTTTGATTGGAGCATTCAGACTATTTACATTTAGGGTGATTATCGAAAGGTATATACTTATTGGCATTGCAGGCTTCAGATTCGTGGTTACCAAAGGTTCAAGGTTAACTTCTTTACTGTATAATTTAACTTACTTAATATGTTATTACAAACATAGTTTAAAGGTTCTTTTTTTCTCCTCCTTTTTCTTCTTCCTCCATTCTTTATATATTAGGTATCATATTCTGTACTTTTTGTCTATCCCTTGATTGACTTTGGGGATAGTTGATTTAATTTTGCCATTGCTTGGTAATTAACTCTTCTACTTTCTTTACTGTGGTTTTATTACCTCTGGTGACAGCTATTAAACCTTAGGAATACTTCCATCTATAGCAGTCCCTCCAAATTACACTGTAGAGATGGTTTGTGGGAGGTAAATTCTCTCAGCTTTTGCTTATCTGGAAATTGTTTAATCCCTCCTTCAAATTTAAATGATAACCTTGCCTGCCGCATAAAGTATTCTTGGTTCGAGGCCCTTCGGCTTCATTGCATTAAATACATCATGCCACTCCCTTCTGGCCTGTAAGGTTTCTGCTGAGAAATTTGATGATAGCCTGATGGGCTTTCCTTTGTATGTGATCTTATTTCTCTCTCTGGCTGCTTTTAACAGTCTTTCCTTATCCTTGGTCTTTGCCATTTTAATTACTATATGTCTTGGTGTTGTCTTCCTTGGGTCCCTTGTGTTGGGAGACCTGCGAACCTCCATGGCCTGAGAGACTATCTCCTTCCCCATATTGGGGAGGTCTTCAGAAACTACCTCCTCAAAGACACTTTCTATCCCTTTTTCTTTCTCTTCTTCCTCTGGTACCCCTATAATGCAAAAATTGTTTCATTTGAATTGGTCACACGGTTCTCTCAACATTCTTTCATTCTTAGAGATCCTTTTTTCTCTCTGTGCCTCAGCTTCTTTGTATTCCTCTTCTCTAATTTCTATTTCATTTATCATCTCCTCCACTGTATCTAATCTGCTTTTAAAACTTTCTATTGTATGTTTCACTTCTGATACTGTGTTCCATAATAATTGGATCTCCCACCAGAATTCCTCCCTGAGTTCCTGAATATTTTTCTGTACCTCCATGAGCCTGTTAATGATTTTTATTTTGAAATCCTTTTGAGGCAGATTCATGAGGTCGGTTTCATTTGAATTTTTCTCAGGGGTTGTATTCATATTCATAATTTTATTTTGAACCAGGTTCCTTTGGTGTTTCATATTTGTATATGGCGCCCTCTAGTGCCCAGAAGCTCTTCTCGGGGGTCATAAGGGAGCAGTATTGGTGCTTCGCGGGTGGAAAGAGCTGTTTCCTGCTTCCCAGCTGCTGTGCCTGTTTCCACTGCCAGAACCAGTGGGCCGAGCACACAGGTATAAGCCTCTATGCTTTGCGTCTGTAGTTGCTGTAGACAGATCTTCCCTCTGGTCAGCGTAATGCCAGGGTAGAGTTGGCCAGTTTGCAAGCCAGGTGGGGCTGGCTGGGAGAAGGGCACAGTAGGCTGCTTATCCTGGAGGGGGTCCTTGGAGCCATGTAGCCAGCCAGGGTGCTGGAGCTCCTGAAGATTGCGAAAGTTCCCAACCTGCTGGGCAGAGTGCACCTAGATAATTTTGTCTACTTGTCCTTTCTCCTGAGCAATAAGCTCTGTGCAATCCTTGCCCATTTAGCAGCCCTCTTGCTGTTAAGAAGTCTCTCAGGCTGCCCACCTTTCTTTTGTCCCAGAGCAGCCAGATATGGATCCCTGCTTTCCACAAGTGGCTGGAATCTCAGTCTCTCCAGGTATTCTGCCTGTCTTAGTTTTCCAAACCCCTAATCACAAGAGTACCATGAAAACACCATGAAATGTAGGTTTGTGCTCCCAGAATTAGATCTCCGGAGTTAGGTATTCAGCAGTCCCAGGCCTCCACTCCCTCCTTGCTCTGTTTCTCTCACTCCCCCTGGAAAGCTGGGGTGGGGGAAGGGCTTGGGTCCTGCCGTGCCACGGCTTTGGTACGTTACCCTGTTCCATGAGGTTTATTCTTTTCTGCAGGTGTATGCAGTTTGGCACAGTCCCCTTTCCTGTTGCTCTTTCAGGATTAGTTGTATTAGTTATATTTTTGTATCATATACAGTTTTAGGAGGAAGCCTCTGTCTCACCTCTCACACCACCATCTTTAATCTATCTGTTGTAGATTTCTACCAGTGATGGCTGGCACCATCATTCGAACCCTTCATGTCCTTTTGCAATGGGCCTTTGTAACTGCTCCTATCAAGAGCCAGAGGTTCCCCCTCCTTGATCCTGGGTTGGTCCGCTGACTTGCTTTGAGTTTGGCTTCTGCATTTGTTCTCTTGAAGTCTTGGGCTGCCATGTGAAGAAGCTCAGCTACGATGCTAGAAAGACCATTCAGAGAAGAGACTCCAGAGGATGAAAGACAAGGAAAGAGGAGCCCCAGCTGAGAGCAAGGCAGAGGAGTAAGGCCATCCTGGAGCCTACAGCACAAAGTACAGGTGCATGAGGAAGCACAGCCTACATTGCATGAAGCAGGGGCCAGCATCCTAGCTGAACTCATTTGACCAGCCCAGGGCATCACAGGCAAGCCAAAGCTGTGGTTTCAGCCACTGAGTTCGGGGGTGTTACATTATGCAGTCCCAGAAAACCACCCAGGTGAACCATCCTGGGGACTCTTGGTCATGCTGCAATGACTAAAGATTCAACAAGCTCTTGTTTTGCATTTCTGTTATTTTAGACAGAAGGCATGCACTCAATGCACTGGAAGAGCCACATGTGTATTCCCTGACACAAATGTTCTTGTGTCCATATACTAAAACTTCCATAACTTCTGTAATTGACTTAATATTTTTCTATACAACAATTTGCCCTTTTACTTACAAATTTACTAGAAAATGAAACTTTGTATCACTATAATGAATGGAAAACTTGCATCACTTGGAAGGTTACTATAACACTAAATACATAATTATTAGTGTTTGAAGATACTGTCCCATGGATGAACCACAATGTACCAACCGTACTCCAGAAATTGCATGGAGGACACCTGTGAACATGGCTTATTTTTCTGCTCCTTGTCTTCCCTCTCTTTTTCAAATCATTTCTGGATATGAGAATTGTCAAAAAATACTGAAGAAAGTTTCATTTTTGCTTTAATTTTTGTTCTTTGCATCTATCACCAAACTTTTAAGTTAGTCTATTTTATCTGAATAATTGACCATCTACCCATAAATTGTTAAGTCCCATTATGGCTCTTTTTGTCTGTCCTGCTCATTTTTATATCATCAATATATAGAGACAGAACTTACTAGGTGCTTAATAAATATTTATTAACTAAAGGAATAAGTGAATAAATTAGTGATTTATGGCTCAAAGCCTCTAAGTCACCCTCCCTCCCCAATCAAAAGTAAACTTGTTTGATTATAAAGACTCTCTGGGGAACTTCTTTTTCATAAATCAATATTGTTTGCATAAACCCAAAGTGAAATGCTCACTCCCTTTCATATTTTAGTTGTTATTGCAATACATTTTTGATGTGTATTTATTTTCTGCCAAGTAACAATAGGTCTGATGAAAAATGGGTAGCCCTGAACCACTGGAATGTGCGAGGAAGAATAATGCCTTGATTAATCAACCTCGCAAAGTATGCCACCCTCTTTCCTACAGAGGGTAGCGGGCGGAGACACACAAATTAAAAAGGATGAAGAGGGTCAATTTTCTAGGAATCTGAAAGCAAAGGGGAGCCTGAGGGAAATCAAAGGCACACTTTTAGCCATGGATGCCTATTTCTTTTCTTTTTATCCTTAAGACAAACAGAAAAAAAAAACTTCTCCCCTTTTCATTAGCCATCTTATCCTATCTTCTGATACTCAATGACACAAAATGGCAGTTTATAAATATAATCCTTCTCTTGCATTTTGTTCCAAAAGGCGATAACACCTCAGTAGCCAAAAATCTACAGTCTTAGCAAAAGTAAATAGCAAATGACCAAAATCTCCGATACTGATCTTTCAATGGGCCTTTCACTCTCTGACTAGAAAACCCTAAATGGAACACTTCGGATCCATTTTTGTTTTCAATAAAAATCTTGTTTAACAGCATCATGAATATTCATGATTTCGGCTTGCATCCAAATAAAAACAAGAGAAGCCAAATGAAACAAGAAAAAATAAAAAGTAGTTCACTCAGCTGCACAAAGGTTTGAAGGACAGGATTTTATGTTTTAAGACATGTGCATCTGTTTAAAAAAGAAAAAGAAAAGAGAAACTTACAATCATCAGAGCACAAAAAGTGCCAGCATCTAGGTCAGCATTTCTTAAATCTCAGTTATTTCCTGAGTGACTTTGTGAGGGTTGCCACATCTGAGGACCAATGATCTCATGGCTTATGTAATAGTTTTCTGCAAATGAATTCAACCCAACTGATTTTTAAAAATATGTAGCCTCAATTCTTATCTGTAACATCAATACTTTGATAAGCTATTTATGATTTTCTTACACATATTAAATTATGATTAGTAAAAGAAGTGTGTCTGGGTTACTATGAAAATGTGGTACATCTCCAGTGGCATGCTTATCATAGTTTTGGAAAAATTTTTCTACCTGAATGTAGGGAACACAGCCTGTTCTCAAAGGCTCATGCTTTGGTGGGTTTTCCAAATATAAAAGGGGCTGGGTTCACTCTACCACTTACTCTAGACATTGAACAGCCAGAGTCAGATTTAAAGTCAGGCTTCTCCTGAATGCTCTGTGCTATCTGATATGGTAGCCAAGATGCTGGCCACATTCTGGCTATTTAAATCAAAATGAGTTAAAGTTAAATATAATTCAAAACTTAGTGCTTCCATCTCACTAGCCACCTATCAAGGGCTCAATAACACCATGGCAGGTGGCTGCTCTACTGTAAGGACGCACGTAGACCGTTTCCATCAGCATGCCAAGATCTACTTGCCAGCTCGGCTCTGGGAAGCACAGCATTGCCTCCACACCCCAGACCTAATTTAGTAATTTGCCCCTGAAATTCAGGGCCCCACCCACCTCTATAGGCAAGCTGGGATCCCCAAATCTTTACAGGCACTGTGGATATTTCCCTGGAAGATTCTGGAATCTCCTGAGTATTAAACTTGACTCTAAGTTCCAGGAAGTTTCCCCCTTCTGCTTCTATGTGTCAAATATACCTTCATCTCCTGGCCAAGAAGTTTCCCATGGGAGCTTCCAGTCACACCAGGAGGCGGCAGCTTTATTAAGTATAACTTTCTGCATAGTTAAGAGGCACCTGTCATAAAACACTGCTATTTTTGAGATATTGGGATTATTTACAGCATTATTATCTTGGACTCTGATGGGCACACTGTAATATATACATAACCAAATCCTAGTAAGAGTGGATATTCACACATATATATTGGAAAACTATTATTACATCCTCTATAATGGAATTGTAATAACATCAAACAAGAATGAGGTTTCATCTCGGCTTCAGTTCAAATGGAGATGTCATCCAAATAAACTGGAAACAGACCTCAAAGTATGGACTAATAAGAAGCTATCTGGTCTGTGTATTTCCTGTAGTGGAGGAGGTTAACATAATCAAAGATTGAAGTCTACCCAGCCACTGACATGCTAAAGTAGGGCTTGTAAACAAAAATGCCTGCAGGGGCCAGGAGAGTAATTTAAGTAAGTGAGGAAGACTCGGCTGGGAAGCTCTGGAGGCGGGAGGGTGTGGGTACTGGGAGGGAGGCCTGAATAAAGGCCCCCCCAAAGCAGCCACAAGTTGGCTCCAAATTCTTGGAGCACAGAAAAATGGGATCCATTTACAGATCTTCTGAGTTTTAAGAGAAAAGAGAAAAACAGATTTTTAAGTAAAATTTCCTAAATTAAATTCATTTAAAAAAATTGTGCAGGCTCAACAAAACAGTTCTTCAAGCCATCAGACCCTAAGACATGTTTTGATACTTGGTTAATAAAGGAGAAACAAAGAGTACAATTTCATGTCAGGTTATCCCTCGTGGTTAAGTCACCAAAATGGCCACAATTCTCTCCTTCCCTGTAAGGAGTCCCCCTAGAAACTCTGAAGCTCCTCCCATGAAAAAGGGGAGGTCTATTCCCCATTTCTTAAACTTGGGATGGCCTCGTGATTTGCTGTGGCTAAAGGGAAGGTGGCAAAGGCAACACTGGACTAATTCCAAGCTGGGACCTCACTTCTACACTGGGACTGCCATGTAAACAAGCCCAAGCCAAGGTGGCTCTATGCGGAGATGCACATGGCCCTGAGCCCATCATCCCAGTCAACAGACAGCCAATCCACAGAGGCAGAGCCCCCAGGCATGCTGGCAGTGATCTCAGAAGAGCCATCCAGCTGAGCACAACACAGATGACAGGCTCCCAGACTCACGACCTAAAGATACAGCTGTTGTTCTAAACAACTCATTTCCAGGTTGGTTTATTATGTAAAAAGCTACTGTTACATATGTTTTAGTTCAGTGGCTATTATCATTGGGGTTCAAATCCCAGCTCCATCAATTATTAGCTGTGTGGCTTTGGATCAATTACTTAACCTCCTAAGCCTCAATTTCTTCCTCTGTAAAATAATAATACCCACTTCAGAGGGCCTTTATGAGGATTTAGTGGGCTAGACAATCCATATGAAGCATTTAGACTGCGGCCCGACACACAGCCATTGATTAATGGCTATTACCTAAAAAAGTTTGTTATCTTTTAGAAAGACCTCCACTCCATTTGCATCAGTCACAACTGAAAAAAAGTCTTAATTTTACCAACTCCAATGCTCAGCAAGCCACTTCTGTCAGAAATACATGTGGGAGGCTTGTTTCTGGGGTTATCTTAGTATGTTTCTTCAAAAAGTAATTGAAATAATGCCATGCATCCAGAGGTGTACTGAAAGCTGGCTCATTCTGGCTTGTAAGGCCCACAAAGTAAGTCTTCAGGAATTTTACAAGCCAGATAGTAACTTGAATGGGAGTACTGACAGCACAGAAAGAGGCAAACATGACAAAAAGGTGGTCTTTTTCCTCTTTCTGGAGAGCTGGTTATTACACATTTATCTGCACACCTCTGCATGCATCCCTTGTATATGAATGTAGGCATCCAGTGAGGTTCCTTCCTTAATAAACACTTGTTTTTCCTTTTCTATTGGCACCAGATTCCTCTGAGGGAATTATCTCCTATTCACTGTATGTGTCCACAGTAATTTTAAGGGACTGGAGGTGGAAACAGCCATAAGCTTTCCTATCCCTTGGACTTTTGCAACCCACATGCTCTTTATTCATTTATATACACAGCCCTGGGACCACTTTTTAGAAAACAGTAGTGCAATCAGCCCCCAGAGGCAATCTGTGAAGGCATTATCAGACCTTTTAATTTTAAAAAAGCCATTTCTTTTTACATCACTTTTAAGTAAGGGCTGAATGCGGCTCAGAGCACCTGAATTACCACAGCCCCTCAGAAGCTCTTGCACCATACCAGATATAATGGCAATGCAAAGCAATTGGGGACAAGGGCCACCTTGGAATTCAGAAGTCTGCAGAGCTGGTCTGCTTACAGCGTGGACCCATGCTGTCTTCCTTCTTGGTGACTATTGAGTCCCTTCATAGATGACTGCTGAAGTTGATTAAATGAATGAGGTGGAGACATGCTCTGGTAAATGGAAGGAAGGGCACTGTACATCTGGGCGGGTTGGTATTCCTGAGTGTGTGGGCCCTGGAGGCCGGTGTGGGGCTTCCACATTCAAGGTGGGTGCTCAGCTCTTGCCAATGCATGACTGTCCTAGGCCCTGTCGAGACCCATCCTTTGCAGCTTGCTCCCCAAAGGCAGGCGTGTCTGTCTGCACTCCTCATGGCCTGGGACCCAGAACTTATCAGTTCTAAGACTTGAGCTCAGCAAATAACTTCCCCAGAAGGACTGAGGTAAGGTCCACCCCCACATGATTGCCCTGTGAGTCTCATTTCTCTAGAATTGGTGGTGGTTTCACCTGGGCAGTGGGCAGAATCATGAATTCAACCTGTTGAAAGCAGTTACCTTAACGTATCTGAGAAGGCATGTCATTGTGACCACAGATGTCTACTGGGCCACTAACCATTTCACACAGTCCTCCTTTTCATCATACTTTTCATAGAATTAAGAAAAAAGAAAATAGACAAGGATATCCTCTAGGAAAGGCAGCATGATAAAGTTGTCAGGGGCTTCAGAGGTGGCAGAGAGTAATCATCGCACATTCATTGAGTCCATTATTGTGGTCTCTCCTTTCATGTTCCACAAGGAGGCTTGGCTGCAGGTCTGAAGACAGAACATTCTAGAAACCAGTGTCAGATCCCCAGAGAGGTGCTTTTTAATCACCATTTACTCCCTTATAAAGAGTTCATTCTTATTCCACACAGACTGCCCAGTGCTGCCAGAGCACTGAGACACTCTCTGGAGATTTGTAAACGCAAGGTGCTGGGGGTGGGGTTGGGGGGTCCTTCATACAGCATCCCGGGAAGGGTTTCTCATAGTTCCACATGGATTCTCACCAGAGAAGGCTGGGACAGACCCAAGAGCCAGAGAAGGGAGCTTATCTGCCCCATCAGATGAGCAGGCTTTTGGGAGGGATGCCTGATGCACACAGCTCCTGGCACCCTAGGGCCAAGGTGTAGCATCTTAGATGCCAACAGCTCCTGCGACATCACAGAGGGGGTGGCCCTGCCTAGAGCTTACTGAGGGCTTTGAAAGTGCCTGGTTAAATGGCAGAGAGCTGCAAAGGGCTGAGAGCATGCAACCTTCTCAGGAGACTGGGGGGAACAAGGCCTCTCGGGTCATGCTACCAGCAGTTTCCTTGATTAATTCCATCCATTCCAATGTGCTCCTCCCTGAACTATTTGAGTTAGGTGGCCAAAATGACAGCAATCTGGAGGCAAGGGAAAAGTTGTAGGTGGTTGAGTAACATTTGCTTTAACTTCCCTTATGCAAAAACAAACACAAACAAACCCGTCAGCCATTTCCATAGCGACAGGCCTGCAGCCTGCTTTGGGAGATAGTTGGAAGCAAGCAGCAAGCGGCCAAGCCAGGAGGCTGAATTTTGGAGTCTTGTAGAAGGCTTCTCTAGATACAGGTAACTTTTCATTCCTGTCTGACTAATGCTCTTAGTGGCTTCGATTAACCCCAAGGGAGGGAGAGTCTGATATAATGACCTTGATGCCTCTACAGTGTTTAAATGTCTCCCCTGTCTCTGTCGGATTGAAAAATATAATTTCTTAATGAATCCTTTGAATTTTGACTCAAGAACATTTCTTAATGGTCCTTCCTCACAGAGGTAACTGCAGGAATGCATTTTTAGTGTGGAGCAGAGACAGAAAGCAGCAGGCTCCCAAATGCAGTCTGTGCCGGGAGGTGGCACCACTGGACAAGGGCTGGATGGGAGGGCACGTGTGTCCACTGGCTCAGGCAGGGAACATGGACAGTCTTTCCTCCTGGAAGAGTCAGCTGCTGGAATGTGGCCCAGCTTGAAAGCCAGAGGCCAGGGCTCTGCACCACGTCCCCTATAGCCCTCCTTAAGCAAGGACGACTGTCGTCCGCAGGCAGACGGCAACAGAATCTGTAAGTTCTCATACTGCGTGGTGGAAAAATGAAGAGTGTCACAAATGCCTGTCTAACTACCACCTAAATGGACAGCCTTGGAAGCCTTGCCATGAATGTTTTTGCTTCTCCTTCTCTGCCTCTTTCTGTCTCTGTTTCTCTCCCCTGATCAAGGTCACAGCAGGACTGGCTCCTTCTGAAGTCTTCGGTGGGCAGCCCTCTGGCATCCCCATCTCTGCCCTGTCATATGCGTTGTACAGGACCAAGGGTTCACTGTACTCTGCTACGGCTCCTCTTAGCTAATTCCATCTGCACCAGCCCTATTACCAAACAAGGTCGCATTCTGAGGAATGGGGGTTAGGACTCCAACACCAGAATTCTGGGAGGACACAAATGAGCCAATAGTACCTGGGAACTTGTTAGAAACATAGATTCTCTGGTCCAACTCCACATGTGCTGAACCAGAAACACACTGTATCAAAAACTCCAGGAGTGGCATGGCATGAATTATATATGAAAGGCATATTTTGAGCTATTTTTATAGCATTTCCAGGTGACTCTGATGCCCACTAGAGGTGGGTGCTGCCGCTCTGCACTACTCCAGGTCGAACGCTCTTGGCTGAGCTGATGGCATCCTGGCCGAGGGGCCCCATCCCAGGGCAGCAGCTCCATTCTTGGGGGATGGAGCAGAGGGGGGCATCCAGTTCTTGGGTGTCAGGCCACGCTGGCCCCTGCTAGCTGCCTCGAGGCACATACACATCAAGGGAGTATTCCCAAATCAACAGAGCTCCTGTACAGGTGTCCGCTGGTGTGTCTGTTTTACTCTGACAACGAAGACAGCATTCTGGTTGCTTCTGTGTGTCTGTGCTGCACAGAGAATATGGAGAACTGTGTGGGGCTCAGGCCTCTTCACCCAGACATCTCACCCCATTCCCACCTATTGCTCTTTCCTGCCATGCGGGCACAGGAGAACGTGTTCCCTGCATCTTACCCAGAGATAGAGGAAAGATACCCATTGCCGTCTGGTTTTTCCAACTAGTACGGCATGTCTCTTGGAGTTCAAGATCCTTTTAGGGCTGCACCAACTTTTAACGCCTTCTAGATCCCATCTGATGCTTGTTTTCCTTTTTCCCTCAGTTTAGGAAAACTTCATCTAATTTCTTGGAATAAGAATAAACCTGATAGAAGTTTTCAAAATTTTTGTCCAATTCAAAAGTGAAGGGCTTCACTCTCTCATTTTCCATTTGTGCTACAGTATCCCTCTTCTTATGGAAACCAGTAGAACATGTTCTTGTTATGGTTTGAATCTTGGGAAGAACCATGGTGTAATTAAGAAGCACAATGGGATGAAAATATCACTTATTATATCAAAAATATTATCTCCCAACATAAGGTGGGCTGATGGATGGTTAAATGCCTATAGCAGGTTGACTAGGAATGGGGAGATAGTCTCCT
Source organism: Smutsia gigantea (assembly GCA_032199065.1). Taxonomy (NCBI): domain Eukaryota; kingdom Metazoa; phylum Chordata; class Mammalia; order Pholidota; family Manidae; genus Smutsia; species Smutsia gigantea. Next base: position 559,909 of record JAVSCE010018022.1, read on the forward strand.
GAGTTCATTAAGAGTCTTTGGAGCCCAGATGGTTACTGAGAAGGCACCACCCTCCTCCCCACCCTGCAGCCAGCAGCTCAGCTGAGTAGAGATGGAGCCTTCCCGCTGTCCACTTGGATGCAGCTGCTCTGTTCTCTGCTCCTCCCCACCTGGGCATTTCAGGATGGGGTAACTGGGCTTGTCAGGTGGACTCAATCTTTAGCTCTTCCATCTGTGACCCGCTGACACTCAGCTCTCATTCTGAGAGCCAGTCCCATGCCTAAGAACCTGTTCTGGGTAGGGCTCATTAACAGCTGATATAATGAATGTAACTGTAGTGAGTTACATTTTCTGCTAATGTGGGATCAAGGATCGGTTCCGTCTTTGAATAAACCTATCTGATGTTATCAAAGTTCTCTTCTAATTGTTGTTGTTTTTAAGAATGGTTATTAAGATATACTCATCACAAAGTACAGAGTAACCAGATTAGGTCCTTGCTCTTTGGTAAACATGACTTTGGTCTGCATTGCAGTAGCTCATTGCCACATTATCTGCTGCCAATATCTGGGAGGAGTGTTTCAAAGAAACAGAGCCCCTTGTTTTGTTAGGCAAGGCATTATGTTTCCAATAGACAGATCTCAGCATGGTCATGGCACATTCATGATTCACCAGGGCCCACAGCTAGCTGTTGAGCCTGAAACAGGTGGTTCTAACCTATGGTGGTAGTCATGCCCCTGGTGAACAGCGATTTGTCCTCCTCAGAGTTTTTCAACCTCAGCACGGTTGGTTGGCATTTTCAGTTGGAATATTCTTTGTTGGGGGGAGAGGCTGTCCTGTGTGTTGTAGGATATCTGGCTTCAGCCCTGGCCTGTACCCATGAGATGACAGTAGAAATTCTCCCCCAGCTTTGACAACCAAATATGTCTCCAGATATTTCCAATTGTCCCTAGGGAGGGGGTAAACCTGAACCTTGGTGGAAAACCTCTGGTTGGCCTATGCCAGCTGTCCTCCTAAAGGAGGCAGGTGCTCCCTTAGAGACGGCAGCCCATCAACTGGGGAGATTCAGGTACAATTAGCAGCCCTCAACCAAGAGGAGCTGCAATGGACCCACTGTGTCACTTCAGGAAAGGACACATGCAATAAGAATAATTAAAAAATGCAATAATAATACATTAATATTCATAAAGTGCTTAATATGTACCCCACATATGCTCAAATTCTATCTCATTTAAGGCTCACACCACCTTAGAGTAGATGCTATTACTGTCATTCTCATATAGGAACTGAGGCTCAGAGAGGTTGAGGAACCAGTCCTGATTGCAAAGTTGGGAAGCTACGGGTCCAGGATTTGACTTCATCCATCTCTGGAGCTCACACTACCCTGTGCCACAGGGTGGACATCACTGCTCCTTCCTGCCCAGCATACAATTCCCCCTTCTTCTAGGACCTGACGTCACAGCGGGAGTAAGGCCACTGAGCTCCTGGGGGATGGCTGATAACTGGGCTTGAGAGCCTTTCCCCCTGCCCTCCCACCACCATAGCCTCCTGGTGTCCCTGATGTCCCCATCTACAGGGCCCTCACTACTAAAAAAAAAAAAACACCTCACATTTCTGAAAGTACAGGAGAGCCCAGCTGGCCCTGGGGAACACACAAACGACTAGTACATACACTCACCATCTCTAGGAACATAGGAAATGGGAGCTGAAATAGCAACAGCATTCCAGGAAAGGTTTGAAACAAGGCGGATAACAATTAGGTTGCTTTCCACACACCTAGGCTTCATTTCCCCATCCAAGACTTTAATTAGCTAGTGTCTTCAGCGGCTGAAAGACGTACATGACTCAGACTGGCAATACTTGGGAATCCTGCAGTAAGGACAGGACAGCAAACTGAAGCGGCAGCCAATGGGTATGTAAACCCACCCCAGCCCACCGGAGCACCGAAAGCCCAGCACTCGCCCTGGATTGCCCAAGGCCCCCACAGTCAGTCTCTCCTCCCCACAAATGTCCATGCGGAAAGGGGCTGTATGTCACAGGTCGACTTAGGCACATGTGAAATGGTTTGTAAGGAACAAAGCTGTGATCTGGCAAACTTGAACACTAGAATGACCTTTAAATGGCTTAAAGACGGCGGAAGCAAGGAGGCAGGATGCGGTCAGGAGTCCTTCCTTCTTCTTCCCGCAGAGCTGGAGTCAATTTTACGTGTAAAGTTTCCCACAACATTCAGATCACCCTCAAATGTTTCACTGGAGCCGCGCTGCCTGGCAACCCGGATGTGCGTGCAGAGCCAGGGAGGGGGCCCTGGGCAGGAAACATTATTTCTTCCCTTCTTCCCAAGCAGAAAGAAAATTGTTCCTTTTCTCTGTTCCAGAAGAATACATTTAAAATGACAAGCTGAAGAAAATGAAAACAAACCTTTCCTTCGGAGACATTCAACAAATGACTTTTAGACAGAGTGTGGGAAAATGACTTTCCAGAACTTTCTGAACTGGCCCATATTTGCAATCAATGCAGACTCGATTGTGTTTTAGGGTCTCCTCCTGATGATGGGTCTGGGAACATTCTAGTACCCTGAGAGCCCCACTTGACCCCACAGATTGATGCCGAGTTGGAAATGAAGAGCCAAAAATCACCCAGGGCAAGGCAGGCATCTGGAAACTGCCTGTGAGGGTTTTTCATATCCTCAGACATAAAAGGGATCAGAAAAAAAAAAAATCCCTGAAATTAAATTTTAATCACACACACACAGGCTGTGGTCAGTAATCAGAGGGGTGGACGTGAGAGGGCAGGTCTTGGTTCTGCCAGCAGAGAAGGGCTTGTCCTCCCTCCACACAGTGAAGGCACAGATTCCCATCTGCAGCTCTGCTTTCCCACGGTGGGGAGCACGGATTGGAGCTGCCATGGGACATGCAGGCTCTGCAATGCACCGGGCAGTCTGTCCTCTCTGAAGTGTGTTGAGAAATTCCCTCCCCAGTTCATGGCCCCTCCCCAGTTCATGGCCATCCAGAACCTCAGAATGTGACCTTAGTTAGAAATAGGGTCTTTGCAGGTAATGATGAGTCAAGGATCTCAAGATGATTAGGGAGGGTCCTAAGTGCGAGGACTAGTTTGTTTACAAGAGGAAGGAGAGGGCAGTTTGAGACCCAGACACAGGATAATCAGGGCAAGTCGACGGGGATGACCTGCCACATGCAAAGGAGCACCGAGGACTGCCAGCGAGGAGGAGACAGGGCAGGCACGACCCTCCCCCACAGCCTGAGGGGCAGTGCAGCCCTGCCAGCACCTTGACATCAGACTTCTTGCCCCCAGAGCTGTGACACAATAAATTCTCTTGCTTTAAGTCACTTAGTTTGGGGTAATTTGTTACAGAAACCCTAGGAAGCTAATACCTCCCCCTGCTCTGAGCCACAAACAAGAGCAGGAGACACAACACAGCGGTCTGCAGGCATGCTCGGGGACCCAGGCCTGCATGGCAGGGGCTGAAAAGGTATCGTATGGTCCACATTTATACATGAAAAGATTGTGCATTAAAACCCACATTTCCCGCTTCCCTTCAAAACCAGCAAGCCTGATGGCAGTGGTCTTGGTGTCCAGCATGGCAGCTGAGGAGCAGCTGCTCCCTGGAGAAAGGCCCACGAGACCCCACTCACTGCATCTCTACCAGTGACAGCTGTAATTTCCACCATGGGGTGTGCACAGTGGCCAGCCACTGCGCAGAGAATAATATATTACTCTCATTAGATTGTGTGCTGATCTGGGACAGTTTGGGGGGTTGGCTAACTCGGATTATGGGGGTGCTAAGGCCTTTGCAAGTAACTGCTTAGCACTGTTTGTCCCCATAGAGCTTTGCTCATCTTTATTCCCTAGCTGGCCGCTATAGGCATCAGTTTATCACCTTCAACCTATACATCTGATTGAAACAAGCTGGTCCCTGCTTTGACCATGCTCATTAATTCAAAATGTTGATGTGGCTTCCACATGTGATATGGTACAAAGCATGACAAATACATTAGCATCACTGGAAAAGACTCATCCCCCCCAAAAAGACACCCCATTCTCACGAGCAATCATTTCCCACTGGCATCTGTCTCACTGGGCCCTGGCAACCACTAAATCTACTGTCTCTGTGGATTCGTCTATGTTAGACCCTTCATATACATGGGATCCAATAGCATGTGGTCTCTTTTGTCTGGCTTCTTAAACTTAGCATCCTGTTTGCAAGGTTCAGCCACACTGCAGCATGTGTCAATGGCCCCTTTTTAGGGCCAAATAATATTCCATTATGTAGCTATATCATGTTTTACTTATTCAGCCATCAATTGATGGACATTTGGGTTGTTTCCATGTTTTGGCTATTATGAATAATGCTGCTATGAACACTTGTGGGATTTTTTTTGTATCTGTGTATATTTTGTGTTTAAGTATAAATGGACCTAATTGTAAAGCTCCATGATTGGCTTCAGCCTATTAGGAGAGATGTGCCCCATGAATCCCACCATCCACCCACCAGTGAGAGCCCAGGACTTGGCCCTGTGCCCTGGGCTGGTCAGCAACCAGGCTTGTCCATAAAAGATTAACTTCACTAAATCCTTTAGGGGAGATGACAGCCAGGTTTAAACACTGTGTTCCCTTGTCATACATTTAGGTCCAGAAATGAATCCACTTACACATCTCATCCTGCTTAGAAAACTAACATGTTTCTTTCAGCATTCCTGCATGGAAAGGCACTTGAGCACATCTCCCTAAAACTTCTCTGTCTTCACCTTTGATTCCTTTTATTAATTGGGAGATGCTGGGGACATACAGCAGCAGTTAAGCACACACACGTCATGTTGATTTGGTCAGGGCAACATTAGTTATTAACAATGATGTGTATATATTCATAATCCACCAGAACTAATGAGTCACTAGGTGCCCCATCCAACAGCTAGGGAGGAACAGAAGCTCGCCCTCGGCACATGAGATGACGGCGCCTCTGCTCCCTCACGGTGAATCCTACCTTGCCAAGCAAGGGTTATTTCTGCTGCTACTTTATTTTTCTGGGACAACTCCTTCTTACTCCACATTGCTTTCCTTATGAAAGAAAAATCATCTCTTAGAATTTACACCCTGAAGACTACCATTTATCAGTCCAGAAAAGGGCACAGCAGCCATATGATTGCTGTCCTATTGTCCGTAATTCTTTTTTTTATTTTTATTTATTTATTTTTTATTTTGGTATTATTAATATACAATTACATGAGCAACATTACGGTTACTAGACTTCCCCTATTATCAAGTCCCCACCACATACCCCATTACAGTCACTGTCCATCAGTGTAGTAAGATGCTATAGAATCGCTACTTGCCTTCTCTGCGTTATACTGCCTTCCCTGTATCCTGCCCCCACTACATTGTGTGTGCTAATCGTAATACCCCTTTTTCCCCCTTATCCCTCCCTTCCCACACATCTTCCCCAGTCCCTTTTCCTTTGGTAACTGTTAGTCCATTCTTGGGTTCTGTGAGTCTGCTGCTGTTTTGGTCCTTCAGTTTTTTCTTTGTTCTTATACTCCACAGATGTATGAAATCATTTGATACTTGTCTTTTTCTGCCTGGCTTATTTCACTGAGCATAATATCTCTAGCTCCATCCATGTTGTTGCAAATGGTAGGATTTGTTTTCTTCTTATGGCTGAATAATATTCCCTTGCGTATATGTATCACCTCTTCTTTATCCATTCACCTACTGAAGGACACTTAGGTTGCTTCCATTTCTTGGCTATTGTAAATAGTGCTGTGATAAACCTAGGGGTGCATATATCTTTTTCAAACTGGACTCCTGCATTCTTAGGGTAAATTCCTAGGAGTGGAATTCCTGGGTCAAATGGTATTTCTATTTTGAGTTTTTTGAGGAACCTCCATACTGCTTTCCACAATGGTTGAACTAATTTGCATTCCCACCAGCAGTGTAGGAGGGTTCCCTTTTCTCCACATCCTCGCCAACATTTGTTGTTGTTTGTGTTTGGGATGTTGGCCCTCCTAACTGGTGTGAGGTGATATCTCATTGTGGTTTTAATTTGCATTTCTCTGATGATTAGCAACGTGGAGCATTTTTTCATGTGCCTGTTGGCCATCTGAATTTCTTCTTTGGAGAAGTGTCTGTTCAGCTTCTCTGCCCATTTTTTAATTGGCTTATTTGCTTTTTGTTTGTTGAGGTGTGTGAGCTCTTTATATAACTTGGATGTCAACCCCTTATTGGATATGTCATTTATGAATATATTCTCCCATACTGTAGGATGTCTTTTTGTTCTACTGATGGTGTCCTTTGCTGTACAGAAGCTTTATGGTTTGATATAGTCCCACTTGTTCATTTTTGCTTTTGTTTCCCTTGTCCAGGGAGATATGTTCATGAAAAAGTCGCTCATGTTTATGTCCAAGAGATTTTTGCCTATGTTTTTTTTTAAGAGTTTTATGGTTTCATGAGTTACATTCAGGTCTTTGATCCATTTGAGTTTACTTTTGTGTATGGGGTTAGACAATAATCCAGTTTCATTCTCTTACATGTAGCTGTCCAGTTTTGCCAACACCAGTTGTTGAAGGGGCTGTCATTTCCCCACTGTATATCCATGGCTCCTTTATCCTATATTAATTGACCATATATGTTTGGGTTAATATCTGGACTTCTCTATTCTGTTCCATTGGTCCGTGTGTCTGTTCTTGTGCCAGTACCAAATTGTCTTGATTACTGTGGCTTTGTAGTGAAGCTTGAAGTTGGGGAGGAGATCCCCCCTGCTTTATTCTTCCTTCTCAGGATTGCTTTGGCTATTCGGGGTCTTTTGTGGTTCCCCATATGACTTTTAGAACTATTTGTTCTAGTTTGTCAAAGAATGCTGTTGGTATTTTGATAGGGATTGCATTGAATCTGTAGATTGCTTTAGGCAGGATGGCCATTTTGACAATATTAATTCTTCCTATCCATGAGCACAGGATGTGTTTCCATTTATTGGTTTCTTCTTTAATTTCTCTTAGGAGTGTCTTGTAGTTTTCAGTGTATAGGTCTTTCAGTTCCTTCGTTAGATTTATTCCTAGGTATTTTATTCTTTTTGATGGAATTGTTTTACTGATTTCTCTTTCTGCTAGCTCATCATTAGTGTATAGGAATGCCACAGATTTCTGTGTATGAATTTTGTATCCTGTAACTTTGCTGAATTCAGATATTAGTTCTAGTAGTTTTGGAGTGGATTGTTTAGGGTTGTTTATGTACAATATCATGTCATCTGCAAACAGGGACAGTTTGACTTCTTCCTTGCTAATCTGGATGCCTTTTATTTCTTTGTGTTGTCTGATTGCCATGGCTAGGACCTCTAGAACTATGTTGAATAAAAGTGGGGAGAGTGGGCATCCTTGTCTTGTTCCCGATCTTAAAGGAAAAGCTTTCAGCTTCTCGCTGTTAAGTATAATATTGGCTGTGGGTTTGTCATATATGGCCTTTATGATGTTGAAGTACTTGCCCTCTATACCCATTTTGTTGAGAGTTTTTATCATGAATGCATGTTGAAGTTTGTCAAATGTTTTCTCAGCATCTATGGAGATGATCATGTGGTTATTGTTCTTCTTTTTGTTGATGTGGTGGATGATGTTGATGGATTTTTGAATGTTGTACCATCCTTGCATCCCTGAGATGAATCCCACTTGTTCATGGTGTATGATCCTCTTGATGTATTTTTGAATTCAGTTTGCTAATATTTTATTGAGTATTTTTGCATCTATGTTTATCAGGGATATTGGTCTGTAGTTTTCTTTTTTTGTGTTGTCTTTGCCTGGTTTTGGTATTAGTGATGCTGGCCTCGTAGAATGAGTTTGGGAGTATTCCCTCCTCTAAAAATATGGAACGCTTCACGAATTTGAGTGTCATCCTTGCACAGGGGCTATGCTAATCTTCCCTGTATTGTTCCAATTTTAGTATATGTGCTGCTGAAGCAAGCACTCTCCGTAATTCTTGAGCAACATCAGGAGGCTCTGAGGAATGACAGAAAAGCAGGTGCAGAGATTTCCACTTTGCTTTTGTGGCTGGCATTGAGGGGCAGCTGCCTTTGAGGGGAGGGTTGGTGGCTGGGCCACTAGCTGACAGCCCTCTCTCGTTCTGAGCCACAGAAATCCAGAGCCACGCGTGAACTCTCACCAAATCTTTAACCACAGAGATTTGTAAGTCTTTTTTTACTCAGTTACTGTTTCATTCCCAGTGCTGCTCTGAAAGTATTTACAATCAAACATAGGCAAAGTGCTTTTTCTTCAGACAGACTCATCGAGAGGAACCTGTCAGGTATTATAGAATACAGGCTTCTGATACCTCTAGGATTACAATGTGGAATGAGGTTGGGATTTCTAAAATTCTAAATGAAACTGATTCATAAAGCTGCTGACCCAAGATCACACAAAACCAGAATGAATTACAGGAGACTGAATGGAGTGATGGGGATGATTATGATTTTCACAACTATGTTTAAAACATTGCTGGTTCATTAATGCTTTATTTTCTAGATATAAAGGATTCCTTTTTCTCTTCTTTTAAGCTATTTATAACTTACAGCAATGTGGTATACTTTTGTAAACAGAAGCTGAAACCTCTATCTTTTTCTACCTGATCCCTGTAGAACTCCGAAACTCTTATTAAATATTCTTATTTTTTATGACAATATATGTATTTATATAAGCTCAGTAAGAATTTGTTCTTGTAACAGGACATAAAAACAAGTCTTTAGCTTGGCTTCTTAGCCTAAAGAAACTTTAAAGGTTTAATCTGAGATTCCTTGTTACCACATAATTTTAAAGAACTAATTGCAGCCAGTAAGCCTCCTTGAATATTACCAAAGCTTTGACTGAAATGTCATATTTGAGAACATGCATGGAATCACCCTTCTTAAAACATTTAAGTAAACAATCCAAGTTTAAGAAGACTTGACTTATTTTTTACAAAGAAATTTTCTTTGTAAACATCTTTGATAAGCATGGGATAACTATAAAACATTGTATTTCAGTAGAAAACTATAGTGTCCCCATTATCAGAGTCTAGTCCTGTTAACCATCTGTGAGGTTTTATTATCTACTTGTAAACTTCAGAGAAATCACAATAGATCACATACAATACTCTTCATGTCCATTGCTGTGTGGGCCACTCAAGCAAGTTCAACAGAACATCTGATGACACCATCAAAGACTGTCAAACTGCAGTACAGGAAAATCCACCAGACTGAAACAGCCCTCCTCATTCCAATATCTGAAGATGCTTCGAATGCAAATCTAGACATTTCCTCAACTGGCTTCTCTCCAAACTCAGGAACTGAATGTATACTTTGCTCAAGCTATTAATCTTTCTTTTTCCTTTACTTCCATGGACAGGACTCTTATTAAATTCCCTGACTGCTTGTGTCATATAGAGGTGGAAACTCACCTGCAACACCACCTCCTGAAATATACCTGTCATCCTTGGTAGTCACGAGGATGTGTGATTGTATGTGTGCCTACAGAAAATCATGCCAAAAATGTAGATTAAGCAAGGTAAACCATGATTTTTAGTAGAACCCATCTCACTTTAGTTGATTAAATCTTGGGCTCTGGGAATCTCTGCTCTGTGGAATTTTTCCATCCTTGGATACTGTTCTCCATTATTACATTGATCTCTGTAGTTTGTGGCATCTTCTCAGGGTTTGAAATGCCTTTCAGTGGCCACTCACAGACCAGATGAAATCCATCAGGATCAGTAACTCAATGCCACATCTATCACACACAATTATTAGTAACAGAGCCCACTTAACCCTCCATTCTGATGACTGTGCTCTTGGAAACAGTGAATATGGGATTCTTCATATTCAACAACAAAGCCGGGGAGCAATGCTGTGCCAGCGGGCCACGCTCTCAGCATGGTCAGAGAACATCCCATCACAGGGGGATTGTTCAAACCAAACATGAACAGACACAAGTCTTCAAAATTCCTTCAGCAGGCAAAACCAGTTGGTCATCCAAGCAGAGTTTAGTTTAGCTTATTTTTTTAGGACAAGCCAGGCTAATGTGTTCTGGGTCGCTTTTTGCTTATGCTTCTGAAAATCGTTAAGGAACACTTAAACTGTTCCCCAGATTGATGTGAGGCCACCACTAACCAGTGCCCTTCCATTGAAGACCATTCTCATACTGTGACCAAGTCGCTCCACCACACTGGAAAAGCTGCTTTAGAACAAAGAGCCCTGAGCAGCATCTGTGCTTTGCTTTGCGCGCTCCCGGTGTGCAAACTCTCTTTGGTGTGTGTGCAATAAGCTTTTACTTATTACCACTTCACTGATTCATTAGTTGTATTCCTGGGCTTTTTTTTTTTTTTGACACAATGAAGCAAGCTTCCTCTAGATTGGAGAGGAGGTGTGATCTGTATGTAGCCCTTTGCTTCCTTAGGTGCCAATCAGTTGCTTACTGACAAGAACAGAGGTGTAATGACCTCCCCAGGGCTTCCCTTTAATGACCTACAAGGTCAAGGCCCAGTGACCTTTCAGCAGCTGCAACCGGAGGTAAAGTGAACACTGATCCCAACACAGGGAGTCACTCAAACTCAGTGTAAAATTGGGCTTGGAGGAAGCAACCTTCTGGATGAAGGGCCAGCCTCAGCACCCCAGGTCTTCGGTAGCACCGAGGTGCAGGGAGCTGGCAACGGGAATTTCAGGACTGATCAGCCTAACTGTCAATGTATTTGGAAAACCCTTAAAATAGTGAATAATGCCTATGTTTGCTATTTATTTTAAGAAGCCTTAGTCAGTCATGAAGGAAAATATCCATGAAAAGCAGTATTTGTGATAGAGATTTGATATTAGATATTTGGTCTCGCATTAAGTTGATAAATGTTTACTGAGCTTTTACTTAGTGCTAAGCCATATGCCAAGGGACACGGGGCCTGCAGACATGGAACTGACATACAGACGAGTCTTTGTAGGTATACTGGCTATGCATCTTTCATGTTTGTTGGTGATTATTTTATTTTTTATTTCCTCAAATAGGTTCCTAAAGTAACATTATAACTACAGGAAACAAAGATTCAACCTTCCACACCTTGACTTTTGAGCCTCAGGGACTGATTTGATCATAAAGCGGGGATTGCCATTGAACTAAATTCATGAAGTTGCAAATGAAATGATGGCTGCTCCTTTTTGCCTCTAGAAGAGAGTTTAGTATTATTTATGAAAAAGATCTTGTAAAGGAGGCTAAGGCCAAGTTCCCTTTGTATTATGATCCCTATAAAAACTCCCAAGAAGTCCAGGCTCTCTCCATATATCACAGCCTTGTCAGCAAAGCCATCATGCAAGGCGACAATGGTGTATTTAATGTCTTTGAACTTCAGAGTCAGAAGAGACCTTTCAAGGTCTCCCCAAAAGCCCCCCATGAATTTTTGCTGCACCTACTGGGAAGAAAGCACGGTGTCCCCAGACTTTAGGGAGATTCATACAAACTTCACTATTTTTACCACATCTGTGCACGTCCTCTTGTATTTTCTTACTGAATATTCTTTCCTTAAATCAATTAACTTAAAAATTAAAATTGTTTTTAATTAAGTCAAAATTAATGTGTTACCTGGAAAGAGAAAGCCTGCTTCCCCCATGTCCCTCCATGAGACTCCACAGCCGCACCATGCACGCCTAAAGGCTCAGAGTCACTCTTGACTGTTTCTCCCTCACCTCTCTCCCTAGTCTCTGATCTCTGGTTGGGAAGATCAGGAAGGCAGAAATGTGGCCTCTGCGCGTCACGGCCGTAAGCAACATGCAGCCCACATCCATGCCCTTAGAACCCTCTGTACTCCAAAAGCTTTTGCCATTATAAAAAAGAATTTTTTTTTGCTCTTTTCAAAAATCATGTTGAAGTGAGAATCGATACAGCTTTGAGAACAGACCTGGGAGCTGTTGTTTTATGCAAAGCACGATGCTCTTTTTCTACTAAAATAGAATTCAATGCTTATTGAAGTTTTGATGGATGTTTAAAAACAGCCCTGTTAGTAACAGTCAACATTCATATGAGCACTTTTTATGTGCCAGACACTGTTATGAGCACTTTATAAATAACTACCAGCACACTGAGTCCTCCATCTGACTTAGAGTTGAGGAAACTGAGGCACTTGGAGGTTAGGGGACTTCCTACAGTCATAGGAAGTGGAAAAAACAGGACCCAAAGGGAGGCCAGCTGGTTGCAGGACATGTGCTCTCCACCACCATGCTTGTCTGTGATGATAAACACAGAAAACAGCTTCTGTTCCCCAAGAACCAGGCCTGAACACCCACTTGCAGCTGGGGCCCTGCACCTGAGTCAGAGGGACCCAGTGGATCACTCACACTCACTCAGCCTGGGAGATTGCAGAGCCTGCATTTCTGAAAGTGACGTTAAGGACAAGTACAAATGGGAAGATAATTTTAGCTCCGGAATTTTGAAACCTGTTGGCTGTGCTATTGGTTCCCTGTCCTCTGCATCTACTTTCCAAAGCTAGGGCTGGATATATTCATTTCACGATGGAATGATCAGAAACCAAGGGTGCTAAGGGAGGCAGTGAAAACAGAACTCAGACTTTCCAAGTCAGTATCTTTTCCACCTGGGTTAGGAGGAAGCAAGTCAGGATCCTTTTATCTAAATATTTGCTATCCTTTCCCCACAATTAGAAGATTAAGACACCTTCAGTAAGTCGCTGGCTCTGACAGGGGGTGGTGTATCCCTCCTGACACACGACCAGCAGGTGCCTGGCTGACTGCTGTGGTTGGCAACACAGATGTGGTGGGAATCCATGTTGGGCAAACCCGATGTCATGTAAAAAAGATGGGATTTTGGAACATCGCTCGACGCGATGTAAAAGTCCTTGGTCGTATCTGAAAACTCTGGCAAAGGAGGATCTGGTCAAATTAGTCCACTTAAAAATTGAAAGAAAAATTTTAAGGATGATGACAAGACAGATGCTTCAGAGGAGAATTATTTGAATCCAAAGGACTAAGAAACGCTTTGAGAAACTTAGTGAAATCTTTGAATGGATTTTGTAAAAAGAAGCAAACAAAACCCTTTCAAAATGACCGTCTTATAGTTACACAACAAAGGCTAGACAAAAGGATATATGCTATTTAACATGCTACCATTCTATTTTGCAAACACTTTTGCAAGCAACTTATTCAACATGTGGTTAATTTTTTTATTCTAAAGAACCAGAATGTGGTTGCAGTCATAACCTAAATCCTTAACTATAATAGGAAAAAACTGATTTTATCATCTTTATCTTTTAAACAAATCTCAGACATTATTTTCCTTATTACAAAATCCCAGTCCATATTATAAGAGGATTTTCTTTACCTGGCTTTCCCTCCCAGTAGCAATTAATCCCAGATAACAGCCACTCCTGGACACAACCTTGGAACCACCATACAGGATGACAGAGCAGCCCTATTTAAACTTTGGTGGATGTGCTGAACCAGCCGTGGTGATGGTAGGTAGGTTAATCTGTTGTTTTAATTTCGTTTATTTATTTTATCAGATGGAATACCTCTGCCCCCAAATTTTCTGTTGAGCAGATTGCTTTAATTATTGCTAAACCATACTTACAAATTGAGGTTTTCCCAGATGCTACCTGGCAACAATTAACTCTACCAAAAAATTTTTTAAAGTGATTATCCTTGACTTTTTTCACATTTATACCCAAAGTGAGCTATAATAATGTGTATGCCTTTTCTTGGGCTCCATGAAAGTGTCCTCTCAATCATACAAGTAGTATTCTCATAGCTACAAAAGAATTCAAAGGTGAAGAAAAACCACATCCCTCTCCAAGTTCAATGCTAACTCAAGGTCAAAAGAAAATGATTAGTCTCACTTCTCCCAGATGCAATTTCTGGCTCCTTCCCCCATCCCCAACACACAGATAAGAAGAGCTGCTGAGTGCACGTGGGCAGGTGCACAATTTGGCTTCCGCTGTGAGGAAGTCACCTGAAGGCAGCGCATTTTGACTTTTCTTGAATATGCGTCACTGAGTCTAACCTCACAGTAAGCACACCAAAGCTACCGCAGGCCAGACTGGACACCTACCTCAGGATGAAGAGGTCCACGGTGGAGTTGCTGGCAACAGTAACATAGGCAGTGACCACATCTCCTTGTTTGGCTGGCCTGGAGGGCAGCCAGATGACCACATTTCCATCTAAACGTAATTCGTTGAGTTGAGCGCTGTCCTGGGCCCGATAGAGGCCAACAGCGCCAATCCTCTGCAGGTGGGCCGTGGTCTCCTCCAGTCCACCCTTGCCTGGAAGGATGGCATTGCCCTTGCGGACGTCACTGCCCGTACAGTCCCCTCGCCCGTCCCCGGGCTGCACAGTATAGTAGAGCTCCACAGGGCTGCCCTCAGATGGCTCTCCTGACCTCTTCCTCCCGGCCACCACTGTGGGGGCGCTGAACCAGCTGGCCAGGAACTCCAGCTCCGCAACGCACAGCCCCAGGCCCCCCGCCAGCCGGCAGCTGCCCCTCACCTCTCGGGTCTCCCGGAAAGCAAACACCTGCAGGCAGGGCAGCCGTTCCCCAGTGCCTGGCTCATCCCAGCCTCTGCCAACCATGTGGAACAGAACCTGCACCCGCGGCCGGCTTGGGTAGATCTTGTCCCGCAGGATGTGGGCCTTCAGCTTCCAGTTGAAACTGAACTGATTGGTGGGGCCTAGAAAGTTTGAAGTCACCATCAAATCCAGAGGCACAACCTTTTCCACAGAGAAGGGCCCATAGGTGGCATTGAGTATCGGGGGCCGCTTGGCTTTGTAGGTGAAGAAAGATTCAACCCTGGCCTGCAGGCTGGCGTTGTGCAGCAAGTCCTGGTTGGCCTCCTTGAGGAAGAAGGAGGTCTCTGCTCTGAGCACATGGTAGCTCACAGGCAGATACGGTGGCAGTGAGGAAAACCTCTGTACGTTGTCTGTGACCCCCCGGCCCTCTATCACTGCACAGGGGGAAAGAAAAGAAAAGAAGAAGACAAAGAGAGGATTACTACCAGATTCCTTAGAAGTCATTAGGTCCATAAGCAATCTAGAATTGAGGGATACACACTCTCAAGTCAACTTGGCTAGAATTTCCATGCCCCTTCTGGGATCAACCAGTCAATGACTCCACAATTATACACTTGTATTAGGTTGAAACATATGAAAATGGAGATTTCTGTGCATTAAGAATTGTTGAACAGCGTCAATTTCCTTTAGTTCAATCTGACGGAAAGGTGGCAAGTTACCTATGAGTGGAAAGTGAGTATATTTACTAATAATTTGTGTGTGTTTAAAACATATTTACTGGAACTGGCACATAAATAGAAAAACAGCCCAATGGAATAGACCATAAATAAACCCATGTACATCTAGTAATTTATGATGTGACTAAGGTGGCACCACAAACCATAAGACAAATACAGGGGCTTTAAATAAATGGTTCTGGGACAACTGACTAGCCATTTGGAATGAAAGACAAAAATTAGACCATACAAAAGAATAAACTGCAAATAGATCAGTGGTCTAGATGCATGGAAATGGACATTTTTCAGCACTAAAAGAAAAAATGGATGAACTACTGTATAATCTAGGTATAGGAAAAGCTTTCTAATTATGACTCAAAAATCCAGATGCAACTTTTAAAACAATGATAAACTTCCTTATGTAAAAAGTTTAAAAAAAATCTTCTGAACATAAATATCATGAAGTCAAAAGAAAAATGATAAGCAGGAAGACGTAAAAACTGCCCACTTATGGCATTCCACCCAGCCTGCAGATGGATTCTGTTTTGCCTGTAGTGTTTTAAAAGATCACAATGAACGGGAACCATTTTTAAAAGCTAGAAAGTATCTGGGTTTCCAGCTTCTCTTTAAACTTGGTAGGAACTGGTAACATTTAGGCTTTGCATGCACTTGGCAACAACAGAAGGCACTCCACAAGACATGTTGCTCAGTTAAGTTACCCACTTGCCCTTCATGTGCATTTGAGTTTGAAAGCCCTGATGTAGAATCTTCCGTAAGTCGATGTGCAGTTCTTTC
This sequence comes from Smutsia gigantea, assembly GCA_032199065.1. Lineage (NCBI taxonomy): Eukaryota > Metazoa > Chordata > Mammalia > Pholidota > Manidae > Smutsia > Smutsia gigantea. Next base: position 575,917 of record JAVSCE010018022.1, read on the forward strand.
CTGACACAGGAAAGGACATTGGCCCTGGCTTCCTGTCCTTCTGGTCCATCAGAGACATCAAAAGCAACACTGCTAGCAGGCTCCTTGCTGTTTGAAGGCTGGTCTCACCATAGATTTCTTCAAGGGCTTTTACTTGCATTGTAGGGGGCACGAGATGTTTAAATGCCCCATCACCAACTTTGTAAACCTAAGAAAGCCCCATCGCCTTGCTCTGATATTGCAAAACCAGCCCAGAGAATCCCATTCATATATTGAAAGGTGGCCAGAGTTCTCCTGTCCCTTCCGGCTCCTCCAATCTTCCCATCTGTCCCTGCTCCTGCCTGCAGCAGGCACAGTGCGGCCAGCATGTGGGGCGGCCTCCTGCCTCTCTCCTCTGGAAGCAACCCTGATCCTTTTTCCGGCAGGGACACTGGCTAGCAGATCAAAGCTGCCTTTGGTGCTGTGGCCAAATGGACTTGAGCTGTCAAGATGACTTTTCAAAGAAATAGCATCTCCCCTGTTCCTCACCTGAGGTCGCCAGTAACAAGGGTACCTTGTCCCTCTCTCTCAGGGATGTCTCAATGCTTCCATTTTTAACCTATTCATTTCTACACCAGGCTATGTCGCTCTCAAAAGGCCCTGCCAAGGTATAGCACTCCAGAAAGGGTTCTGGCTCTGTGTCCTTAAAAAAAATCATGGACTATTTCAGCAACTTGGAATATTTTGCAAAAACCAATGGACTAATTGCCCCATCAGATGCTTTTATTCTGGTGTATTCATCCCTCTCCAAAAAAGCTCTTAAAACCTTGAAGTGCAGAGATTGAGAGACTCATTTGTTTGGAGAAGGTAGTGGGCCAAGGACTCACTGAAGCAACAGAGCAAAGATTCTGAGGCCCATCTGTGCAGGGGAGCCTTCCACAACAGGAAGCATTTGCCAACATGCTTTCTGCTCATTATTCACTCTTCCTGCACATAAAGATTCCTTTTTTCCTACTTGTTTGTCTTTTTCAAAAGAAGGGAAAAACTAAAATGTGAACATTTGCTTTTAAGGAGATGCTTAGTTGATTTTCTATAAAATAAAGCTGGAGTGGGCTTGCTCTCTTATTGTCCCCTCTCTCAGGTTCTTCCACTATTTCAACAGATTGCTCTTTATCTTTCTCACTGAACAAAAAGTGCCTAGGTCATACTGTCCTGCTGAACACAATTCAGATTTTTTTCAGTTCATGAGAGATTTAACTTGGGCCAAGAAGAGACAGCCATTGTGAAGAAGGGAGTGCATGAAGTTTGGCCATAAAGGGATGGGTTGACTACTTAACAGTCATGTGATCTTGAGGAAGTTCTTACTTGCTTGGAGCTTTAGTTTCCATAGATGGATAGATAGATGGGTGAATGGATGGATGGATGGATGGGGGGATGGATAGGCACATGAACAGAGAGACCAGATATGTGGGCTATAATAGTACCTGTGTAGAGCAACTACAAAATGGCCTCAATTCTCCTGTATCTACACCTTTTATGTGTGACAATCCTCCCTTTAAGAGGAGGAGTCTACTGACACCTTCTTGAATCTAGGATGGCCTTGTGATTTGCTTTGCATAACAGAATATGGCCCAGAGAATTTGTAGGGCAATGAAAATACACTATATGATACTATAATGGTAGGTATAGTCATTATACATTTATCCAAACCCATGGAATGTACAACACCAAGAGTGAACCCTAATGTAAACTATGGACTTCAGGTGATGATGATGTCAGTGTAGATTCACCAATTGTAACAAATGTGCACATGTGGGCTGGGCAGTATATGGGAAATCTCTGTACCTCCTCCTCAGTTTTGCTGTGAACCTTAAACTACTCAAAAAAATTAAGTCTCTAAGACTTTATTGAGCATATATATGCCCATGGCTGCCAGGAACAGCTCTCTGCACACACAATGCCTCCACCCAAGGTGGTGTTTCCTCAGCTTCCAATATCCAGATACCATTTTTGTGACATCGTCCATATACTTACACACTATTAATAATCAATGATTTATCAGTAATTACTAATTTTATCAAAATAAAATGAATATTTAGATTGTTAAACAGCAGTTGAATTAATTCATACATTTGTTCAGATAATCAATCTTACTGTGAATAAATAACCATCCCCCAGATTGCCATCAGCCCATGGCTCTGAGCCTGAGGTCTGCCATTTCCTTGTTACGTGGAGAGATTATTAAGTGTTAAAGAGACAGTGACACCAGAAAGAGACTTTCTCCTTGATGGAATTAGAGTAATTCAAACAGAATTACCAAAAAAAATTTGAAGGGAAAAAAATTGAAAAGAGAATCACTTTCTCATTTGGGAGCTCAGGTGAATGCTCACCATGTCCACACACCTCCCATGACCTCCATGTGGACACGAGGGAGAACAGCCCCCCTGCAGCTGCTGGGCCCCATCTGCACTCTGCTTCTGTGACTCTTTGTACAGCACCTAAGCTCATCTCACATTTTGGGGAGCCCTAATCCAGCAGATTAGGGAAGCAGAGGTGATTACCAGCCTTGGCTGTATTTCTTTGCTGACACTATCTGCCAATGCAAGGAAAGAGCCCACCGCTGCCATGACCTCAGGAGCACTGACAAATACCCACTTCCTCTCCCTCCATCATCTTTCCCCACCACCATCTCCCAGAAAGACAGGATTACTGAGCAACTTTTACTGATCTGAAACAATAGAAAAGTCTGGAAAAGCCCGATGCTGGCTTCCCAAGGCCATGGAGGGAGAACTGGGGAGCAGTTGACAGTTGCACCTGTATATCTAGCCTCCCAGCTGACAGCACATTTCTTTACTGTCTCCCTTCCTGTTTATCCATTTTCTTTATCTACGCTTGCCTGTTGTGTTGGGGATATTGTGTCCCCCATCAGCTGTTCATCAGAGGAGTCTACTGCAAAGCCACTGCTGGAAATTGAGTTTTTGAGATTCTGAGATAGTGAACACAGGAGATGCCCATGTCACTTAGCACCAGACAGAATAACACAGGGGGAAACAACCCTTCCAGCCAACATCATGTGTCACCTTCATCATGATGCTTGTTTTTGGATGTGTTGACCAGTATGGGTTCCTTCAAGCTGATCCTCTCTGAGCTGCGGTGCGAAGGATGGGTGGAGTCTAGGGAGGCTGTGTGGACTAGGCAGAGGATTCCAGGGGGGTTGGTGGGAGCGGAGGATCCATCAGTGGAGGGGGTGCTCAGGACCTGGGTGTGCAAGGAGCGGAAGTTGGCCTAGGGGCAGGACGGACCCGCTTCTGCTCTGGGTGGGGCGGGCAGAATGCCCAGAATACTAGGTCTTGCTCTCCTCTCCATTTGGATAAGAAGAAAACAAAAATCAGCCTTCCTAAGCATTTCAAAGAGGACAGGGTCACATTGTGCCTGACTCTGCATCCTTACATGCATGTTATTTGATTTGATTTTAAAAGCATTGTCTGAGAGATTAAAAGGAACAGGTATTTCCTCATTTTACAAATAGGAAAGCAAAGAGAGAAAAGTTAAATAGTGTATTTGAACTCTAAGGTACAAACACCTCTCTGGAATAAGACAGATGCATATGTGCTGTGGTTTCAGGCTGCACAACGGGCTTTCACAATGAGCATCTAAACTGGTGTTTTCCGACTAAGGATAACTTTGTCTCCAGAGACACCTGGTAATGTCTGGAAACATTTTTGATTCTCCTAAGGGGGGGTGGGGTGGGGCACGTGCTACTGGCAAGGGGAGGCCAGTGATGCTGCCCACCTGCTACAGGCACAGGGTCACCACATCCACAAGACTGGGAGAATCTTCCAGCCCAAAAAACAGTATTTGCTCAGAGGTGCAGAAGAAACAGAGGAGGGATTTTAGCCAAACCCTTTTCAGTCCAGGGAGGGGAAACACATAACAGTGGTTAAGAACATTCCTAAAATCAGACAAAAATCTATTAAATCCCAATGTACCAGGTAGGATTCTTTTTTTCCAAATACTTTAAACTTTTGAGCTTCTGAGTTCTCATATCAAACCCAACTCACATAAAGCGATAAGCAAAATACCCTGCACAGAGAACACGCCTAGCGATCCGGAGCAGTTGCTTTCACTATTTTATTATTATAATTTCAATCATGTTTAGTGGCACACATGTGAGAAAAGAAATCAAGCAAGCAGACTCCTTTCCCAGCCTCTGTGGCATGCTCGGCTGCAGACACCTCCCCTTGATATGATATCAGACACCTGCGAGGCAGACACCACCTTTACCCCATACAACTCAGGGAAAACCCCTACTGGATTTTCCTTCCAAGTCATGCAGCTTAGTTGAAATACAAGCCAGCGTAGGTATTCTGAGGTTTCCTTTCTCTACCCATTTGTGATTTATTAACGTTCGCCAGACACAGAATGTCTCACTCTGCTAAATATGGCATATCGTTTCTTTTTTCTTGAAACAAAAGGCACCTTGATAAATGGATTATTTGATTTTAATGCCTCTTCCGAACAAACCCCCAAACATCCTTTGCTGAAATTACATAGCGTGGTTTATAATTTCAGAGCAGTACAACTCTCCTTTAACAGAGCAGGTCATTATATTCCCCTCTGAGCCCTGGGGGTAGCTCCATCATCACTCACAGGTGGATCAAGCAGGCCCCCCGGGAACAGACCACAAGAGTTTCTAAAACACCCAGAATCTCCGACTTTATCAGCACAAGAATGGTGCCCTGGGGATGCCCAGGGGAAAATATTTACCAGGCAAAGTTATTGTAAAATGTAATGTCTTACCTGCACTGCCGTTAAGTTTCTGAAGTTGAGCTTGGCAGATAGCCTGAGCGGTGGCCTGCATGTGGCTTGGACCCCAGGTCCACATGGAAGCTTGCCTGGTTCAAACAGGGTTCTCCTTAAGGGCATCCCCCGAGGCCACCCCATTAATGCTGTCATCCCTCCCTCCGGGAAAGAACTATGAGTGAAACCCTAGAGGCAAACTCAGTGAGGGGCAGGCTCAGCAGAGGAATGAGGGCCTGAGGCTTCACATCCAGGGGCCACTGCATGAATGTGCCCTGAGTCTTGCCTCCTGCTGTCTTTCCATATGTCAACCAATGGGTGTCCATAGGACATGAGGTTTCTCTCACTTTCAGCTCAAAGCTTCTAAAATGATACACTTCGGCTTGGTCCACAGTGACGTTATTTGGCTTTACAAGTCATATAAAGAAGGGCTCAGCATGCCTTTTTGGTCAAGGCCCAGGGAGCAAGTATTTCTGGCTTTATGGGCCGCTGGTCTCTGTTGCAACTCAGCCTGACTGTCGTATTGTGAAAGCAGCCAGAGGCAAATGTAAGCAGACGACTGCATCCCTGTTCCAAGCTGGAATTTCATAGAATTTTAATATGTCAGAAACATTGTTCCTTCCAAAAAAATTGTTTTCCAACTATTAAAAAAAATGTAGCAACATTCTTCATTTACAGGTCATCTGAAAACAGGTGGTGGGTGGGATCTGACGTGGGAGCCATTGCTTGCTGACCTGTATACAGATGAAGCCTTTCTAAGAGTTGTGTTCCATGCAGATGATGGATGTCTTGGTGTTTTCTTCTGGGTTCTTCACAATCTGAATTATATATCAGGTTTACCTCGTTGATCCAAAATGTAAACATGGCTTTTACTATGCCTCCAAAACAGTTTGGAAATGGAAGAAGAAAAAAAACCCAACAACCTTTTTTGATCAGATTCAGACATCAAGAGGGATGTGGAGTTGCATAAAGTAAGCATTTATAGTAGAATTTAAATAATTGCATTTGCTGCTCATACAGCATATGGTTTGAGCATGTTTAGCTGTATCTATTCAAAGAGAAAGGCATCTATTTATCGCAGATGGTGGTATTATTTACGATGGGACCTTACAGTAATCCTGAGAGTCCCAATTATCTCAATTCATGTAAATAAAAGGGAGCAGCATTCCTGTTCTTTATGATGGTCTTTTTCCTCAAAAATAAAGAGCTTATTTTTAATATAGCCTACATATTTTCTTTCCTACTAATTACAGATAATTTAAAAAAAACCCTCTTCTATATCCCATTGAGTCATTCCCATTTTTTTTCCACATATGAGTCCCATTTGCTTGCTGGTTAGCATCTGTAGTTTTGTTTGGCTACACTAGTATTAAGGATGATTATATTAATGAGAAGTCTTAGACTACAAAGTAGAAAATGCTTTCCTGATGGTTGAGTAAACAAAAAAGGGACAGAACACATCAGGGGATGAAAGCAAGTTTCTCTTTCATTATACAGTCCTTAACTTTTCGTATTGTCAAAGAGAACATTTAAACTGAGCCTTCCGAGAAGAAAAGAGAATTTATAGGGGAGATAGCTGAAAAGTCAAGGGGAAAAATATCCCTTAAATGGAAAGTGAAATCTAAGCCTCATGAATCTGCATTATCAATACAGGAGGAAGGGAATCTCAATACCAACAATCAACAGCCTGTAGGTCAGGTACTGCATCTCATATATCAAGTCCTTTAAACATTCAATGACCCTATGTGCTGAGTGCTCTTACTGTCCAATTCTACACATAAGGAAACTGGAGCCCAGAGAGGTTAAGTACTTTGCCCAAGGTCACCCAGCTAGGAATACTAGACTCAGGATTTGAACACAGGACCCATGAACTCCCCTTTATGTTGTCTTGCTTTGGGATATATGCTTTATTTAAATTCATACCCCCTTCCAGTTATGCTTTTCCTATGGAGGTAGAGTACCAGTGTGGGGTAAATATAGCAGTGAGTGTACTGTTACTATCTACTGATGTGCAAGTCTAGATATACTGAATCTCAGCCTGAAAGTCAGGTTAACACTGGGGAAAGGATAGTCCAGAGATGAAGCCCCTGGATCCAGCTGTGCCTGAAGCTGGCTGGTCTCTGGAGTTTTCCCTTCTTGGCTTAAGACAGTCTGAGATGGGCTTCCCATCATGTTGAACTGACATTCAACATCATGTTTTGATTGATGAGCCCAGGGAGTTCACAACTGTTCTTAGTTAATATTGCAGGGGCAGGGCATCAGTCTTGGTCTTAACATTCATCTAAAAGAAAATCAGCTGGGGGGTTATTAAGATGCATGCTTTTCATTCAATAAACATAAACTGAGGGCCTTTCCTGCATCCTTCTGTCAGGAACATGCAGATAAATAAGCCACATTTATCAAGCTCCCAGGACTCTAAGCAGAGAAGATCAGCTACAGAGAGAAGAACAAAGATGGGTAGAAATAACCATACATGCGTCACATGCTATGTGAGACAAGGCATGCCCCTGATAAATGTGAAGGAAGTGGGCGTGCAATGTCAGAAGCAAAAAGAGCCCTGAGTTCAGCAAGGCTGGAAAGGGAGCAAGTGGCCATAGGTCTTACAGGCGGGGTTGACACCAGGCAGCAGTGTTGTGAGCAGAGGCTCTCTGTTTACCACTCCTGCATTTCCAGCTTGCCTTCCCCAAGTGATAAAGAAAGCAGTCCAACTCTCCTTCTGTTTTGCTGTTTTGCTGCTTTTGAATTCATTAGGGAGCATGGGTGTTTTCATCATCTCACTACCTCCACCATAGATGGCATGCAGTGGGAGCTGGGTGTTGAAGGCCATTTCAGTTTTCAATTGCTCCAGAGAGATGCACCTTCCTTTGGCAACTCACAAATGTAAAAAGGCACATATGAGGCAAAGTATGGAGCATATGAGAAAGTGCAAAGCAAAGCCCCACCAAGATTTTCTCTCTCTCCCATGGACAAAAGCCTTATGCCAAAGAGGGAAGGGCAGCACATGATGGTCCCAGGAGCACAGAAGAAGAACCGTGTGCTGGGGAAGTAGAAGGAAAGGGGAGAGACATGTCCTGGGTCCTGATTACTGCTGGAAGTTCCCTCCCACTGGGACAGGAATTTTGTGGTAAGGGTGTGAGAAGGAGAAAGCTAGCTCACAAGCACAGCTTTAAATAAATGTTAAGCAGGACTTATTCAGTGGCTCCATGAAATCATTAAGGATCCAGACTCCATTTACCTTTCTGTACTACCATCTCTAATGCAGGCCTTCCCACTCCTGATTGCAATATGGCTGCTACCCAGCCAGCCATTGCATCTGTGTTCCAGGGAGGAAAAAAATGAAGGACAAAATGTCTGTGCCAGAAGTATATTACTTAATATTAGCTTTGCTGTTGACTTTCCCAGAAGACTGTCCCAGTGAACTCTAGCTTATAAGTCTTTGCCAGTAATGGATCATAATTACATAGCTGCAAGGAAATTTGGGAAGGTGATTATTCTTAAATGGGCACATTGCCACCTCCAGCAAATTAGTAAGTAAAGAAGGAAAGGGGAAAATGGATACTATGTAGATAATTAGCATCAAAGAATTATCACAGAAGTAGCATATCATTTACATTAAAATAATTATGTTAAAAATAATAACTATCAATATGGATATTTATAAAAATAAGTATCAACACATTGCCATAATTATGTTAAAATAACAGCAAAATGAATCACAACACTATACACTTTGTGGACACACACACACATTTTAAGTTCTTCATGATAACATCGTACTTACAAAAGTGATTACCTAAGAGAAGTAGAGGGGAAAACAAGATCTTGTGGATGCGCACACATATTTCAGCTTTACTGGATGTTTTATTTCATTTTATAAAATAAGAGTGTATTCACATGTTAGCTGTGCAATTAAAATGTCGTCTAAAGCGGGCTTCCCTTGGCAGCAGAGGGGTGATTACCTGAGTTGGGCCATGAAAACAGCAAAGTCCTTGGCCGACTGGCCTCTCTGAGGGTGAGCTTGGATGGTGGGGGGAAAGCCCCCAGGACTCCAAGGGCCCCATCTTTACCTGCTGCCCAGAAAGGAGGTCTACTCCTCCAGACAGGTGGGGCTTGCACTCCCCCCGCAGCCAAGAGGGCTGCCCACCCTGGGCTCCCCACGCACACTGCAGTTGTTTGTTACTGCAGCCCTGTTCGGAGGCAAAAACTGGGAGAAACTTGTTTCCACTTTTTAACAGAGTGTTGGCTTCACACATTGCCTGAAGAAAACAGCAGCAGCTGCCTAGACACATACCAGATACTAAATTCACAGGAGGCATCTCTAGAAGTGCCGGGGCAGGCAGCGGGCACACGGTAACCAACACAGCTGCCGGAGTCCCCACAGGTGGCAGCTCAGAGAGCTGCAGGGCCGGGGAGTCTATTCAGGGCTCTGAGGGAGCGAGCAGCCTGTGGCTCACGGGGCATTCAGGCACCCCTCCCTCCCTTCATTCATTTATTCATTCAGTGAATACTGAGTTCACCCATGTTCTCAACACTGACCTGTTCTGGGCACTAAGGTAAGAGGTGACAAGGTCTCTATTTCATAGCTTTCTTGTCTTGTATGACAAGAGAGACACTAAGCAAAGAGACTAACCAAGAAAGCAAAATCATTTTGGAAGAGAGTAACAAGGACAGTAATGGGGAATGTGGTGGAGACCATTCCTTCATATTCCTGGGAGAGGCCAGACTTCAGTCCTGCCAAAAATGACTGAGGTTGCTCATCAGATTTTCCTCTGACTGCCTCCTTTAATATCGTAGGGTTTCCTTTAAATCATTTTCTTTCTTTCTTTCTTTTTTTAACTGAGCAGCTTAGCTAAAATCCACCCTTGGTATTAACATGTGGGCCACAATATGCCAGCTAAACATATGCTAGTTCTCTTCATTGTTTAAAAAGTGTAGTTACTTAGGTAACCCATAAACATCCCAATTTTGAGGCGTTTCACAGTTTAAAAGAGAGGTTAGAATCCCAGGTTTCCTTGAAGCAAAGCAGAACTTTGCAAGTTGTTAGAAAACAGAGTGGCTTAGCCTTTTCCGATCCCTGAACTTTTGATTCCTTCCTGTCTTAATGGTGCCTTTATGGGAAAGTACTCGCCTGGAAAAACTCATTCAAGTAACCTCTAAAAACACCAAGGGTCAGCTGCCCAGCAAGTCAAGGACTGGGGAGAGAGAAAATAGAAATTCCCTACAGGTGGAGAGAGAAATTTAGGAATAATAAAATGATTAGGAGAACGGGGGGCTTTATGTCATTAATCTGACCTGCCTTACCTTGCCCTGAATCCAGGGCCACCCAGGGATTCTCAGTTGGTGTCCAGAACCTGAGCACTATGGGAAAGGGCTCAAGCATCTATCACCGTGGATGGGCTGACGTGGGCATTGCTCAGAGCTATTCAAGGGCCTGGGTCATGTTCCAATGTTGTTATTTGTTTCACTGTTTATGGAGATGAATGGACCAGGGGGCAGCTGGCAGTGGGGAAGGCAGAAAATGCAACTGCCCAATGACGCATAAGTCTCTAAGTCTCTGCCCTAGAGAAACACATACACAAATGCATGCACACACTTACACAAATACACACACATACAAAGATACACACACATACACAGATACACACAGAGACACATGCACCTGCAGATATATATGTATAGATACACACACGCCATGTGCATTGAGAGAAATGTACAAGGAGTTTTGTGTATTAGCAGAAAATTAGAAACAACCGAAATGACTATCAGTAGGAGAAAGATAGCTAAAACATGTTTTTATATAGGGGGAATAGGGCAGAGCAGTTAAAAGGAAGAATCTAGAAGCAAGAATGGTGACACACTGATAAGTACTAAAGCTAGAGGATGAACACATGGAAATTCATTACACAATTCTCTTTTTTTGGTATATCTTTGACATTTTCCCATAATAAAATATTAACCTAAAAAATTAATTAAAAAGCCACGTAGGTCCATACTTGCTGTTAATTTGGTCGCTACTAGCCATGCACAGAAATTTAAGTTAACTAAAATTAAATAAAATTAAAAATTCAGCTCCTCAGTCCCCCTCGCCACATTTTGACTGCTCACAGACATTTCCACCTTTGTTGAAGTTCTGTGTGGTCAGCCCTCTCTAGACCTTTATTTAGTAACATAGATATTAAAAATATCTTGAGTTTAAAGAGCAAGTATTATGCTTCAAATGGCATTTATGTAAATTTTTAAAACTCAGAAATTAACACTCTGCATTTTTCTGTGGGAATGTATCTGTATATAAAAGTATTAAAGGTCTGGAGGTTTATGACAAGGTCCCAAAGCTGTGTTCCTTTGCCGAAGGAGAGGCTGAAGTGTCATGGAGGCTGAGCATCAGGCGACTAGCTTAGCATTTAAGGTAGTGGCATGGTATTTGTGTTCCCAAACACAAAGTTAAAAATGAATGCAGAAAACAAAAAAAGACCCCTGGGTTAGTAGTGTTGGGTGAGGGTGGTCTTCTCTGAGACATGGATAGGCAGAAGGCTGGAAACCAGACCAGAACTAAACAGTCTGCCCTCTTTGTGGCCATTTTTCTCCCGATGCAAACTCACTGTCCTCCTACGAGGATGGAATTTCCAGTACCCTTCACTGCTTACAAGAGGCAAGGGAGGCTTCCGAGGGGTGCTTCTCCTTGAGCCACTCCTGAGGTAGATGTCTTGCTCCTGGTGGTTGTTCAAGCTGACAGATGTCGCCTCCCCGAGCTGCTCTTGGTGGCTGTCCTGGTATTAAGGCCTGTCCAGCCTCCCAGCTGGGAGTGCTCCTTCTCTGATCTGTCTGTGCGGAGCCTGCCCTGGGGCGACAGCCGTCAGATGGGGTCTCTAGAACAGTGCTTCCGAGCAGGAGACCATAGTGGTTCTCCCTGGAGGACTGACAGTGAGTAGCCTTCCCTTCTCCTACCCTTACAGTGGTTTTTTTTTTTTGCTACTTTAAGCCATTTCAAAAGGCATCCAGCACAACTCAGCCTAAGCTGTTTCTCTGCAAAGACAGAGGGCTTCCTGCCTGCCCTGCCACATACGTTCAGTGTTAACAACTTTACTTTTCTAGGAGCACCTGATTCTATCTCCTGGAGAGTATCCAAACAAGTAGGGCCAGTTCAAATCTTCAGCAGAGCTGCCCCATCGGCCACAGAGCCAATCCCCATTACTCGTGGATTCCGTATTTGGGAGCCCATCTACTCACTGAAGTTTATGTGTAGAGTCAAGATCAATGCTGGTGGTGCTTTCGTGGTCATTCTTGGACAGGGCAGAGTGAAGATTTGGAGTGGCCCAAAGCGCACGTCCCCAGCTGAGATGGAGTGGGACGATGCGCAGTCTTCCTGCTCCAGCTCTCAGCCTATGTAAACAAGTGTTCCACTCACAGGTGACAATGTCATGTGCTTTTCGTTGGTGATTTTGCCATTTCAAATGTCACAATGCTGACGTGCTAGCTAATGTTCCTAAATGCAAAAGGGCTGTGATGTGCCTTATGGGGAAAATGCATGTGTTAGACAAACTTCACAGACGTGTGTTAGGACATTGTTGGCCACGAGTTCAGTGCTGATGAATCGACAATATATATTAAATCAGGTGTCTTTAAACAGAAACACCCATGAAATCAGGTTATGTATTGATCGGTGGATGAAACCATTGTGCCAAGAGGCTTGCAAGGACCTGTTTTCCCTTAGCACAGTGGTTCAGTATCTACTAATTGAGTTCCTGGAGACTTTTTAGAACATTACTGTAAATAACAAAAAGAATGATATGTAGCAATTTCTCACCAACATCTCTGCCTCTCAAAAGATGGGAAGTTCAAGTAATACATTTTGCTACATACAGTATTATTTAAAATCCTGTGGCATATTTCTTATTGTGAATGATTTCCAAAGCGTGTTATGGATCTTGTGTAGAAGGACATGCCCATTACTACAAATTGTAGAAGAAACAGGGGAGGCAGACCTTTACAGGAGACTTGCCATAATACTTTATACAGATTCCCTTGTTAATTCACACAAAGGCCTGGCACTATGTCCCACAGCATCGGCATCCCTCTGTCAAGCACTGAACACACTGTTTCCATGCACCTACCATGTGCCAGGCACTGTCCTAGGCACTGAGATTAGAACAGAGTACAGAACAGACCCAAACTTGGCCTTTCCAGAGCTTACTTTCCAGGGGGAGAAGATGACAGTAAGGAAATAAATACAGCATGTTGTGTGTCAGATTTCAACACAGGCCATTAGGTGGAAAAGGACTATCAGAGGGGTAGTGTTGGGTGTAATTTTCATTCGATTATCAGCGAATATTTCACTGAACTGATGATAACTGAGCAAGAGATTTAAGGGGGGCTGATTTTATAAGGGAGAGGGGGCATGGAGTAAGTGACTTGTCTGAAGTTCTTTGGCTTGGCTGGGGCAGGGCTGTGATAACCACCTCACGTTTCCACCTATCCTGAGATACCACCCAGTTCCTAGCACAGTGTACACTCTTGCCAAATAGCGATGGGGCAGAACTGTGCTCAGACCCCACTGGAGTCATATTTTCTCTCTTAGGTTTAGCCAATGGATTGAATGGTGGTCCCCCAAAATATATGTGCACTTCCAAGCCCCAGAATGTGCAAACATGACCTTATTTCCTTGGAAAAGGGGTCTTTGCAGAATGGAATTAAAGATCTTGAGAGAAGATCATCCTGGATTTAGGGTGGACCTTTAATCCAATCCTTTTAAGAGACAGAAGAGGGGAAGACAAAGGCAGAGATGGGGGGGATGTGGCAATAAGCCAAGGGATGCTAGGAGCTACTAGGAGCTGGACAGGGTCCTCCTCTGGAGCCTTTGCAGGGAGTGGGCCTGGACTTCCGGCCTCCAGATCTTAAGGGAATGCCCTCCTGTTCTATTAAGCCACCCAGTTCATGTCGATTTGTTATAGAAAAGTAATAGTTTTCTATAGTTAGAAAAATTCCAGTTGAGAAACACCAGTCAGAACCCTCCAAATTGTGTGGGTTGATTGGCCAAAGCAAGAGAGAGTCAGGCACGGAGGCAGCTGCTCAGCTAATATGCACAAACATCACCCAGGAAATCAGTTTTCTGTCCTTCTCCCGCAGTGCACTCTTCAGCCCACACGTCCCCTTTCCCTGGCCACTGGACCTAACCCCTGTGACTCACGAGGCATGCAGGTGTGTGATACTGGCTCTAGCCTCTGGTGGTCCCAAGCACAGGGGCATCCGGGCATCTTTTGTGCCTCATGAACTGGACCTCATCCGCCTGGATGAGCCCCCAGAAACTGGAATGACTGTGACAACGCTCCCATCAGTGGCAGAGAGAAGACCCCTAATGGTGCCAATCAGCAGTCTGATGAGGGCATCCTTGCAATGGCATTTCCCGTCAAAAACTGAGTGGCATGAAATATATTTGTTCCATTAAGTCTTGACCTCCTCCCTGGGTAATGAGGGTGTAAAATGAATAGCTGTATTGATGCTTTTTAAAAAGCTCCATTTCTCTTCTTAAATCTTCAAGTGATCTTTTTAAATGGGTACTGTAACCAACCTAAAATGCTGGTCAGGTGGCTCAGGCTCCCAGCTCCCCTCTCAAGCCATCCTTGGGTATCAAGCCCAGTTCTGGATCTCACACAGGGGCAAAGAACTTGTCCATGGAAATGGCATGGGCAGGGGGGAAACCTGAGATAACACAGGTGGGACATTAGCACTAGGAGTTGCCTGCGTACCTCTGATTGCCAGCCTGAGAGAAGGAACCTGCACCGCTCCCGAGGGAACAAAACTAATGCCAGAGAAATGTCGACTAATCTAAAAATCTACAAATTGACTATTCGTATACCTAAACCATTCGATCTAAATACTTCATGACTTATTTAACAATGAGGAGAGGGAAAGTGGAATGTAGGGCAATAGTTTTTAAACATTTTTGGGTGTGTCCCACAATTTGAAACATTTTCATCAGGACTAGGATGCAAAAGACAGAAGTTTCACTGTGCAGCGCACCACATTTCCTATTCCACTTCCACAGATTCTGTTCCAGTTGGTTCCATTTCATTCCATGCTATTCTAAGTCCTATTTTTTAAAACTGCCTGTTCAAAAAATAAAATAAAATAATAAACTACCCATTCAAATGCTCTCACCTCCTTCCAACGGGTCACCACATGCAATTTGAAAAATGCCAGCCCACTGCACAATGGAATCACAACTTCCGTGGTAGGTGGGTTTTACCATTAACTAGTGAGGCAAAAAATACATAGTCAGCATGCCCTTGGAAAAAATTCTCAGGAAAGCATCACTGTGAAGAACAATATAAAACTGTTGAGTTCAGTGGGCCCAGCAGTTTCTCCCTCCAGCTTCGGAGAAATAGGTGTTTCTGCAGTTGAGCGCCAGGAGCCACGCTATAGCAGCAACGTGTATCTTCATGCAGAAAACTTGCATTTTGCAAAGCCCAGAACTGAGAGCAATGAGGGAACAGAGATTTGCATGGCCTGCCCCCTTCAGGCTTGTTGGAGCAGCACGGGGTCACATTCTCCTTCGTTTTTTGTTGTCAATGCGGAATGAAATTGGTATCTCTTATGCGCTATGTATTCTCATCTGGGAAATAGCTTTAATGCACCCAACACATTTTTTCTGAATGCATTCTGTGGTCAAAGCAAAGGTATAGCTTTCAAAATCCTCAAAGCCTCAAAATAACTTCACAATCTGATTGGCTTTTTGTTAAGTCACACATTGACACACACATTTTGAGACTCCCTGAATCTGAGTAGCATGTCTAATGCTTCAAGTTCATGGGTCTGTCAGTCCTAATTCTTTATGTCCATGGCCCTTATTTTCCCTTTTATACTGAGAATTATCACCTGATTCTTTTGATATATTTCAAGTTGACACTTTACCAAAAGAGATATTCTGAAGGCTTTACTCCCATCAAGAGTTTGGGTAAATAAGCAAAGTAATATTATTGTGAGATAAGTAGAAAAGTTTCAAATTCCTATGACAACATCCCAGAATGCGTTCTATCAGCAGTTTCAAAATTTAGACCCTGAGACCTTCATAAATCAGAAGATAGATAATCTTTTCAACGCACCTGGTTACTCTGAACCCAGGAAATAATCAGGGCAGGCCGCTGCAGTATTTCTATGGTTTACTTCCTTCTAAAAATCCTCAGCTGATGATTTCAAACATTCTCTTAGTGATTACAGCTTCCTGATGATTAACAGCTGCAAAATCACCACTATCTTCATAAGACTTCATCAAAGGGAAAAACGGAAAACCAGAACAAACCATAGCAAACCCCCAATGAAAACCCTGCACTCCCCTCAGCCCTCAGAATAAAATCCCAACTCTCGTGGCCTTGGAGGCCCAGCATGACTTGGCCCCTGCCTTCTTCTCCAAACTCATCTTGCAAAACTCCCACTTGCTCGCAGAAGTTCAGGCCCCGGGGCCATCACTGTTTTCCCTGGACATACCATACTCATTTGTGCTGCAAATCCATCACCTTTTCTGGGACATCACTCACTCACACACACGCACACACACGTCTACTTCCTTAAGTGCCTCATTGCCCCACTTCACTTGGGTCTCAGTTTACTGGTCACTGTTACCTCCTTAGGGAGCACAGTGGCTTGAACTGTGTTCCCCCAAGAGTTATGTCCAAGACCTAACCCTTGGTTCTGTGAATATGACCTTAATTGGAAATAGGGTCTTTGCAGATGTGATTAATTCAGGATCTCAACATGAAATCATCCTGGAATTAGGGTGGGCTGTAAATCCAGTGATTTGCTTCCTTATCAGAGGATAGAGAGGGATATTTGAGACACACAGAGGGCAAGGCCAGGTGACGAAGGGGTAGATTGGAGTGATGCAGCCACAGGCCAAGGACCACCAGCAGCCACCAGAGGGTGGAAAACACATGGAAAGAATTCTCCCAAAGAGCCTCTGGGAGGAACCAACCCTGCCATCCTCTTGATTTTAGATTTCCGGCCTCCAGAAACGATATCTGCAGTGTAGGTAACGAAGCCGAGTGTAGAGTAATTTGTTATGGCAGCCCTGGGAAAGGAACACAGGGATCCCCTCCAGATGCCTAATAAACTAGCCCTGTTCCTTCTACTCTCCATCTACCCAGTGCTTCTTGGCCAGGGAAATTTTGTCCCATGGAGGGTCTTTAGCAAGATCTGAAGGCATTTTTGGTTGCCACAACTGGGGGATATTCCTAGCACCTGCAGGGTGGGGAGAGGATACTGTTAAACATCTCATAATGCTCAGTGAAGGCTTGTGGGGCCAATGGGCAATAGTGCCAAGGTGATGACCTTGTTCTAGCCCCTTACACTGCTTCATTTATTTTTTACAGCCTTATCACTGCATGATGGATACCATGTGATTATTCACTTATTGGCTTATTGTGTCTTCTCCTCTGGAACATAAGATCCAGGAGGGCAGAGACTGTGCTTTGTTCCACATCATGGCCCCAGGGTCTCAAATAGCACTTGGCATAAAGGTGCCTAAGAGACTGGATGAATGAATGGCCTCGGAGCACCAAATGGCTAAAATCTACCAATGCATCTCCAAACTGTAAATGCTGCCTGTCCTTTCCACCCTCCCTGAGTACCATCCACTGTGTTGAAGAACTTGAGTCACTTTCATTCCCTGCAGAAGCACCCTGGGGCCCAAACCCGAGGGAAACCACTAGCAATGCCTGTATCCCTCTCTCCCCTCAGCCCATCAGGCAGCAAGTTTTGAAAATTTACTTCCATATACCATATACCAACTCTACCTTACAGTGTCCTAGTGTAAGGACGATCATTTCATGTGGACCATTACAATCACCATCACCCTCCCCATCATCATCATCACCATCACCACCACCAGCACCAGCATCACCATCACCACCTTCCCCATCACCACCACCACCACCCTCCCCATCATCACCTTCACCATCACCATTACCACCATCATAACATCACCACCATCACCATCACCACCCTCCCCATCACTACCATCACCATCACCATCACTACCATCACCATTACCACCACCCTCCCCACCATCATTACCATCACCACCACCACCATCATCTCTATGTGTTAAGGTTTACTGTGTGCCAACCATTACTCTTCATGCTTATCTGTATAAACTCATTATACCTCAGTACAACACTATAGAAGTAGTCACTCTTATTTTTCCCTGTTGAGATGAGAAAAATAAAGGACAGAGAGGGTAGGTGGGGGAGGCAGGGTTTCTACCTAGGAATTTGGGCTCCAGAGCCCATGATCTCACCCACTACACATTTTAAATCTAACCATTTGCCTGATTAAAGCATGGAAGGCAGGCTGTTTCTCCAGCAATATGACCTAAGCTGGAAGCAGAGCAGCAGGGCCACCCATGACCTCATCCCCAGGCACCTCTCTAGGCTCATCTCCCTGACTCACAAGTTATGATATATTAACACAGAACTGCTGGACATCTCTCCAATACACTGAACAGATTTAGCCCCTCTTTCTTAGCTCATGCTTCTACCTGCTGAGTCCTTCCTACCTTCCCTCCCCCACTCCCAAACAACTCCTTTCTTACTTTAAAGATAAGCTCACTAGTCAACACCTTCAGATCTTTCCGATTCCCCCATGGGGTCAGTTGTTCACCTTCTATGCTCTGTGGTAACTGCACATCTCTCCACCCTATGCACAGGAGAGGGGAGCCACCTACCCAGGAATTGGCTGTAGTCATCATTTCTTTCCCCTTGGCAAACATTGCTATCTCCCTACCCAATATTTCCTCCCTTCCTCTTCCTTGCCCCTTGAGCCTGGTTGTGTGGAGTTCAGTAAGGTGGTGATAATTGGTCTGTCAATCTTCAGTACCATTCCTGTTGAACAGTGTGTCTCTATTTCCCAGCCTACTTTGAAAGTAAAGTCAATCCAATTCCAGTGAAGTATAATGAAGGGCATATCTGCTTATGGGGAAGGCTTTTCCTCTCTTGATAAGGAAGGACAGAGAGGATGACCCCACTCTTCTTCCTTTCTTGACCAAGGGTGTGCTGTCTAAAGAGAAGTGACTCTGATCCTGAGGAAAGAAGCCAAAAATCTCAGGAGAGCCAAGCAGGAAGATGATAGAAAGATCCTGGCTTTCTGAAGACATCTTAGAATCACCGAACCAAGCCTGGAACCTCCCCTATCAGATCTCTCCCCACTTGTTATTAGAGATAATTATAAGTTTTGTGGTTTAACATACTATTACTTGCAGCCGAAAGCACTCCTGACTAACCTAATACCCTTGGTGATACATAGTACATTGTACCTAGTCTCTGAAATAGCATCCACTCTCTGTTCGCCATGGATGGTGTTATACTGACCCCTGTAAAACTGCTTTTAGCAAATGGCACTATGGAATGGCTCAAGAGAGTTCAGCAACTAGCAGGTTTTATAAACTTAGAAACATCATGTTTTAGAAAGTAAGCCTATTTCCCTCTGAATTTTGCCTATGATCAAGTCTAGAGTTCAACTGTCATCCGTCTTCAGTAACTGTGTACAAGTCCTCACTTCAGCATTTTGTTCACTAAGCATTTGATTTCAGTTTCCTCTCCTCCCAACATTTCCCCTTTGCTTCACTTCTCTTATTTTACTTTACTTAATCTCCCTGTCTTGTCACCATCTTTGTAAGTCTTTTTTGAACAGGACAGGGTGGAAGAAATTAATCATCAGGCTTTCAATATTTATTGTGCAAATGACTAGTAAACACATCACTGATTTAGCTGGGAATAATTACTCATATCTATCACATCCGGCTTTTTATCACCAGTAAACATAACCTTTCTTCTCTCTCATATTCATTTCATCCTCAGATATCTCTCCTCTTTGTCTCTCTCTGTCTCTGTCTTTCCCTCTGGAGTATAATTTATAATTTGTATAGGGAAGTCAAGATATTTGCAGTTACATGAGACAGAAAACAACACACTAGTTCACAAATCTGCATGCACACACACTCTTACATGTAAGGTTCTGGTATTGCCGCACAGAGATGGAAATTCCAGGAGCAAAGATGCAGCAATGGCCAGATGCAGAGGCTCAAATACTGTTACTGAACTCCTGCTCTCAGCCACCTCCTCCGGGACATCAGGCCATTTACTGCAGTCAGAACATCCCAAATCCAACTCATTATTTTCTGCCTGAACTTGCTCTTCTTCCCTCTTCTCCACCTATTTTACACCCTAACCACAAAGAACTATTTGTTCCCCATCTCATTCAATGCCACCCTGATTCCATCTCTCAGCCTCTCTTTCCTCTGTCATGCACACTCTATCACCATCTCCCTTCTGCATGGCAGGATGGCTTCAAAGAAATAGGAGGGGTCTCATTTGCCTCTATGTGATGGAAATGTCTCAGAACTGGGGTCTGTTAATGGCTGCACAATCCACTAGAGTTATTAAAAATCATTTAGTTGTACACTTAAAAGGTGAACTTTAGAGTATGTAAACTATACTTCAATAAGGTTTTTTAAGTGAAAAACAGCAACAAGATGATGGCAATCAGAAGCCAACAGCTTATTACCTCAGTGTCCTAGCATCTGTGTTCCCAGTGGAAAGATCATGCCTCTCCCTCAACAGAGCCAGTAACAACCAGGAGGAGCCATTGGCTCTGATTGGTCAACTTTGTGCTACCTACCCATCTCTGGGCCCATTGCTTTAGCCAGAAGATGAATGCTTTGATCGGACCCGCTTGAGTCACATGGCCTCCTTGGAGCCAAGAGGAAGTATGTCACACATGAGTTATATGGCAGAGAGTTAAGCCCAGTTCCCCAAGGAAAATCCGGGCTGCTAACAGGAAAATGGAAGTAGATCTTAAGTAGACAAAGCAACAATATACACATACCAACACACTTCCTGCCCAAAGGGGCACACAATTCCATCTTGCTAATGTCACAGGAGGCTCCTGAGCATACCGACAATGACTACGAATTATTCTAGAGCTAAAATACACAGACTGCAATGCCAGTTTCATCGCTTCTGTCTGTACAAGGACAACATAATACCTACCTCAAGAGCTGTTATAGGAATGAAATGAGTTAGTCCACAGAGAGCCCTTAGAATAGTGCCTGGGACATAATAAGGTCCTTTGAGTGTTTGCTATAACCCTGGTGTTGTGTAGGAGGGGCCGAACTCCAGGAATAAATATGAAATGTTTTGTTAGTTTTAGGACCTGTGCTGGAAATTCCTCATTTAGCCTCCTCACCCTACCTCAATCCCTTGTCACTGTCTCTGTGCCGTGGGGAGCTGCCCCATAAATGCATCACTTGGACTCCATTCCACTCTGGCTCAGAGTAAGGCAAGGCCAGGGTGTGGGAAGAGCAAGAGGGCAGAATGTCTTTCCACGTCCCTCCTGTTTTGATGCTGAACCTCTGGTGGAGGCTGCCTCCCTCCTCTGCAGCTGTCAACATCACAGGACTCTGGAACACTGCTCCTCTGCTGTGCACCCCTGGATACTTGGAAATATCCTGCCTGTTCTTTGACCCTGCTCACAGCTCAGTCAAAAGTCCCTTCATTAAAGATGCTCCCTTTGAACTACACTGGCTAAATGCTGGTTCTTGCTGGGATGCTGTCCACTACAAGGCAACTCCCTGATTGTGCCTGCACCATGTTCAAGTCACCTCTAGCTCACCTGAACTAGTTCAACCTGTCCAATTTAGGGCTTCCCAAAGGAAATCATTTCAGAACCTGGGCACTGGGTGGTCATCATTCACATGTCAGAGGACTGATGCAGGAAGGTGTGATCCTCCCACATTCCTGGGACTCCAGCTCTGGCCAGAGGCTAGCTGGCCAGGGCATCTGCCATCTAAGCCTGCACAGCCAAGATGTCAATGGTGATGGTAGATGGCAGATGCTCAGAGGAGGGATAGCCTATGAGGAAGGGAAAGACTTCCAAAAAATGCAAGCTTGGCCAACAATAAGCAGAGCATAGAGCCAAACTCTGGATTGTAAACCCAAACTCACATTTGGGGTGGAGTGTTACCCAGGAAAACCCTGGAAATACAGGAGCAACTACACCATGACACACATACTAATTTAGACCAAGTACGGGGCGCTCTACAACAGGAACAAGAACCCAGAGTGTGTGCAGAGGATAAACGTGTGCACAGAATGCATGCCAGTGTCAGTACACCTCCAGGAGCACATAGCTTCAGCCCAGTCCACCTCTACCTTAGGACTGGGCAAGAACCACCACTGTACATGAGACTTAATCTACTCATGCCTAGGACTTGTGAACAGAAGCAGATCTTAACTCCTTCACCCTCCAGGTCCAGTGGAAACGTGGTGCCTAGACCAGTATCGTCTGATAGAAATACAATGCAAGCCCCAACTCTGCACCACAACAAAGGAAATGTCCTAGTTGCCATAGTAAAAAGTAAAAGGAAACCAGTGAAATTGATGTAAATAACGTCTTTTATTTAACCTAATATACCCAAAACATTACCATCTCACCATGCCATCACTGTATAAATTGTCCATGAGATTTTAAGTTTGCTTTTCCTACTAAGACTTCAAATTTTGGTGTGTAACATATACTTGGAGCACATCTCAGTTTAGATTAGCCACATTGAAAGGGCTCAACAGTGGAGGTGACTGTCATTCTGGACAGAGCAGGAGAGGGTCACCAGATGACTGGCAGGGTGGGCTGCAGGCCTCACACCTGGGGAGGCAAGGGAGACCCACACCCTCACTTCTAATCATGAAGATCCCTAATTTTATGTTCCAAGTATCCAAAACTATGGAAAGATTTGGAGTCAGGAAGTGAGGATTCGGATCCCCATTTTGGTCAAAACTCTCAGTAGGCAGAGTTCAGCCCATAATGAGGTTGAGGGGAGTCGTTTTAAGGCAGAAAGGACTATTTGAGGAGGCTTCTGACCATCAAATATTCAAGAACTGATTAAGTAGATCATTAAATAAAGAGATCAAAGGTAAGAGAAGGAAAAGCTCTTTCTTTTTTTTTAATATAATTTATTTTATTATCATTAATTTACAATTACATGTGCAATATTACGATTATTAAACTACCCCTTCATCAGGTCCCCCCCACCAACCCCATTACAGTCACTGTCCATCAGCGTAGTGAGATGCTATAGAATCACTACTTGTCTTCTCTGAGTTGTACTGCCCTCCCCGTGCCCCCCCAACATTACATCTGCTAATCGTAATGCCCCTTTTTCCCTCTTATCCCTCCCTTCCCGCCCATTTTCCCCAGTCCCTTTCCCTTTGGTAACTATTAGTCCGTTCTTGGGTTCTGTGAGTCGGCTGCTGTTTTGTTCCTTCAGTATTTTTTCTTTGTTCTTATACTCCACATATGAGTGAAATCATTTGATACTTGTCTTTTTCGGCTTGGCTTATTTCACTGAGCATAATACCCTCTAGCTCCATCCATGTTGTTGCAAATGGTAGGATTTGTTTTCTTCTTATGGCTGAATAATATTCCATTGTGTATATGTACCACATCTTCTTTATCCATTCATCTACTGATGGACACTTAGGTTGCTTCCATTTCTTGGCTATTGTAAATAGTGCTGCAATAAACATAGGGGTGCATCTGTCCTTTTCAAATTGGGCTGCTGCATTCTTAGGGTAAATTCCTAGGAGTGGAATTCCTGGGTCAAATGGTATTCTATTTTGAGTTTTTTGAGGAACCTCCATACTGCTTTCCACAATGGTTGAACTAATTTGCAGTCCCACCAGCAGTGTAGGAGGGTTCCCTTTTCTGCACATCCTCGCCAACATTTGTTGTTGTTTGTGTTTTGGATGTTGGCCATCCTCACTGGTGTGAGGTGATATCTCATTGTGGTTTTAATCTGCATTTCTCTGATGATTAGCGATGTGGAGCATCTTTTCATGTGCCTGTTGGCCATCTGAATTTCTTCTTTGGAGAAGTGTCTATTCATGTCCTCTGCCCATTTCTTAATTGGATTATTTGCTTTCTGTTTGTTAAGGTGCATGAGTTCTTTATATATTTTGGATGTCAACCCTTTATCAGATACGTTTTTTATGAATATATTCTCCCATACTGTAGGATGTCTTTTTGTTCTACTGATGGTGTCCTTTGCTGTACAGAAGCTTTTCAGCTTGATATAGTCCCACTTGTTCATTTTTGCTTTTGTTTCCCTTGCCCGGGGAGATATGTTCATGAAGAAGTTGCTCATGTTTATGTCCAAGAGATTTTTGCCTATGTTTTTTTCTAAGAGTTTTATGGTTTCATGACTTACATTCAAGTCTTTGATCCACCTTGAGTTTACCTTTGTGTATGGGGCTAGACAGTAGTCCAGTTTCATTCTCTTACATGTAGCTGTCCAGTTTTTCCAACACCAGCTGCTGAAGAGGCTGTCATCTCCCCATTGTATATCCAAGGCTCCTTTATCAAATATTAATTGACTGTATATGTTTGGGTTAATGTTTGGATTTTCTATTCTGTTCCACTGGTCTGTGGGTCTGTTTTTGTGCCAATACCAAATTGTCTTGATTACTGTGGCTTTGTAGTAGAGCTTGAAGTCAGGGAGTGTAATTCCCCCTGTTTTATTCCTCCTTCTCAGGATTGCTTTGGCTATTCGGGGTCTTTTGTGGTTCCATATGAATTTTAGAATTATTTGTTCCAGTTCATTGAAGAAAGCTGTTGGTAGTTTGATAGGGATTGCATTGAATCTGTAGATTGCTTTAGGTAGTATAGCCATTTTGACAATATTTATTCTTCCTAGCCAAGAGCATGGGATGCATTTCCATTTGTTAGTGTCCTCTTTAATTTCTCTTAGGAGTGTCTTGTAGTTTTCAGAGTACAGGTCTTTCACTTCCTTCGTTAGGTTTATTCCTAGGTATTTTATTCTTTTTGATGCAATTGTGAATGGAATTGTTTTTCTGATTTCTCTTTCTGTTAGTTCATCATTAGTGTATAGGAAAGCAACAGATTTCTGTGTGTTAATTTTGTATCCTGCAACTTTGCTGAATTCAGATTTTAGTTCTAGTAGTTTTGGAATGGAATCTTCAGGGTTTTTTATGTACAGTATCATGTCATCTGCAAATAGTGACAATTTTACTTCCTCTTTACCAGTCTGGATGCCTTGTATGTCTTTGTTTTGTCTCATTGCTGTGGCTAGGACCTCCAGTACTATGTTGAATAACAGTGGAGAGACTGGGCATCCCTGTCTTGTTCCCGATCTTAGATGAAAAGCTTTCAGCGTCTCGCCATTAAGTATGATGTTAGCTGTGGGTTTGTCATATATAGCCTTTATGATGTTGAGGTACTTGCCGTCTATACCCATTTTGTTGAGAGTTTTAATCAGGAATGGATGCTGAATTTTGTCAAATGCTTTTTCAGCATCTATGGAGATGATCATGTGGTTTTTGTTCTTCTTTTTGTTGATGTGGTGGATGATGTTGATGGATTTTCGAATGTTGTACCATCCTTGCATCCCTGGGATGAATCCCACTTGATCATGGTGTATGATCCTCTTGATGTATTTTTGAATTCGGTTTGCTAATATTTTGTTGAGTATTTTTGCATCTACGTTCATCAGGGATATTGGTCTGTAATTTTCTTTTTTGGTGAGGTCTTTGCCCGGTTTTGGTATTAGAGTGATGCTGGCTTCATAGAATGAGTTTGGAAGTATTCCCTCCTCTTCTATTTTTTGGAAAACTTTAAGGAGAATCGGTGTTATTTCTTCTCTATATGTCTGGTAGAATTCAGAGGTGAATCCATCAGGCCCAGGGTTTTTGTTCTTGGGTAGTTTTTTGATTACCAATTCGATTTCGTCGCTGGTGATTGGTCTGTTTAGTTTTTCTGTTTCTTGCTTGGTCAGTCTTGGAAGGTTGTATTTTTCTAAGAAGTTGTCCATTTCTTCTATGTTTTCCAGCTTGTTAGCATATAGATTCTCATAATATTCTCTTATGATTCTTTGTATTTCTGTGGGGTCCGTCGTGATTTTTCCTTTCTCATTTCTGATTGTGTTTATGTGTGTAGATTCTCTTTTTCTCTTAATGAGTCTGGCTAGGGGTTTATCTATTTTGTTTATTTTTTCAAAGAACCAGCTCTTGGTTTTATTGATTTTTTCTATTGTTTTATTCTTCTCAATTTTATTTATTTCTTCTCTAATCTTTATTATGTCCCTCCTTCTGGTGACTTTGGGCCTCATTTGTTCTTCTTTTTCCAATTTCAGTAATTGTGTCTTTAGACTATTCATTTGGGAATGTTCTTCCTTCTTTAAATAGGCCTGGATTGCAATATACTTTCCTCTTAGAACTGCCTTTGCTGCGTCCCACAGAAGTTGTGGCTTTGTGTTGTTGTTGTCATTAGTCTCCATATATTCTTTGATTTCTGTTTTGATTTGGTCGTTAACCCATTGATTAATTAGGAGAGTGTTGTTAAGTCTCCATGTATTTGTGAGCCTTTTGATTTCTTTCTAAAATTTATTTCTAGTTTTATACCTTGGTGATCTGAGAAGTTGGTTGGTAGGATTTCAATATTTTTGAAATTACTGAGGTTCTTTTTGTGGCCTAGTATGTGGTCTATTCTGGAAAATGTTCCATGTGCACTTGAGAAGAATGTGTATCCTGTTGCTTTTGGGTGTAGAGTTCTGTAGATGTCTGTTAGGTCCATCTGTTCTAGTGTGTTGTTCAGTGCCTCTGTGTCTTTACTTATTTTCTGTCTGGTTGATCTGTCCTCTGGAGTGAGTGGTGTGTTGAAGTCTCCTAAGATGAATGCATTGCTGTCTATTTCCTCCTTTAATTCTGTTAGTATTTGTCTCACATATGCTGGCGCTCCTGTGTTGGGTGCATATATATTTATAATGGTTATATCTTCTTGTTGGACTGACCCCTTTATCATTATGTAATGTCCTTCTTTATCTTTTGCTACTTTCTTCGTTTTGAAGTCTATTTTGTCTGATACAAGTACTGCAACACCTGCTTTTTTCTCTTTGTTGTTTGCATGAAATATCTTTTTCCATCCCTTCACTTTTAGTCTGTGTATATCTTTGGATTTGAGGTGAGTTTCTTGTAGGCAGCATATAGATGGGTCTTGCTTTTTTATCCATTCTGTTACTCTGTGTCTTTTGATTGGTGCATTCAGTCCATTTACATTTAGGGTGATTATTGATAGATATGTACTTATTGCCATTGCTGGCTTTAGATTCGTGGTTACCAAGGGTTCAAGGGTTGCTTCTTTACTATCTAACGATCTAACTTAATTTTCTTGTTAAGTTATTGTAAACACTGTCTGATGTTTCTTTCTTTCTCTCCCTTCTTATTCCTCCTCCTCCATTCTTTCTATACCAGGTGTTTTATTCTTTGCCTTTAGTTAGTATTTGGATGGTCTGCTTTCTTTGCTATGATTTTATTTTCCCTGGTGACATCTTTTTAGCCTTAGGTGTGCTTCCATCTAGAGCAGTCCATTTAAGATATCCTGTAGTGGTGGTTTATGAGAGGCAAACTCTCTCAACTTTCATTTGTCTGGAAATTGTTTAATCCCTCCATCATATTTAAATGATAATCGTGCTGGATACAATATTCTTGGTTCGAGGCCCTTCTGTTTCATAACGTTAAATATATCATGCCATTCTCTTCTGGCCTGTAAGGTTTCTGTTGAGAAGTCTGATGATAATCTGATGGGTTTTCCTTTGTAGGTGATCTTTTTTCTCTCTCTTTAGCTGCCTTTAATACCCTGTCTTTATCTTTGATCTTTGCCATCTTAATTATTATGTGTCTTGGTGTTGTCTTCCTTGGGTCCCTTGTGTTGGGAGATCTATGAGCTTCGGTGGACTGCGGGACTACTTCCTCCCCCAGCGAGGGAAAGTTTTCAGCAATTATTTCTTCAAAGACACTTTCTATCCCTTTTTCTCTCTCTTCTTCCTCTGGTACTCCTATAATGCGAATATTGTTCCGTTTGGATTGGTCACACAGTTCTCTTAATATTCTTTCATTCCTAGAAATCCTTTTATCTCTCTCTGCCTCAGCTGCTCTGTACTCCTGTTCTCTGTTTTCTATTCCATTAACAGTCTCTTGCATCTCATCCATTCTGCTGTTAAGCCCGTCGATCGCATGTCTGATTTCCGTATTTTCTTTCCTCAGTTCCCTCACTTCCTCCCTCAGCTCTTGCACATTTCTCTGTAGGTCCATCAGCATGGTTATGACTTTTATTCTGAATTCTTTTTCAGGGAGGCTGTGCATTTCCATCCCTTCAGACTCCCTCTCTGGGGTTGTCTGGTTGATTTTGGTCTGAACCATATTCCTCTGTCTTTTCATGGCTGTATAATTGGTCACTGATAGTTGCCACGTATGTCAGCTGGGCTCTTTAAGACTTTAAAAGAGAAGAAAAAAAAGAGAAAATAAAAGAAAAAAAAGAAAAAAGAAAGAAAGAAAGAAAAAAAGAAAGAAAAGAAAAAACAAAAACAAAACAAAAAACAAAACAAAACAAAACAAATGCCCACCGGACATAGATTCTGTGGGAATGCTCTAGGTGGCGCTATTGCCCCACTATTCCACAGCTGTGACTGTGCCGCTCCGCAGGGCCCTTTATCGCTCTGGCAGGGGTGGGAACGAATAGGAGGCTGTTGATCTCAGTGAGAAGTGTTAAGTATGGCTACGCTTCCTCAGTCGCCAGCTAAGGCGTCTGAAACTCCCCAGGACTCCCAGCCTGCTGGGCTGAGTGTGCTGGGGCGATCCGGCTCCTCCGCTGGGCTCCTGTCTCTTTAAGACCCCTGACGAAAGCGCGCGCTTTTTTTTTTTCCTTCCTGGGAGCAGGCTGCAAGCACCCTGGCGCGTTCCCTGCTCAGATTCTGCCCCTCTGTCTCTCCAATCTCCGCTGCCCTGCGCAATGTGGGTTAGCGCTCCCCGCGCAGATCACCGGGGCTGGCTACTTCGTGGGGTGTGCTTCCACTCCCTCCCGGCTCTGAATCCTCTCCTCCCGCCGGTGCGCTGGGGTGGGGGAGTGCTCGGGTCCCGCCGGGTCGCGGCTCCGTATCTTACCCGCCTCTTGGGGTGCCGAGTCCTCTCGGGTGTAGCTGCACGCTGTGCGCTTTCCTGTGTATTCTCGTCTCTCTTTTAGGAATAGATGTATTTTCTGTGTTTTCGTAGATAAATATAGTGTTGGGAGGAGATTTCTGCCGCCCTGCTCACACCGCCATCTTCCCGGAAGTCGAGAGAAATTCACCATTTTCAAAGGCCTCCTAATTCGAATCTTGCAACAGCTTTGTACAGATCAGCATTCATACCCATCGTCATAGTTTCACACCCACTAAATGATGCCAGCACGGCCACGATGTCCCTCAGGGCCATCCTTGTGTCCTCCGTGCTCGGGTGCACTGGTGGGGAGCCTCCTGCCGCAGGCGCTGCTCTCGCGGTGTCTCTCACCCCCTCCTCCCTGCTCTGGAACTTGATTTGGTCCTTGACTTTGAGGTCTGCAGTGCTCCTGAACTCTGTTTTGGTCTCTTGAGTCCAAAATGTCCACTGGACCAGAGAGGGCGTGAAGTCCCCAACCTAAAAGCCCCCCCACCACTTTTTAAGTAGCCTTCAGAAGCAGGGAAGAGAAGGCAACTGATGTTTTTTTTCTAAAAACTGACAAAATGGGACAAACTAGAAGCCAGAGGAGCATATCCTCTCAGGCCGCCCTGGTGGGGCTACTGGGCCACCAGCCACCCCGGGCCTGGCCCAGGCATGCATGGAAGCGGGAAGCCTGCAGCACGGGTATTCCATCACGGAGGCCAAGAGGCCCTGAGCCGCAGGGCCACACAACCTGGGACCTGGTGCTGGCGAGGGCCACCACGGGGCACCTAAAGGGGGGTGTTTCCTGAAGGTGGGAAGAGCAGGAACACTGCCCTTAGGACATTATGGGAGACTTTCCCAAGGGGAGCAGAGGGCCACCCCAAATTCTTCAACTAGAAATCAAAGAGATCGTTCAAAGGACTGGCCTTGGAAGGAATAAACCCAGGGGACCTGCAGAGAGAAGGTGCATGAATATGACTGTCCAGATTGAAGTGGAAGTAGATGTTCCTTACAAGAGCCATGGAACTAAAAAGGCCAATAATCAGACAAACACTTCCCTAAGTGGGGTCACCCCTTCCACTTTGGTTTTTTGTCTCAGCACATTGTCTTGTCCACTCCTTCCTAGAACACAAAGGTGGGCCCCCCAACCCCAGGTGAAGGATTGGGCTAGTTTTGTGCATAAGGCCTAGTTTCCCTTGACACAATTACAATGGTGACGGCCTTCCTCTGTACTTCTCTGCTGTTCATAAAAAAGACTTCACACACTGTGACTCACAGAGCTGTGAGGCTGGCAAGGGACAGTCATTGTTCTCTTTCCTTGTATGAGATATGGCAAAGGGGTCGTTCAGAGGGGCACACTGTCCTGCTCGTGAGTGGTGGAGACAAGTGTCCACAAACAGGCCTCCTGTCTTAGGATCTTGGGTCCCACCAACTGGAACAGGGTTTCTGCCTCCCCCGCACATGGAAATTCTGAGTTCATCCCTTAGAGAGCTAGTTCATCAGTTGATTACTTAGTGAGTCTATTATTTTATGAGGTAGACCCTGGAAAGATAGGTTCTTAGAAAATTCCCCTGGTATAATGATAAGATTTGGCAATGATGGGACTGTCCATAATTTGTTCTCTAGCCGAGTTTCATACAGAGAAAATGTTTCTCTGCTGAAGCCCATAGTGATGCTGTTGTGGCTGCCATTCTCCTTCACAGCATTTGGAGGAGAAAGGAGTAGGATTTTGTGATTTCTTACTGTGCTGTTTCTCATGTGCTTGCCATCCTTGTGTTAAGGCTTTATTTTGCTTTATCATTCTAAGAGTTTTTAAAGATAAAAAGTCCTTATCTTTATTTTCCTTTCTGCTTCATGCCATCCATCGACTTAGTCCATCAGCAGTAAATTATAAGGGTTTGAGCCATGACTGAGAGCAGGTTACTGGGGGACATGCCCTGACAGGGATAAGCTATTGGTCCTTGCATCCTGTCTGTACCTTCCAGAAGAGAAAGGGGTCATTAATAACCACTTTACGTGTGTCAGGACATGCTGATTCATTTCCAGTGCACCCAAACAGAGTGAGCCAGCTGCGGCTCTGCTCATCCCTGCGCTTAAGGCAGGCTCTGAGGACTCACCCAAAAGCACCAGGGCGGCCAGGCTGGAGAATGTGAGTTGGGAGAGGGTGTGGAGCCAGGGAAGGTGGACACGGCCAGAGAGGGGACGCCTGGGCAGGGCACCTCACTAGCTTTATATTCCCTGTCAACTGAAGTGGGCTGGCAGTAAGAGATGCTTCTATCTGGGGAAAAAAGGGAGCTGGAAATAAAGCTGCAGTGGGGAGATAGAGAAAATTCAAAAAGGATGATGTTAAACATTTGTAGGTAGTTAAGAAGAAACTTAAGTTTTTTTTTTTTAAGTGTGAAGAATAAATGTGATGAGAGAAGTGCCCAGCAGGGATGATACCTCAGCTGAGAATGTGCAGCATCGTACACACGCGTGTGCCGGCGCCTACAGGTATGCGCAGGTGCCACATGGATGGAGACAGGCCGTGACAGGTCACTGCTGGAGTGGCTGCTGCAGACTTCCAGCATGTTCCCTATGGAGTCTCAGGCCCTGGCAGAAGAGGGTCTCTGTGTGCCCGGAGGCGGGAGCCAGGGTCTGGGTGAAGATGCTTCCAGCTGGGTGAGCATCCTACAGAAGCCCATCCTTCCTTGGGGTGGATCCACTCCTCTCAGTGAGCTGCAGGAGGGCATCTGGGCAGGACTTGTCTGGAAAGTAATTACTTCACTTTTGCCATTTCTGTGGGTGTTGAGAGAGAACTTTTTGTTGAGGATTTCTGTTGTTCTGTTTTGCCCTTTAAAGCAGCAGGAATGGGATCTTGATGAGCAAACCCACAAATCCTTCCTTAAGCCTTGGCTCATGTTGGGTGAACCCCATGCTCCATGCCCTCTGCTTGGCTGTGTTTGCACATGCAGGACCCCTCTGGACTCAGGCGGCCTGGGATAAAACCCAGCACACGTGTGCTCCCCTTCCTCTCCTCTGCTTTAGTTAATGATGCTCTCGTTTCGAGAAAATGTGGGATGGATTTGAGAACA
The DNA here is from genome assembly GCA_032199065.1 of Smutsia gigantea. NCBI lineage: Eukaryota > Metazoa > Chordata > Mammalia > Pholidota > Manidae > Smutsia > Smutsia gigantea. Next base: position 607,760 of record JAVSCE010018022.1, read on the forward strand.
GAGTTGCAGTCCCGCTTTGCAGAAGGTGCTGGTGTGCTCCAAAGAAGGGAGGCACCTCTCAGGTCTGGTTGCATTGCCAGTGGAGGGCAGGGCAGAGACATGTGTATCCTAATTTAACAAACTGGAGGTTCCACTAGCTGGGAGCTCTGGCTCCACTGAGCAGCAGAGCCAGGATAGGCTGTGGAGTCGGGCAATGGAGGGGCTGGGTGTAGGGAACCCAGACTGCTAGGTTGTCCCTTGTGGTACTGTCCTCACGCATGCCTTGCTCCCAAAGAACTAAGCAGGTGACATATGTCCCCTGCTCCAACCTGGATTCACTACAGGGCATCAGCCTGGAGAAGAGCTGGGCTCCGAGCCAGGCGTTACTCAGATTGGGGGTGTGTTTCTCAGTTCATGGTTTCTAACTTTGCCAGGAAACAATTTACAGCAACTACAATTCACTTTTATAACAGCATTTCCACAACCAGTGTATCAGAGAACAGTGCATTGTAAACACATTAGGGATAAGAGAAAAATCCCCAAATGCCATCAAAAGTAAGTGTTTTCTTTTCCTTCTATCTGTTCAAGAAACCAAGCGTCTTTAAGCAATGAATTCCCAGCATGGGGGCATAATGAGGGAGCCATGACTGCCTTGGGGAATGAGCTCTGATTTTCTAGGCAGAAGAGAACTGGGGCTGGGGCAGACGGGACCTCCTGCAGTGCAGCTGGAGTGAGTTATCCCGAAAGGCTTTCTGTGGATTCACTGTGTGGACAGTGGCCAACCTGCTCTGCCCATTCGTCAGCTGGCAGCTGCACGGAGTATAAAGGAAAGAGGGGGCTCATGCTTCCTGATCAGACCTGTCCTGAGGCTGCCTTCTCGGGGTGGTCGGGGCTGGGAAGGGGAAGTCAGAGCAGTTGTGATAAAGGCTGTCTTCCCAAGAGCTCACCGTGTGCCTCCTTCTGTGTACCTGATGTGTTAATAGTCATCCCAGGAAGTACTTTATTAGCCCCACTTTCCACCAGGGGTCTGGGACAGACAGCTGAGATATTCTGTCCAAGTCCACCAGCTGTGAAGACGGAGGGAAATCAGGCACTTTGGCATCATACTCTTCTGTCTCCTGATGACAGACCTTTCCAGGCAAGACAGGTGCTCATTCCTGAGCAACTGGTTCTTTGGGTTTTGTCTCCCCTCCTAGGTCTTGTTCTCCTGTTTCTCTGCCCACAGATTTACTTCTGGCCTTGGTTCCCTGAACAGGTACAGCAAACATCACTGGAGTGTACTTCATCCTTTTCTGATGTCTTTTACTCTGGATATTAAGGGAAAGTTGTCAGGGCCCGTGCAGCCCCTTCCAGAGGATGAGGGGCACCCACACCAATACCTGCTGTACGGTTAATCTATGCCGGGGGCACTGGGTCTCCAAGAGGCTCCGCTTGTGTTCAGCGTAACGTGGTTCAGGAAAACTCATCTGCTTGCGACTCCAGGAAATCCAGCCCAATGCAGCACAAGGGGAAGCAAGTTTTATTGCCTTATATAACCTCATATAAGTGCACTGGAAACAGAGTGGGTGGGGTTGCGGAGAACAGGGTTCAGGCAGCACTGGATTCCTCCGTCCTTTTCCCCCTGCTCTTCTTCCTCTGCCAAGCAGCTCCCCTCTCTGGCTGTAGTCAGCCTTCCTCGGAGCCAGAGGGAGCAGCACCCCTCATAAACCCAGTGCCCCACTGTGCCTAAGGTTGGAGGTTTCCACTTTTGTCATAGGAGGTGTTTGGATCCTGGGAAATGCAGTTTCACTTATTTAAACAAGCATAACTAATAGGCTCCAAATTGCCACAATAATTGTCCATGCTAAAATTTCCCTCTATCTTGAAAATTTAAGCAAATGATTATAAAAAGATACAACGGTGTCCATACACGCCAGTCCCCTCTCATGCATTTTCCCAGGTGCTGCAGGCCTGCACACGTGGCTTCATGAGGGGCCAACATGCAGTCTCCCTGGCCTTCAACATTCTTCTTTAAACATAAAGGGGGAAACATTCAGGCATTTCTTAGAGGTCTGTTAGAGTTACATATGTTTTGTTTGGCGGAATTTACCATATTGGGTGTCCACTGTGACTGTGTTTGCTCCATTTTTAAAACTTCGGTGTTTATAGAGACAGTATTCAAAAAGCTCATCTTCACTCTGACTTGCCTTCTTTACATTTTTAAAGTCCTTTATATCATTGGACAATGATGTTTTTAAAAAATTCGTGCTTACGTTGTATTATAATCGGCAGTCACATCAGGACAGAATTATTAGTCATCAGTGTTCTGGGAAAAGAATACATGACTAAGTACACAGATTTCACAATGTGCAAGCAGATTCTGTCTAAAATCTGTCCCTGTGTCAAATGCAGAAGCACATACTATTCTTAAAGCACTTTTATGCAACTTTAAGTTCAAAAGATACGTGATTTTAAACATCTCTCATAGAAATTCTAAAATTAATGTGAAGCAGATTTAGCAAGAAAACTCAGAAACATGTACAGATTCTTAAAAATAGTCATGACTGACTTCTGGGAAGATGGCGGTGTGAGCAGGGCGGTGGAAATCTCCTCCCAAAACCATATATATTTATGAAAATACAACAAATACAACTATTCCTAAAAGAGAGACCAGAAGATATAGGACGACACCCAGCCTGCAGCTACACCTGAGAGGACTCGGCACCCTGCGAAGCGGGTAAAATACAGAACCGCGACTCGGTGGGACCCAAGCACTCCCCCACCTCAGCGCACCAGCAGGAGGAGAGGATTCAGAGCAGGGAGGGAGTAGAAGAACAGGCCCATGTAACCAGCCCTGGTGATCTGCGCTGGGAACACTGACACATCATGCGGTGTATCGGAGATTGGAGAGTCAGAGGTGCAGGATCTGAGCTGGGGAACGCACCTGGGTCCTCTCAGCGGTCCCCTGGACAAAAGAAAAGCGCGCACCTTTTTAGTGTTCTTAAAGAGGCAGAGGCCCTACGGAGGAGCAGGATCGTCCCAGCACACTCAGCCCAGCAGGCTGGGAGTCCTGGGGAATTTAAGACGCCTTGGCTGGCGACTGGGAAAAAGTAGCTGCACCGAGACTTTCCACAGAGATCAGCAGCCTCCCATTCATTGCGCCCCGGCCAGAGCTACAAAGGCCCCTGCAGAGCGGTGCGGCCGCAGTGCGGAATAGTGGAGCAGCAAATCTACCTACAGCATACTCACAGAATCTACTCCCGGCAGGCTTTTTTTTTCTTTTCTTTTCTTTTCTTCTTTCTTTCGTTTTTTTCTCTTTTCTTTCTTTCCCTTTTTTTTTCTTTTTCTTTTTAAAAGTCTTAAAGAGCCCAGCTGACATACATGGCACCTATCAGCGAACACTTCTATCGCCATGAAAAGACAGAGGAATATGGTACAAACAAAGCTTACCCAGACCCAGACAACACTAGAGAGGGAGTCTGATGGGATGGAAATGCACAATCTTCCTGAAAAAGAATTCGGAATAAAAGTCATAACCATACTGATGGATCTGCAGAGAAATATGCAAGAGCTGAGGGAAGAAGTGAGGGAAGTGAGGAAAGACAATGCAGAAATGCGACAAGCAATCGACAGGCTTAACAGCAGATTGGACGAGATGCAAGACACTGTTAATAGAATAGAAATCAGAGAACAGGACTACACAGAAGCTGAGGCAGACAGAGATAAAAGGATTTCTAGGAATGAAAGAATATTAAGAGAACTGTGTGACCAGTATTCGCATTATAGGGGCATGCTGGGGAAGGAAGTAGTCTCGCAGTCCATGGAAGCCCACAGATCTCCCAACACAAGGGACCCAAGGAAGACAACACCAAGACATGTAATAATTAAAATGACAAAGATCAATGATAAGCACAGTGTTTAAAGGCAGCTAGAGAGAGAAAAAAGATCACCTACAAAGGAAAACCCATCAGATTATCATCAGACTTCTCAACAGAAACCTTAAAGACCAGAAGAGAATGGCATGATATATTTAACATTATGAAACAGAAGGGCCTTGAACCAAGAATATTGTATCCAGCACGATTATCATTTAAATATGACGGAGGTATTAAACAATTTCCGGACAAATGAAAGTTGAGAGAGTTTGCCTCTCATAAACCACCACTACAGGATATCTTAAATGGACTGATCTAGAGGGAAGCACCCCTAAAGCTAAAAAGATGTCACCAGAGAAAATAAAATCATAGCAAAGAAAGCAGACCATCCAAATACTAACTAAAGGCAAAGAAGAAAACACCTAGTATATAAAGAATGAAGGAGGAAGAATAAGAAGGGAGAGAAATAAAGAAACATCAGACTGTGTTTATAATAACTTAACAAGAAAGTTAAGTAAGATTGTTAGATAGTAAAGAAGCAACCCTTGAACCTTTGGTAACCACGAAACTAAGGCAAGCAATGGCAATAAGTACATATCTATTGATAATCACCCTAAATGTAAATAGACTGAATGCACCAATCAAAAGACACAGAGTAACAGAATGGATAAAAAAGCAAGACCCATCTATATGCTGCTTACAAGAGACTCACCTCAAACCCAAAGATATACACAGACTAAAAGTGAAGGGATGGAAAAAGATTTCATGCAAAAAACGAGGAGAAAAAAGCAGGTGTTGCAGTGCTTGTATCAGACAAAACAGACTTCAAAATGAAGAAAGTAGCAAGAGATAAAGAAGGACATTACATAATGATAAAGGGGTCAGTTCAACAAGAAGATATAACCATTATAAATATATATGCACCCAACACAGGAGCGCCGGTATATGTGAAACAAATACTATCAGAATTCAAGGAGAAAATAGAAAGCAATGCATTCATTTTAGGAGACTTCAACACACCACTCACTCCAAAGGAAAAATCAACCAGACAGAAAATAAGTAAAGACACAGACGCACTAAATAACACACTAGAACAGATGGACCTAACAGACATCTACAGAACTCTACACCCAAAAGCAACAGGGTACACGTTCTTCTCAAGTGCACATGAAACATTTTTCAGAATAGACCACATACTAGGCCACAAAAAGAACCTCAGTAATTTCAAAAATATTGAAATTCTACAAACCAACTTCTCAGATCACCACGGTATAAAACTAGAAATAAAATTTAGAAACAAAACAAAAAGGCTCATAAATACATGGAGACTTAATAACATTCTCCTAGATAATCAATGGGTCAATGACCAAATAAAAACAGAGATCAAAGAATATTTGGAGATCAGTGACAACAATAACACAATGCCACAACATCTGTGGGATGCAGAAAAGGCAGTTCTAAGAGGAAAGTATATTGCAATCCAAGCCTATTTAAAGAAGGAAGAACAATCCCAAATGAATAGTTGAAAGACAGAATTACTGAAATTGGAAAAAGAAGAACAAATGAGGCCCAAAGTCACCAGAAGGAGGTAGATAATAAAGATCAGAGAAGAAATAAGTAAAATTGAGAATAAAACAATAGAAAAAAATCAATGAAACCAAGAGCTGGTTCTTTGAACAAATAAACAAAATAGATAAACCCCTAGCCAGACTTATTAAGAGAAAAAGAGAATCTACACACATAAACAGAATCAGAAATGAGAAAGGAAAAATCACGACGGACCCAACAGAAATACAAAGAATTATAAGAGAATACTATGAGATTCTATATGCTAACAAGCGAGAAAATCTAGAAGCAATGGACAACTTCTTAGAAAAATACAACCTTCCAAGACTGACCAAGCAAGAAACAGAAAAACTAAACAGACCAATCACCAGCAACGAAATTGAATCGGTAATCAAAAACTACCCAAGAACAAAACCCCCGGCCCAGAGAGATTCACCTGTGAATTCTACCAGACATATAGAGAAGAAATAACACCCATTCTCCTTAAAGTTTTCCAAAAAATAGAAGAGGAGGGAATACCTCCAAACTCATTCTATGAAGCTAGTATCACTCTGATACCAAAACCTGGCAAAGACCTCACCAAAAAGAAAATTACAGAACAATATCCCTGATGAACGTAGATGCTAAAATACTGAACAAAATATTAGCAAACCGAATTCAAAAATACATCAAGGGGATCATACACCATGATCAAGTGGGATTCATCCCAGGGATGCAAGGACGGTACAACATTGGAAAATCCATCAACATCATCCACCACATCAACAAAAAGAAGAACAAAAACCACATGATCATCTCCATAGATGCTGAAAAAGCATTTGACAAAATTCAACATCCATTCATGATAAAAACTCTCAACAAAATGGGTATAGAGGGCAAGTACCTCAACATAAAGGCCATATATGACAAACGCATAGCTAACATCATACTTAACAGCGAGAAGCCGAAAGCTTTTCCTGTAATACAGGGAACAAGACAGAGATGCCCACTCTCTCCACTGTTATTCAACATAGTATGGGAGGTCGTAGCCACGGCAATCAGACAAAACAAAGAAATACATGGCATCCATATTGGTAAAGAAGAAATCAAATTGTCACTATTTGCAGATGACATGATACTTTACATAAAAAACCCTAAAGACTCCACTCCAAAACTACTAGAACTAATATCTGAATTCAGCAAAGTTGCAGGATACAAAATGAACACACAGAAACCTGTTGCTTTCCTATACACAAATGATGAGCTAACAGAAAGAGACATCAGGAAAACAATTCCATTCACAATTGCATCAAAAAGAATAAAATACCTAGGAATAAACCTAATGAAGGAAGTTAAAGACCTATACCCTGAAAACTACAAGACACTCCTAAGAGAAATTAAAGAGGACACTAAGAAATGGAAATTCATCCATGTTCTTTGCTGGGAAGAAAAAATATTGTCAAAATGACTATACTACCTAAAGCAATCTACAGATTCAATGCAATCCCTATCAAAATACCAACAGTATTCTTCAATGAACTGGAGCAAATAGTTCTAAATTTCATATAGAACCACAAAAGACCCCGAATAGCCAAAGCAATCCTGAGAAGGAGGAATAAAAGGGGGGAATTATGCTCCCTGACTTCAAGCTTTACTACAAAACCACAGTAATCAAGACAATTTTGTATTGGCACAGAAACAGACCCACAGACCAGTGGAACAGAATAGAAAATTCAAACATTAACCCAAACATATATAGTCAATTAATATATGATAAAGGAGCCTTGGATATACAATGGGGAGATGCCGACCTCTTCAGCAGCTGGTGTTGGAAAAACTGGACAGCTACATGTAAGAGAATGAAACTGGACTACTTTCTAACCCATACACAAAAGTAAACTAAATGGATCAAAGACCTGAATGTAAGTCATGAAATCATAAAACTCTTAGAAAAAAACATAGGCAAAAAATCTCTTGGACATAAACATGAGTGACTTCTTCATGAACATATCTCCCCGGACAAGGGAAACAAAAGCAAAAATGAGCAAGTGGGACTATATCAAGCTGCAAAGCTTCTGCACAGCAAAGGACACCATCAGTAGAACAAAAAGACATCCTACTGTATGGGAGAATATATTCTTAAATGACATATCTGATAAGAGGTTGACATCCAAAATATATAAAGAACTCACGCACCTCAACAAACAAAAAAGCAAATAATCCATTTAAGAAATGGGCAGAGGACATGAATAGACACTTCTCCAAAGAAGAAATTCAGATGGCCAACAGGCACATGAAAAGATGCTCCACATCACTAATCATCAGAGAAATGCAGATTAAAACCACAGTGAGATATCACCTCATACCTGTAAGGATGGCCAACATCCAAAACACAAACAACAACAGATGTTGGCGAGGATGTGGAGCAAAGGGAACCCTCCTACACTGCTGGTGGGACTGCAAATTAGTTCAACCATTGTGGAAAGCAGTATGGAGGCTCCTCAAAAAACTCAAAATAGAAATACCACTTGACCCAGGAATCCCCCTCCTAGGAATTTACCCTAAGAATGCAGCAGCACAGTTTGAAAAAGGCATATGCACCCCTATGTTTATCACAGCACTATTTACAATAGCCAAGAAATGAAAGCAACCTAAGTGTCCATCGGTAGATGAATGGATAAAGAAGATGTGGTACATGTACAGAATGGAATATTATTCAGCCATAAGAAGAAAATAAATCCTACCATCTGCAACAACATGGATGGAGCTAGAGGGTATTATGCTCTGTGTAATAAGCCAAGCGGAAAAAGACAAGTATCAAATGATTTCACTCACATGCGGAGTATAAGAACAAAGAAAAAAAACTGAAGGAACAAAACAGCAGCAGACTCACAGAACCCAAGAAAGGACTAACAGTTACCAAAGGGAAAGGGACTGGGGAGGATGGGTGGGAAGGGAAGGACAAGGGGGAAAAAGGGGCATTACGACTAGCAGACAGAATGTTGGTGGGGGGCATGGGGAAGGCTGTACAACTCAGAGAAGACAAGTAGTGATTCTATAGCATCTCACTACACTGATGGACAGTGATTGTAATGGGGTTGGTGTGGGGGACCTGATGAAGGGAGTAGTTTAATTACCATAATATTGCACATGTAATTGAAGATTAAGGATACCAAAAAAAAATAGTCGTGACTTACTAGTCTACTCCTGGTATCCTCATTTATAATGAACTGGTATGTGCTCACAAGATAACCACATCTAGTTGAAGTCCCATATATAAGTAGAAGCTTGCTTCTGTGGACCTGGTTCTAATATCTCACTGGGGCTTTTTAAGCCACTAATTCAACTAACAAATAATTGTTAATGAGGATCTCCTTTTAGCAACTGTTTTTTGCATGTAGTGTGAGAAGGTTGGGAAAAGGCTAAGGACCACCAGCAGTCTTATTATTGTTCTTTGTCAGCCAGAAAATTATAGGGAAATAGTGCAGCACATTCATGAGAGGAGAATAAAGCTTCCATTAAAATGGCTGAATATGTGCAATCCCTTTACAATCAATATATATTATTAGCCAAACAAAATTTGAATATTACCATTGATGTGCATGGAAGAGAAATTGTCAAGGAAATAAATTAGGATCAAAGTTGTCAATATACCAGAAAAAAAGAACAGTGGTCCTATTTCCCTGCATTCAGAAATCCATGTGTAAAATGATCACTATTGTGACTGGAAGAGATAAAGCTTTTCAGATTTATTTTCAAAAATTACAAAACAGTCATGGCTTACAAAGTGCAAGAAGGAGCTGTTGTTAAGGACACAGAGAACAGAAAATCAAAGTGCTGGAAAACAAGAAGTGTCAAGATCTGTGCAAAATTTTTAAACAGAAAATAGTTGTAAAAGAATAGCATAAACAGCTTTAAACAGAATAAGGCTTCCAGATTAGGAATAGGTACAAATGTTCATTCAGTTTAAGGTGGGCTGGCTGCTAAAACAAGTATTTGGCCTAGAATGGCCCACTGTGGACTCTGGTAAGCCACTGGCATCTCTGAGAAATGGAATTCAAGGAGCAGGAGCTGGAGGACCATCAGGGTGTCACGGTGTCCATGACTCCACATGGGACTTTATTCCTATAACCAAATCACTGAAGCAAAACAGGCTGTGTGAGTGGTCCAGCCGGCCACCTCCCCTGGAAGATGGGTCTGCTGGGGCGCATGTGGCTGGTGGAGGAGCAGGGCAGGTATGGTGGCCTGAGGCAGATGACAGCAGCTCCAGGACTGCAGCGAGGGAACCAGCTCGGGCCCGCAGGGGTGGGAGTCAGGGAGCCGGGCACTGCCTCCAAGGGCGGCTTTGGGCAGGGAGCTGGGTGGCAGGGAGGTGCCACCGAGGGCCACATGGGCCTCAGCAAAAATACTGATTTTACTGTTGCAGCCTGATGGGTTCATAGCACAGAAACAACCAGCAGGGCTGATGATCGAATGAGAAAGCAGGGGGAAATGAGCGTGACTCTTTAGTCTCAGCTTCAGCACAGGTAATCATGAGTCAACAGAAAGTCATTAAATGTTGATCTGTCCTAATTGTTTCTTTCTAATTTAATTAAGAACCAGAGTAGTATCTGTCCTGTTTTTATTCCCCTAACAGTCAATTTAAAACAACTAGGCTTGTTTCTTGTGATATCTAAACTGAAGCTGGAGAAAAAGGATGGAATTAAGTCCTTTCATGCTGTTCTCTGGGAGCCACAGCTCATTTCCCCTGAATTCATCTACACTGACAGCATCTGAGCTGTCATATTATTGATTGAAAGAGTCAGTTTGCTCCTCCCCCAAATGCAGAGTAAGGCCATTGTCTTTCTACTGGATAGGACATCTTAGGCTAATCGGAGGCAGGTACAGATAGCCCTCTCCAGAGGACAACCAAGCTGTGACCTCCTGAGGTCACAAGGTGGGAGGTACAGATTCTATGGCAGGACCACATGACCCAAAAGATGGGCGTAGACAAGCTCAGATTCCATGGCCAGGGGTGCTGCTCAAGAAATATATGCTTTAGGGATACATCCCCAAAAACATGGATGGAGGAGCAGCCGGCATAAGAAAGTACTGAGTTTAAGCTCAGCCACATGAAATTTGAGAAAAAGCAGAAAGGGGAAACAGTCATGTTACTTTGTTTAAGAATGAGCAGCATCTTCAGCAATCCACAGAAATGTATAAGGCGTCTTTCCATTTTATGTGCAGAGTGTGAAGACTACAGTGAAGACTCCAAGAGCAGCAGATAGATGTGGGCAATCTAACCTGGAATCTATGAATGATCAAGATAATTTTTCACCACTCACATAATAATTGCACTCTTCATCCTCTGTGTAAACACAGCATAAATGGTTCTTAAACTATACAGAATATCTTCTATAAAATCAGCCCTATGTTATGTGATACATATATTTTTCTACAAAATAGCAGAATTTTAAGTGGATGGTGGAGTTATGCTAAGTTATAAATGATAAGAGTTTCATGTATGTAGAGAATATACTGAAACTCTAAAAGGGGTGTCAGAATAGGAACACCTCAAAATAAATGCATGCATAGATGGGACAGGCTTCAGGCTCTGTTACTTGAGGCGTTTATGGTGTTTGAAATTCAGCACCTGTGATCTGGAAGGCAGTCACCCTGTAGCAAAATAAAAACTTCATCTAATGTTACTGTCCTTTACTATGTTTTAGTCACACTGACCTTTCTTCAGTTTCTGTTTTCATGCTTCATTTTGGAACATGCCCAAATCACTCTTCACTTAGAATCTTTCTATTTGCTTCGAGCACATTCTTCCTGATCTTAGCAGAGCTGGTTCCATGTTGTCATCAAGTTCTCAACTCAAATGCCCCTGAACATAAGGCATTCCCAGGCACTACCACCAACCACCACTGGTCGTGTTATTCTGTTACCCAGCTTGATTTTCTTCTCATCATGTAACACATGCTATGATAATCTTGTTATATCTAATATTGTTGGGTAAATGGAACTTTTCAGCCAGAATCCCTGCCTGGCCTTGACAGTGATATGCATATAAGGGCCTGTTTGCATATCAATGTGATGTTTGCCACTGCAGAGCTGCTGGTCAGGATTGCCAGTCTCAGGGTAAGAGGTGGAGAGTAGCAGCAGTAGAGCTACACCCTCCCCACCTCTCCCTCATTCCTGGTACGTAATTGGTCAGGCACCTGCCAGTCACCAGGGACCCCCCTACCCCCCTGCCCTGCCACCACAGAGTTCCTCCTGGAAGGGGTGAAGGGAAGGAGAGAGCACCATGGCCAGAGAGGGAGAACTGGGTAGCAGAGTGGAGCAAGAGGGAGCAGAGCACACCAGGAGAAAGAGAGTGGAGCAGCCAGGGTTTGCCAGTACAGACACTGAGCTATGAGTAATAAACCTTTAATCCCCAACCTAACCTTTCCCTTGTCTTCCTTCGGGCTCACAGATTCATTGCGAACTTACCCTGGGCGGGGAACCTCCTTCCTCCCGAAGCGACAATATTAAGGTAAAACATAACAGTTAACATATTCATTTAATATAGTTCATATATTAACATATAGTTATCCTAAATAGCATATGCTATTCATATAACCTATATTATGTTTACAAACATATAAACATGTTGTGATACTATATTCATTATTATATACTGACACACACCTATTACATATCGACCTCAGAGGTCCCACTGAGTGGGAAAGGTGGACAATAGGCATCATTTGTTGCTAAGATTAAAAAAACAGTTTAAGCTGCACCTTGAATTTTACCACACACTAATCAAACTTTTTCCAAATCCATTTAACTTGAGTCTTACCTAGTCTCTGGATTCAGCTGCCAGTTTTCAGTGTATGAAGAGAAAAGATAAGGCAAACCTCAGGTCTGGGAAATTTTACAGGCTGGGGGACTCAGAGACTCCACAGATACACTTAGGGAAATTAAAGGGATGGAAGGTAACTCTATAGATTAAAAGAGGTTTAAAGGACACCAATTTTTTTTAATATAATTTATTTTGGTATCATTAATCTACAATTACATGTCAATATTATGGTTATTAAACTACCCCTTCATCAGGTCCCCCCCACCAACCCCATTACAGTCACTGTCCATCAGCATAGTGAGATGCTATAGAATCACTACTTGTCTTCTCTGAGTTGTACAGCCTTCCCCGTGCGCCCCCAACATTACGTCTGCTAATCGTAATGCCCCTTTTTCCCTCTTATCCCTCCCTTCCCACCCATTTTCCCCAGTCCCTTTCCCTTTGGTAACTATTAGTTAAAGGACACCAATTTTTCAAAAGGAGGCAAGACTAAACTACTCTGAACAGATACACACTGAGTGATGAAACATAAAGGAAAGGCTTGCTGCCCTTTAAAGCTGTCAGGAGGGACTTGATAACACACCTTTCTCCTTCCAAAAAACCCAAGAAGTGCCAGGCCTTATGCATCCTAACATTTCATATTCACCCTGTGATGGACCCAAGACCCAGAAGAAGTAAATGGGGACAGTGACTGGGCTGTGTGCCTTGTCACTCAGGGTGCCTTCCATTGGGAGGTCCACTTGTTTCCTCATGGACACAGGTGCCCTGCAGCACCCCAAGCCCAGATCTACTTCATAGGGTATATAGCTGGGAAGGCACACAGTTAGACTTGGGGGTGTTGCTCAGGGACTTATGTTACTTATGAGGACCTTTGATAAAGAAATAAATCTTGTTTATCAATACATTCTTCTCTTGGTCAAATTATTTTCTTTATCGAATCTAACAAAATCAAGTACAATTGGAAGAATGAGCCAATAACAATTCAATAATATTTATATCTACATCTGTGTCAGTATCTATATATCATCTATATATGTGTATCTGTATATTATAAATCTATTCACTGATCAATATATAGATACATAAATACATATTACAAGTACAAATACATGTTTGTATACATTATACATATAATGTAATATAGATACATGTACGTAGTGTTCCTCTTAAAAAATACTGATTTCCACTCACAAAGCAGAAGAAATAAAATAAAATTGCAAAATGTATTCCAGGTGGCTTTGTTCATAACCCCCGTCTATTCACAATTTGGCAAGACTATAACCATAATGTACTACTGTGTCTCCCAAGAAGGTAGCCTGGGCACAGTTCACAGGCAACTGGTTTTGTTTGCACATCTGTGCAAGAGTCCCTGATCTGACACCAACAAGGACAGTAGTTATATGTATAATATAGGTCAGGACACTTGTTACAGGCTGAAGGAAGGTGGAAGGCAAAATAGAAACTTCTCTTTTGAAACTGCTTTTGGGGAACCAGTTACCATGGCAACCCCCATGCTTCTAGCTTCTCATGGAGGCTACAATCCCTCTATTTCAGTCTGCTTTTAAGAGAAAAATACTCTTAGAAAAGGTTACAGATATTCAAAGGAAACATAGATTACTTATATTAATGTCTTCCATGGAGGTAGCATAGGGAAAGGAGAGGCCAGCCCATTCCTTGGGGTGTGAGTTGAGTTTGTGTGTTAGATGTTCATTAATTTATTCTTAGCTTCTTTCTTACAACCAGCATGTATTGGGTTCCTACCATGTGACAGTCATTTTTCCAGGAATCAAGATATGATGTTAAACTGTTACACAAAGATCCTTTGCTCAGGGAGTTTATATGATTATGTGCAGGGGAGAAAAACAATTTAAAAACAAGTTAATGTTTTAAGTCAGGGTGGGCAAAGTTTCATCATTCAGATGACTAAATATTTATTTGCCAGGTATATATGGTCTTGATACAGCTCCTGAAAACCCTTTAGAGCCTTGAAGTTGAAATGGGAGTCTTATCATGTTAATGAGAAACGTTTGGATCCCACCCAAGGGGGGGCTGCTGAAGGTCTAATCAGCCAATGGCAATGATGTAGTCAGTCATGACTATGCAATGAAGCCCTCACAAAAACCCTTGAGAAGAGCGTATCTCCGCTTTTTGCATCCTTCTTTTCTGCTGGAGAGAGCTTCTGCTCTTGCGGAACCAGAAGGCTCCTACATGCCACTGAGCCAGGCCCCAACCTCCATGAGGATAGAAGCTCCTTTATTTGGGCCTTGCCCTATGTATCGCTTCATTTGGCTGCTAACTTGTGTCCTTTATGGTATCCTTCATTAAACTGGTAAACCTAAATGTTTGCCTGAGTTCTGTGAGCCACTCCAGCAAATTAATCAAACCTAAGGGGGAGGTCATGGGAACCTCCAGTCTGCAGCTGGTTGGTCAGAAGCACAAGTGACAGCCTGGGATTTGCTGCTGGTGCCTGGAGCTGGGGGTGGAGGGTAGTCTTCTAGGATGAAGCCCTTAACCTAGGGAATCTGGTGCTGTCTCCGGGTAGATAGCATCAGAACTAAGTTCTTGGACACCCTCCTGGTGTTCAAGAATTGCTTGGTGTTGTGTGGGAAGACCCCCCACTCCCACACACATAGACGCACCGGAATCTGGGGACCTGAAAGGAGTTGGTGTGGAACACATATACTTTCCTAAGTAAATGTAAAGAGTTCTTAAGATCTTGTTATTTAAATAACTTAAAAATATAATCAACTTTTCAGAGAAAATATAGCAACAATTTATCATCTTGGGGCTCATAACAGGTACAGAAGTAAATGTGTTATGACAACAGAAACAAGAATGAGAAGAAATGGCAGTATACTGTTTTAATATTCTTATATCAGAAATGAATTAGTATAATGGCACTCTAGTGCTCATTGTGTTAACTTAAAAATGCTATAAACCCTGAGATCCAAACTAAAATGAAACCATAGAGGTTGCAGCTAATTAACCTCAAAAAAAAAGGGCTAAAATGAATCATAAAAATTTTTAAAAAGGAGAAAAAGAAGAAGAAGGAAATGAATACACAGGGGAAAGAAAAATTGAATAGCAAAAAGGCAGATTTAAATGGAATCATATTATTAATCATATTTAATGTAAAGTGTCTAAATACTCCAAATGAAAGCGAGATTGTCAGATTGGATTTAAAAGGAAAGATTCAAGTAAAAGTATTAGAAAAATATTTTCGAATTTCTCTTGTGGTTTACTCTTGAACCCACTGGCCAATTAGAAGTTTATTGTTTCCTTTCCTTATTTGGGGATTATTCAGACACCATTCTGCTCCTGGTATTAGTTCTGTTAGAGTCAGAGAACATACTTCACATCATCTCGATTATTCGCAATTTGTCTGCACTTGTTATTTGGCCTAGATGATGACATAAACTGATAAATATCACCTTGTTCTTGAAAATAAAGTTATTTCCTGCTGTTCTTGGATGGACTATCCTAAAACTGCTTTTTGGTTGTTGCTTTGTATTGTTTGCTGTTGTGGTCCATCTACTTGCTTTTGCTGCTCTCCTGAGGTGTGATTGCTACCTGATGAACTGCACAATTTTAAATGCAAAGTTTGGCGTTTGGGCATTGTACACATCCATAAAACCACCCTCACAGTGGAAAAAAGTCAACAGGTGCATTCCGCCACCCTCAGAAATCTCATGTCCTTCTCCTTGTCACACTCCACCCGGGCAAACACTGACATGCCCCCTGTCAGTATAGATGAGCTTGAACTTCCTCAAGTTTTATATAAACTGAAAGGTAGAATAAGATCCCTTTAAAACCTGATTTCTTTCATGCAGCATAATGAATGTGAGATTCACGCACACTGTGTGTATCAACAGTCCATTCCCACTGACTGCCGAGTAGTTGTCTATTGCATGAAGATACCATGATTTTTATCCATTCATCCACTTACGGATAGACATTTGGTTGTTTCCACTTTGGGAAATTACATTAACATTGGTGTACCAATATTTGGGTGGACATGTTCTCATTCTTGACTGTGAATAGAGGACGTGTAAGCTATGCATTTGTCACACGTCATAGCACCGTACGTTCAAGGTAGTAATTTCACTGAAGGCAAATTTAGAAAATACATCCCATGTGATCTTGTTAAAATCCCCACCCTTTGCTACTTCCCTTCATTTTCCTTATTTATTACATCTCAGGCACTGCTCAGAAACACCTTATTTCCTCCATTCTGCCATGCAATCTCCTGATGCTCACAATGAGAAGACAAATTGATGACCACTTCTGTCCCACAGAAACAACTCCCAGGCATTCATTTTACATGCAAATATATTTTGAGTGATACTTTAGATTTATAAGCATGGGGGACAAAAGGATGATGAATTCAGTATCATTACTAACCCCCTTTATTTAAATGACAGGCTTTTCCTTTGTTCAGGCAGTCAATAGACCATTTCATTTTGTCCTGCAAATACCTGTCAGCATTTGATGACATCTTTTAATTATTTAGGGTAAGTAAGTAAGATTTCCTTTGCTACCTGTGGTTCTAGCTCATATATTTTAAGCCAACTCAGAAGTCTTGAAGCTAAATCGGCTTTCTCTTTACTACCTGGTAGAATGCCAAACAAGTTGAGAAATGACTTTCTATAGCGCAGCATGAGATTCTAGAATGGGGTAATTGTATCAACAGCCAAGTCTAATTATGAACCGCCAGTGGGATCATATGCAGGCTGATGAGCTGCGCGAGCCCATTATTCACTTTAATAGAAAGTTCACATTCTTCTTCATGAAGAGAATCTGACTCACGAACAGGTCCGAGCGTGGGCCTGCGCATGTCCTACCAACTCCAGCTCAGCCGTGACGTGTGTTTGGGTTGGTGTGGGGGACAAATAGGGCCTGGTAACAGGGGAGGCGAGAAGGCAGGATGGTGCAAGGGCAGGGTCATGCTCAGCTCTTGCTTAAAATGTTGATGCTTTGTCCGTCATAGATATATTGGGGTTAATTTTGAGTTTTAAAAACATATGGTATTAAAATCTTATTTATTTAGATTACAGAGATGTTTGATGCCTCCTTAAATTTTGCTCCTGAGCTTGCCTCACTCTCCTCATCCTAGTCCTGGCCTGAGTGTCAGGGTCTGTGTGGAGGTGCCGCATGCCCGATCCTGTCTCGTTATAACCACAGCCGGAGCGAGCATGGTGGGCTACTCAGCTGTGCGCCACTCTGCATGCAGCACTTCTTGGAGGGGCTGTCAGGAGAACCCAGGGCTTGAAGCAGTCCCAGGGTGGGAGGAAGGAGGGGATTTGTCTTCCCAGGTCCTTGCAATGGCCCTATTCCTTTGGATGGGCTTGGGTCCACCAGGACGGAACTCCCTGAGCTTCTGGTTTTACCATCTGCCCAGCTGGCAACCCCAGGTCATGGCAGGGTGTTCCCCCCAGCCTGCAAGAGGCAGGAGGGGCCCGAAGCTACAGGTGTTTCACAGATGTTGTCCAGGAGAAGGCTCAGGACACCCAGGCAAGTGGCTGGCAGGGCTCTGGCAGTGGCAGAATGCCCTGGAAGGATACTAGTCACTTTTCCGAGTTCACTGGTGTTTGGCTTTTTGTTTTGTTTTGTTTTGTACTTTGTCTAGTTTTTTATTGTTATCTACAGGGAAAATAAGCTGTAATGGACTTACTCTGTCTTCCCCTGAAGTCTTAATTATGAATGGAAACAGTGGTCAGGACTAATTAACCAAAGTGTGGTCCATTATGTAACAGCAAGTGTAGAAGCCATGAGGTCTGCTGGTCTTCCCGGCAGGGCAGGGAAACCACTCCCAGTCAGTACATTTGAAAGGAGCTAGGAGAGAAAAAGCTGCATTTCATCACATGCTACACATTTATGTTCACCAGGTCAAATACTCATGGAACGGTGAGGAAGGGTGAAGAGTTACTGTGTAATGAACAGCATCACAATATCAATATCATGGTCAGGATTCCCTTCTCTGGCCCATCCTGTCCTGGGGTGTCCCTACCCTGGTAAAGTCACGTAACAGCAGAGATTGGCCTCTGAATTCCCTGTATGACCTCACAACCCCCGGGGCCACAGGAGTAGGACCTGATGGGGGTCTGAGGTGTTAGCTCAAATCTTACAGCTACTCAGCATTTTTAAAAGCGCTTCACACACTCAACTCCTGTGACTTTTTCAGGGCCCTTGGGGAAGGTCTGATGGTAGTTGGCATTTACCTTATGTGTGGGGAGACCCAGCAGGTGTAACCTGCGTGACCTTCCCATAAGCTGATGGTCAGAAGTCCTCTGACTCCCAGGTCATTACTGATCATTCCACTGATGACTGGGGAGACTGAGGTGGCACAGCTGGGGCACTGAGGGCAGCGGATGACTCAGTGCCACTCACAAAATGTGCATTCACAAAATGCTTTGGCTGCAGGAAAGGCCTGGTGGTTTTCAAGCATGCAAATTAGAAAACCTCAAACTCCCCAGAGTTGAGAATTTTCCCCAGCGGCTCTGAAAGCTTATGCAAAACCCATCAATTTCACCCCCTATGAGGAGAAGAGAAGAGTTAACTGAGGTCAGGAGGGAGAATTATAATATGCTATCTGGTTCTGAAACCACAGAGTCAAACCACAGCCCAGCTCTAATAACTGCACCTCCATAAGCACTGTTAGATGTGGTCCACTCAGCATGACATCACGAGCTGGAGATAGGGGTGAAGGAGAGCCCAGAGAGCTCATTGTCATGAGCTGTCTCAGAAAGATTGGGAACAAGTTCTGAATTGATTAAAACTTCATTTGAATAATGTGCACATGCAATTTATTTAAGCCTTCCTACAGTAACCAAAGAGGCTTCCCCCTGTGGATTGCCTAGCGTCACTGGGAGGGCTGACTGTCACTTGGAGGAAGAAGTGAGAGTGCTATTTTTAACTCACAATTACTGGAGGAAAGACACACATCTGAACATCATGGGGGTGACCATCAGCTATTCAGCAGAGAAATGGTCTGGGGTCAGCTGTGTTTCATTTCCCCACTATTCTAATTCAGCTCATTGCTATAAACACTGCAGACGTCTAAAATCCAGCCCATTTAAGCTCCTACATTATATTCTCTCCATCTGTTATGAAGCCATTGCTAATGAAATCTTCACTTTTCTCAGGCAGTAAAGCCAAGGTGGGTGGCGTTCTGATGGTGCCTTATACCCCGTGGCTGCGGTGGGGGACTCAGCTGCAGGGAGGGTGTCCTGTCACACAAAATGTCTAGGGTGTCCTGTCACACAAAATGTCTAGGGTGTCCTGTCACACAAAATGTCTAGACAGGTTTGATATCAGCCTAGGTTCTGAGAAAGGATGGGTATTTTTGACCTGGAAAAAATATATATTTGCATTTACAGTTAGCTAAGAGGGCTTAAATTTTTCACAGGCCCATTTCCTAGATTGACAAAAGGAAATCTTATCTGTGTATTTTCTTTTTCCCCCAGCTTTATAGAAATATAAGTGACATATAATATTGTGTAACTTTAAGGTATGCAATGTGACAATTTGATACACATATATGTTTTGGAATGGTCACCACAATAAGGTTAATTAACTCATCCTTCATGTATCATAACTGCCATTTTGTTGTGGTTGTAGGAGAACATTTAAGATCTATTCTCTTAGTGATTTTCAAGTATACAATACTGTTGTTAACTACAGTCACCATGCTGGGCAGTAAATCCCAGAACTTTAACTGGAAGTTTGTACTCTTTTACCAACATCACCCTGAGTCACGCAGCCTCTGGCAACCACCAATCTACTCTGCTTCTGTGAGTTCCTTTTTTTTAAGATTCCAGTTGTAAGTGAGATCATATTGTATTAGTCTTTCTCTGTCTGAGTTATTTCACTCAGTTTAATGCCTTCAAGGTCCATCCACACTGCAAATGGCAAGATTTCTTTATTTTTATAGCTGAATAATATGCCATTCGTGTGTGGGGTGGATGGGGAGTGTATAATATATATATCACATTTTCTTTATCCATTCACCCATTGATGAACACTTGGGTTGTTTCCATTTCTTGGCTGCAGTGACATGGTGAATACAAACATCTCTTTAAGACAGTGATTTCTTTCCATTGGGTAAATACCAAAAAGTAGGACTGCTGGCTTGTATGGTATTTTTATTTTTAATTTTTTGAGAAACCTCCATACTGTTCTCCACAGTAGTTGTAACATAGTGGTTGAGCCTTAGTGGCCTCTCTTCATGGTGACAGGATGGCTGCCACAGCTCCTCCCATCAATCACATCCTCACTTGTTTATATTCAAAGGCAGGAGGAAGGCAAGTTTTGTTTCCTTCTTTTTTATTTCTTTAATGTCCTAAAAAAAGGACACATTTTTTAAAATTAAGGTGTCATTGATATACAATCTTATGGCGGTTTCACAGGAGCAACATTGTGGTTTCAACATTCACCCATATTATCAAGTCTGCTCCACACCCCATTGCAATCACTGTCCATCAGCATAGTAAAATGATATAGAGTCATTACTTGTATTCTGTGTGCTATACTGCTTCCCCATGACTTACCTTTATTGTGTGTGTTAATCACGTTGCCTCTTAATCCCCTTCTCTCCCCCTTCCTCCCCACTCTCCCAACCCCTTCCCTGTGGTAACCTCTAGCCCCTTCTTGGGAGTCTGTGAGTCTGCTGCTGTTTTGTTCCTTCAGTTTTGCTTTGTTGTTATACTCCACAACTGAGTGAAATCATTTGATACTTGTCTTTCTCCACCTGGCTTATTTCAGTGAGCATAATACCCTCTAC
This sequence comes from Smutsia gigantea, assembly GCA_032199065.1. Lineage (NCBI taxonomy): Eukaryota > Metazoa > Chordata > Mammalia > Pholidota > Manidae > Smutsia > Smutsia gigantea. The sequence continues at coordinate 628,743 of JAVSCE010018022.1, forward strand.
TTCCATCCATGTTGTTGCAAATGATAGGATTTGTTTTCTTCTTGTGGCTGAATAATACTCTACTGTGTATATGTACCACATCCTCTTTATCCATTCATCTACTGGTGGACACTTAGGTTGCTTCCATACCTTGGCTATTGTAAATAGTGCTGCGATAAACATAGGGGTGCATATGTCTTTTTGAATCAGAGATCTTGTTTTCTTCAGGTAAATTCCTAGGAGTGGAATTCCTGGGTCAAATGGTATTTCTATTTTTAGTTTTTTCTGAGGAACCTCTATATTGCTTTCCAAAATGTTTGAACTAATTTACATTCCCACCAACAGTGTAGGAGGGTTCCCCTTTCTCCACATCCTCGCCAACATTTGTTGTTCCTTGTCTTTTGGATCCTAACTGGTGTGAGGTGATGTCTCTAAGTGGTTTAAAGTTGCATTTCCCTGTTAATTAGTGATGTGGAGCATCTTTTTATGTGCCTGTTGGCAATCTGAATTTCTTCTTTGGAGAAGTGTCTGTTCATATCCTCCACCCATTTTTTAATAGGGTTAATTGCTTTTGGGATGTTGAAACATATGAGTTCTTTATATATTTTGGATGTTAACCCCTTGTTGGATATGTCATTTATGAATATATTCTCCAATACTGTAGGATGCCTTTTTGTTCTGCTGATAGTGTCCTTTGCTGTACAGAAGCTTTTTAGCATGACGTAGTCCTCCTATTTGTTCATTTTTTATTTTGTTTCCCTTGCCAGAGGAGATGCGTTCAGGAAAAAGTTGCTCATGTTTATATTTAAGAGATTTTTGCCTATGTTTTCTTCTAGGAGTTTTATGGTTTCATGACTTACATTTGGTATTTGATCCATTTTGAGTTTACTTTTGTGTATGGAGTTAGACAGTAATCCAGTGTCATTCTTTTACATGTAGCTGTCTAGTTTTGCCAATAATAGTTGTTGAAGTGGCTGTCATTTCCCCATTGTGTATACCCATGGCTCCTTTATGTATATTAATTGGCCATATAGGTGTGGGTTTATATCTGGGCTCTCTATTCTGTTCCATTGATCTATGGGTCTGTTGTTGTGCCAGTATCAAATTGTTTTGATTACTGTGGCTATGTAGTAGAGCTTGAAGTTGGGGAGCGTAATCCCCCCAGCTTTGTTCTTCCTTCTCAGGACTGCTTTGGTTTTTCGGGATCTTTTGTGGTTCAATATGAATTTTAGAACTATTTGCTCTAGTTTGTTGAAGAAGGCTGTTGGTATTTTGATAGGGATTGCATTGAATCTGTAGATTGCTTTAGACAGGATGCCCATTTTGACAATATTAATTCTTCCTATCCATGAGCACAGGATGTATTTCCATTTATTGGTTTCTTCTTTAATTTCTGTCCTGAGTGTCTTGTAGTTTTCATGGTATAGGTCTTTCACCTCTGTGGTTAGGTTTATTCCTAGGTGTTTTATTCTTTTTGATGCAATTGTAAATGGAGTTGTTTTCCTGGGTTTTCTTTCTGCTAGTTCATCATTAATATATAGGAATGCAACAGATTTCTGTTTATTTTGTATCCTGCAACTTTGCTAAATTCAGTTATTAATTCTAGTAGTTTTGGGCTGGATTCTTTAGGATTTTTATGTACAATATCATGTCATCTGCAAACAGAGACAGTTTAACTTCTTTCTTACCAATCTGGAGGCATTTTATTTCTTTGTGTTGTCTGATTGCCGTGGCTTGAATAAAAGTGGGGTGAGTGGGCATCTTTGTCTTGTTCCCAATCTTAGAGGAAAACCTTTCAGCTTTTTGCTGTTAAGTATGATGCTGGCTGTGGGTTTGTCATATATGGCCTTTATTATGTTGAGGTACTTGTCCTCTATACCCATTTTGTTGAGAGTTTTTATCATGAATGGATGTTGAATTTTGTCAAATGCTTTCCGCACCTATTGAGTTGATCATGTATTTTTTGTCCTTCTTTTTGTTGATGTCATGTACGATGTTGATGGATTTTCAAATATTGTACCATCCTTGCATCCTGGAATAAATCCCACTTGATCATGATAGATATATTTTTGAATTCAGTTCACTAATATTTTGTTGAGAATTTTTGCATCTATATTCACTAGGGAAGTTGGTCTGTAGTTATCTTTTATTGTGGTGTCTTTGTCTGGTTTTGGTATTAGAGTGATTCTGGCCTCATAGAATGAGTTTGGAAGTATTCTCTCCTCTTCTACTTTTTGGAAAACTTTAAGGAGGCTGGGTATTAGGTCTTCTCTAAATGTTTGATAGAATTCAGTGGTGAAGCCATCTGGTATAGGGATTTTGTTCTTAGGTAGTTTTTTGATTATCAGTTCAAATTCATTGCTGGCAATTGGTCTGTTCAGTTTTTCTGTTTCTTCCTGGGTCAGTCTTGGAAGGTTGTATTTTCTAGAAAGTTGTCCATTTCTTCTAGGTTATTCAATTTGTTAGCATATAATTTTTCATAGTATTCTCTAATCATTCTTTGTATTTCCGTGGTGTCTGTGATTTTTCCTTTCTCATTTATGATTCTGTTTATGTGTGCAGACTCTCTTTTTTTCTTGATAAGTCTGGCTTGGGGTTTATCTATTTTGTGTATTTTCTCAAAGAACCAGCTCCTGGTTTTGTTGATTCTATTATTTTATTCTTTTCAATTGTATTTCTGCTCTGATCTTTATTATGTCCCTCCTTCTACTGAGGTTTCTTCTGAGAAGTCTGATGATAGCCTGATGGGCTTTCCTTTGAATGTGATCTTTTTTCTCTCTGGCTGCTTTTAATACTCTGTCCTTGTCTTTGATCTTTGCCATTTTAATATGTCTTGGCGTTGTCTTCCTTGGGTCACTTGTGTTGGGAGATCTGTGTACTTCCATGGCCTGAGAGACTATTTCCTTCCCTTGATTGGGGAAGTTTTTAGCAATTATTTCCTCAAAGAGACTTTCTATCTCTTTTTCTCTCTCTTCTTTTTCTATGCGAATATTATTCCATTTGGATTGGTTACACAGTTCTCTTACTATTCCTTCATTCCTAGAGAGCCCTTTTTCTCTATGTGCCTCAGTTTCTTTGTTTTCCTGTTCTCTAATTTCTGTTTCACTTACCATCTCCTTTGCCTCATCTATTCTACTTTTAAATTCCTCCATTGTATGTTTCATTTCAGATACTGTATTTTTCAAACTTTCTCTCTCTTTCTTGAAGTTCTCCCTGTGATCTTGAATATTTTTCTGTAGCTCTGTGAGCATGTTTATGATTTTTATTTTGAAATCTTTATCAAGAAGATTGGTGATTTTGGTTTCACTTAGCCCTCTTTCTGGTGTCTGCTGGATTCTTGTTTGTACAATTTTTTTGCCATCTCATATTTCTAGTGATTCCTGTGGAATAAGAACTTTGTGTAGGTGGCGTCCTCTAGTGCCCAGAACTACTCTCTGGAGCTGCCGAGCGCCTGTAGCAATGGTGAGGATCACAGGCAGGCAGCATTGGCTCCTGCTGGAAAGGAAAAGCTCTTTCTTGCTTCCTGGCTATAGTGCTTGCCTCCAGTGCCAGGTTCAGTGGGCAGAGTATGCAGGGAGGAGCCTCTGCATTATGCCCCTGTAGCTGCTGTAGGCATGACCACCCTCTGGGGCAGCAGGTGTGTGGACCAGTGCCTGAAGGAGCGTCCGGCTGCATATTGCAGTGGGGGACCTCAGTGCTGCATTGCTAGCCAGGGGGATGTAGCGCCTGAAGGTCCCTGAAAGTTCCCAACCTGCTGAACTGAGCGTGCCAGGAGATTTTGTCCACCTATCCTTTCTCCTGAGCAGCAAACTCTATGTAACCTTTGCCCCTCTGGCACCCCTCTGGCTGTTGGGAAGTCTTTCAAAGTACCTGCCTTTCTTTTGACCTGGAGGAGGCTGTTGTGGGTATTTATTCTCCACAAGTGGCTGGAATCTCAGTCTCTATGACTATTCCACCTGTCTTTGCTTTCCAATCCCTCTAATCTCCAGAGCACCATGTAATGTGGAATGTGGGTTCATGCTCCTGGGGCAGATCTCCAGGGCTGGGTGTTTAGCAGTCCTGGGCTTCTGCTCTCTCCCTGCTCCTTTTCTCTTTCTCCTGCCTGTGAGCTGGGTTGGCAGAGGGCCTGGGTCCTGCTGGATCGCTGCTTTGCTACTTTACCCTTTTCTGTGAGGTCTTCTCTTTTCCCCAGATGTAGGCAGTCTGTTCTAAAGTCTTCAGGTCACTCTTTTATTAGTAGTATTTGCTGTATTTTTGTGTTATATGTGGTTTGAGGAGGAAACTTCTGCCTCACTTCTTACACTGCCATCTTTTCCCCATCTCCAAGGAAGGACACGTTTTACAGAAGCCCCTACTGATGTCCTTTTTTGGTACCATCTGTGAAGTGGGGTCATCATAGCTTCTGCCTTATGGTTGTTGAGATCACCAAAGGTCTCAGGAAAGAGCTTGGCATATGGTTGGAGTTCAGTAATGGCAGTGACTCAGGAAGCCATCAGCCTATTAATTAATGTGCTTCCAATATAAAATTCATGAGACTTAACAGGGTCATGTGGTATTTCATTAACAAAACACTTGGTAAGCAAATCTAAATTAATAGTACAAACAAGAGTAAACAGTAGGAATGATACAACATCTTAAGGGAAAATGAACATGCAAAGAAACATGAAATCAGGGCCCCATTTGTACTGACCCAAAAGGATAATAACTCATTATTATCTAATTATTGAAAGGGTTTGTTTTCAATGCTGATCACATTCATCTGAATTATAGTAGCTATTGTATTTGACAGAAAAATCATTACTTTCCAAAATTACATAATTCAAACTTTAGCACAGTGTTAAGTTTCCCTAAATAAGCAGTGAGAAGGTGGGGCTGATCTTCTGAGTCCTTCATGGATTTTTCTTTCAAAAAAAGAGATGTGAGGCTCCATAAAGAGGGAAATCTGCCTCAGTCAAACTCAGCCCAACCCAGCACCTGCCAATTCTTCAAGGAAAATTCCTTTTGCTCTTGTACATGAAACGTTAGGTTTTAGAACAGTAAAAGGGTAGCAAGAAACTGTCTATCTACCCTAGAGTTGAAACCATGTGCTAGCCTGTCCTCACACAGGAATAAGCCCTGTGTTTTTTCATGGGGAATGGCTTACCTTTGGCTGTGCTTTTGTCCTAAAGACAACTTCACGTCCATAGCGTGGGGCCCAGGAGGCCTCTGAGGACAGAAGAGGTTCTGTGCTCCTGGGATGGGCTCAGTGCATTTTCTGTGGACATAGACAATGGGCAAGATAACTATCAAGGATTTTCCATACTTGCCTGTTAGGCCAGGAGTGCTGCCGGCCTGACCTTGACCCCTGCCTGGATTCCACAGGGTGGAGCATGTTGACCCCAACTCCCCTTGCGATTGGACTAAGGTTGGGCATAAGCCACAGCGCAGGCCGCTAAGATGGAAGAGGCCTCCAGAGCCAGGGAGGAAAAGCTCCCAGATAAAGCAGTCTTTCCAGGAGAAAGCCTTTCCTGGGTGGAGGAAGGCAACACCAACCCACCAGCTTCATGTTTGGGTGGCTAACATCTGAGGCGTTGATGTGCAAAGGCACTTATTTCACAGCCACTCAGGGAAAGCCAACAGAAATGCAGACATATGGCTTGAAGTCTCTGATGTCTTCCAGCCGCTGAAAACCCTGGAATCCTCCCCCTGCAGCCTGCTCCTCCTGTGAGGAATTAAAAATCCCTTTATTACAGCACTCTCAGTTGGTACTCTGATAGCTGTAATGGGACAAAAATGGAACTGCTACAAATACACAATTTTCTAGTTAGATTCTGATTACTGCAGAGGCTCCGGGCTCAAGGCCAGGTCTCTCTAGGTTAAAAAGAGTTATTAGCCAATGTTCGAGCTCTTAAAGATTTCTGCCTTCAAAATGAAATTTTTGTCCTTGTTATAATGGAAGGGATTGAAAGAGAATTGAGAAGGAAATCAAATTTCTCACTCTGTGATTCTAAGTTCTAATGTTCTGTCTGGGATCACCTATAATCCCACTGTACACCACCCATGGGAAGTCCTTACATTTTAGGAAACACTGTTTTAATATATAGCGAATGGAATCAATATTTTTTATTTTACCAAGGGTATATGACATATTTAGGTTAAAATAAAGTTTTCAGAGGGTTTGAGCTATTGTTTTACTCACCATGACTTCAGTACATTCTAGTTTTGGTAATTATGAAACACACACAGACAGAAAAGCTCATGGATTCCGCTGGCATTTTAGTGCCAGATTTCAAGTCAAGAAATCAATATATTGTTAACCATGACCTTGATCATCTCAGATCGTTTTTAGAAATGAAAGTGGCCACTACCAACTACAGTCAGTGAGAAATGCCAGCCAGCAAACATTAAGGAAGGATGAAATGATAAATACTAGTTAATGAGCAAGTCCATCAAAATGGAAGATTTTGTTGTGCATTTTCTTTGAGTTAGCAGGGTGGTATCAGGAGAAAGAAATTTCTGACAAAGAGGTCAGATTTCCATTGATTTTGCCTGAGAAGTTAACCTGGACACTGCTTTCAGTTTTCTCTGGGAAATCCTGGGGTGTTCTGGAAAGTTCCTGTGGCTCCTACTTTTTTACCACTCATCCTGAAAATTTCCTAATTTTTAGCATTTTATGCCACATTGATGACTTTTGCCTTATTTCCTATAATGTTTGGTACAATACAACACGTAATAATATTAATGTTATTGCTTAAAATTATCTTCAAACATGCTTATTTAACTTAAGTACATATATTTCAAAAGGAAATGACATCTGCACTGCAAATGGAAAACCGCTGTCACCTACTGTAGGGAGAAGACAATTACAAATTAAAAAGAACACAGGCATGTGTTTAGATGCTACTGTCTGCTCAAGGCTTTGAATCTGAGTCCTGCTTCCTCCTAGTCAGAAAGAGAGGTTAATAAATTTCAGATTGATGTTAAAGACACAGGAGCAGTAAACTGAGACTGTTGTAATTAGCATGGCCCAGTGAGGATCAGAAGGGGACTTTGTTACTGTGCCATTAAATATCACTTATACTTCATTTACAAACCATCTGGCTCATCGTGTGAAACCCCAAGAGTTTGCACACCCCACTTTGTTTCTGACATTGATGGATGCTTACCGTGGATCTGTCATCATTTTTCTAAAACAATCATGTAATCTAGGCCAGTGAGTGGTCTAGAATGGGGCATGGATCCCTATTCTGGCCACTAAGAGACCCAGAGAGACACTCTGAGAAATACTCTTCCTTAATTAAAATCAAATGTAATGTAAGAAGACCCTTCTTTGTACTCTTCTCCCAGCCTGCACTATGTACTATGAAACTTGATGTCTAAGACTGAACTGTGAGGATGTGACATCTGGAGCCATGGCAGCCATTATGTTGCTATGAGATACACACCTCAATATGCTGCTGATGGAAGACTGGGGCACTGAAAAAGCCTTGGACTTTGTTGACATATCCAGGATTCTGAACTAATACTGAATTCACCTCCAGGTATCTACTGAGTAATTTACCAAGTAACCTATAACTAAAGGACCTGTTTGTGGAGTCATTGGTTGGCTACTCAGCTAAATGCATAAAGAGTAGTAAACCATCTCTTATTCATGGATACCTGCCATGATTATCCTGTGATGATACATATCACCAGGATGGGTTTCTTCCCTTAATCAATTCAAATTCCAACTGTCCTTCCTGCTCAGAATTTGACTCCAAGAAGCAGAAGCATTCTATGGGTTAGAATTTTGGGGGAAGGTGACTCTGATAAAACAAAAATGATTATATATCATTTACATATATATGATCTTTTACCATGTCACATTAATAAGGATTTGGGTTTGGTGAGGAAATAGAATTACCTACAAGTTTTACAGGAATAAGAAACTTCAAATAATAATTAGATCTTATACAAAGGTAAGATTTGGGTTGATAGAAACTTATGGAGGAAGCAGCTGGAGGATCAAAGAAAACATCTCTGATTTTCTGAATTTCTCCTACAGTACAGGATAAGCAGGGCTTGTGAAGAACTCCAGCAAGCTGCCGTGAGCACTGGGGAAAACTGTGCGGCCACCCTGTTGACCCAGCATGGACTCCCAGCAGCAATGACTTCTGCTCCTCTTCTGCCTACCAGCTCTCTCTTGAGTCCCTCTTACTTTAAACTCTAAACAGTAGCTGCAGAGGGAATGGTACTGGAAATGCCATTCCCAATCTGAGAAGATGGTGGTGGGGCTGAGTTGCCAACAGGAAATGCAGCACAGGTGTGTATGTGCCATGGGAAAAAAATCAAATCAAATAAAAATAAATTTGGAATTACATTTCATTCATTTATTCATAAACTGTTTAATGATCACTTACTTTGTAATCATCATGGTCTGAAGAGTGTGCAAACCAGACACCTTCCTTGCTGTTATTGTGGTTATCATTGATTCTCTTTGCTCTTATAAAGTTGACCATCCCTTTTACCTCTGTGGAGAATAGAGAGCAGAATCTTTTGATAGCTGTTTGCTGTACAGAAAGCCTATTTTGCTCCATTTACATGCAGAATTCTATCTGGCCTCAGGCGAAGTGGGAGCTTGGAAAGGGGTGGGGTATAAAAAGTTTCAAAAGAAAAGGATAAACACCTAAGCCCTTTGTAGTTCCTGGTAGCTCCTTTTTCTCCTTTTCCAGAAAGCAGGCTTCAACACCATGAGTTTCTTCCCAGCCTCTGGCATGGCTCACAGTGCGACCAGGGTGCTAGGTGGTCAGGTCCCCTTCAGTGCTTATGGGTTAAAGGTGAGGAAGTTTGGAGACTGTTGATCACATATGACTTTTTCCCTTTATTTCAGTGGTCCGTTTTCACTATGGATAAGCAGCTGTATTGACGCCTGAGGCCTTTGGATTTGATGAATACACTCTGGGAGCAGAAGCCCCATCAGGCTGGGTTTCTATTCCGGAAAAGATTGTGGGAGAAAGTGGTTTCCCCCCATTTTCAAGAAGAGAGGCAGTAACTCCACTCGTTACTCTGCTCTGTGTGAATGGAGAGCAGGAAAACCAAAAGAGAAGGAAGCAATCACAGTTCTGGGGCAGAGTTTCCAAACTGTTTTGATAGTTTTACAGTTTGGCTTCAGGTACAGCTGCAGCAAAGCCCTGCATTTATGTCTAAATTAAACTGACTGAGAGGAGGCTACTGGAGCCAGCGATTTCTGTGCTGTAAATGGAGGATAGTCCCAGTGAATTTCAGATTCTTAAAGGTTTTTACTTGAGTGGAGTCAGGGCACAAAGAATTGGGGGAGGAACATATTAGGGAGGAAACAACCTAAGTGAGAATAGTTGAGGCCAGGAGGCCCCTGCCATTTATGGGATTAGTTATAGAACTTCACACCAGCTGTAAGATTTGTTCTGTGGCTGTGCTGACTGCTGAAATGAGAAGGCAGGCAAGGGAGTGCTCAGAGATTGCTCTTATTTCTTTCATCTTCCTAGGGTGCTGGGAGGAATCTACCAAGGCAAGGAGAGAAATTAAGATCGTTCTCATTTAAGATGGGAAGCAGAAGCAAGGTTATGAGTCAGAGGTATTCTGGCCTCAGAACAATAAGTCTGTTGATTAAATCAAATGTGTTTAACTCCTGCAGCAAGACACCCCATCTGCATGAAACTGTCATGCAGCAAATGCGAGCTGTCAACAAGCAAATGGGAGTGTGGGTAGCACATAGCTGTTGAGGGCAGGGCATGGGGGGAGCTGGGGTAGTGTGTGACTGGTAACCAGATGTCCCAAATCCCTGAATTTGTGGACTTTTCTTGGATTTATGTGGAGATTGATGAATTGACATAGACAGTCAGCTCATGGATATTGTGAGGTTGTTCCAAAGTCCCCAAGTTAGAATTTCACGTAGGCTTTAAGGTTGGAACGCCAGCTATAGAATCCAAGGGTGTGACTGGGGGCTGTTTTGGGACCATTTGCTGAACCTTAAAAGTACTAACCACTAAGGTTTCTCTCCATACCCACAAGAGCTGTAAAGGAGGCCTCTGGAGTGGAGCCATCCCACATCTGTTTAACCACATTCATTCAAATTGGATAGACGCAGATGGCCTATGAGTTTCAGTTAAATCAGAATTTTGCCCAAGAGAGAGATAAAGAGGAAAATGCACATAGGTAATTGGCGCAAATAACATGGTCTGCTTCTGGAAGTCACAAAGAATGGCAATGGGGATGTGTAAATCGGAGAAAAGCAGGTGACAGTCCACACAACCCTGACCTGTGCACTGGGGGGCGCCTGCTTCTTTCTTTCATCCAGGGCTTGGAGTTTTGAGTTTCTCAATCAGCAAAGTTTGTTGTTTTCTCAGAGGCTGCTGTCAAGGGAGTCAGGGACCACTCAAGGGTCTGCACAGAGACGGGCAATAAGCTGCACTCTCCGCGGGAATGTAACTGTGCTTCCTCTGTTCCTCTAATGTCCAAACGAAAGCTGAGTCTCTCTAGATTCCTCTCTTGGCCTGCTGGCTCCATTTCTTTCTGTGGGCATTTACCAAATCACTACACCCAGAAGCTGCAAGATGAAGATCTTGCTAAACTGTAAAGCCAGGGAACCTATGAGCCCTCTCTATACGGACAGAGCTGGAAGACAATTGATACTGTCATGGTATTAGAATCTGAGCCCCCAGTCCTCCTGCTCTGGTACAGGTCAATTGCTTCTCCTCAGGGGGCCCGCCAGGGCTGTCACAGGACTGCCCTCTCCTTGGCTTCCCATCAATCCTCGTGGATGGCTGGGAACAGAAGGGCCAACCTCTGGCTCGGTTATTTATCAGCTGAAAAACTGACGCAGGTGGGAAGGTGAGTCCTTGGGGAAGGCTCCACGGTGATGATGGACAGCATTTCCTGACTTCTTTCCTGTGGCTGACTTCAATTGTCCTCCCCTACATCCTAGCCACAATCTAAACAGTAGTAGTCATGGTGACACTGGTGTTCTTCATGGAGCAGCTCCAGGAGCTTTTCTATAAAAGCGTTATGTCTGTAGCTCATTTTACCTCCACAAAAGCCCTGTGTGATTATCACTAACATACGGGTGAGCAAGAAGGAAACAACTCCCAAGCCGCAGGGACAGTGGGCAGCTGAGGTGGGACTCTGACGCCCTGTCCTCATGCTTCCAGACCCAAAGCGTGTCCACTCCCCACTGGGTCATGGGAAGGACAGTGGCCACCACGCTTCAGAGCTGCACTGGCTGGGTGACGCCCGTGTGTTCAGCGTGTGGCCCAGCTTCTTCGTTCTTTGTTCCTAGTCCATCTATCCGTAAAGGAGGAATTGATGAAGTGGGCGTAGGGCAGTCCCTGGCACATAGTCAGATGTGCATTGTTATTACTACAATTGTTGCTATCATCATATTTATTATTGGCTTTTCTGTGTTTCTGCCCCCAAGTTGTTCAGATTTCACCTTCTCAGGAAAGCATTTCCTGTCGACTTTATTTAAAATTTCAGTCCCCACTCACAAAAATTCCTATGTGCCTTCTGGTTCTGTCTCTATTTGTGTTCATCTGATGGACAATATATTTTACTCTTCATTAGCTTTCCTGTCTTCCTCCTTGCCAATTAAACCCCACAAAGGTGGGACTGTTGTCTGCTCTGCTCCCTGCTACCTCCGCCTGCCTAGAGAAGCCCCCACATGGAGGGTGTGCTCGGCGGATGGTCCATTATGGGCCACACATGACCCCAGGCCCCGTCACGTTGCTCCCTGTCCCCCTCAGCAGCGGGCCCTGCACGAGGCTTTGCCCAAGAGGCACCTCTTCAGCAAGATGGACTCTGGGGGAGCCGCTCAGTCTCTAAGAAACCCCTCCTTCTGCATGGCAAAAGATCCCAGGTCCCAGTGGGCATCTCTTTGCTGCATCCAGCTGCCTTGCAAATGGGCCATTTTACGACCAACTATTAATCTTGCTCTCCACTTCCCAGAGCTGTTAGAGGAAAATGCCTTGAGCAGCAAGATTTCTCGACCTTTAGAGCTCCAGGATCACAGTTAATTCAAGTGACAACTTCATGACATTTTGTCTGGATGACATTACACTGGTTTCTAGGAGCAACGTGGTGGTGATAAGCTAGTGAACTAAGCAGTGTGTGCATTGAAGCCTCAAAAGGAGACTTCCCAGACTCAGGGAGCCTTGGCGTCATGGGCGAAGTGGTGCAGTAGGGCTGTGGGATATATGCTTGGCATCCCGTCCGGCCACAGAGTGGGGCAGCCATGCCCCCCTGGTGACAGCCAAGGACGGGTATGGCGGGTCCACTCAATCTTCTTGAGGACCTCAGGAGTGACAAGGGTAGAGCCACCCTCAAAATCATTTCACAGAGTCCGTGGCTGAGGGCGTGGAGCTCCCCAGGCCACAGAGCAGAGGGCCTTTGTCTGTCCACCAAGCATGATTTTATTGTTTTTTTTCCCGCTGAGGCCTTGGGTCATTAGCAGCTAATCAATGGTCTCTGTCTCTGGAGCAAATGGTGTCCTGTTATTGGTCTTTCTGGGAAACTTTCCTTTCTGATTGTGCCTCAGTTCCCTCCTTTGTGAAATGGCTGTCACAGCATGGACTCCACAGGCTGAGTGTATCAGTGATTAGGGCGCTGAGAGCATGGTCTGGGATGTAGCACATGTTTGAGGAGTCTGGGCCCTCACTGCCACCATTCTCCAGGTTTTTCATTCTGTCACCCCCTTTCCTGTGTTGCTGTTTTTCTGCTGCCCCTTGGCTTTGGGGTCCCTTGGTGCGAACTAAGTGCCTATCCTGGATAGGGGATGGAATTTCACGGAGAGAGAATCTGATTGTCCTGGAGTAGGTCCAGTTGCTTCTGGAAATGTCATCTGTGACCGGTGATGAGGTCACAGTATAGTGCATCCAGGAAGGGTCCCTCAGGGCCTGGGCAGGGCTTACTCTCTGAAATGCAGGGAGGCATGGGCAGAGGGCAGTATGTGGGTCAGGAGTGGCCTGTAAGCAGCATGGCAGATCTTACACGGGCTTTAAACTGAGTTGGCCATGGGTTTGACAGTTTCCCAAAGTCCATGCAGCCTTATTTGGTATTTTTTGCTTTGTACTTTTTAAAAAATCTGTAATTAAAAAAAAACCCTTATGTATTGAGAAAATGCACACTGACAAAGAACAGAATAAGCAGCCCCCATTTGCACCAGATAGATTTAATCCTTCATGCAATTCTGATTTTATTTTCCTGTTTAATGCCCAGCAACAAATTCTATAAAATGCAGACACAGACCTCCCATAATGCATTTTCCCATTTTCCAGACACAGCCAATTCTGCAGAGTGGAGAGAGAATAAATGTCACTTTGGCCAGAACCTCGTAAGGCTAACAGCTGCCAATTCTACTTTGTCCTGGATCTAAATGATATTTCAACAATTTACTCAAATGCATTTATCCCCAAATAACACTATATTTGGTACATCTAAGCTTAGAAGGGCAGAAAACAGGGAACTTATTACACTGACCACAACCTAATGGTGTGTGCACCACAGTCGCTGTGCCCTGAACTCTGGAAAGATCCTGGCTTCTCACTGGAAGTCACAGTGGATTCTTTGGTTTAAAGATGTAGAAAGTGTGGGCCAGAGGTTTCCATCGCAAGTGCTTTGCAATGTATGTACATGTATATTTCTGAATATAGCTATATCTATATAGAATATATATAAAATTATAACTGATATTATAATAAAGTATATTTTATATCATAATTTATGTATTTTTAGTATTTTAATATATAATATATTTTTTATTTATATATTATAAGCATAATACATGTATTATATATTTGTTATAATAGATGCCACATTGTATTATAAATTATAATATATATATCTGTAATGTATTTCTGATAATTTCTAAAAGAGGCACATTTTTTAGCTTACAGACACCCAGCTACTCTTTACTTCGACAAAGAAATACAAGCTCCACTCCTTTTCTGGAAACAGTTGGCCTTCTCGGTCTAGCCTTTGTTTACCCACTATGGAAAGGAGATATGGGAGAAAGAAACCTCCCTATTCTTTAACTCTATTTCACATAAAAGCAAAACTATAGCATTAGGCAGAACTGGAACTCCCCTCGTCCTCAGGAAAGGCAGAGGTGGAGCCTGGAGGGACTTGGGTAAACTGGGGACCACTTGTCCCTTCTGAACAGGAAGCAGGAGCTCACTTCCTCCAACACTGTTCTGGGTGAACACTTTCTCACCCCAACCGAGCATCTGCATACACATGGAAGGGCTGCCTTCTATGCACTTCTGACTGTGTCCCCCTTGTTGCAGAATGCAGTCTGCTCTGTCCTCTGTCTCTCCGTCCCCAGGAGTGTCAGGAGAGCCATGGGTGTTCCTGTCCTTTCTTCCTGGCTCTGCCTTGCCCATGAGAACCCATGTCACCTATAGGTCATGTCCTCCAGCCGGCTACTTTTTTTGCATCCAGGATCTGGACAGGGGTGGCGACTGTGAGGAGGAGGAAGGTGGTATCTGGGGGTGGGATGGGATGAGCCTCAGCTGCCACTCCACAGGTAGATCAGTGTAGGAGATTAATGACAACCGGAGTCAGCCGTTTTCTGCATTGTAAAAGATCCAGTCTTATAAACGTCATTAACTTACATGTGTGACATTTTAACATTTTCTTCAACCTTTTAAAATACTCCTTTGGTTTCTAAAATGTGGTGAGAGATTTGTATCTGGATAACCTGAAAGAGAATAGTTTTGAACTAGAAATTTCATCCACCAGGAGCTTGTGGGTTGTCCTTTGGGAGAGGGTCCAGTTATGGAGATATTGTCACAACCTTTCCTGGGACCTGCAGGGAACACTCTGAGCTCACAGACCCTGCTGTCCCTGGGAGGAATGTATCTGAGACTCATACATATTTATAGCAAGTAACACATTAGAGTAAATGTCAGCTTTTTTTCCCTCCTGTTAACTTGACATGCAGAAAAGTAAATGACCCATAAAGAAAAAGAAATGATTTTCTCTACCATGAAAGCCCTTAAATATGCAAACATTTAGATACCTACTAGAGCAGGTCATAAAGTGAGTTTGGTGTGTTTTCTTGACAGAGGTTTTACAAGGTTTTATAAGGGTTTGGTTGGTATATGGTGTTCAATATTTTATTCTATTGCATTCTGAGATCTGCTTATTGGGTGATTCATACTGCATAGAATTGACATCTCCATAAATATTTGATGTGTATTGGGGTAAAACCTGAACACTGATAGTGTCCAACCCATACTAAGTGTACTAGATGGCAGTGATTATTGTTTTAAAGGTGCCTGGACATTTTGGGGATTGAAGCTTCAAATTGAAATTCAGGTCATTTATCTGTTATTCAGGTCTGCCCTGTGTTAGTTTAAAATAATGCTAGCTATAGACACAGATATGCCCACAGATACACAGATACCCCATTCCAGTGGCTTAACCCGGGCAGAGCCCTTGTCTTGGAGATGTAGGATATTGTGCTCCACAGAGTCACACAGGGACCCAATCCCCTGTTATCTCTGGCCCTGTCACCCTGAGGGCCTGAGAGTCCTTCACAGGGACTGTGCATCCTGCCAACTGGTGAGAGAGAATGAGATGGTTGCATGGGAGGAGTCTAGGAGCCAAGTCTAAAGGTAGACACATGACTGGCGCTTCCACTGGACAGAACCTACTCACATGACATCACTAAACTGCAAAGGATGCTGGGAGATGCACTGCAAGTGTGTGCCCAGGAGGATATAGAATTATGCTGTAGTAACCACATGCCAGTTTATTCCAGTTCCAAGGGTACATTTTGACAGGATTGCCTGCTGTGAACTGACATCCCAGCACAGAATCCCAAAAACCACATCCCCAGGTTCTGTGGCCCAGTGGCATGGTCAGGTGAACGCATTCCTACTTCTCAGGGCACTCCTGAGTAAGGTGCTGCTGAGCAAGCAGAGCGGAGCACCTGTGCTGTGCGTGCAGACGGCGTGGGCCTGTCTAGAGGGTAGGTGGCTGCAGCGCGTATCTAGGGCCAGGGGTGGTGCTGGGAGCTTTCCAGTGGTGACAGAACCAGTGGGTATCTGTCAGCAAGTCCATCTTCTGAAGTAGCTCTGGGCTCTCCCTGGCAGCTCAGCCTGGAGTCCCTCCCTTCCTTGGCTCCAATCGCACTTAAAAAAAAATTTTTATTAAGGTATTATTGATATACACTCTTATGAAGGTTTCACATGAAAAAAACAATGTGTTCACTACATTTACCCATATTATCAAATCACCACCCATACCCCAATGCAGTCACTGCCCTTCAGTGTAGTAAGATGCCACAGATTCACTATTTGCCTTCTCTGTGCTACACTGTTTTCCCCGTGATTCCCCACACCATGTGTACTAAACATAATACCCCACAATCCCCTTCTCCCTCCCTCCGCACCTGCCTTCCTACACCCCTCCCCTTTGGTGACCACGAGTTCCTTCTTGGAGTCTCTGAGTCTGTTGATATTTTGTTCCTTCAGTTTTGCTTTGTTGTTATACTCCACAAATGAGGGAAATCATTTGGCACTTGTCTTTCTCCGCCTGGCTTATTTCACTGAACATAATATCCTCCAGCTCCATCCATGTTGTTGCAAATGGTAGGATTTGTTTCTTATGGCTGAATAGTATTCCATTGTGCATATGTACCACCTCTTCTTTATCCATTCATCTAGTAATGGACACTTAGGCTGCTTCCATATCTTGGTTATTGTAAAAAAAGCTGCAATAAACATAAGGGTGCATATATCTTTCTGTATCTGAGAAGTTGTATTCTTTGGGTAAATTCCAAGAAGTGGGATTCCTGGGTCAAATGGTATTTCTATTTTTAGTTTTTTGAGGAACCTCCATATTGTTTTCCACAATGCTTGAACTAGCTTACATTCCCACCAGCAGTGTAGGAGGGTTCCCCTTTCTCTGCATCCTTGCCAACATTTGTTGTTCTTAGTCTTTTCAATGCTGGCCATCCTTACTGGTGTGACGTGATATCTCATTGTGGTTTTAATTTGCAATTCCCTGATGATGAGTGATGTGGATCATCTTTTCATATGTCTGTTGGCCATCTGAATTTCTTCTTTGGAGAATTGTCTCTTCATATCGTCTGCCCATTTTTTAACTGGGTTATTTGCTTTTTGGGTGTTGAGATGTGTAAGTTCTTTATATATTTTGGATGTTAACCCCTTGTCAGATATGTCATTTACAAACATATTCTCCCATACTGTAGGATGCCTTTTTGTTCTGTTGATGGTGTCCTTTGCTGTATAGAAACTTTTTAGTTTGATGTAGTCCCATGATTTCATTTATTCTTTTTTTTCCCTTGCTCAAGGGATCCGTTCAGGAAGAAGTTGTTCATGCTTATATTCAGGAGATTTTTGCCTATGTTGTCTTCTAAGAGTCTTATGGTTTCATGACTTACATTCAGGTCCTTGATCCATTTCGAGTTTACTTTTGTGTATGGGGTTCAACAATAATCCCGTTTCATTCTCTTGCATGTAGCTGTCCAGTTTTGCCAACACCAACTGTTGAAGAGGCTGTCAATTCCCCATTGTATGTCCATGGCTCCTTTATCATATATTAATTGACCATATATGGTTGGGTTTAAATTGGGGCTCTCAAGTCTGTTCCATTGGTCTATGGGTCTGTTCTTGTGCCAGTATCAAACTGTCTTGATTACTGTGGCTTTGTAGTAGAGCTTAAATTTGGGGTGTATAATCCCCCCAGCTTTGTTCTTCCTTCTCAGGATTGCTTTGGCTATTCAGGGTCTTTTTTGGTTCCATATGAATTTTAGAACAATTTTCTCTAGTTCATTGAAGAATGCTGTTGGCATTTTGATAGGGATTGCATTGAATCTGTAGATTGCTTTAGGCAGGATGGCCATTTTGACAATATTAATTCTTCCTATCCATGAGTATGGGATGTGTTTCCATTTACTGGTTTCTTCTTTAATATCTCTCATGAGTATCTTATAGTTTTCAGAGTATAGGTCTTTCACTTCCTTGATTAGGTTTATTCCTAGGTATTTAATTCTTCTTGATGCAACTGTGAATGGAATTGTTTTCCTGATTTATCTCTCTGCTAGGTCATTGTTAGTGTATAGGAATGTAACAGATTTCTGTGTATTAATTTTGTATCCCGCAACTTTGCTGAATTCAGATATTAGATATAATAGTTTTGGAGTGGATTCTTTGGTTTTTTTATGTACAATAACATTTCATCTGCAAACAGGGACAGTTTAACTTCTTCCTTGCCAATCTGGATGCCTTTTATTTCTTTGTTTTGTCTGATTGCCATGGCTAGGACCTCCAGCACTATGTTGAATAGAAGTGGGGAGAGTGGGCATCCTTATCTTGTTCCCGATCTTACAGGAAAAGCTTTCAGGTTCTTGCTGTTAAGTATAATGTTTGCTGTGGGTTTGTCATATATGGCCTTTATTATGTTGAGGAACTTGCCCTCTATACCTATTTTATTGAGAGTTTTTACCATGAATGGATGTTGAATCTTGTCAAATACTTTTTCAGCATCTACAGAGATGATCATGTGGTTTTTGTCCTTCTTTTTGTTGATGTGGTGGATGATGTTGATGGATTTTTGAATGTTGTACCATCCTTGCATCCCTGGAATAAATCCTACTTGGTCATGATGGATGATCCTTTTGATGTATTTTTGAATTCGGTTTGCTAATGTCTTGTTGAGTATTTTTGCATCTATGTTCACCAGGGATATTGGTCTGTGATTTTCTTTTTTTGTGGTGTATTGGCCCATTTTTGGTAATAGAGTGATGCTGGCCTCATAGAATGAGTTTGGAAGTATTCCCTCTTCTTTTACTCCTTGGAAAACTTTAAGGAGGATG
This sequence comes from Smutsia gigantea, assembly GCA_032199065.1. NCBI lineage: Eukaryota > Metazoa > Chordata > Mammalia > Pholidota > Manidae > Smutsia > Smutsia gigantea. The sequence goes on from JAVSCE010018022.1 coordinate 647,554, forward strand.
GGTATTAGGTCTTCACTAAATGTTTGATAAAATTCAGTGGTGAAGCCATCTGGTCCAGGCGTTTTGTTCTTAGGTAGGTTTTTGATTACCAGTTCAATTTCATTGCTGGTAATTGGTCTGTTCAGATTATCTGTTTCTTTCTGGGTCAGCCTTGGAAGGTTGTATTTTTCTAGAAAGTTGTCCATTTCTTCTAGGTTATCCAGTTTTTTATTATATAATTTCTCATACTATTCTTTAATAATTGTTTGTATTTCTGTGATGTCCGTAGTGATTTTTCCTTTCTCCTTTCTGATTCTGTTTATGTGAGTAGCCTCTCTTTTTTTCTTGATATGTCTGGCTAGGGGTTTGTCTATTTTCTTTATTTTCTCAAAGAACCAGCTCCTGCTTTCATTGATTCTTTCTACTGTTTTATTCTTCTTGATTTTATTTATTTCTGCTCTAATCTTTATTATGTCCCTCCTTCTACTGACTTTGGGCCTCATTTGTTCTTCTTTTTCTAGTTTCGTTAATTGTGAGTTTAGACTGCTCATATGGGATTGTTCTTTCCTGAGGTAGGCCTGTATTGCAATATACTTTCCTCTTAGCATGGCCTTTGCTGCATCCCACAGATTTTGCAGTGTTGAATTATTGTTGTCATTTGTCTCCATATATTGCTTGATCTCTGTTTTTATTTGCTCACTGATCCATTGGTTATTTAGGAGCATATTGTGAAGCCTCCATGTGTTTGTGGGATTTTTCATTTTCTTTGCATAATTTATTTCTAGTTTCATACCTTTGTGGTCTGAGAAACTGGTTGGTACAATTTCAATCTTTTTGAATTTACCGAGGCTCTTTTTGTGGCCTAGTATATGATCTATTCTTGAAAATGTTCCACGTGCACTTGAGAAGAATGTGTATTTTGCTGCTTTTGGGTGTAGAGTTCTGTAGATGTCTGTTAGGTCCATCTGTTCTATTGTGTTGTTTAGTGCCTCTGTCTCCTTACTTATTTTCTGCCTGTTTGATCTGTCCTTTGGAGTGAGTGGAGTGTTGAAGTCTTCTAGAATGAATGCATTGCATTCTATTTCTCCTTTTAATTCTGTTAGTATTTATTTCACATATGTAGGTGCTCCTCTGTTGGGTGCATAGATATTTATAATGGTTATATCTTCCTGTTGGATTGACACCTTTTTCATTATGTAATGTTCTTCTTTGTCTCTTGTGACTTTCTTTGTTTTGAAGTCTATTTTGTCTGATACAAGTCCTGCAACTCCTGCTTTTTTCTCCCTATTAGTTGCATGAAATATCTTTTTCCATCCCTTCACTTTTAGTCTGTGTATGTCTTTGGGTTTAAAGTAAGTCTCTTGTGGGCAGCATATAGATGGGTCTTGTTTTTTTATCCATTCAGTGACTCTATGTCTTTTGATTGGTGCATTCAGTCCATTTACACTTAAGGTGATTATTGATAGGTATGTACTTATTGGTGTTGCAGGCTTTAGATTTGTGTTACCAAAGGTTCAAGGTTAACTTCCTCACTATCTAAGAGTCTAACTTAACTCACTTAATAGGCTATTACAAACACAATCTAAAGGTTCTTTTTTTTTCTTCCTCCTTTTTCTTCCTCCTCCATTCTTTATATATTAGATATCATATTCTGTACTCTTTTTCTATCCCTTGATTGATTTGGGGATAGTTAATTTAATTTTGCATTTGCTTAATAATTAGCTGTTCTACTTTCTTTACTGTGGTTTTATTACCTCTGGTGACAGCTATTAAACCTTAGGAATACTTCCATCTATAGCAGTCCCTTCAAAATACACTGCAGGGATGGTTTGTTGAGGTAAATTCTCTCAGCTTTTGCTTATCTGGAAATTGTTTAATCCCTCCTTCAAATTTAAATGATAATCTTGCCAGATAAAGTGTTCTTGGTTCAAGGCCCTTCTGCTTCATTGCATTAGACACATCATGCCACTCCCTTCTGGCCTGTAAAGTTTCTGTTGAGAAGTCTGATGATAGCCTGATGGGCTTTCCTTTTTATGTGATCTTATTTCTCTCTCTGGCTGCTTTTAATAGTCTGTCCTTATCCTTGATCTTTGCCATTTTAATTGCTATATGTCTTGGTGGTGTCTTCCTTGGGTCCCTCATGTTGGGAGATCTGTGTATCTCCATGGCCTGAGAGACTATCTCCTTCCCCATATTGGGGAAGTCTTCAGAAACTACCTCCTCAAAGACACTTTCTATCCCTTTTTCTCTCTCTTCTTCTTCTGGTACCCCTATAATGTGAATATTGTTCCATTTCGATTGGTCACACAGTTCTCTCAATATTCTTTCATTCTTAGAGATCCTTTTTTCTCTCTATGCCTCAGCTTCTTTGTAGTCATCTTCTCTAGTTTCTATTTCATTTATCGTCTCCTCCACCATATCCAATCTGCTTTTAATACCCTCCATTGTGCTCTTCAATGATTGACTCTCTGACCAGAATTCATTCCTGAGTTCTTGAATATCTTTCCATACCTCCATGAGCATGTTAATGATTTTTATTTTGAACTCCCTTTCAGGAAGAGCCATCAGATAGATGTCATTGAAATCTTTCTCAGGAGTTGTATTAATAATTTTACTCTGAACCAGGTTCCTTTGGCATTTCATATTTGTATATGGCGCCCTCTAGTGTCCAGAAGCTCTACTCCCTGGAGCTGCTCAGCCCCTGAAGCAATGTTCGGGGTCACAGGTGAGTGGTATTGGTGCCTGGGGGGAGGAAAGAGCTGTTTCCTGCTTCCGGGATGCTATGCCTGTCTCCACTGCCTGAACCAGTGGGCCAAGCACACAGGTATAAGCCTCTATGCTTTGCGTTTGTAGTTGCCATAGACAGATCTTCCCTCTGTCTGGCCTAATGCCGGGGTAGGGTTTGCTGGTTTGCGAGCCAGGTGGGGCTGCCCAGGAGAAAGGCGCAGTAGGCTGCGTATCACGGTGGGTGGGGGGTCCTTGGAGCTGTGCAGCCAGCCAGGGAGCTGGAGCACCTGAAGATTGTCTAAGGAGGAAGATTTCTTTTTCCTCCTTAAATATGAGAGTCTATATGGCAAAGCTACCAACCTGCTAGGCAGAGTGCACCCGGAAAATTTTGTCTACCTGTCCTCTCTCCTGGGCAGTAAGCTCTGTGCAATCCTTGCCCCTTTAGCAGCCCTCTTGCTAAGGGCTTCCTTGTTAGGAAGTCTCTCAGACTGCCTGCCTTTCTTTTGTCCTAGGGCAGCTGGATATGATTCCCTGCTTTCCACAAGTGGCTGAGATCTCAGTCTCTCCAGGAATTCTGCCTGTCTTAGCTTTCCAACCCTGTAATCACGAGAGTATCATGCAAACACCATGAAATGTAGGTTTGGGCTCCCAGAGCAGATCTCTGGAGTTAGGTATTCAGCAGTCCCAGGCCTCCACTTCTTCCCTGCTCCATTTCTCTTCCTCTTGCTGGTGAGCTGGGGTGGGGGGAGGGCTTGGGTCCCACCAGCCGCAACTTTGGTACGTTACCCTGTTCTGTGAGGTCTGCTCTTTTCTCCAGATGTATGCAGTCTGGCACTGTTCTCTTTCCTGTTGCTCTTTCAGGATTATTTGTATTAGTTATATTTTCTTATTATATGTGGTTTTAGGAGGAAGCCTCTGTTTCACCTCTCATGCCGCCATCTTTATTCCCATCTCCAATCGCTCTTTGAGCCTTTTCACACCCCTTAAGAAATCCTTACTGCTTCAACAAGGGCAAACTTTGTTTTCTGCATCTATGAATGTTATTTTTTTTAACCCATCTTGGTTTTGAGGGAGAACAAAAGAGTAAAAAAATACATAGTCTTTAGAAGCTGAAACATGAAGGCTTTGGCCAACAAAGGGCGTTTATTTGAACTTTTTTTGGTTTATTAGTTAATATTTAATGGTTATGGGATTTCATCCAATATTTTGATATCTGTTTTTTCTTGTAAACAAGAAGATATGGCACATTTAAGAGAATGTAGAAAGGACTTCATGAGGAACACATGTTTGATAATTCATTTATCTCCCCAGAAAGCACGTGTCAGGTGACTCAGTATCCCAGTGATGATAGGTGCTGGTCCACAGAGGTGAGCAAGGTTGAGGGGACAGACTGGATGGCAATCCCTCTCCTGGCCTGAGATTGCCAACTACTGGGTTTCTTCAGACCATAGTAACAGCTCGCTAGAGGCCGACTTTTAACCAGGCATTTGCAAGCCCTTACTTGCCTCAAACTTCTTAACATCTGTATGTCATTATCAATTCCTTTCAACCCAGTAGGTAGAAGAGGCACTTCTCTAATGTCACACAGCTAGTCAGGGGATGAATGGGGATTGAAACTCAGCAGTTCCAACTCCAGAATCCTGGTCCTAGCCATTATGAGGGTCTGTCCCTCCATCCAGGAGTGTTCAAATCTCTTTGTGCATTAATATCACCAGCCAAATATTTTAAAACATGAGTTATATGGATGGACGTTGAAAACAGGATGCTGAGTGACAGAAGCTAGACACAAAAATGCCACATACTGTATGATTCCGTTTATGTGAAATGTCCAGAATATAAAATTATTAAAAGAGTTATTATCTAATAACAGTTCCAACCAGTGTCTGCCGAGGTTATGTTTTCAGCAATTTTCACTTTATGATTTTGTTTGGGACCCTCTTAATATAATGAAGGAATGGGAAGGGAAAAAATAATTCTCCTTATTAATT